>OX579680.1:4800000-6000000 GCA_951230905.1 Cheilosia variabilis
TATTTCCCGTTGTCTTCATATCAGACTTTTTCTTGACCCTTTGCTTTAAATTTGCAACTTTCTTAACAATCTTGTCTGGCGTGTACAAAATTGAACATTTGGCCAATAAAATATCACACATTTTAAGAGCAGCGTTTTTTTTTAATGTCTTTATATTGGGTGTTTGAGATTTGCTTAGTAAAATCTTTCCTACCGCTTCTATGGCCTGGACAAAGACCAACTCATTTTGGTCACTCTTTGCAGTAGACGAGGTAGATGGAAGTTCCTCATCGTCTGCAAAAAATTCAAAAGAATCAATTAAAACTCGAATACAGATGCACTTATGCTTACCATCATATAACTCTTCCATATAATAGTCCTCTTCGTCGCTCAGCATATTTGTTTCTTTTTTTTAAATTATTTTCCGTTGTTCTTTTGAATTTGGTTGACTTTTGGTGATTTTTCCACAAAAATCTATAATTTAAAAATAAACAAACAGTTGACAGTTGTCACTTGCCAAGTTTGACAGAAATTACAAGGGAAGGACATGTACAGCAAAGTAAATGCTATGTTCGAATTTTCGAACTTACTTTAGCAAACTAGGTTTTTATTCATACCGATTCAAAGCATTTGCTAAGGGCTTTTACTTTGCTAAAACCTTTTACTCAAAGCAAATGCTGGTTTTTATTCATACGACCCATTGACTGTTGTAAGAAGACAAGTAAGATTGGCGTGCATGTTTGCTGTTGTTTGGGGCGCTTCAATTGTTTTCCGTAATGGAGACTGCATATTGACAAATTGTGTAATATTCAGTGAGACCTACATTTTTGCAAAAAGCAATGTTTTTCAATATCTTTCGTTTTTTTTCAAGAGAAGGTAACCATAGATTTTAAATAATAGTTGGTACCCTGGGCGATCTTACATTGGGCTGCGTTTTCCTTTTTACATTCGGCATAAGCCTCTTAATTATGAGCATAATAATAATTTTGCAGTCACTTTAATAAAAGAAGAGCCTAGAGATTTCGTTGCTAGTTTTTCTTATCCCGTTTTCGACTAGAAGTGTGATTGAAGATAGAAAACAAAGAAAATAAAGAGACAAAGAAACGACTTTAAAAAAGGGACGCTAAAACTGACGGAAATAAAAAAAAATACATAAATTCGGCATATACCAGTGTTGTTAGCACTCCCTCTTCATTTATGCCACGAAGCGTGGTCATTTTTCTCTTTTCACCCTTTTAAAATCCCACGATACTTTCTTGCGTCAAAATCCAGTTTTTTAAAGTAAAATTTGTATTACACGGAAAGAAAATCACGTTAAATAACATTTAGTGTAAAAACCGCAGTTTGTAGCACTGCTATGATTATTTTTTAGTACTAGAAAATTTGGATAAAAGACGATTTACATGAGCTGTTTTTTATGGGCATTCAGTCGAAATACAGGTGTTTTGATAGAGTTTCACCAAAAATTCAAATTGTTTTTTTGTCAGATTTGTGAAATTCCCACGATTTGGTGCTTTATCCCTTTATCCCACGATATATCAACACTGACATATACCGACTACCGAGCATGTGGAAAGTTTGCTATGATGATCCCTAGTGGGCCCATTTTTGCCCAATATCGATACTAAAAATTTGTGAAAGTTATTGAAAAACATGCTGGTTAAAAGGCTACCACAAACTATTGAAGAAAAATTTATAGTTCCAAACCTCCTATATAGTCTTCTAAATAGGCACACGAATAATTGATAAAATCGGAATAGCATTCCGATCCGAACATCCAAAATTTACAAAAGCCAAAACAGTGTTGAAAAGTTTTCAAAATATTACAGCGATTCTTCAAAGCAAAACATTATAACCATCACTGAACGTGAAAAAATAGGTCTGGTTCTGGTGTACCTAAAGGCAGTGCACTTGGTCCAGTACTGTAACTATTATTTACAAGTGGTAATTTGAAAAGAAAACAAAACAAAGAGCTGAGGAACTGTGGCTTCCTTTCAGAAACTTTTGAAAATTAAAAAAATGCATTTCCGTTTAGTCTAACGATAACCAATTCAATTGACTTTAGTCAGTCTTTTTGAAGTTTTTGGTGCTCACAATTTACCTTGTGTAAGAACTCTGAAAAGTCTTTCGATGATATTTTCCTTCAGCGACCCTAAAAATAAATATAACCTTTGACCAACCGTGTACGTGCAGCAGACAAATTCCGACATTAGACAAAGGTATAGGCATCAGCTATATCAGACATTTTTCAGATGATGATTGGAAGTACGACAGGGCAGTTCAAAGAATTTGCTTTTGAATTTTAAAGACAAATACAGTGACTAAAAGATTTTTTGGCAGATATTGGAGAGCCGAGATGCAGCATGGATGGCAGATGGCAGATGGCATATTTAAGTGCGGTTTAGCTACTCCTTTTCTTGCTAATGAAACAAACCTCTCAAACAATAGGAAACTGCTAAAACAATAATTAAATAGTTTGCGTAACAGGTCTGCGTAGAGACAACAGACCTGGTTTCTCACAACCTCTCATATCCCTAAGTTAATATTTGTCAAACGAAAGAAAGGAACCTACACATTTGTTCCGATTCTGAGCGGCAGGTATGAGAAGCTCTTTTGTGACAGGTATATGTACACTCGGATATTTGTCAGACGAGATTTACAACTGAACTGAGCCACTGCGCTACAACTGTATACATCACTTCAATTTTTCGACAATAGCCACCAGAAATGTACCTACACAAAATCCTTTTTGATTCATTTAATACGACACTGTGCTCCACATTACAGTTGCATTTGAAAAGCAATCAGGACGAAATAGTGTCCTCATTATCACAATACCTCTCCAAATTCGATTGCCTCTTATGAAAACTTCAGCCCATTGCCATCAAAAGAAATCACCAAACTTGTGCATAAAACGTCTGCCAATTTTGCAAAGATTAAAGCCAATCAGACCAACTATAGACGTATACGTAACGTATTTTTTTTTTGCTATGCCATCAGAAAAAAGAAACAAAAATCAGTCAAGAACTGATACAACCATCAAGCCTAACGAACCAATACCAATTGTGTAATGCTCGTTTTTCCCAGTCATTTTAACGTCCAGCATCCTTGAATTTTGTACTCGCTTTCCTCCCACTTCTAATCACCGAAGGATGAAATGATTGGAAACAGTTTGCAGTTTTGCATACCCATCCCGCCCAAAAGCCCGGACCCGATCTGGCGTTTGCCGTTTTTGTGTTTTAATTGTAATTTTCTATTTCGATTATTTGCAAAAGAAAACGATGGACTATTGGAACTAATCAATGAGAAACTTGTGTCCTATTTCCATGGGAATTGCTTACGGTACACAGAAAAAAAAACCTAGAAGAGGAAAAATATCGAAACTCAATTGAGCGCACTAGGCAAAAAACGATACCGAACAATCATTGGAATAAATACAATTTGCTATAATCGAAAACTATCGAAAGGAGACGGGGGTCGTTCGATACTGTATTGGTAGTTCCTTTTCTGTTAGTTATTGCTTTTGCGTATTTGCTGATTTTTTCGTTTGCTATTGTTGTTATTGTTGTTGCTTTTTGTTAGAATCCCTGTGAGGCTGTGAATGTTTTTCGGGAGTTCAGTTGATTAATTCCCAGTAAAAACACGAAGGGATACTCTCGCTGGATGTGATGGGAATGCTGTTGGGTTCTCCAGTTAATTGGGCATATGGCTCGTTGTGGCATGCGATTGGAAGGTGCATTGATTAGACCTTTGGGCCATTTTTCGGGAAATAGCTAAGGGTATGTAGGTCTACGTGATACGCACATATAGTTCGCCCTGTGTCGGCGGGAAACTCTCATTTTAATTACAGGAAGTCATGCTGTTGGAAGCAAAGTAGCATGCAAAGCAACTTTTCAGCTTCATCGGAGTAGCTGCTCTACTATTTGGCATAGTACAGTGTGAAGATACCCACACTTTGTATAACCTGAGGGGTTGTAGCCTAGCGGCTCGGTTAATTCCTATACCGTGCAATGCGATCAGATAATGTTTTCGCACAGGAAAGCCTTCAATTAATCAAAAATATTCCGGCGGTCGCATAAAACCAACCACTAACAGTCATCATGGGTAAGAAACACCCCAATCCGCGGGAAGTAATGAATAAGTAATCTGTGTATTTCCGCAGCCCATATCCAGGAACTACATTTGACATTAACGAAAATATTCTTTGTCCTTGAGAGGGGCCTTAATCACATACGTGGCACCGTCAGAATATCCAAGATTGCCTACCTGCTCAAGATTATACTTTAGAGGAAATGAAAAGACGCAAAGTGGCGGGTTATAATTGAGATTAATGGCCAACTGGATAGCAGGTGCTAAGGAAATGCATTTGACTAGACTTACCTCTCCTCCACCAACCCACTCAAGCGGCAGTAGTCCGTGCAGCAGCAGAGTAATCTTATCAGATTGCAGCTTACGGCTTACTTCAGAATAAAATCGCTAAGCCACCTGACTCAACTGCAGCACGAATAATTACACAGGAAAATAAGGATAATGCGCGTGAGAGGGGGCTTAGCCCCATTCAAATGCATTTGCCAGGAAAAATGCTTAAAATTCCGACAAGTGCGCATAACGCACAGGTGGGCTCTGCTAATTGCATACACCCACCGGAGGGCGAGGTCATAGCACAACATAATAAACAACGAAAGCTATTAAACGTCCTTGTTGTCCATGATTCATTGTACAAACAATAACAAATCTGTGCATAGTTAACATAACGCTCGAGTGGCTACAGTGTCCATTAGATATTTAAATATCTATTATTAGGGGGTGGGCAATCCGTCTGCCATTTTGCGAACCACTGTTTTGTGTCAATTCAAATGAATAAACCATCAGTCAATTCTCGGGTCCCAACACAATTGATTCTATTTTTAGAGCATACATTGTTTGAATTCCTAAAAGAACTAGCGTGTCAGCGACAAACAAATTGCTTCAACGACTATACTTCGGTGTGGGTGGGACTACCTTAAGGATTATTTTTCCCCCTCTAATGGTGGGCAATTTTCTCGTTGAAATGGGTGTTATTTCGAAATCCTCTGAATTATTAAATGCATTGTAGTCGAGTGGGGTAAAGGACTGACTGCTATGAGATCCATTGTTAATTGCAAATAATGACGGACAGGCAGTTAACTGCTTATTGTGTTGCTGACACACACCGAGACTCCATAATCAGGACTTCTTTCAACGGACTTTAAAGGCAAAGGGTTTTATTTTTGAATTACTTAAAGGGTCGTGAAATACTTACTGAGAAATGGGAAAGTCATTATTTAAGAATTATGGGCGCCGAAAGACATTTTTAAAGACTTTTCCAACTTGTGTTTTGATAGAAGGATTGGATTGGATTGGATTTCCACTCGTGCTTTGCAGAACCCCTCTAAGTTGTGCTTCTCCAGTGCAAAGTTTTGTAAAAGCATTTCACTGAGCGAGCGAGTGAGTCTGGTATACAATTGTTAGCAGTTCCGGAGTCTATGTTAGTCATCTATGTTAGACGTAAGCTAAGATAGTTTTTAAAATATTCACATGACTAACGTAGACTCCCTCAATCAGGGATGCGTTTTTCAATGGCAGTCTGATATCAGGCCCTTGCTGGACTTAGATATGAACTGACAAAGTATGCTGAATGATCGAAAACCACGGACGGCACACTCTGGCATTTATTCTGCAAATCAAAACCTGAAAAGGTCTTTTAAAGCCAGAAACTCCAGCCGCACAAAAAGTAAAAGTATCGGTTACAACCCATATTATTCACGCAGCAGAACTACCTACCTATCACGTTACCTAAGCCAGCACAGGTAATGTGAGCCAGCATAGGTAATGTGAGAATCAACCAGCAAGCCAGTAGGGATCACAACAAGATGGCTTTTACTAACCGAACATACCATTCTTAGTTGTTGACGAGCTGTGAAAGAGTTTTAAGACAATATAAGATAGTGATGGGTCGTTCTTTGCACCAGCTAAACTCTGATTAGTCCTCAGAAAGCTACTTACTAGCTTTATTCAATAATTGGACGCGCTACAAGTTTGTCGTTTTTGAGCCTAGTTTCAAAAATTTGCATTGTTCAACTGATCTCTATATAAATCGGTGATTGTTAAAACAACATAAGCAGCAGATATTTCGAAATCAGTTTCATTACGTTTTTAACCCGCTTAGGTGTACCCATTGCGCTGAGAACAAAATCAACGTACTTTGATACCTAAAACACAAAGAAATACGACCGCTAAATTGGTATTTTGTACTAAGACAACCTATCTCGTCTACCATTTTTTGTATCTACTGTAAAAAAATGAAGATGTCAATTGTGTTGTTTTAGCAATCACCGATTCATATATGTATAAACCGAAAGACAACATCGTGAAACATACTTTTGAGTGGTCGTTAAAAAGTTGTAAGACAAAAAACGGTGGTGGCCTATAGAAAAATGTTGAAAAATGAAGGTGAAAGTGAGTGCGCTCCAGTGGTAATTTCCAGGGAAATATGAACGATATCTTTGCATCATGAAATGTTGGTGTCCACAGCAAATGGGGAAAATATGCCGTCGATACTGGGTGTTCATTTCGTATTCAAAAAATAACCTTCCATCTGAACAGTGGTAATTTTTCGGAAGCAGTTAGAGTATCAAAGCGGAGATTTGATGCTGACCAATTCAAGGATCTGACAACAAAACTATAGCATTGGTCGGAAAATACTTAGGGAAGTGCCGCGCATTGTCATTGCTTGATTCACAAACGTCGTCAATACTTGCGTCAATTATAGGCTCAACATATTTAGCTTATGAGCATACTAGAACTTTTCATTCTTCTTTGAAGAAGTAGCTCAGTCTACTGTTACGATATCCGAATAGGAGTTCACAATTCTGAGCACGCAACAAACATACGATACTTACATCAAAGCCCGATTAAAAAATGTAAACCATTAAACACAGAGTTCGCTTCAGCACAGGCTCTCTGTTAAATCAACTGCACTATGCAAGTGTTTCATAATTAATTAAAACGAAATCCAGCATCACCCGTATTTAATCTTTTCGCGGCATGATTGAAAATCATCCTTATACACCCGACAACTAAATTAAAAACCCATCATCCATGAGCAAACAAACAGCAAAAAAAAAAATGTTCAAATAAATAAATGAGAAAGTACACCGGATAGCCGATTAAATAAACAATCAATGCGCATCCACCATTCTCCTTCGTTGTCACCAACATGCCTCCACCATCGCCATCATCATCATCATCCCCATCATCGTAGGACTGGCTGCCAGTGACCATCCTCTTGTAATTGACTTTGTGTTCCGGGCATTCCATTCCAATTAACTTGTAATTGTTAAATTTTAAAATAATTATTTTTATGATCTGATTATCCGTGGCGAGGACTCCATAAACTGCATTGGACACGGTCGCGGACCTCCTGTCCGACAGTAACCTGGTGGCACGCGCCTCCGGCCGCCCTGTGTACAATGTGGCGTATTAATTTTCAATTTCATTTACAGTCCTAGCAACGCCAGAAAATTAATGTGTACTATTAAATTAAGCAGTGAAAATCAATGCGGAAGCGGGAAAAGTATATTTGATTTATGTGTAGGAGAACCAATCGACCCCCACCCCATATGTCATGTTAGCTGGGTGATATATGCGCAGGGGTATAGATGGTGCAGTTATGTGGGAATAAATAAACGTTTAACCATAATTCAAAGGGTCAAACTGCAGCCTTGAAGGCATATATGCACTAGGTGAACAAATTAAACTGATGGCTATCGGCTACATGAGTTTTGACTTGTATTCTAATTCTACAAGGAGCTATGGTCGTACAAACGGTCGTCAGAAAAAAATATTGGTTAGAACAAAACAAAGCAATGCCGATGAGAAGCCAGGCCTGGGGCGCTATATGCCAATGTCGGCAACTGTTTGGTTTTAGAAGCTCACAAGATTTTGTTGATGCAAGAAGAAAAACGCGGCCAAGTGCGAGTCGGACTCGCCCTTCCAATCGAACCCATAGGGTTCCGTAGCAGCCTATATGGGCTCGCAATTAGTTAGATCTAAATCCCATCAGTTAGGTACCGAACTATAATGTTTACTTATCAATAACTTAATTTAAAAAAATACACTATTATTAAAACATCGATCAAAGTTACAACGAACTACAAAAACTTTTATTTTATGTTACTTGCTGCTCACTTTGTCATTACATTTGTAACGCCACGAAGAAGTCACCGGGAACCTCATAAAGTATATATATTCTGAATCAGGATCACGTTCTGAATCGATTTAGCCATGTCCGTCTGTCTGTCTAAAAGCACGATAGCGCCCAAAGGAATTGACATAGGCGAATGAAAATTGGTGAAAGGACTTATCTTTATCGTCGTCAGATTGGTATTGAAAATGGGCTATGTCGGTCAGGTAGTTCTGGTACCTCCCATACAAAACCAATATTAGAAAACACATGTTGACAGTACGATAGCATCGAAAATAATATACCTAGGCAAGTGAAATTTTGTGAGAGGACTTATTTTTATTGTCGTCAAGTTGGTATTAAAAATGGGCTATGTCGGTGAAGTAGTTCTGGTACCAACCATACAAAATCAATATTAGGCCCATGTGGCTCTCTGTCTGTTGTTCAATGTAATTACGTACTACCTCACATGCCTAAAACTTTGCATGGCTTGTATGCAGTGGAGGGTATCAAGGCAGGCCGATGATAACACTTTTACTTGTTTATTTTTATATTTGAGTTGATTGAATGAAAGGTAAATTGCGGTTTACGATTTATGACGTATTAAAAAAATAACTACTTACTACACTAGATCTCGTTCAAACCAATTTTCGGTGGAAGTTTCGATGGTAATGTAGAACATATCTTTTTTTTAGTTTTATCATTCTCTTATTTTAGAAGTTACAGGGGGACACACACACATTTCACCACTTTGGAAGTGTCTCTCGCGCAAACTATTCAGGTAAGAAAACAAATTATATTAGAAACCTTAATATCATTTTTGAAGACCTATCCATAGATACCCCACACGTATGGGCTTGATGAAACAAAATTTTTGAGTTTCAGTTCTATGGGGAACCCCCAAAATTTATTGTTTTTTTTCTATTTTTGTGTGAAAATCTTAATGCGGTTCACAGAATACATCTACTTACCAAGTTTCAACAGTAAAGTTCTTATAGTTTCGGAACAAAGTGGCTGTGACATACGACAGACAGACAGACATGACGAACCCTAAAAACCATAATTGATGATAGTTTCAGTACTTTGGAGCCAAATCAGTTGGCAGCCGCGCAGCGTATTTCTGTCTAAACAAACAAAATTGTGTCTTTTTTTTCGCGAGAATCACCCACAAGATGTACACTAAATTCCGCTGACCAAGAGTTTGTCTCAGCGCATATTTGGGGGCAAATACTGCCCTGGCTGCAGCAACGTTACAAGTTCAATAAATGATTTGGATTTAAAGTTTAAAGGGTCTGCCTTGTTATAAGCTTACAGGTTTGAAATATTTTTTTTTTGATTGGCTGCCAATCATAGTCTCGAAAAGGGGCAAGAAGGGGCAGAAGAGTTCAAATTTGCTTTGGAGACCTAAGGCGGATTGGGTACCATAGCTCTGGGATACATCGTCTCGTCCAGATTCTATCTACGACTTGATATCCGCCTAATCGTCATTTAGGATCAACATTCTCCCATATTAGGATCAATTGGAATCCTTATAGCAGAAAGTCTCTGGACTTTGTTCATTCCTTTGCGCCAAATAATCTTGGAACAGTTTGAAGAAGCTTAAACGTACCCAAACAGGTAGATCTATGAACCGATTTTCGATTTGGATGGAGTCTTGCCCTTAAGCCGTTGGTACCCAAAATAAAACGACGTTTTATAAGACTAACAGCAGTTTCTGGGACTTAATTCCCTGTCCTTCTGTCTGGGCGACAATAAAACATCCCAGCCATGACACTTAGGTATATGCGACAGCGGACCATTTCCACTGACACTTGCACAAAGACGAAAACTATTCCAAAGGAGCAACTATTTTCAGAGCTCAAATAACAATACAATAAAATTTGACCGAAATAAAATAAACTGCTGGACGTTGGCTTGACTGCTTGGACCTATTCCAGAAATGATGCAGATATTCGGTTTTAATTGCGCCTGGAACTTCATTTCTAAATAAATGACAAGGCCCACTTTTCAGGGAGCGATCAACGGTCCCACACCGCCATTTCTTTAAAAGTTTGCCAACAAATGCGGCTCTCTCGCTCAACCAATGTTTCTGGGCAACGTTTCAAATTTCCACACCATAACAATAGTAATCGCAGTAATTAAGGACTGCTAAGGCGCTTTGACATATTCCTTCGAGAACATTAAATTAAAAGCGAAAGACGACGAAAAATATTAATACGTTCAGTATGTGTCGGGGGTAACTCCTTCGCTGTCAGCACCACTCAAAAGGAATCTGTTCGGCCAAGAACAGGAGGAAAATACTCATTAAGGCAACGCAAAAAGAAGGCAACGGCGCAGTGCGGCATCACCAGCCATCGCTTCAAGTGTATTGTTTTGCAAAAGTGATTACATGACACATTCTAATGATGACATGACAGACAGGCACTCTCTTAGGCTAGAAAATTATTTACATCCTCGGCGAGATGGAGACAAATTGCTCTATCCAGTCGACAGGTCCACAAAAACGAACAGCAAAGCGACGAAAACTTTTCAATGTTTCTTCCTTTTTTCCATTTCGAGTCCTTGCTTCGCTGTTCGCATAATCACAACGAAGCCGTTAGTTAGAAAATTTGAAACTTTTCTGTCGTCCTACTTACAAAATGGCGGCGGGGCTGCGGAGTTTTTCGTCTCGTTTTTCACATGTGCCCTGCCTAATTGCTACTCAATTATTCATAGCAACAACAATTGCCGATGGGGTGCGGCATAAGGAGGGCCATGTTCCAAAGTAGTAGAACAACATTAAAATAACACATCTTTCGGGCTTGCTGCTTAATGCGTCGCATTAGTGGATGCGAGATGACGGAACAATCCCTGGGGGTGAATTAATCGGGTGGTATACATGTGTTAATGGTGGCGGTGAACTCCATTAGGCTGAAATTTTGTTCCCATTCTATGGCCGGAGAAATATGAAGAACGGTTTCTTACAAAAATTTATAACCCCAGGCTGATTGTATGCGGTACAAGCAAATTGGTGTGGATGGAGTCGGCGTTTGGTTCGTGTGAAGCGGAAGAGAATCCTTCGAGGCAGGACAACAAAGACGATGATGATGATGTGTTGATGATTTATGGCAAAAGGAATTATTTCCGTTTCGCCACGTGAAGGAATGTACCCATCTTCTACAAACATGCGAGGGTGATGTAATTTGCATGTTTCTGTGGTGGTTTGCCTCAAATATTTTTGTATAGGAGAACAATTTGCTGCGGAAATATGTTGCCGGTTGTCTTGTCTTGATGAAGGACTTCGCACAACATGACAGCTGAAATGTAATTTGTAAAATAAGTTCATAGGTTGGGTTTTGTTTATGAAAATTACTAGAACAACAAATTGACACAATCATCGCGGAAGGAATATTCATTTAGATGAAAGAATTTTTTTCTTATATTTTTTTTTTTTTATTTATTTTATTTATTTCATCTACAAGTCAAGCTTACAGACTACAATATTACATATAAGTAAAAAAAAAAAAAAATTAAAAATTTCTGTATTATAAATAATATACCTACCTACAAAATAATTATTATAATTTAAAGTTCATTATATAGCAGACAGAATATGATAGTTTTAAAGCGGTCTCTTGGAATATGAAAATCAATGTGTCTACTAATTTCATTATACGATCTTAAGGATCTAGAGATTGGTTCATTGCGACCATAGTTTGTTCGATGCTTCGTCTGAAAAAAGAATAGATGATCTCTTAATACCCTCTCTGGAGCATAAATAGGTATCATAGATAAAATAATGGGACTATTTATACGTGAGGATTAAACGCCCCTTATAAACATAATATCATGTAGACACCTTCTAGCTTTAAGAGTCATAATACCCAAAAGTTTAAGTCGGGCTCCATATGACGGTTCAAAAGTCCAACGCATTTTGAAAAAGATATATGTATTTTGTAAAGCGCCTTTGTACTTTTTCAATGCGATCCGAATGGGTAGAATAGTATGGATTCCAAACAACGTCTGCATACTCAAGAACCGATCTCACCAAAGCGATAAAAAGAGATAAAAAAGTATGGGGATCAGAAAAATCTTTAGAGTTTCGTTTAATAAACCCATCCAGCGAATGAGCCTTGGTCACTATGTACTCAATATGGGAAACAAAGGTAAGATTGGAATCGATGATTCCCCGCCCAATGGCTGAAACTTCGACCTAAAAGATCTATTGTGCCAAGAGGGGGTGGTTTAGACCAAGAGACCATTGCCCTCACTGTGACGGTTAGTAGAGAGTATCTCTTTATGGCAAGGGTACGTCTTCTTGACCAGTGAAGCGCCGGGAAATTACAGAGGAGGTGTTCAGATAATTTTTCATCCTCTAGACAGAATCTGCTTCGGACACTACTTGTTAAGATGATTAAGATATGGCCTGTGAGAAAGCCCACTAGCTTTATAATAGGTCCTTGTAGGAGTAGGGAGTAATTAGTCTTTTAGATTGTCTTAAACCAACGACATTATCCCACTGGCTTAGGCAGGGTTGTTGTTTTCACTCCTAAATAAGCCCTAAAGCAGCAGCCCAATTGACTCTGCAATATTGTTCTGGTCCACAGAACGCGAATTCTGATCCAGCCCTAGCTAGTTCGTCCGCCGATTCATTTCCTGCAACACCCTGATGACCAGGTACCCATCCAAGTCTTACCCTGTTGTCTTTGGATGGGGTTTATATGAAATTATACCTACTTACTTGTTCACAGCAACAAATTGAGTTTGGTGGATTGAGCGTTTCAATTTTGATGGAAAAACTTGCAATACCAGAAGCTGTATTTCATTTTTTTTTTATTATTGCTAATATTTTATTTTCAATCAAATGAGTACATCTACTGTTCTCGCTAGATTACTTAATACAAAAATATTCTTAAAAACGACCACCAAAGCTTAACAACAGAATTTATTTATTCCTAAATGAATCCCTACTAAGATGAAAATCGAGTGTACTACTATATTTATTTTATAAATACTAAGGCATCTAGAAATTGGTTCATTGTATCCATAATTAACTCTATGATAAGGTAGCGGTAGGTAGTATGATAGCTGTTTTTTATTATCAGCTATGATCCATATAGATCATCGATTTACATACATTTACAACAACAGCACATGATCCTGCTTCTCATAGAGATCACGAATCATGATCTGAAAATTATTTGTACTATTTCCGACTAGGTGGCTTGTTTTATTTTTAAATTTTGGTTTGCCTGTAAACGAAAGCCACACAATCACGTTGCCAGACTAAAAAATGGAACACAAAAAATCAATTGATTTTTTCGCATTCGAATAACCTCCCTGTCCGTATTCCGACTTATTTTGTTTTTTTCTCGTTCTATAAAGGTAGTCCAGACCAGCCAAACATTTGATAAATAATTAAATACCTACATGTTCCATATTTATTTCTAAAACACTTATTAAACAAAACAATTTTTATGAAATGTTTATAAATGTTTTGCTGGTTTGGATCTGGACACCAAAAGAATATTTATGAAATGTTTCACAGTTACCCATTCGTAATGGGAAATAATTTTCGTTTTACAAGTATCCCTGCAGAAAGTGAGCGCTTTTTTCGCTGTTAATAATCCCATCACATTATTTTCTTCTAGTCCAAAACAGGATAAAGTTGAAACATTTAATAAATGAATTTCAGAAATCTTTTATAAATGTTTATAAAATCTTTCCGATTTGCTTCAGAAACATTTCATAAATATTTCTGAAATGTTTCTCTGATCTGGAAACACCTTTATATGTCAAGATAGTATGTGTTGCATATTTGGACCTAAAATACTAAATTTGTTTCACAAAAATATATTTGAAAAGAAAAATTATGCAAATTTGATTCAAATATGGTAACACCCCGACATCGCAAGTGAAATGACATGTGCCTTGTGTGACGTCTCGTTGAGAAGAATATTTGCAATATGGCTGGTGGCAATATAAAGTTTGAAATACCCTGTATTATGTGTTTTGTTTTTGAAAGCAACTGTTGCCACAATTCCAAAATTAAACTTTTCAATGGTCCGTTTTGTTTTATTTTCGAGATGTGATCCAGATCAGATCACGCTGCTAATAAAAAACAGCTAATAGAAAAATATTGCCTCCGTTTAAAGAGAGGTAAGATACCAAGTAATTTGCACCTCTTATCGTAAGATGGCATTTCAATATTCCATCGCAGTCTAAGAACAGCTACTCTAGTAATACGCTTTTGGATCCTCTCTATTCTAATAGAATGAACTTCATAAAACGGATTCCATATTACACTGCAGTAGTCAAGATGAGATCGGACAAATGCAAAAAATGAACATTTAAGAGTATGTGGATCTTTAAAGTCTTTCGAATTCCGCAATACGAAACCTAACATCTGATTACCTTTGGCAACCAAAGACTCAATGTGCTTGCAAAAGCTAAGTTTGGATGAAATAATGGACAGAGGGGTATTATCGATTACGTACGTAAAGTGAATTGGGGAGAGGTTACGATAAAAAGAAAGTCGTTTAAGATCCTCTTGTAAAAGAATACAATCGTGAACTGAACATATAGACCGGAACACCTTCAGATCGTCGGCAAACATTAGTAAACAAAAGGAAGAGCAGAGGGTCTAATTGACTACCTTGAGGTACTCCAGAGGTAAAATAAACTGGTGACGAGAAAGTGTCATTTATGCGAACATACTGGGCACGATCCGTTAAGTAGGAATGAATCCACATTAGGAAATTATAGTGAAGCCAGTTAGTTAAGAAATTAATATGATGTGGTTAACGCGATCAAACGGTTTGGCAAAATCAGTATATATGACATCACAAGGTAATTCAAGGTGGAATTACAAAAAAAAATTGGGAGATTTGTGGTAGTAGATCTGCCTGCGACGAAGCCATGTTGAAACGGAGAGATAAATCCCTTTAAGAGAGGTGTAAGTTTGTCACAAACTAGTTTTTCAAACAACTTAGGAATAGTTGAAAACTTACCGGAGAGATAATTTCAAGACTAAACACATCAGAGGTGCAGAAAACGCTGTCAAGAGCTCATAATAGTTGCCATATTACCACACCGCTTTATTCTAAGCTTCTGTTTGTTCAAGTGGTTGTTTTGAGGTCATTAAATCCTCGCGCAGTCTCAACGAGCCGATTCTGGCTATGTGAATGAACTAGCTGGACCCTGCCACCCGAACGACTTTCGTAAAAGCGACGTATTTATGTAGCTACTGCTATCGTATTGCCCCAAGATGCCTTGATAGGAGTGGAATCAGCTTTCGAATGTTGGAAAATTAATCTCTGCCAAGTTCTGATAGGATGTGATTAAATTATTTTTCGGACCATGATCTAGTGCGAGCAGAGCATCCTCTTTTTAACTGTCGCGCTGACAACTAAACCCAAATCAAACAAGTATAAAGGTCAATCCATTTGTTCACTGATAGATGGTTATATGTAGCGACACTGATTATTTGCTATGTTTAAACAAAATCTTGGGAAAAAAATTGGAAGTTTCGTGAAACTGAATAGGTTGTCGGACAGTATACTTATGAATACCCATTTCATCGATACAGCTCCACAAATTGGGAGGCTTCTCCTCGTCTTAGTTTTTTTAACACAATTTGAGCTCGCAAATTAGCAATTCACTTGGGTAAATCATTTTCCTTTTTTTACAAATTCATTGCCATTCCCGACGGCGAAATAGCAAACCTCCTTTTACGAATTCATTTTGGTATCTGTATCTTTAGTGTGCACAAGTGCCCTAATTAAACTCGTTAAAATTCCAGGAAATTTGAATTTGTCCCCGTGCCGAACTCGCACTTTCATCCGCAGAATTAATTCAATAGAAACCCCGGCGACAGCAACCTGCAATTGCCCATCCCATTCCCAGGGACCATCTGAATTTGTAAATAAATCAAAATTGGAAATTGTTTTCCAAATGAAATTGCCGATGCTCAACAAGCACACCCAGATATCTATTGATTAGAGGAGCACAATGGAGGAGTAAAATGCATGCCTACCATGGTTGCCGACAATCTACCCGCGGTAGTCACGTTCTGGACTTTTGCCGTTTCTCCAGAAAAATAGGAAAACAAAAAATCACCCAACAGCACATAAAAACGGAAAGAAAAAACAAACAACTTGGTCCGAAATGATGATTCCCATAATAATGATCCTGATTATCCGCTATCAATGTGCGAGGCCATGGCAATTGTAAGCCCCCTCGCATCAGGTCCTGCACCTACCATGGCCTCGCTCTAAGTGGCATTTTGGAACAGCATAAGCTAAAACAATAATAACTTTAATAGAATAGCTAAACAAAGAGTAGGAAATTATTAATGCCTGACTTAATTTCCATAATATCCTTGCTAGTCGTAAATGCTGCATAATAAAGTACTTAAGGCCTCCTCCTTCTCATCGACATGGCTTCCGAGAACGAGAGTTACTTTCTGCGTCTCTGTCTCGCCGTTTCACTTTTACGCTGCTCTAGCTGTAACTTAGTGTGTGCGTATGCGTCGTCCTGAAATATCATTGGGTCTATTATCCTGTCAAGATGCGATGGTGGCGCAGAGTGGGGCCGGGGATGTGCTCACTGTGCAAAGTTATTTCGCTACGGCCCGTCGCATTAGGACTCGCCTCGTATTCAGCCTTATAATGAGTTTATTTTTATTTTTTTTGTTAAATACGCATAACCTCAAATAATCGTTTGCAGAGAAACACTGACGGCCGCACGTACACTTGGTCGGTACCGACGGGGGCCACTTAAGATGAAATATGGGCGGATGAGGCATACAAGTTTTTCCATCACGTATGCACATTAATTGAATTGAAAACGGCCGACGGTAGGAGATCGGAGCACGATACCCTTGGGGGGTTGTCTTCCGAGCACCCTTTCCGAGAAAGTTGCAAAGTTGTTTCATATTTTTTTCCACCGCAGAGTTTTGAATATGCTAGGGGTGTCTCGATGCCCATACCAGCGGCGGTAGTCATAATGATAAATAAGATTGAAACAGTTCGTGCTCGTGGGGATAGAGGTGGGCTACAAGTATTGGGTTTGTGCGGTCGCAAAGTTCGAAGAATGCAACCGTTCGTGTTTTTTTTTCCCTTTGCCTGAGGTGGTGTTGCTGGGGTAGTAGTTTCACGTTTAGGCTGTACTTTGTGGCCGGTAGTAAGGACATTGATCCACTCTTGTTCATAAGATGTTTTATTTTGCATTGTTTTTTTTTTTTTGGCCAAATATCTGTCAGCATGGAACAGAGTCCGACACTACGAAGCAGAAGCAACAAGTTGTAAAAGAATACTTTACAACAGACACGTTTGGTTGGCCGAGGATCTGATATATTTCAATATTCATAGATAAAAATGCATATTTTTTACTTTTGAGCTCGAATTATACACCCGCCCTAATTTCTCTATCGTTCCCTATGAAGTTTGCTTAGTATTCCCGTATGCGTTTGCAGGGGTTTTGTTCGAATCGCAACCGGTTCTTTTATCAAAATACGCGGCGGTATTTTAGTATTACAGATAATGTATTATGCAAGGAATTCTTTGATGACCTCGCAGGCGAACGAATTCTTCTTTCGATTAACACGACGCGAACAAAATGCAAATTGGTAAAAGAGATTGGAAGAATGTTTAAATATTTAGAGAGAATTTATAAAAGGTAATGTCGATTTGGTATTTTTTTTGGGAAGGAAACCGAAAATTATCCAAGTGGCAGCTGTATAAAAATCCAGCCTGCAGTCCTTATTTTTAAGCATCAATGGGAGTAAAAAGAAACACAATGGGGCTACCTCCTTGAGATATGACATGAATGGGACCCATTATAGCATAAGCAGTTATATTTAAATTTGTTTTGTCCAATTGTACAACTCTACCCAGCGTTCCCAACCAATTTTGACGAAAAAATGCCTAACTTGAGAAAAAAAGATGGCTTTTTCAACAAAATAATGCCTAAAATAATTTTTTTTAGGTAAAACGGAATAAGACATCAAAAATTAAACATAAATATAAAAAAAATAACAAAAAAATAATTTATTTCCAAAAAAAACTTAAATATCTAATAAATCACAGAAGGAATTCTTAATAGGAACAAAATTCATGACATTTTCGTTTCATAAGTAGGAACAAGGTATTGAACAAAACAAACATAGCTTTAGTCCATCAGATCGATATCATACATCAAAAACTTAAGAAATCAATATGTTAATTAAAAAAAAAAAAAAATTTGAAAAATATTAGAAATAAAAATAAAGGCCTTTTTGAAAAAAACAAGCCTTAAAGCCTTGGCTAATGAAATAATTCCTAAAAGGCATGAAAAAGCCTTGGTTGGCATCACTGCCTTTACCTCAAGTGGTGTTTTGAAACCGACTGATGACTGCTTTCATCATCTTGTGCGAGTTTTAAACAAGCGATAGGCGATAGCTACCCCTGCTATTGTTGACAGCAATGGCATGCTGCTAATAGTGGAAATGAGTAACTAGTTTTACTACACACAAAAGTAAATAACCGAGTTTTTCTGTGTCATCCACCCATTGTAAACGATCATTAAAAAATCAGTTACGATTTTCCTCTATTCCACGGGATGCTTCCCGTTGGTAGTAAATTCAGCCACTGCACCAATCTTGATACCCTCATGTATTTTTGACAAACCCCAGTCAGAATTTCAAGAGCCAGTGAAAAATATGACTCGTAACGTACGTAAAAAAAAATTCAATATTTTGCGACCGAAGACAATTTTGGATAAATTTTGACACGATCTATAAATAAATTCCACTTCCACTCAAAGGGCGACACGTTTGTTTGGACAACATCTACACACCTCCGAATACAAGAAGCTACATAGCTAAGCTCCTTTTCGACACATCTACCTACAACTGCTTGCCATAGACGAGTAAGCCTGACAAGTAAATCGCATTAAAAACTACCCTAAACAAATAAAGAATAACCCAACAACGAACACATAAAAAGCACTCAAATAGAATTTTATGCGATGTTATACCCAATACGTGCAAATGTTATCCACCGCCAGAAAGAGTATCCCATCAAAGCTTGCCAACACAACCCATCACCGAGTCATGAAACTCTCTTGCCCCGCTGTGTCGTTATGTCGAATCGAATCAGTCCGGTCTCCTCATAATCGCACAGAGATACCCAAACCTATACGTTGATCTAGGTTGGTGCTCCCTACCTACCAGCAACCACCCATCGCAGTGCCCCAGCACTCTTTCAGGACACAAGCTTTCACCGTTTATCATCGCAGTAATGGCGGGCCCTGGTTATGCCATTCAGGTCAGGCATTTAATGGCATTCGAATGCCTCATTTTGTATTATTCCATAGACAATTATGAGCGCCGCACACTCACACAAGACCCGCATAACAAGTATATGGAGCCTTAGTTGATGATGGAATAAAGGATAAAGACTGCTAGCGCGACGAAACGGCATGGAGCAGGCAGGAAGTTGTGCGCTTCTTCATATGAAATGAAAACATAAAAGTAAATTATGCTACTTACACTCTCTCCAAGTGGTGGTGTTGCTGTAGCCTGGTCATGTTTTTCTACGGCGCGGTGTCGACCGGGTTGTGTGAGGTTCATTTGTGTTCCGCTTAATGGGGCCATCTACACACATAGCCGTGCATGGAGTCGAGCTGGTCTATTCGCTGTTGAGTGATGTTCTAAAGATGTTGTTAATTCAAAAAGTTTTGCCATAGCACGGCACCGGAAACAGTGCACCAAGTGCACCAACCTGCATGACGGAAGTTTATGCAGTTATCATGAATGTTGAAATACTGTAGGTACTGTGTGTGTGTGTTTTCCTTTTTGTCCACTTGGTCATTGTTTATGCGGAGTCAAGTCGTGGACTATGGATGAGAGTGCACTGAAAAAAGCGACACTTCTGGCGATAGCTGAAAGTAAGACGGAGCTTTAGTCAATTAAAGCTGGGGGTAGTATTTTTTGAATTCAAAGAGACCACCTATGCTTACTACAAAAAGCGACCGTTTCAATCAACTCCGTGGCTAATGGACGAAGTTTGTTAGTCAACCAAGAGTTCGACCCTTATTGATAAAAAATAACAATAATACATCAAACGAATGATAAAACTAATTAAATTGTCTTGAAGCATTCCCGGAAAAAAAGAACAAAAGCAGATATCCGCCTAGAGTCTTATGAACGGAGTTACAATCTTAATTTTTTGTTTGTCATTTCAAAGAGAGTCGCAACTATGCTGTGCAGAAAGAAGAAGAACAAACAGAAAATATTTGCCACACCGAAAAGACCAAGAGTCTTTCTGTACTGGAATCTCTGTATGTACAGTCAAAGAAACAATTTTAGTCACAGAAGTTGAAAATAATTGCTGTGTTCAAATATTTGTCGAAAACTTAGTTGTTGCGAGAAGCTCTTTCACGCGTTCCGAGCCAACGACTGAGGATGCGGACTGCTGCAGTGAAATCACACTCGCAGCCCTGACGATAATAACGACTCGGTGGCATCCTCGCTCGATGGGAGGAATAAAAGCCATCAAACAGAGTCCCTCCCCCCCCCCCCCCCCGTCACATGGCATCGAGTTCGATGTGTAATCGCTCAAACAAAATGGAAAGTACATTTTCTAAAGAAATACATTTTAAAGCAATTTATATCCTTTGACAAGGACCCAGCCAGAGGGTGAGAGTAGATGCTGCTTGCTTGTTTTTCCATCTTAATCATTTTCGCTTGACTGCGACCAGTTCCGGCTTTAAGGAGCTTCAGGGCCTTCCGGGCTTAGTGTACGCTACGCCTAAACATGTATATAATTCGATTGAAATCACACTGGCAATCCCATGCGTAATCCTCTAATGTCATCGGCTTGCGGTGGACGCTTGTAATATCCAATTTGTTCCTCGCATATCCTTGCCGGAGCGATAGGTGGGGGCAACAACTACAATGACACCAATAACTTAAGCGATTAGCGTCATCTGTTGAAAGTTAATTCGTACACTACATGGACGCATGGCTTAGTTGTTACCAAAACCAAATACATCGTCATCATCGGTATCGGATTTCGACAGTCCACATGTGGTCTATTATATGTGCGTAGGTGATACCCGTGAAGGATATCATGCAGACGCACTCAAAAGCATTAAGTGGGATACGTTTTTGGTGGGCGAAACGATTTTCATGGGATCAACGAAAATAATGAAATGATTTATGTCTTTGTTGGCTTGCGGACGATGGTCAGGATATGGTCGAACAATTGAAATGGATTCTTGGTCTGGCGTAAGGGCGTTAGATCGCAATTAGAGAAGGCATATCGCCAACATTTGCGAAGCGATTGCGGATCTAATGGCCTGATAGTGGGTTCGGCTTTGTGGGTGCTGCGAGCTTAAGGATAATTTGGATAGATGCAGCTTCGATTTCATTGACTGCTCTTTGAGGCTATAATTTGAAGGGCTCCTGTGGTGGGTGTTCCTTCGTAACAAAGGAAAGTTGATGTCGTCAAATTGTAGTCATAGATTTCCCATCCAAGGGTAGGAGTCGGGTCTATCAATAAGGACCCTCAGAATGCCCAAATTCAACCGAATTTGAAAGGAGTTCAAGCGGTTTCAACTTGGTATGATCACCATAGACATTTAGTGTCACTGATAGTCAAAGCCTCACATCTTTTATTCCGAAAGACAAATAGTCAACTCCATCAAACGAAAATCCGCATTACAGAGAGATCTCTTGCATGAAGTAAGGAAGATCTTGTAAGGCTCCTCTATCAAGACCTGAGAATTTAGCTTGCTCTTAGAACTAAGCTGTCTCAAATAAGTGAGTAAGCCGCCCCAGTCCTTGCATAACTGATTATAGTTGCGTAATTCGAGTCGGTTCAGACCACCTTCTACTTGTGGCTGCCTAATTAGGCGAGGTTTTCTCAAATTACGTTGTGCTTCCCGAAGAGTCTACCGGCTGGACCATTTTTTTACATCTGCTCTACATGTCCCACCCATTTTAGATGACTTTTACCCACTTTTTGACTAGGTCGATGTGCCTGTTAGTTCGTCGTTGAATGTTCTCCTCAAAAGCCTCCCAACAACAGCATGTGAGAACATTTACCTATGACTCCTTCTCTCAAACTAACCGAGGATATCTTCATCCGTTTTAGGTAGAGCACAAGCCTTAGCGTCTTGCTGCTACAAAGTTATAGCTGTCTCTTTTCGCGCTCTCTTCCATTTGTCGATGTTGTGTATTCTTCCTTGTTGACAACCTTAGCCTGGGCCTGTCCTCATTTGTAGCCAAAGAAGTTTTGGGACAGTCCGAACAAATTAACTTTCAACAGTCGAACGATCTCTATGTCTGTATAATGGGACTAGCAGGGATATCAAGAGCTCCGCCCGGCTCCATATAGCTCTTTCCTATAAATTCTGCCGCATGCCCTCTCGCAAAGATTTGGACTTCTTTGAATTTTTTCAATATCCGTCAAAGGGTAAAAATCTGACCGACTTGAACTACTGGATTCATAAACTACCTCAAATTTTATAAATACTCGAATACGTTAACCTAAAGCTCTTTCATAAATTTCACGCAGCTCCTTGAACTTTTGGCGAGAACTGACTGTTTGGATAAATGTCCGCAGGATCTTGTAGCTCGTAATTTTCCATCATTAACTGACAGCTGCTCCCAGACATAATTCGATCGTATATATTGCAAAATTATAACTAGTTATAGAGCTTTAAACAGGCAACTTGCATAAACAGATGGATAGGGTTTGTTTGTTTGTATTTTCTACTTGTATTATACTGAACTCAAAATTGAAGGATTTAAATTACTTACCATATCCTTGGGATAAGAACTGAGCTCATGTGTCTCAGTATAGCAATTTTGAAAGGAAAAGATTTCGAATCGACATTCAATCTTGCAATACCTTAACCCTGGATGGGATTTCCAGCTAACCGATTTTACAAATCCTTTGCCTACACACCGACATGTGGGGTAATCATATCCCATTGCCATACATCTGGGATGGTTAATATTAGGTTGCGATGCTTGCAGTGTGGGTCGAGTGGTTGGAAAATACAGCTTCCTTGGATTACAGCCAGATGGATGGGTAAAAATGCATAAATTCATTGGAAACGGTATTAGTTATGAGCAAATGGGTGGGGAAAAGGTAAATTGTTTCTAGTGAGTTCCGACAGAGAAACGGATCCTGCAAGGCAAGTGTACATTCTACAATATTGCCGAAGGTAAAGCTGATTTTTTTTTTAAATTCGCTTATGGAATGGTAAATGATTCCCAATTTAAAATCAGGAGTACTTATACAGGGCAAACAATATGGAGCACCATGTCGGTGGCACTTTAATCAAACATGATGTGAACAGCTGTTTTACACCACTCTCAGTTTTTACTCCACTCAACCTGAATGACTTTCCACGCATGTCACAATTTTTTTTTAAAATCACACCAACTTGCATCAGTTCCACGTGCAAAAAATGTACTGGCTGGATTATCCGCCTGCACTTATCCACTTCGCAGCAAACTCAATCCTTTTAATTTCATGCAGCGTTCGTGCTGGTAATCCAATCAACCTAAATCACACCTCGTGCTGATCCAAAAACCACCCCTTCGCTCAGTGATACAAATTAGCCCCGATACTAGGACGGGTGTTAGCTCCAAACAAAATTTAACTTCCGCAAATCTCCATCCCATCGGCGTGTGTGCGTTTACTCGCCACAATTTCATGCCAAATAAATTCATTTAGTTCGCAGGGCTCCATCGCATCAGCCCTAATCAGCCATTGTCTCGACTAGTTCGCTAAGGGTACCGACGACTGCCGACTAATCAATATGGCACGAGTCGTCGTCAGTCTGACATACGCCTGTCGTATCCGCTGTTCGTATGAACAAATTTGATTATTTTGCAGTTTGGTATAAAAGCGAAACTTTTTAATCTACTTACCCGCGGATCCATCTACACCTGTGCACAATGTACACACTGGGAGGGTGGTGGTTGCTGCCATTCAAATTATTATACATACGTAATACTAATTGGATCGAGAATGCAATATAAAGAGGACGATGGCGAAAGGAAAAAACGCCGTATGAATAAAATGAAATCAGTTTAGAATAAACTTGGCACTCAGTCAATTCGATGAATAGACAGTCACAGAGTAGGGGCTATAATAGCAGTAGTCCATTATTGCTTAATCCGGTTGCCTTCCCCTAACATCACCTATGAGTAAATTATTTTAGTGCAGGGGAAAATGAATTAAATTAATACACGATAAAGCAGAGGGTTTGAATTTGTTTGGATGTTGTTTTGTATATCCTCTTACGGTATTATTGAGTTAAGTCCACAATTTGTAAGCATGATTTATACGACAAAAAAAAGTAGTTTGGTTTGGATATACAAGAATCGAGCTATACCAAACCATGCATGGCTATATAAATGAAAATGTTATGTATACGCCAACTGTGGCTAATTTAGTATATAACATGCGTAGGACAGTTTGCAAAAGCGGTACCATTTTTAATAATTTGAAATATTTCACATGCCCTGAGTCTGAAAACTGCTTTCGAAAATAAATGTGTGTTTTTTTGTGAGTGGATCTGTTTGGCAAGCATTTTATTTCAGCTGTGTGTCAGAATTTGTTTTGAATTTTGAGTTTAGCTATGATTTCTTTAACACAAAGATTGAAAATGTGATTTCAGTCGAAGACAGCTATATCCATATATCCAATTCAATGTTAGCGCTAGCGTCCTTGGTTCAGAGCGGAATAAATTGGGAACAAATAAGAAGCAGAAATAAAGCAGGTTTTATATGCCTCATTATTAGTATGAGGAATTTAAAAATAATTTCTTTTAAATACATTGAAGGCAAAAAAATCTGAATGTATTTTGTTTCATAAGTTGAACAATGAAGTAAGCTTATTCAATAGTCTTCCTATATTTGTATAATTTCAAGGGAATTCCATCCGATTTTGCAGCCTTTCCATCGCATCCAATCGCTCCAATTCCAGAGTTATGAATCTATCCAAAATATCATTTTCAAACTTTGTTGATTGAAATATTTGGAAAAGCGCATAGGTATGCAATAATATTTCAAAAAAAAAGAAAAAAACAATAGAAAAAACTAATTCGCCATCAATATACGAAAATTGTCCAATTTCTGGTGCAATGCATTGCAATACAATTTTTTTTTTTAAATTTGTTTGGTTTCAACTACTATTAAACATTTTAACTATACCAAATTTTTGATGCGACATCCATTGTAAAACATTCCGCAACAATTTGAATTTCAGCCGTTTTATAGAGCAAATCTACTAATACTACTACAATAGATGTCTCCACCATTCTATGGAGAAATCCAAGATGGTTGGCATTTTGTTACACTTTTTATTCGCTTTGATCCAAGAACGATAGTTATGTCGGCGTAATTGGGCAGGCTTGTATGGAACTCACATTTCACTAGCAGTCCATTTATAGTATGTTACCAGGTGGACCGGAGATCAATTTTTAACAATGTTTGATATACCTACCATTAGAGCAATGCAGAAAAAGACATTTTTAGGAATAGAGGAATGTAGGAGATAGATCTTGTGAGAATCAGTCTTCCTATTTTTTTTGTTGGCTAAATGTTTTGGGAAAATGCTAACCAACAACGCTTCAATAGATTGCTTTTGTTCATTAATTTTTTATACCCTCCACGAGAGGTATATATTCACTTTGTCATTACATTTGTAACGCCGAGAAGGAGTCACCGGAGACCTCATAAAGTATTTATATTCTGAATCAGGATCACATTCTGAATCGATTTAGCCAGGTCCGTCCGTCTGTCTGTCTGTCTGCATGTCTGTCTGTCCGTCCGTCCCTCTGTCTGTCTGTTGAAAGACCGATAGCGCCCAAAGAGATTGACATAGGCGAATTAAATTTGGTGAAAGGACTTATTTTTATCGCCGTTAGGTTGGTATTAAAAATGGGCTATGTCGGTCAAGTAGTACTGGTACCTCCCATACAAAATCAATATTAGGCCCATGTGTCTCTCTGCCTGTTGAAAACAGGATAGCGTCGAAAACCATCAACCTAGGTGAATGAATTTCGGTGAAAGGACTTCTTTTTATCGCCGTTAGGTTGGTATTAAAAATGGGCTATGTCGGTCAAGTAGTTCTGGTACCTCCCATACACAACCAATATTAGACTCGGTTCAATGTAATTACGTACTACCTCACGTGCCTAACATTCTGCATGGCTTGCAGTGTAGGGTATCAAAGCATCGACAAGGCCGATGATAACACTTTTACTTGCTTTTTACTAAGTTTGCCTATCTTATCCCAAGCTGTGAGTATTATGAGCTGGAAAGCTCATGTTGTAGTCGCCCTTTTGTTTCAAGAGCTGTAACTACCCTCACCGATATATCTTTATCGCTCAATAAAATCGTATGCCAAATACTACACGCTATGGATTTAACAAAAGCAAAATGTGGGGATGCCCCATACCAACGGAACCATCTCAAGCAAGTGAGCAAGATTTCTTTATTGACTTGCAAAATTCCAATCCACCCCCTTAGTTCATGAACTTCTCCGAATACAGGAAATATTTCATACCACATTTAATATTAAAAATTCCGCAAAGCTTTACTAAATTAAGACACTGCCTCGGTTCACTGACAGCACTGCGAAGATGACCAACAAAGAGCAGATTCCTTAGGAAAATTTTTGCAAAAACAATAATAATAACTTTTCTGATTGCTTTCACAGAGATTGGGGGTCATCCACACATCGACGAACACCGCAAATCGGTTGCAGCAACGAAACTATGTCAAGGACCTGACAAATTCATCATTTTCCTTGGATTATTATCATTCCCGGTGGGCAACATCTATTCGAAGTATATGGTGCAAATATTCCCATTCTGAAGCAGACATTTTATCGTAGAAATGTGTTCTTCTCAAGATATTCGCTTAGAAGCATATTGTGCAGCTTTCCCCCCTCCGTGGCCATTGTTTAATCTTATCCAACTCATCGACTTATTGAATGATTTGTAAAATGAAATATCTTCCGTGCTGCACACAAATCTCCGTTGTTTGAAAAATTCCCATTTTTATTTTCAATATAAGACACTTGAACATGTGAGAGATACAACAGAAGATACGAGTACACGGATTGTTTGTGAAGGATGTTGTATCAACAGAGAGATATAGAGGCCTCTTCAGGACTTCAAAATAGTCTGTTGTTTTATCCCCCCTAAAATATTGATATTGTGTAGGTATTGTTTATTAAGGTCACGTCCTTGAAGCATCCCTGAGAAATGATGTGCACTAAAATGCCCTGGAGTGCAGCTGGTAGTATTGAACTTTCCTGTGTCCATATGAGCTGGACATTTGGAGTGTAGATTCAGTGTAATTGATTGATATTATTTGTGTGGTATTACTTGTTTCAGCAGTTGCCAAATATGTGTTCGGATCGAAAATGGCAGCGCGTCTTTCTTTCGCATTTTGTTGATTTTTATGAAAGCAAGAAGTAAATGCATTTAATTCATAAAGTTGCTCTAACCAATTTAGATGGAGATGTGGCCATATTTAAAGGATGTACACGTACAGGCTATGAGTGCTGTGTGGCCATAAGCCTAAAAAAGTTTGGTCTGAGAATCCCTACTTCCTATTTAGTCTTAGGGTAGCAATATCAAAAGCGGATCCCAATGAATCTGCGGTACGTCATAGCAGTTGAATCTTTTTCAGATGATTCTTTAGGGCGAACGCACCTACATTTTTGTTGCATTTTATGATCGGTAAATCAAGTCTCAGCCATATTAACCCAGTACTGATGAAGGGAAAGCTTCTGGTTTACACCGAATAGAGATGCTTAGCTAAGGTCTCCTCAAGTCAATAGAAGATTCAGAAAAAAATCGTTTAGCAGTCTGATCGGTCGTCAGCAGTGCGGCGATAAAGTCCGTCATCGATCTGGTTTTTAATGTCAGATCTAGGGGAAGCTACAAGGCTTCCAAATCAACATCCAACACCTCTCAATTTTAAGGTCACCTTTGAAAGCGTGCATACAGATAACCGCTACAAAGTCAAAGATTAAACAAAGAGCTATACCGTGTAAATCAAAAGGAAATTTAAGCTGTTAAGGCCTCAGGAGACTAGCACTACGGTCATTGGATAAGAGCACCGGTCCTGACGTACATTGAGCTAACAAATTCTGTGATCTACAGCCTAAAGGAGCCGCGAGTTAATTAAGTAGATGGTTTCAATGCTACATCAAAGCTACATGTCAAATAATTAAGTAAGGTTATAGGAGACGAATTCTCCCCCTGGTTTGATTCGGGTCGGACTACGTCGAATTGCATTTCTGACACGTCGTAGTATTCCTCGGCGTCACCGTCTTCCATCCGCCAGCTCTGCAGCTTTGTTTGTCTCTCTGTCTCGCTTATGCTGTCCGAAGACCGCAGTAAACGTTGAACCGGCAGACGAACAAAGGGAAAAAACAACAGCGAAGCAAAGTTGTATAATAACATAATAAGTGAAAGTAAGTCTTTACAAAAAAAAAAAAACAAAAGATACGGCTTGCTATAATAAAACTAATAAATTCTTTATTCAAGAGAAGAGAACAAAATTTAAGAAAAGCAAAAAAAATAATATTATTAGCAAAGAAATTGGAAAGAAGAAAAAAGTATGGCAACTCTGGCTTAGGTTGTTTAATCTCTACGATTATTATCTCTCCTATGCAGTCCGGGAACCGCAGTAGCAGTAGGCAAATGTCTTGCTGGAGAAAAAAAAAGTAAGCAGAGGCAAGAACTCAAATGTGATACTTTTCCAGATAACCTTCGATCGAGGCGAAATACCAAATGCGAGTCGTTTGGCTTTTATACTAATTCGTGAGAGCTTTTGAACGAGCTTTTTTTTAAATGTTTGTTTATGGTTTTTGGCTAGAAGAGCTTAATGTCAGTCAGTGGTGCCAAGTTCCAATTATTCTGATTCGGAACATTTAGTTTTTTTTTAGAAATTAATTATGGTTTTACAAAAGAAATGAATATATATAAGCAATTATTTTAACAATATAATATAATAATGGTGGATAAAAATTAATAAAATATGGTGGTGTTACAAGGTCGCCCTTCCAAAAATTTTCGAGTCAAATTTGAAGGTTAATCTCTTCGAATCCAAAGTGAATTCGGCGCTTACCTGTCCCAATGCAACCTGGAAAGTCTTGGCAAACATAGCAGGTTTGCTACAGGCTTTTGAAATACCTCTCTGTGACGTATCCCAGTGACTCGTTGGTCGCCTAAGGGAATCATTCGTTTGACAGGAGAAGTTTTGCACAATATTGGAAGCGCTTCGCATCAGCTAGCTAGCTAAAGAAGGGGGTCATTAAAAATATCTTTAGCCGATTCAAATTTGTTGACTAGTTCGAAGTCTAATGAACATAAATCCAAGTTCGAAGCGAAAGGCAGGCATATGACTTAGTAGTACTTATAATTAAATCGACTACGCCTTATCAGAGGGACTGCAGGCTCACATCCTCCAACACATGGCCCCTTTTCATTGCTGCCATGAAACAGTTAATAAATTCCCCAATGTTATTTAGCTCTTTCCCCCAAAGCGATAAAACATGTCAATTAAACTTTTGAAGATCTAGTACAAACGGAACGAAAAAATCCACTTTCCTTGGATGTGCGGGAAATACAAAAAAAAAGAAAACCTTCTCAACCATAAGAAAGAACGAAAGCATTTATGCCCCATTGTAAATGGCTTTAAAAAGAAAATTTGCATAACATAAATTTTAAGTACCAACGGCGCACATACCCCAGCAGCCTTAAATTAGGTCTGTGCCCTAGAAAACAACCTCCCTGCCAGACCGTTGTGAAAAAAGCGAACAAAATCGGTAACAGGAAGCCTTATCTCCATCATTTGCAACATTTATCTTTGCATAAGTTAGGATCAACAGAGGCTGGGAGGTGCATCCTCAAGCCGTCCGCCGCCCCATCAGCATAGGAGCATCTTGTGATTGCATAAACACACTGGCACACACAGACAAAAAAAAAAACGATCCACTTCGCCCAGGAAAAGTGAAAATTAAATTCCATAAATTCCCCCACCCCATTTCGGAACGGCTGCTGAAAGAAGAAGTTTTTAATTAAAATAAAAAAAAATATCTTCGATAAGGAATTGTGTGTGTGCACTTAGGAGAGAAAATGAGGGCAGAATATAGGCTTCGAAGAAATAGAAAATGAATCTTTGGAAGGATCTTCTTAGAGAAATGCATTTAGCAGCCATAAATCTGTGCAAAGGGCTTCAATTTTTTTTTTTTTTGTTCGTCTTCATTGCCGTTCGTTTGTGCTGTGTGAAGGCATTATTTTTTCCTGGTACCTTCAAACCTGCCTCCAAACTGATAAGGTATTCACTTGGAAGAAACTTTTGCTCGACTCTTGAGCGGCGAGGTCCTTTACATGCTCTCCTCTCGAAGTAAATATGAACACAGGGTGACGGAGGGGTGGCGGCGGCTGGAAAACTTTTCACAAGTTGGCAAGCAGACAAGTTGCTTGTTCATTTGCGTTCCAACTTGGTATGTAAATCGACTAGCCGGAGTACCGACGCAGAGGGCTTTCTTGCTGTGCACCAGCTCAAAACTAGCCATAAAAAAATGAAATGCATTTCACTTAAAAGCATCACAGCTCTAGTGGTGTTGTAGTTTGCTTGCGGAATTTTTAAGCTGTAGGAAATCAATTATATCCGGCTGTATGACAAGGATTTGAGCTCGAATAACCCCCATGCTCGGTCGTTTGTAAGTCAAGATAAAGACTTTCGAAATATTAACCATCAATCGGTGTCGCATATGGCTTTGACCTTTTGTCCTTTTTTTTTGCGTCTTCGACGAGAAGGGTAGAATGTGCTTCATGTCAGTTAACTGTGGGGGACACTTATTGTTGCCATTGATCATTAGTTATGAATCTCCTGCGATTTTATTTCCAATGGAAATGTCAAAACAAAAATTCCGGGCAAGGGTATCCTTTTGTGTCTCAGCAATCATCGTGCGTAATAATATTTGCTTGAGTGGAAATACCCTCTGTCAGAAAAAGATTTACAACAGCTTGACAGTGGAGGGATTGACAACTGTCCTTGTCGGGGTGGACTCACATCCACTCTAGAGGTATTACCACACTTTGTATTGGAGATATCAGATTGCACCTGATGGCCAGATGCGAGTGACAAACAAGAAAGAGATGCCAAATGAAGTTGACTCTTTTTTTCCAATAAATTCAGACTCAAGTGAGCGGGTCTGACAAGTGGATATCATCGGCAGGGGACAGTCGATGTGGAATGAAACGTTTCCATTTCTCAAGTGGCACAGCCATATGCTTATGAAGATGAATCGTTTTTTTTTTCCGGTTATATAGTTGGTATGGGGCGGGGAATTTCTTTTCAGGCTGAGCATCTATTTCCTTCACTTGACCAGCGTTTTAAAATTAAAATATGTAAGAAATCTAAGAACATAATTGGCATACGCAATTTGGCCTTGCAAACGACTTCGAATCGATCCCCCTGCCCTCGAGTTTATCCGCAGATGTTCCAATTGTCTGTACACAAGTCCCAATTGGAAGCCTTCAGCAACTTGCCTTCATTTAGTTAATTGACCTTTTTTCGCATATACAGTTTGCATCAGTATAGAATGGAAAAAATTCTTTATTAAAACAACAATTAAAATTCCACATTAAAAAGTGGTAGCTGTTAAAATAAATGACGCACCAATATCATTTTAGAACCCTTCAGCCATCAACAGAAATTAAATTTTCATCTCATTAGTAGCCAACGTCGCTGTAAAACTCCCTGTAAAACTACTGCTTATAAATTCATCATCAGGCTCAACACTGATATAGCCATGGAAATGAGACACAACTCTCACTAACCCTACGAGCCGTCGTTCGTATTTTATTCAAGACTAGCTCCCAAGAAAATCGATAGACTTTCTAATTCACCACCACTATCAGGCACTTCCGCTCGCCTTGCAGGAGGGCTACGAGACGACTACGACACAAAATACACCGAAAAGCTTTTGTGTTATTTAAGTCGCTCAAATAGTTGCCTGAAAAGGATTTAATTACGCGGCCTGCTGCTGCTCCTCCTCTTCTGTTCCATCATAATGGGTGTCTATTTACATTCATTCATAATTAATCCCCCGGGATTTGGGGAACTCAACGCCACTAGTATTAGGTTATCGTATAATGGCGGCGCGGCACCACCGCCGCCACCTAGGAGATGGCTCGATGGCAAGAAAAAACCCTTTTCATCCTGCAACTGCGATACGATGTCTAATTAATAGAGACGTCAACAGACCGACCATTGATTGATTGATGTTCAACACGTAGAAGGAGCAGCCAAGGCATGCCTGGAAAAATCACAATCTCCGGATGTTCGGAAAGGACAAAATGCGAAATTAAGAAACAAACAATTCCAAGTATGACACACTCCGGAATATGTGCACAGTCGATTGGCTAATACGATGGGAAAATCAAAAATCAAAACTCGAAAATTGTTTTCCTCTTTCCTGCCGAACTGGCACATTTTGACAAACCATCCTGACGATGGTGCTACAAGATGGGTGTGGTGCGACTGTGGGGCGCTGCTAAATATTGCTAGAAGCAGTGGGGTCTTGCTTGTGGGTTGGAAAATCGATTTCAAGAGATTTTAATTACCCTGAATTTGATTGACGGCCGTAGTAGAAGGTAGAAGGAGGCAAGTCGAAGAAATCAATGTAGAAGGCTTGTTCGTTTTGGAGAGCTGTTGGATAAAAGTTCTGAATGGCTTTTGGATGTTTTTCAATTTAGCGGCGAGGGCTGTTCTTCCGAGAACAAGGGTTTTGGTCGGATGGCTTTCGAGTAATAAAAGTTGGCAAAGCATTAGCAGATAAGGGACCTAATGAACTGCGAAAATTAAAAGATAAGATGGAAGTTTGAGATTAACTAAGAGCTTGTTGAATTGGAAAGTGGAAAGGTATTTTTTTATTTTGGATAATACATAGGTAAAGCTATCCTTGAGTCTATTATAGCGACTGGTTTGTTAAACGAAGGCACGAGTAATTCTTGAGATGGACCTCGTTTTGGGGTAAAAGTGAATCGTAGAAACTGCTATACTCAAAATCAGTTTTCACGGCGCCACATAGAAAAATATATGACCAAGGGATGAAACGTGAACGACGAATTGGACGGAGCGTTATCTTTGAATTGGTTATCCGAACTCGGCATCGCATCCAGGAATGGAAAATGCCATTTTCCATTTGTACTGAAAACTGTTGTAAGATCGTACTGAAATGGAGCCAGTTGTATTGAAAACTTTTTTTCGTATACTGAAGTGAATTCAAAATATTTTATTTTCAAAAACATAAACAAAAATAAATTAACAAAACATGAATGACTTCATAGCAAAACTATACAAACCTACAAAAAAATAGTTTATATTTTTTATCTATGAGCTCTTCAGGTTTTATAGACGGAAAGAATTGAAAATCACCAATTGCAAAATTTTGATTTGCAATTTACTAATTATATATTTTTCGTAAATCACAACGATTTTGTCTTGGATTGATTCAAAAATTCGTAATTTTACATTGAAAACGGCGGAGAATACAAAATTCTGTATTAGAATTAGAATTAGAAGTATTAATTCGAGCTTCTTTTATTTGTGATTTGCGATATTGCTTGGCGCAATCTCAAATTGAAAAGAATATTTGCTGATTTACCAACACTGAATGATGAATCAATAAAATCTTGTAATAATTTAACACATGAAATAAATTGCAAAATATTTGGTGTGGAAATTCTTTCCGTGTATCTTTGAATTGGTTATCCGAACTCGGCATCGCATCACGTTAGAAATCAAGCGAATAGCAACGCCTACCTATCGCTGTTTCTTTGGCTTATTGAGTAGTAAGGTGCTTTCAAGAAACGCCACGTAAGTCTCCCATAATATGTGGCGGAGAAGCACTGACTGCAGCCACGCCGGATCACTGACAGTTTTAACTAGTTACAACCACAAAATGACTCGTAGAAACCTTGCAATAAGAAGACGATTTTATTATCTTCTCCACTCCTTGTCACACATTTTATGTACAGGGTGCTCGTATTGTCCAGGAACTGTGTTGAAACGTTGGGATTATTATATTATTATATAAAAAGTTACCTCTAAGCCCTCTCGCTTACAATGCCTGACTATTCTACAGGAGGTATTCCCTAAATAACTGAGAACATATATTAATGTTGAATGTCGCAGAATGTTTCGGTACCAATCAGAGTTTTCCATTAAACGCAATGTTAGATTTGAAGCCCAATCCTAAATGTTTAATGGCTTTAAGTCCCACAATCGAAAACTGTTCCTTTTATACTTAATGCGTGCCTAGAAAGTCTTATCCAGCCTTCGAACTAACCTAAAGATCCACACGCAGTTCCGTTCTTAGCGCATAACTATAAATCGTATTTAAACGGCCGACTAAAACTTAACTGTTTGGTTGCCAATTCGAAGAACACTGTCAGTTCGGTCGGACCATGGGACTGTCAGCAGCGAATACTTGCGTTAACCCCAGCATGATGATCCAGAAATAAGCCCAATGACCGAATGGCCAAATATTCATATTTCTGAGCACTTTTTCTTGCAAATCCTGTCAAGATAAGTGTGACCACTGTACAATCAAACTCGTCAGGAACAAACGTCCTGCTAAGAGGTTCATTTGAGAAGATGAAACGGTTATTGGAAAACCCATATAAATACCTACCGGCGATACGAATAAATTATTCATAACACAGCCGCAATATTTACCCATCGCCTTCATTTCTGTCTTCGTATATAGAAACCCGAATATAATAGAATTAAAGACTCCAGGGACGTGTAGCAAATACCCGGTGGCGATCTTTAAATCTAACACTGCCTCGGACTTAAATCAATACACGTTCGCATGTGTTTGCAGGTAGCTGCTGGCTACCGTACGTCGATATCAACAATGTTTTCTATTCCTCTGGTGGGGAAATGCCGCTTGTCCCAAACTAACAAAACTCAACGAAGCTTCGTGACTGTCCCATCTCCGATGGATCCACAAAAGGATTATGCAATCATTGACAAGAGTCCACGCCGGCAACATTTTCCTTGGCAACATTTCGAAATTTAATGTGCGCACGTGCTCGGCAGTCAACCGTAGTTATGGTGTTATACAGCTGCACGATATCAGAGGTCAGTGCATGATACCTTTCCACAAGGACTCCTTCACACAGGTAGCAATTTCCTTAATTAATTATCTTTTTATGTGATTCTGGTCTTTTTATTGGCTTGATAAGCACGCTTATAGCGCGCAGGCTAGATAGTGGGATCTGTTTCCTCATTATGCGGTCGTAAATCAAAACCAACCTCAGAGTCGAAGTAAATGCGTCCGACAAAGTGTCGAAACGGCGATGGCCGATCTACGAATATGTGACCTTTGAGTTTGGAAGAAATCAATAGCGGCTTGGGAGTGGGAGGGTGGTTTTTTGTTTACCCACACCCTCCTATCCAACAGCGGATATTCTTTGTTTCTGTATAGGTACCTACACTGCCTAGTTCCTTGGGAGAATAAATAGTGGGATGAGAATGGCATGAAAAACGACTCATAAACTTGACTGACAGCCGCAAATTATAAGTCATGATTTCAATGAATGATTTATTTTTCTCATTTTGCGGGTGGTCATGTTTTATTGGTCGATTCTCGATGTAATTATTGTTGATGTAATTATTGTTGCCGTTGCTGTCGGCTGTTGTGACAGGGAACAATATATTCAGTGTAGGTTTGAGCTTTATTGAACTGTTCCCATTGGAATTGATTGATTGAGTTTACGCTGGCTGATGGGTGGAGCAGATGTCTTAGGGCTTTGCGGCAGATTGCATTTAGGGAGTGTGGAGGTGATAACTTCTCTGCTTAGAGTGACAGGCATTCTTGCTAGTTGTCTGCTATTTTCTGAATTATAGCAGATGGATTATAGGCTGTTCAATCCTATATTTGGTCTGGATTTCCCTAGATTCTGGAATATATTATCATCGGTGGTATATTTGTCCCGACCTACCATCAGTCTGATAGCATTTTAGTCTGATAGCCTTTTAGTCTGATAGAATTTTAGTCTGATAACCTTTCTGTGGCATTCTTAGATTACGCATATCCTAGGTACCTTGCAAAGTAAACGCTGACAAAATTCCATAGCTTACTCAGAGGAACTGTGTGCTTCCACATTATTTTCTACAAAGCGCTAGGTTGCTCAAATAATAACCCTGTATGTGGAGTACCGACCTGCTAGTATAGCGTGATCATTTCTAAAAGTTGGAGATTACCATTAGTTCAACTAAAAGAACATGGAATTTTCAGAAGACCGGTCAGCGGCACTTGCTTTTGCTATGTGTAACCTTTTCCGTTGTAGATTCTTCAAGGAACTCGATGTTCCTCATAATCTAGCAGTTTACTTTATAAATGTGATTAAAAATCTATTCCAAAAGCACATTTTCACTCACATATATACACACACACTATTCTAGGTATATTTACAACAGAGCAGACATCAGTCTGCAAATATTTCGATCTGTTTTTTGAGCATTTTTTTTATGCTTCACAGAAGTATGAATATTATGAACCAACTGTAAGTGCCACCATATCGCCATATCGCCACCCTAGGTTTTATTTTGAAGGTTTCTTTTTTTTGCAAATTGCATAAGAATGTTGCATAATGGCTCATAAATTTATATTGTGTGTTGTATTGTTTTTAATGGCTTCTTAGATTGAGCTGGCATTTCACGGCAACCATCACCACCACAAAAAATAAGTTAGAAAAGCAAAACGATTGGCTCTGACCAGATTTTCTTCCTAAAGTCATCCCAAAGAACACTATTTTAAAGCTAAGAAAGATACCCAAGGAGCATTTTGCGACTTCATGTGTCATGCCCATGCGTCATGAGCGACGTCGGACGACGGTTTTGTTAACAGAAAATATTCCCAACAAGTAACATTTCAGACACATGCTAGGTAACATTTCCCATTTAGGAATATTCCCATCTTGGAGTTTAATATCTACACAGAACACATGTACGTTATTGTGTCAAAATGGTTCCTTCAATGAAAGATTATGTCCGCATCGTGTTAAATGTTTGGAGATGTGTGTTCGTGCACACAATTCCTATATAGTAGCAGTGTACCAGTTTTTTTTTAAGCTTTTGTTACACACAGCGACGAAACTACTTTTTTACTGTAACCACTATTCCCAAATAGGAATTTGTTAGGTATCCATATCCATTTTGTATTTGAAAGAAAAAATGCATATATGGAAAATAATAAATTTTAATTTGGTGGATATTAAATAGATTAAAATGTTACTATTATGTCATCGTAGATTTATTTTATACTGATTTTATAATGCTCCTATCAGCTTTTAAAATAGCATAAATAATTATAAGACAGAGTTTTGATTAAATATAGAATATTTTGTAAGAATCAAGGTTTTTTTCGAAGTACATTAGTAAAATTTCAAGGCAAAATGATGTTCCCCATAAAATTTCAGCAGCTGTTTTCTGTTTAATAATAACTGTTTTTTATTATCATCCATATAGATCATCGATTTGCATGTACTTACAACAACAGCACATGATCCTGCTTCTCATCGAGATCACGAACCATGATCTGAAAATTGTATCTACTATTTCCCACTAGGTGGCTTGTTTTATTTTTAAATGTTGGTGTACCTGTAAACGATATCCACACTATCCCGTTGCCAGAAACGAAAATGAAAAAAAATGTTCGCATTCGAATGAACTCCAAGTCCGTATTCCGAGTTATTTGGTTTTTTTTTATCGTTCTATGAAGGTATGTCCAGACCAGCCAGACATTTGATAAACAATTAAATACCTACATGTTTCATAAATATTTCTAAAACATTTATTAAACAAAACAATTTTTATGAAATGCTTATGGAATGTTTCTGGGCACCAAATAAACATTTATACCAAGATAAACTCCAGTGCTAGCAGTAAAATATTGTTCATGTGTTGCATATTTGAACATAAAATACTAAATTTGTTTCACGAAAATATTTTTGAAAAGAAAAATTATGCTTATTTGATTCAAATATGGTAACACCCCCCGACATTGCAAGTGAAATGACATGTGCCTTGTGTGACATCACGTTGAGAAGAATATTCGTAATATGGCTGGTGGCAATATGAAGTTTGTAGTACCTACCCTGCATTATCTGTTTTGTTTTCGAAAGCAACTGTTGCCACAATTCCAAAATTAAACTCTTCAATGATCCGTTTTGTTTTATTTTCTTGATCTGATCCGGATCAGATCAAGCTTGTAATAAAAAACAGCTAGAAATGATTGATGCAGTCAGAATATTATTTTGGTACATAACACAAAATGAATGAATATCACACATCACACATGGTATACATACACAATACTTAATAGAATTAAATAGGTATTAATAAGGCATTTTTCCAAATTTGTGTTGAAAATTGTTATGGCCACATACTTTGGGCTGAAATTGTGTGTTCCAAGATGGTATATAGGATTCGCGTCAAAAACAATTCCTACTTCGTGTTGCGCCACTTCCGAAACAAAAAACGAACTGTTACTTCGTTGTTTCGAAACATAAGTTCCTAAATCGGATCACGAATTGACACCAGAACGTCGCCAGGCCTAAAATGTATATTCGAATGCTACTTGGGTACTAAAGGAGCGAACATACAAACACAGTCAATGGCCTTAGATGACCATTGTCTCAAAATCAGTCCTGCACTGCATCAACACCCTCAAGACATTCGGTTCTAGAGCAAAACCAAAAATGATGGGGTGTGAACGAATAGTGCCATATTCTGAGAAATTTTCGGTGAAAACTACTGATGTTAAAATGCATAGATCATGCTAATCGAAAAAGATTCATGTATAAAACAAGATTGATAAAATTGCCAAAGTTATTACCTACCCCAGTCAGTCTAAGTTTGTCTCCTCCAAGTGTTGAAGCCATGTGACAAGTTGGGTTTTTATTTATTACCCATCTTCCCACAAGCACTGACATATAGACACTAGAGACTAGACAGACACCCATCATCAAAATGATCCGTCCAAAATGCTGTCTTCATCTCCAGTAAGTAAGCAGCACATTCCAGTCTTCATAAAACTGTCTGTAACCATTTTTAATGAACACCCTTTCTTTGGCTTCTCTACAGATTTGAAGCCATTTCACAATTCCCAATCGATCTATCAAAACATTAATTCGACTGCAAGGAGGTAGATAAATCATCGAGTTCATTGAATGGACTCAGAATATCGAAAAGCAATTGTGCGTAATGAATAACATATGCCATATGCCATCAAACGTATTTGTCTGACTGAGCTTCATCAAGTAATATATTTAGTTAGTCGCCTGCAGCAGACCTTCGTCGCATCTAGCCACAAACAGAAAACAATAAAATCTGTGGCATGAGGGCCATTGATCCTGTATATTGAGCTCATTTGATTCGTCTGCTATGCTTTCGAAATATTAAAGTAAAAGTTTGGGGACAAAAACGATATCAATTGGAAATTACCGATTCCCTTTGGTAGATAAAATGCTATACAAACAGGGTGATGTTGCATACCACACAAGCTGTGTTCTTTTATCTTGCACTCGTCAATAAAATACAAATAATAGCAGGTTAGCTTGCTGGAAATAAATAAAAAAATCAAGAGGAAGGTAGAAGGAGTGTCCTGTAAGAGAGATCTCAAGTACTCTGTCTGGCTGGGGAAGGTAAATGCGATGGAAGTCTCACCTTAGTCACACGGGGGATGGTGATACTCTCTTTTACTGACGTATGGAATAAAACCAAATCGGTGAAACATCTGATGAGGAAACGAAAATAGACTTTGTTTGCACGAGGTCCTTAGTCAAATAGCTGCCGGTGGCATTGAGGCTACATCCGACTTTTGTGTGTTTGGCTTAGAGGGTGTGATGGAGTTGGCTTCGAAACATCGACATCCAAAGTGAGTTACTTCGGTGGGTTTCTTTCGGGGAAGAATTCATTTTGGGAAAACTCGATCTTTATTTTTAGACTGGCTATTAAAGCAATAGCTGCACGTAATCAATTTGAGTAGGCTCGATATACTTGAATGGGTTGCGTTTATAAATAGAATCCTGATACAACGATTGGAGAGCAGGCTGAGAGAATCGGTAGAGTCTGCTTACTTACTTCAAGGGCTGCGACAAATGCCGTTTACATCGGAAACAGCCCATTTTTTTTTGCGGTAGCGTACATCTCATGACATAAAGGAGAAGGCGCTACACTTCATATAGATCATTGAATTCCATGGTTTACAACAACAGTTGGATCTCGTGCTATTGTTGCAAACCATGGAAATCAAGGATAAAATATAAAAGGCCTACTATCAAACGCGTCCAACGACATATTTTATCAACGTAAGGTTGTATCAAGGATTCAGAGAATGTGGGTACCATCGGGTGAAGGGCAGTACTGTTTCGCTTAGTCTAACAATTCTGCGTAGGACACCATTTCCGTGGGAGGTTGCCATTCGCTTATACTCACCGCTTAAACAATAGAAATGTCTGCCAAATTTCCAGTTTGAAAGTTTGAAGTTTATCTCAAACAAATACTGTCACAATCACAACTTTGCTAAACGACACCAGTGTCAACAAATTTAGTTTAACAGCGTCCTCGGTTCGCTAATCGAAAACTTCTCCTAGATAAATCATCGGCGCCCATCAGTAAGATGAGTATGTGTATACGAGACATAAATCGTTGACAATCGGAAAATTGAAGTTCATCGTACACATCCCGACGAGCAAACACACGCTGCCCACGAAAAACACAAACAAATTCTCGCGCAACAGAGAGGGATCCATTTCTAAGCCAAGGGCAAGGATATCTGACACCATTGCTGTTTGAAATATAGGACAACAACTGAACAGGGAAAATCCATTTTCGCAAAGATTTGTTGTCGATTTGTTAAAAGTGATTTATCACTGCCATAAGGAGGCGCACGCGGACAAGCGTGCGAATGCCGTTGACAACAGAATGATTTCCTTTTGTGCTATATTTTTCTATTTTCCTCTTCAACACTGTTGACAAATGTGCCATAAAAAAAGCCACACGCTCTACAATTTTCTACAGATACCTTTAAGCTGCCTATCAACTTTTCATATTTAATATTTAATTTCTGTTAGCGTCCTCCAACACCCAGCACTGTGAATTTTCATTTCCTGTGGCAAAAGGAAAATAAGGCGAATTATTCACCAGCGCAGCCCCGCCAAATTTGTAACTGGTTGCTCTATTAACCATCTGTCAATTGTTTATCCACTGAAAAGCAAATAAATCACTAGAGGGAACAGAATTGAATGGCTTCCGCATGTCGCGCATCTTCGCTGATTGTGTTCTTTAAATAGTCCCCGCATTGTTGTCATCGCTCCCAAGAGTGCGTAGTCCTCCTATCTGTTCATCAAAAAACGTATTTAATAGATTAAAAGCTTTTCGGATGACGATAATGAATTGAGCGAACGAAAGCCGCCAGATGAAAGCGGGTTACTCAGTCAAGGTTCGTTTGACGTTTAGATAAAAGGTTTGGACCAGCTCATTGTTAGGCTGAGATCGGTTTTTATTTAGTGCTCCTTATCCAACGCCCTTTCACTAATGCCAACATTAATAAATAGGATTTATTTATTAATAACTTTATACTTCGTGACATAAATGTCACTTTGACAAGCGATGGTTATGTACGAGATAGAAGATACAAATCAGTGTCACTGTAAATGGAGGGGTAGACTTTGTGGGAAGCCATCAATAAAACGACATGCGGTCGGGAGAAGCTAAATCATTCATTTTCGTGAGATATATTCAAACTCTCGTTCGACTTGACATACTGCTGTCAATGGGTCTTTTTTAGCCCAATATGCGCATAGGTGGAATGGTAAATCGATAACTTGCCTTAAGCGGATATTTTCCGTTTTGTTTTTTTGTTTCGCTTTTTTTTATTGCAGGTGAGATTTTCTTATGTCCTGATGTGGAAACCAAGGTAGATCCCATTTTATTTATGGAAAATTTACCTGGATGTGTGCAAAGTATTATGTTTGTTACACTGAGTTGTTTACAATTGCTGCCGAATTGAAATACTGTGTTGTGGGTGTTGATATCGACGTAGGTAGCACGTAATTTTCCAGCATTGATAAAATAATGAAATTAGGTGGAAATCTAATAAAGATGCACGGGACTAATCAGTGACGAGACTCGTGAATCTATTTACGATTTGAACGTAAGTCATTTTATTTGTGAGAGCTTTCTGGGAAATTAAAAAGAAAAGTCTGTAGGGACAGAATTGAAGAAGTGTCAATGTAGTCAACAACTACTGTTGGTCCTCACAAAGAAAAAAACGCTAAAAATTTGTAATGGGACAGACGACTGACGAGCCAGTTTTTCATCTCGACCACGATTTTTTGCAAAGTCACACGGTCAATTTTCCACAAAATTCCATCCATAATCTGATATTTTAAACTACGCTGTAATTTTTTCCACCCCACAGAAAATTCTAATTTGCGCATTTTGCAATAACCGATCAATTTCAGTCTTTGTCCTAATTTCTTTCGAGACGATCAGTATTTTCAATTCACTCACATGGTCAGCGCTCTATCGACACGTCCATTCTTCAGACCACGCGGTTGCACAAGAGCAGTAGGTAACAAAATGGAGGTTTAATTATTCATGCAGTAAGATTTCCAACCCTCACGACCAGTGTGATCCGCACCGGTCAGATCTCAAACCGAATCAGTTAAATTTACTCATCAATGGTCATAAGTCGCCTTTAAATCGCAAATCTGACTGTTCGTAGAACAAAATAAAGTGCACGACTGGGTCGAACGTAACTTTCTCGTTCATAAAAAGTTTGGTTGGTTGTTTTCTTATTTCATTAAATAGGTAGGTAATGATCTGAGAACCGATGCTAGATAAAAGAAATGGGTGCAAATGAAGTGGGAGTTTCTAATTGTGAAAGGAAGTGGCTGCAATTATTTTAAGGTGCATATTCAACAAGGTTGAAAACAGGGTAATATTTATTATAATATGTATAAGTAATTAAAAAAAAAGATTTTTGTCGAATTTTTTGAGAAAAACTAAGTACGTATCTTATTTCGAATACTGATTTTATCTTTAATATGTATTTGGATCAAAATCGTTAGAGCGGTTTTTGTAAAATTTCGCAGACAAAATAGTACCAAATAATGCAATGTTTAGTTTGAAAAATACTATTGCTTAACTATTCAGCTGAAAACCGAGTACAAGTTACTGTTCCGGATGTAAGCATTACTTGGTTTTTAGGGTTTTATCGAAATCGAAAATGGGGTTTTCGAGATATGAACAGTTTTTAAAGTGAGCGTTTCCAGTGATTCAAATTGAAAATTAAGGACGCAATAATTTTGAAAACATCAATTTTACTCTAATTTTGTATTTTGGTCAAAATCATGCCGTTTTGAGGTAAACTAGGGAAAACTATTTTTTTCAAAATTTACTTTTTTCAAAAATCCATTTTACGATAATACAGAGAAAAACTGAGTTTTTCATAAACTTAGAAATGACCATATTACCTTACAAATGCATTTTTGCTACAATAATTGTATGGGCCGTTTTCGAGATATGTCCAAATTTCAAAAGTACCGTTACTCGATTTTTTTTAGCGGAAAACTGAGTATGCAGTTATGTTTACCTCACCTACTTAAGCTTAGATATCAATTTTTGTTGAAATCCTTAGAGCCGTTTTCGAACAAATCAAACTGGTATGAAAATGTTGTATGGGAAGTACCATTAATATTGAGGTTACCATGCAAAAAAAAAAAAGCGGCCCCGAACTGTGAGCCCCCAAACTTTAAAACCGAAAATTGAAAGATATGTAGAAAATAGGAGGATGGTTTAGGTTATATTTTGCGTTCTTAACTGGAAACCTTAATACCGCTTTGAGTATTCGCTCTGCAAGGAATTTACAACAACATGATTGGGGCGGAGAAGTTTAGACATATTTTTACCAAGCTATGTCGATTGAGCTTTTTTATTAATAATATTATTGCAATTAAACAATTCATGCCCTTGACATTTTTTCTATGGGTTGTCTCACTTAATTTCCGTGACGGGTCTATAACGTGCAGCGGCGCTAGTTATGTATAAATTTGTATCCCCTTTTCGACGCCAAACCTTTGGATAGTTGTATATTGCATCGCATTGTTATGTGACACAAGTCTGACACTTTACCATTTTAGGATGTCAAATCGCTCTGTTTCCTAGCAAAATTTTAGTAATGTAACATTTGCAGACAAGTACGCAGACGAGCCCACTCCATGCACCAGCGTCGAATTTTGACAGCCATCAAAATATTTGTATTGTGAGATATTTGACAAGAAGAGTATCTAAGCCATTTAAAAAGTTTAAACGCGATTTGTTAAACAGACATATCATAGACCCTTCTGCGCCTTGACTGCAGCCTATGAGCACATTAGTACTCTACAGAGGCGCTATAAACGATTGACTGATACGGTATTAAATGCGCCCATCCAAGGCGGATTAAAAATAAACACCAACATTGTACCGAGCCGTTGTCTCCTACATCACATTACACATTCCGTACATCTGGGCACAAATGCATTTCCACCATTAAAAGTGATACTTAAATCATTTCGTTGGGTATTTGTGAAATGATACCAAAGGGAAAACAAATGTATTCATAGGGCGAACGCGTAAGCCAATCATCCTCCCATTTAAAATGTGATATCAGCACAAAACAAATCGATTTTAGGCTTACAACGCATTCATCCCTTGCCGTTGTTGGTTCGATTTCGTATGGGTGAACATTTTTATTCGTTTTGTTTTCGCATGGAATAGGTAGTGATTTGCTTTTTAAACTACCTATAGCCCATCAGACAAATGCAAAGCTTCTAATCCTAAGTCACCCTCCACCGAAGGTATAGGCATACTACACGCTGGGTTAGTCAAATCAGACGAGCTCTCCTCTTGCAAACTGCCTACCCGTGCCCACGAAGGAGGAACATACTCGTATCAATGCTATGTGCGAATGAAGAGCAAAATCAGGGTAAAAAAAAATTACATAGAAAGAATGGCAAACGCAAAAGGGTAAACGAGGCGTAAGCATAACCCCATCGTATTTACTCGGCTATCGACCCCAGGATTACTCACGTGAATCCAAAACCCGTCCCTCCAAACGTACCTCTATCTGGCTTTCAATATATGCGACTGATGGCTAAATTACATGATCAAAGCAAATGTAATTTTGTGTTGAACATTGTATGGTACGAGTATAAAGCGACGTGCGGGGAAGAGTGGGGCTCAGTAAAAGAGCTGATAGCCGATGAAGCCTTTTCAAAATCATTGGGCTGTCAATATGGGGTGTATGAGTGGAATATACAGAACAGGTGGATGTGTACGTGGTTGTGTGATGATACCTTTGCGATGAGGGATTTTTTCTGTATTTGGTGCAAGCCGTAAAACTTGTTTGCAGGCAAATAAATCGGCAAGCTTGTTGTTTGTCAGTCTGTTGCGGATGACAGTTGTAGTGGGCGCTTAGAAAAATTTGGGATAGAAAAGGAAACAATTCGAAGGTGACTTTTAAAAGAGTTGACGGGCACATGATCACACTTTTTGTACAAAGCCCAAGCCGTCTAAAGTCGATTGATTTGTCCCGACCAGATTTTTTACAAACGCATAGACTGGGAACACAAATGAAAAACCAACTCGGTATTTAGTCGAGTACACTTGATTTGTCAGCTACCCTTCTGTCTGCGTAAGAACAGAAAAAACTGATTGGGTTTTATTACGACGCCTACACAAAACCTATGCCTTCATAAACTAGCTCCACCTGATATCGTCAGACAATAGAGTTTCAATAAGCTTCCCGTGGTTCGTTTTAAATAAAAAAGTCTCCAAGGCAATGAACACAATTTTCTACAAAACAGGCTCCCTCTGTGTCAACAACGCCCGTCGGCTGCCTTCACATCCCGACGATTGGATTATGATAAGAAAACAAATAGTTCATCCGCACCACCCATTCATCCTAGTCCGCACCATTTGCATATAAATTCACTCAACTCGACGCAGCATACCACCTCATTCCCAATCGTACATCAAGTTGACGTGAGTTTGACATACACCCACTCTCAGGTGCAATTTTTTTGGATTCGAATGTAAAAACGATATAAAACCAAAACCTTATGACAATGCATTAAATGAATTTACGTTTTCTCTTGGAATTTTACGGAAATAAAACATTGAAAGGATTTCCTGTGAGTACTTTCGTTTCCTAACCCCAACGCTGACACTCGTGACTTTCCTAACATCATCGTAATGTTTCGCCTGTTTCTACGGCCACGGTTGGCGATGATGACAGCAGCTGGCATATGTGAATGGGTTGCTTGCTTGCATGGCTTCGCACCTTTGAATATATTATTTGGAGCGAATTGAGTCGTAAAAAAACTAGCCAACGAGATGAAAAAGAGATAACAGAACGCCCGTTAATGGGTTCGGTGTATGTGTGTGTGCGTGGAGAAAGTTCCACTGAATTTCTTTGGCTGAGTGAGTAGCAATAAAGGATGCTATTACCTTTGTGCGTCTCAGAAGGATTCCTATTCTCTTCAGCGCAGCAGGCATCCTTTGCGCTTTTCCTGTCTATTCTTGCAGTCTTTCAGTCTTTGTTTACAGGTCTTCTCCAGAGAGATAATAGCTATAGTAGTTTTAGCTCGCTGCTGAAATTGTATCTTCGCTAGTGGTGTGGAAGGAAAGTTTAACACAAGAACTAAGTAATTTTGATCTGGTGCTCTAGTTCCATTTGTGGCTTTAACGACCCGTGGAATAATTTAATGGGAGATGCCTATTAAAGAGATTAGTGAAGGAATGTGAAGTTATAAGTTTGAATTACCTTACAAAGGGCTTTTTGAGGGAGCTATTGCAATATAAGAGACGTTAGTAATTTGTTGGAAGGCTGCCAGTCATCGCACTGTTGTAAGGTGTACAACTTGATGCATATCATTCACTTTACAATCTCTTACAACTTCTTACTTTGTATGCAGATGCTTAACCCTACGATAAATGTTGCAACTTCGTAACAATGTATTGATTGTCCCAAATAAACATCCTCGCAAATTGCTATTTCAGCACGCCACTTCTAGCGTCAATGCCCAACACTTCCGTGTTCCGTCCTAAATAAACAACGTTTATTTATGGTCTTCTTTTTTCTTTTCATTCTTTTTCCCTTGGGCAACTAAGTGCACAAGCCAATAAACTCATTATGCTGATGAGGCACATCACTCACCAAACAAACGATCGCTTTATGTATCGATCGTATGGGCGACAAATTAATATGAGCCACTTGACTTGTTCGGGAATTGCTTTGCTTTGTTAGTTCGTTCGTTCGCTGAACTTTTGAATGCTTCGAACGAGGTTTCGATTACTGTTTTCAGGGAATGACGCGGCACTCCTGTTTACGCCTCTGTATCGACTCGGTCAATTTCTACATCGTTTTCTATCTCAATTCAATTTCAATTATACATCTAAATTTCCGATTATACATCTAAAACCTGAATCTAAATAGTTTTAGAAATTTATGTTTCAGAAATTAAATAGAATTAAATAGAAGTAAGCTTATATTAATAAAGTACATAAAAACAATCAAGTGCTAGTGTGGTGTGTTTTAATAAATTGGACTTACAGACAATGATGCCAACTAAGGTTTTTTCATGCCTTTTAGGCATTATTTCAATAGCTAAGGCTCAAGGCTTGTTTTTTTCAAAAAAGGCATCTTTTTCTTATTTTAAATATTTTCCAAATTTTTTTTTTTCTGATTCAACATACTGACTTTTAATTTTTGTAATATGTATATGATTTCAAGGACCAAGACTATCTGCTGGACTAAAACTATGTTTGCTTTGTTCTTTAGTTTTTTTTTTGGAAATAAAAATTGTTTTTGTTTATATTTTTATATTTGTGTTAAATTTTTGATTTATTTTTCCAGTTTACCTAAAAAAAATATTTTAGGCATTATTTTATTGAAAAAGACATTTATTTTTTTCTCAAGTCAGGCATTTTTTCGTCCAAATTGGTTGGCAACGCTACTTACAGACAAATAAAGAGGTAAAAACTGAGAATATAGTACCTCTCAGTATAAAAGATAAAAAGTACAACAGCACCTCCGAGGGCTTCACAGATGATTTTTACGCCTGCTGACCAAGTAAAAATGTTTCATAGGGCATTTGGCCGACTTTCGAAAACCCTGTTCTTTGTTTTTGAGGGACATATCGTAATATTTATGTAGCTACTTTTCATAAGGGCTATAACTGCCCAAAAAAATAACCACAGCGAAGTCCGATTTTATACGGTGATGGGAAATAGAAAATAATTGGACGCTGAAAATTTGAATTTGAATTTGGCCTTATTACGTTTGACTTTATTTAATTTCACCTGATTGGAGATGATAAGGATCGAACAACAGGTACCTAATATGAAAAGACGAATGCACATGACAATTTGAGGTTTTTAAGTGTAAAGTGAGATCACTAGTAAGCTTATTGTCATATAAAAATCTATAGGTCACTTTTTATTATGCAACTAGTCTTAATAACGCCCAAGTCCCAGTATCTATAGGTAAATATTGGTGAATGTAGTTCCTCCTAAATATTTTAGAAAAACCGATTGATAGGTAGGTTCATTCGCATCGACAAGAACTCACTAGCGCTGTCCATTAAACTCTTTACACACTCAGCAGTGCATTCGAAACCAGCCATGCCACTTCCATTGCAGAAAAAAGTAGTGGAATGAAAAAAACTGTATCAAATCGATAAATATTTTAGCAGATAAAAAGAAAAGTCGCAGAATCTATTCACTGAAATATAAAAGTTACATCCCCCTCCGACTGGTAGACTATACTCAGTCAGCAAATACGCACCTGTCATCTTATCCCCACCATCCCAATCAAATTACACTAGAATAGATCTACCATATTCATAAAAGCACTCGTTTGATCCAAGCCAAAAAACCTTCATCATTTAAATACAGCCTTAACCTGAGAAGACCTCTGCTGACATAGATTTTCATCCAATTGGTACTTCTGCTATACCTACAATCAGCATCAGCACGCCATCCATCCTCACTCATTGCAGCCCACAAAATTAGATTATTTATTAACCTCAAACTCACAAATTTACTCAATCGTCCTGTGTAACTAAAGAAAGAAAATGGAAAAAGAAATAACAACCAGGAAAACCCACATCCCTTAGACTTTGCAAACTGAATAACTAAATATCCTCAAAGTCCCTCTTGCGTGCACTTCCTATAAAGCATAGTGAGAGCAGTCCAAATGGCAACGTCCACAAAGAGGAAGAAGAATTCCAATCCGAATCGCCGACATTAATTTCGTTTCCACTTTTTTAACTACACGCTTCGTAAGCACTTCCTAACCATTGAGCAGTTCTCTCTCTCTCAACCTGTCCTAAGACCTTCAGCTACCGGTCCATATCGTCCCCAGGCACCAATCTCACCAACCTAAGGAGAAAAAAAAAAGATCGTGATGCGAATCCTTTAATAGACACAGCAAACATACACAAATCGTTTCCACTCAAAGTTTGCGCAGTTAACTGACAATTTTTCTGGCTGGGTAAACTATTATCCTTTGGAAATGGAAACTTTCATCATTTCTATTTGACTTTGGCTGAAAAAAAGGGGACACAACCAACGTCTACGTCTGTTCTTGGATTTGAATAATAGATTGGTCGCCGAAAGTGAATTGATCAAAAATGTATCCCTTCCATCAGCGACAAGGTAAAAAACCCATCTTTTCCTCTGGCGATAATCTACACCTTTATCGCTCTACAAGTCGTAATGCATGTTATCCTGAAAATATAGGACTAAACTCATAAATACCTGACGTGTATTCTCCCCCCCAGCTAAACGTGTACAGGGTTGGTGAGGGCTTACCCTTTTCTTTGTTCCTGCCCAAAACACGCATATCTCATCTCATTTAACAAAAGCTTCCGACACGGGCAAAAAATGTAAAGAATTACCCAGGAGGACACATGGATAATAAGCGGCATACAGGACCACAATACAAAAAATGTACATCACCACCCGTGCACGTACTTCTTTTCGTCACATATACGTAAAAGTCGACTTTAACTCAGAGGATAATCCTTTTTCTTTGTTCTCCCGCCACTGGCAGTTAGTTAGTTCTTCCATTTTTATGACCCTGTGGTCGTGCTACGCCATGACAAAGGATCAACTATTAGAGCACACATGGCGACTACCGCTTAAATTGTAAAATGTCTCAATACATGTTAACCCCCCCATAAAACACAGGTAGCTACGCAGTCCTAACATTGTTTCTGTGTACGTCTATAGAGACCCCTAAACCGGAATGGCCATAAAGGATAGAGCAGACAGACGCCCGCGTCAAAAGTGCAGACGACAAAAAACGCGAACGACAAATGAAACGAAAATAAATAAGTAATGTCACCTCATAAGTTGCGATATTCCCCATAAATCATGGACTTTCAACGGTTTTGTGTTAAGCTGATACAACTACAACACGATATCGGTGAGGCGGGATAGGTACCCTGGGCTTGTTTTCTCAGGTTCTTTGTCTGCTTGACTTGTGCTGTACACGAACCACTTAAAATGACGATTGACGGAACATTCTCTTACAATACGACAGGTGTACAGCAAACACTGCTGGGTGGAATGTAGCTGAAAGGATGCTGATAACCTTGAGAATTATATGTGATTTACCATTTTTCCCGCTTGGCGTGCAAGGATGCAAAAATTACGATGGAGCTTGTGCAAACTGTGTGTTTTAATATTTCATGGGATCAATTTACAAGGAGAATTTATTCCATTGTCCTTAAATCAGACTGGCTGCGGGGTTTATGATGGAGGAGTGATTTAAGGCGGACAATGAAGTTTATAGCGATGTACGAAATTGGTCTTTACAAGCTTGAAGCATTAAATATTCAGCTTTTCAGTTGCTGTCTTAAATATGGAGCAGAAATAATTTTTACTGTACAGCAATGTGTTCGAAGGAAGCACCTGACCAACGGATTTTTCCGTATTTTTTGCTTCACCATCTTATCGTCTGTCGAAAACGTTGATACATTTTATCAGCTTTTACCCCGTGTAAGTAGGGATGCCAGACGTCCCGCTATAAGGCTTTTGTCCCGCAAGTGTCCCGCAAAATGTCCCGCACTCAAAATCTGTCCCATAGAATGTCCCGCCTTTCAATTTGTCACCCTATTATTACTTCATTATTAAATAAAATAAAATACAATTAATAATATTTACATAGAAATTATAGCCCTAGCCCTAGTTAGCTACAATCATAACTTACAAAGTTTGAAGTGCGCTTTAATCTGACGATAATAACTCAGTGGTTTGGGTCTCCGAACTCAAAAAGTTAGCCATAACAGGTACAAATATGAATTAAAAGACTTTTACTTTAACCAAATATAACTTATAACAACAAATAGAATGTAAATTAGAATAAAAACGTTTTTTTCACTTCAAATGCACATTGTCCCACCAGCTAATTTTTGAGATCTGGCAAAATTGAAATGCCAACAATTTTCGTTGGTTAAAATTAACCCAAATATCAAAATCCTTGATTTAAGAATGAAATTGTTGGCAATGTTGTAATAAAATACTTATGGAGCGTATATTATTCTTACGTTGAATACCTGATTCTTGAAAACTTAAAAACGAGTTCTTGCTAACAAAAATAATATTTGAACCAAGAACTTTTAACTTACAATTTTTTAAAAATCTCAAAATTCTCCGCTTAACAATTTTTTTTTTCTGAGTGTACCTGTAGGTATTTATATTCAATAACTAGGTAGTTGACACAAACATAATGAAGAAACAAAATCACTGCCATTCATTGAAATCAGGCAGGCAATACCTACCTCTTGCAGGAAAATATAATATAAATCACTCTCACAGTCAGTTTGATTTGACTTCCACTGCCACCCACGATCCAACCGCATATAACCAATGAGGCACACACCACCATTGACTGACAAGAGCAACAAAACGCAACCACTACATCGCACTTGCGAATGGCCAATTAATAAAATTTCCTGAAGGATATTTATGTCTTCAATTCATCCTGGAGGCAAACGCCCTCCATCGACAAAACAAGAAAAATAGAAAAGCGAAAAATAAACAAACACTTCTTGCCCCCCCCTCAAGCGACAGCTGCACAAAGGATTCAATCCGAAAATAAATAAATAATCCGCAAACTAACTTCCTTAATCAACGGAAATGTAATTGAAGACATTTCTCAGTGTGAAACCGTAAACACCCTGTACTTCCTCCTATAAATCCCTTCAATCAAACTGGGGGCGGGTTAATAAATAGCAGGGCTGCAACGACTCTGGGTTTCTTTTTTTTATCCATACGTCTGTGTATATAACGGAATGAAAGAATTGAATTTTTGATTCCCCGGCGTAACGTGCAGCAATTGGAACAAGGATATGAAATGTTACTAAAAATGTCCTTCGATTCGTGCAAACATTTGTCAGCCACTACGAAGGTTGGCCAAATACATACATATGTGTGCATATGTATAAGCTAACGGTCGTATCATTCGGCAGATTTAACATTTTGTTATGTAATTGACGAGCGCGTACGAGTTGAAAATAATAATTGCGAATTACCATAAATTATGCAAGAATTAACGGAACACAGTAAAAAGAGGACATGAAGGATACAATGGAGAGGGTGTAGGTATGCATGCAAAAGGCACAACAAAATTTATGGAAAATTAATTGAGCAAATATTTGAGCGGGAAAAATTACAAAAATAAAATTTTTCTCTGTGCCTGTGCACCAATATCTGGCTCGTCCTTTTTATTACTTTGTAAAGTGACAACAAAATCAACTGGATGCAGTTTTTTTTTTTTTTTTTATGGGACTATATTCGGAGTTGGAAGTGCTTATCATGAAAGTAGGGACTTGTATAATGTACAGCGGTATCATAATGTCGAGTCTTTGAATTTTGTGAAAGTCTTTTTTAACATCCACTATCCACACACATTTATTCCTCCGAAGCTTTAGAAAGTTGGGGATTGTGTGTTACATTCCCCTGTTAATATAGTGACGTGAGTAGGTTCGTTTAAAAATAATAATGCTGTAGGGATGGAAAATGCCATTTTCGATTTGTACTGAAAACTGTTGTAAGATCGTACTGAAATGGAGCCAGTTGTATTGAAAACTTTTTTTCGTATACAGAAGTGAATTCAAAATATTTTATTTTCAAAAACATGAACAAAAATAAATTGACAAAACATTAATGACTTCATAGCAAAACCATACAAACCTACAAAAAAATTGTTTATATGTATTATTAATCTATGAGCTCTTCAGGCTTTATACTCTCAATTTGCACATTCGTCTTCAAAATATTGCCAACTTGAAACTCCGAATGGGATGAGTTTCTAATCAAATTTTTTGTTTCAATCAAAGCTCAGCAAGTGTCGACTTGAAGTCGGTTTCGACATTATTAATGTCTGGCAAGATAAAATCCTTTCGACATTTGCTGATGAGTGAGGAATAGCGAGAACGGGTTGAGCAATTTTGTAAATATTTTCAAACATCAGCTCATTACACTCGTTTTTAATTGAATTTACTTCAGCCCAAAATTCTCAAATTGAATAATTTAAATTGCTGAATTATTTAGCAATTTGCTCTATATTCATTGTTAATTTGTTGAATACTCTTTTTTTCATTAGGAACAAATTCAAAAACAAATTTCAATATAGAATTAGATTTTCCTGATACAACTGCTTCTGATGTAAAATACTCCAGAAAATTTAGAAAGGAATTTTGAATATCTATTAATTTTCTTGTTTATGTCTTCCAAAATGACATAAAAACATCATCATCTCGATTATTTTAATTGTTTTCTTAGGAAAAGCCTTACAAATTGCAAGAGAATTCGAAAGATACAGATGGAGAAATTGTATCGAATTAAGCAAATTGTACTTTTGTACTCGAGCAAACTTATTTGTATCGAATTCGATACAATTGTATCGACTTTTCCATCCCTACGTGAGATTAATTTTTAAAGCGGCCATTTCCCAGATATATCTACTGAATATTTGGTCAATCCGCCGGGTGCGGCAGTTGGGACCAAATAGTTAGAAAAAAATATACTTTTCTGTAGGTCTGGTTAGCTGAGTAAGAGCTCCAGAGTACTTTGGCATTTTTTTAAAATAGGAGATTCAACGTTCACGACCCAATTCATTCGTTTTTTTATCGCATAGAACAGTTCTGCGGTTTCTAGTAGTTTTTCAAAATAGTTCTGCCAAATTAGGCCAACAAAAAAAATTTTATCGGATAAAACGCCAGCATCCCGCTTTTAAAAAGAATATAACTTTTTACAAAATATATTTTTGGGGACATAAAAAAAAGTCTCAGAACTAAGAAAACTTTCGTAAATTTTATAGATGGGGCTAGCTAGTCATTATTGTCTTTCTTTCCTCATAGTCTGTTGATGATTTGGAGGATGTGCCCAGCCAAAATACAAAGTAGGTAAATACTTGCAGAGCTTAACTGGTTAACCATTCGATTAACAGTTGTAGGCAATTTTGTTCATGGGATTTTCTTATACCAAGGCACATTTTTCGTACGCAGGGTTTTGAGATTGGTCCTTGATTGTGCAATCTTTAAAACATTTTATTTTTAATGTGGGCTATTCGGCTTGTAATGCGAATACTCACAACACTCTTGAATAAAGTTTATGAAAGCCTAAGCGTGCCTTATGTAGAAGCTTTTCTATCAAAAATTTGTTTAAACTAAACACTGACGCCCAGTGGGCGATACCCCTTCAAATCATATGTTAATTAGAATGGTAATATTTCCAAAATGCACCATCTAACGAGAGCACACAGAATACTGAGAACTAATCCAAATTTAACAACTCGATGGAAAAAGCAAATATTATACAAATGCATGCATAAATTCCAATAGATGATGGGAGCAATTTGCGTTAAATCCAGATTGCGAAATCGATTTTTTCGTTCCTCTTCGCAATATACAAACTACAGCTGGTATAGGTATACTTGCATTGGTGATGGCATAGATATGGTGGCATTTTCGTTGTTTAGTATTTGATTGCAGGATACTGCAAGCGGATGCGGATACGAACTGGCAAAACAGGAAGTACAGCTGTTGCTGTCTACATGAACATGAACAGACCTCGAACATGGACTAATTTTCTCTTTTCCGGGTTATTGTGTGCGGTTGGGTATATGCTTTATTTTCTATCGTTTAATTTGGTTGGCAATATTTTTTACAAAAGTTCTCTTTTTTAGAAAAAATAAATAACATGGGATCGAGTGAACAAAAAATTGAATTGAGCATGCTGGGTTGTTTTTTATTTTGCCGATGACTGAGCACATGCAACTTAATTTGCGAGCTAGTATTTTTGTCGATTTTTTTTTATCCACGTGCTTGGGTGGAAGGAGTACACATTTTTGATTAGATTTATGCAGTTTTGCAAATTATGTTTGTGGTGATAAATTCAGTTTTTGCTAACGCCAAAAGGCGGAATAAATTAACAGAAAAATAATTGGCAGTAGGTGGGTTTATATTTTTGGAACGAAATTGTTTTTACCCGCGTTTTTTTTTTTTTTGAATATATTTGAAGACACCCTTTCTGTGTTAATAAGTGACTAGATGATTGAGCGTTTTAAAATTTTTAACAGTTTCGGCTGCTAAATTCAAATAAAAGTGGATGTACTGTTGACAAGTTGAGTTCGAACTGAAGTGGATCCAAGAACATGCAGAGTAGAGGACTATAATGCTGGGACGGTTTTGTAAAAACGAATTAGTACATTAGGTAGTTGCTTCAAAATGAAAAACATGAAAGGAAGTCCCCAAAATGTGACTGTTTGTTATTTTTTTGGGTGTAGGGTATGCTTTTTTAGAGGCTCTTCTTGAAGCTATTTTCGCGGTTTTTTTAAGGCTAATTTGGGCAGACAGAAAATGCAATCCCCTCCTGGTACAAACAAAATCTCCTACACAATCCGTGGCCAGTTGCAAAAACAAATTGAAAAATGAATATATTTAACATTGCTCAAACTATAAGTTACGTTTTCAAACTCTTTCCAAAATGGGACGAAATCAAGGAGGGAGCTCCAAATCGACTTACGTACTTCAAAGCTCTTCCTCCACTAACCCAATCCGAATTGAAAGTTGTTTGCTCTCTGTAAATAGACCTACAAATACAAACAAATTGGCTTATGGAAAATATGACAAGATAAAAAGCCACATAAACAAAAACGACCAGGTATACCAAAAATAGTTCTCACCGAACCCGCTAGCCACCCACAAGTCAATTAATCCCATACCTGGCCACAAAGTAGGTGAACTATTTAGGAGGGCAGCTTTCGTTTTTTGTGTCATGCTAGAGTCAGCGTGTCGTAACCATTAAAAATGCTAATTTAAATGGATTCTACTTCATATCCTTGCAAGAAATAGTGGCATGTAGATGTACACCCAAAAGGGTTTGTTTTGGTTTGCTATTGAAACAGTGTTGGCCAACTCCTTTTTGGGTTGATTGACACTATGTGTGCACACACACATTTTGAAGCCACAGTGAGAGGGGCAGACTTTGAAGTACAAAGTAGAGGATAATGCGTTGGAAATTGGCAGTGGCAAGAGTCACAAGTAAATGGAGGCAGGTGGTAGGTAGACAGACTTAGCTAGAACGAGAGGTCTGTCCTTAAACTACATAGAGAAGGTCAGGAAAGTTATACGAGTAAGGGCTTCTAAGTTTAAATCGATATTTTATTATTGTATTTAAGAAAAACAATAAAAGTTAATTTAAGGATGTCTTTTCTCTTCTATAATATAATTCCGGGTGTTTAATTTTTTCACAAATCTCTCGGTATTAGCCATTGTGCAGAAATGGCGAACGGTAGACCACATCCGAAGGATACACCGCAATTTTTTTCACAAAAGTTGCATTACCAGTATATAGGAATTATGCAGGAAACAAATAAGCAATCGCTATTCCTTTACACCTCTTTTAAGTAGGAGCCATTTAGACAGATTACACGGTTGTTAAGAGGGGAAGTCAAATCTGTAAATCTTTAAACGTCGCTGACGATATAAGGCTTATCAAATAATTGAATATAAACATTCGCAGGGAGAAGTTCAGTTACCAAGATCGGCGAGCTTAGTTTGCGTGAATAGATTCCATCCAGGGATGGATCAACCAATTGCCAGACTTCATAAATAGATAAGTTGCATATTTTTTTGGAATGGATAAAATAAAATTCGTATAGTTTACAAAGTATGTAGTTCTGCCTTTTCTTTTAACAACTGGCGTATACATATTTTTCATCTTTAAAGTCTGTTGCCTTAGAAGGTAGCAATTTTAATTTTCATACCCATGTTGTTCAACAGTTAAAGCTAAGGTGGACTGCCAATAAAAATTTTATATTCAAGATTATGACCGAAATATATAGCACTTATCTTACTGGTGTTAAAATTCTAACAACTGTTGAGAAGGAGTATTTTTAAAAATGTTTTAATCGGATATCGGCTGACAAAAAGAAAATGTCGCATTTGAATAAATGAGGTTTTTTAGACTTCCAACTTGTCATCAATTTATTTGCAGGCTACCCTATTTTAGTACTGTCGTCCCGATTACGGCGTAGCTTTAAAACCGAGTTTTATGAAACATAGACCAACTCAATATGTTGGAACCATTGACTTATTATTAATACGGACTGTTGGTGGGCAACTTCGCGTTGGTTCCAACAAAAGCGCTAGCTCTCGTGGTTCGGAGCGGAATAAATTGGAAACTCACATCAGACGTTTCCATTTCGTTGCAGATATAAGTAATTATGATTGAAATATACGCTAAAGTGTTATTACATCATATTTCTAAAATTAATTAGTAATGAAAAACAACATAAAAAACAATACGAAAATTGTGCAATTTATGGGACAATGAAAACCGATTTTTTATTCAAATTTTGTTGGTTCCATCTATTAATTATTTATACTAGCACAATATCGAGATGACATCTATTTGAATTTCAACCGTTTCACTTGGCAAATCCAGTCACGCCCAATAGGTGGCTCTAGCATTCTATGGAGAAATCTAAGATGGTTATCATTTTGTTTCACTTATTTTTCGCATAGAACCACGAACGCTAGTTATGTTGGCGTCATTTTCTGGGCAGAGATTGTATGGAAGTGACATTTCACTTGCAGTCCATATATAATAAGTCAATGGTTGGAACAAACAAAATAACAATTCAACAAAACACAGAGTTGTTGACATGCATATCTACGCAATAGAATGAAACGAACGAAGAAATGCATGGCAGCTCAAATTTTTGAGTGTTCCTAATTTGAATTCGAATAGGTTTGTTTATATAATTAACGAGTTGGGAGCTATACCGCCTGCCAAATGAAACAGAACAGAAATCTTCCAAGAGCTGAAATCACAGATCGCTCTTAAATAGTCTCTGCATCTTAATTTGCATTGCGATAAAGTCCGATAACAGTTCATCACATTTTAAAATTAACTAAGAAGTCAGAGAAAAACGCAACTAAGTGCGTTTCTTACATTTTTTTTCTTAAGTATAACTTTTATTCCTTGAAGGTTCACCCAAGATGTCTGTTATCCTGACTTTTCCAACTCTCTGAATTAAATTCGAAAAATGTGCCCATTAAAACACCTTTCTGATACTGATCTTAATTGCGTCACAACCATACAACACTCTTCCTAAAAAAAATTAGATCTAACACGAAAGACATTTCTCCCGTCACATGTTCACCATAGTCTACTTCCCTTTCCAATTGAAGAAATACCTTTAGCGCCATAAGTACATCGTGAAAAAGCAATAACTTAGCCGAGGGCCCACATACCTATATATACCCACTTCCTCCCGGCGTTCATAAATCATTTTTTCTCCTCATATTCTTGCCATTCAATATGAAAATAATCTGTTCTACCCCTGTCAACCTTTCGAACATCTTCAATTTCGGTTCTTGCTAACGCACAGAAACAAAAAAAAAGGGGATCGCTTAATTGTTTCACTTTTGTTAGCGCCAACAATTTGTCTTGTCCAAAACTTCTTCTCTCTCATAAATCAAACATAATGAACACAATGCCACCGCTCTCCACCACCATCCAGCCAAACACCACACGCCCGAGGGATAGAACAACATGTAGGTAGAGTGGACTCCCAACGTCCCAACCAACAATAACAAGACAACTGCAATTCATGGTCAAAGATGTTATTCTAACGAGAGAATTCCGCAATTATGAGGGCAAAAATAAACACAAACTCATACAGGCCCACCCCTTGAGCAGAGTATACGGCTTATAAGATAACAAGGACAACAACTGTAAAAACGAAAAGCAAAGCAAATGAGAAAATATTAAAAGAAACCGAATACCCATACAACTACAACTACGACACTGTATGGGTGGACATTGGATGGCAATATTGTCACTTGAAAGGAATGATTATCAAGAGGGGTAGCCTAGCCACCTACTCGAGATCAGGACATGGGAGTACCAAATCCATTACCATCATCGATAAGAGCAGACCATCAAGCTATTCGCACAACCTTAAGATGGCGTGCTTGTTGCCTTGCCCAATCAAGACCTTCATTCAATTGCTTGACCATTTGCAACCCTAAAGAAAAAAAGGATTGAGCCATGACATTTGACGAATTTGAACGGGCTGGAGGCGGAGAGGGTAACAATTCCGTTTATATATCTATATTGGTGGCGACTTTATCGGACACTCAACTAGAAGTCTGCCCTGCATACTTTACCGGCAGGAAAATGGATCTCACAAGGAGTGGCTTGTTTGCCCGACATCAACATAGCCCCATTGGAGGCTCCCACATTAATCAACAGTAAGTTGATGGAAATGCTAATGAAGCCTCTTGAAATTTTCATTCCGCTTTGATCTTTGGTGGTGGTGATGCATTATTTTCCACGTTCGGTCTTCGTCAACAATCTATGTGGAGTCTTCTGGGGGCATCCACCCCATTGATACGCCGAAGACTCCTCAACAATGTACCACATCTACTAAAAACATAGATACCGAGTTAGAGTGTGGTAGTAATCCTCTCATTTGGCAGGTTTATTTTTATTGAAATCTTCGTTTAGTCCCAAGAGGCTACTCGGCTATGTGTGCCTGCATCCGTATGCAGGACTCCTTTTAGAAAGATATCTTCTCAAGGATTCATTTGCGATTGTTAAGCTCTCAGCAGGGCTCCTACAATGCACGAGCTACAGCGGGAGCTGTAGTAGAAGCAGAATCAGGAACAGCAGCATAAGCAGTAGCATGTTTGCTTCTTTTGCAGCTCCTTCTTTTTGTTTTCATCTTTGTGGGATCGATGCTTGCCCCTCTATATGAGTATTTGTGAAAACAATGAAAAGAGTGATGATAGTACTTACACTCCCGTACGAACATACAGAGGATTATGTAGAAAAGTGGGGAGATATAATATATGGGATTAGAATGCCTTAGGTTCGACTGCCTATGGTGAAAGATAACAGGCAAATGATTTGAGGTGCTGAATGGGGGGTGGGGGGTGGGTACCTACGCATTGAGGCAGTTCGTATACTGCAATAAGTATATAATAAGTAGGGAATATAATAGAAGATTTTCAGATTCCCTTAGTACTTTTTTGAATGCGAGAAGAAACAGCCCAGAAGGTCAAGTTGCTGTTTCAAGTTTTACAACAATCGCACCAAGAGTTACCATTTTCATTTATACAAAATTAAGAAAGAAAAAAAAAAGATTCTAAAGCCAGCATCCTATCCCAAAACATTGACACATGACACATTGTACCGCCGAATAAGAACAAATCGTAACCATCACTAATGACGAACAAATTTTACAGGAGTCATTATTTTATCGACATGTTTCGAAAGCAACCCTTGAATGTGGACAGCTAAATGTCATCGGTATAATTATTTCTGTGGTTTCCTGTCGATTTGTCATCATCTACCTCGATGCCATAACACAATCGGAAGCATGCTATTCGGACATATTAATTATTTGTCCTTTGTTTTAGGGATAATTGCATTTTTCAAAAAGAGAATCCAAGTCAGGACATTGGCAAGAGTTTTAATTACACATAGGAGCTGTTGAGATGTCAATACCGCTCAACAGGTGTAACAGTCAGTGAACTGACATTCGAGTTATGTGATGTAATAATAATTGATCTGTCATAATCGCTGTTTGTTGGTTTATTTCCCAAGAGTGCGGACATTTTATCCGGTATACGAATATAATTGCATGTACTTGTTGCGGTTAGTCAATTATTGTTTTAGCTGGCGTTTGTGATTGTTTGCGGGGTAGAGGCATGTAGGTGGTCCACCAGCTACCGTAGAACAACAAATATGGCAATGCCTGGTGCGAGATTCACATTGTTCGGGGAGTTTAAGTCCCTCTAACGTAGCGATATGCTATATCTGTTGTGGTTTCTGGCAGCTGCTTGCTGTTTTTTTATTGTCCATTTGGTAAATAAATCTGTGGTAATGTGCAATGCCGGAAATGTTCAGTTTGGGACTTGGTACAGTTGGCTATTGGAGTGACCTTGGAAATGTCTTATGTTTAGAAAAACTATCAAAGCAATGTGAACGTAAGACACAAAAAAGGATTAACACCCTTCAGAACATGCAGATGTTTCTAGTTTCTAATCTAGACTACGAATTAAGTGCCAAGCGTGTGGGAAGCGAGCGAAAGTTTAGGGTCCCGTCCAAGGTTTCATGCCTTAAGAACGTAAGTGGTTCTCTTGGGGCTAACAAGTTCCAACCAACAGTATTTTATTTAATTTAATGTCCCAAGAAAACGCCTCCAAACTGCCCTAGTATCAAATCTTTTAGTTCTGACAATCGGGGAGGCGTGTTTACCGCTCTTAAACATTCAGAAGAAAAAAGCTTTCGTTGGCGACAGGCAGGCTGCTAATTCGATCACGTGTCCGTCCAAGTTGGCTCCACACTTTGCGTATCCTTTGCGGAGGATATTTATGCCCAGGCCTCGTAACTTCACTCAGGGAAAAAACGAGATAGAATCAAGATAATCAGTGTCAGATCAAGCCTATCCGTTGACGAAAGTCTGTTAAGCTTGGAAATTCTTAATCCAAATACAAAAATCTTACATTGAGTATGTTTTTTGATTAATTCTTATTTTAAGATTGTTCTATAACAGTATTAAAAACGTGTAAGCTTAAATTAGGCCGAAAGTTATTTCATTCTGAGAATGCAACAATTTGTAAACTTAAATTAAGCTTACGTTTCTTAAACATTACGCAATGAAGAATGTGTGAGCTTAAACTGAGCTCGAAAACATCTTATTTTGCACCTATTTATCAGCAGTAAGAATATTGCTCCCTAAAGCCCAGAGTAGGTACTTTTGAAATAAACTTACAAAAATTTAAATAAGAACACCAAACAACTCCGTCACTTGTAACCTGTTTAAGTTAATAAAACGAATTATTTTTTTAAGAATCATACTTATTTATTGAAACAAAAATGCTTAAATGGACTTAAACCGAAAACGTGTCTTTCCATTATTTAATGGATATAAATGTAAGGGTGGACTTCTAAAGTCAGACATATTTTTTGTTAGAATAGTATTTATATTAAATTATTAATTCCACCATTTTTGTTATCACTTTCACTTTATTACAATTTTCCACTCTTTTATTTTCTGAAAGAACACTTAACTAAGGAAACGCGTAAACTGAACGAGATATCAATCGGAATGATTGAACTTTCTTTATTCATTACGCAAGTTTTACATTGTGCGGCTTGATTGGACAATACAATTCTTTTTCGATCCTGTATTTGTATGCAAAAAAAATAATTCATTTGATATGACTCAGATTCAAATATTGCACAGGATTAATTTGATAATAAAATGCTTGATTTTAGATTTTTGTTATTGTTTTAAGATTCATTCGATTTATTTTGAGATTGAGCACTTAAGAATGAAGAAAATTTATAATTATATAAATATTGAATTTAGCTTGCGATATTTTTCGGAGTGATTGTGAGTTGTGCTCAAGCGCTAGTTGCGCTTTTCCTGCAGGAAACCGGAAAACAGCTACATAGGTCATTGATCAACCAACCCTGATGTATTGTGTTTTCTGCTTATACCCTGGAGAGATGTACTTCCTCGTTTTCTAGAGCCCCGTAATATTATGATTCTTAAGAATTTGTATTTAAGAATCTTCTTGAAAACAATATTCACCTTAGATCACTTACATCAGGCCAGTTTCTTTTATGAGTCTGAGAGGAAGTAGTGGATTCATGGTTGGCATCACCTTGGTTGTTGGAGCTTTCCCAGATATTTAATCCTCTTACAGGTCAGTGCTCTTAAGAGTTCCAGAATGTGATCTGGATCGCTTACAAAAACAAAGCACGGTCGATTAAGGTTTTACTTTAAGCCAAATTCTGAACAAAGCCCTAGAATTGCCATCTTATATTGTAAAGAGTATTATGGCAGGGGAATATGTGGTCATGGAGGGTTTTTTTCAATATCGGGCTCGGGGGATCTTAGAAAGGTCTTGAGCCAACATTTGGCTAATCATATTTTCAAGGCACTGAGGATCATTTTCGATCATACCTCTGGTATTTATAGTTACACCAAGATCAGGGCGGACATCAAACAAAGATCGACGCCACTGGTTAAAAAAAAACCTTCGGAACTCCGCACTTACCCCCATCTCCGTTCCCTGATATTTGATCCGGAAGAACGTATATTAGTGCCAAGAAATTTTAAAGTTATTTACTCAACTTTTTCACTAAATCCACGTTCATTTAAGATCGCCTCTAATCGATTGCCCAGAAAACTGTCCAAAATGATTTTCCACTCAGTCGCTTCCTAAGATATTAACACCAATCGCTCACACGTCTCTAACCCGCACAATACTTTCTCAAAACAATCTAAACGTCTCAGAGCACTTGTCCACGCTATTGGCAATCATCCTTCAAAAGGACAACAGTTTCTTTATCGACGTGTTCATGATGATTCTCCAGAAGAGCAATGCAAATAAATGTACATCACCTGAATTGTCTGCAAGGAATCCCAACGATCGTCTCTTATCACATTCAATGACATTGCTCGAGTGTGCTGTGCTTTAAAGTTCCTTCATTTCCTGGATACCCAACAGTAGAAAAGTAAATCGGCAAACGACTCAAGCATATAGACGAACTTACAGTAAAAGCGACTTCGCATATTATGTGCGAATGCAGAGACTCCATTCGAATTCCGCTCGGGAGGGTGGTAGGTGGTAGCTGGCCATCCATAAAATTTCTCAAGATGAGGAATGAAACTGAAGACGAAAGTGTGTAGAGCGACGACTAACAATGGGTGCGCATCAGATTGAGGATGTAGGCGAGGATATGGAGAGGAAATGCTTTTGTTCGGACTTCACCAGGATTCCATTGCATTGTTTTTACGTTTGAAAGAAATATACGCTTAGCTCGTTCCGTTCGAAGAGCTATGTGAAATGATTAAAATAGTGTGCCCCAACAAAAACCATACAGGCGGGGGTGGAGGGCAGTTTTCATACTAAGATCCCCAATAAGATGGAGCGATAGTCATTTTTGCTTCGTTTCGTATTGTCTTGCCCGTTTCTTTTTGTTTTTGTTCGATTTACTAGCCACGTCCTCTGGTTTGTGCTTGTAATATGGAGCAGCAGAAAAAAAAGAGGGGACACCTCTAGCTCGAGTAAATTGCTCTCGAGCAGAGCGTAAAGTTTCCGCTTCCGTTCTTACGGACTTATCTTGTGAAATGGTGCTGATTCTTTTTACCAAGGCTGCTGCTCTTCAGCTATGCTCACGGAACGGACTGGGTCTAATGTATTTTGCGCGAGCACACGCCTTGAGAGCACTTCAAATACGCTCTTAGCGAACAATTTATTGCACGGGGAAATTAAAACGTTTTTTTTTTTTCTGCTCTGTCTGTTCGCTATACACAGGACAGGCTACTTCTTTTTCGGCTTCTTTCCGCTCTTCAGTTTTTCTCATTTATTCAGAGCACGGCAGTTTTTTTCTTTCTAGTGCTTTGGACAGAAGCGAGCAGCGAGCACCCAGTCAATCTGTGGAGAATGTGATGGAGAGATTGGGCCGAGGGCAGACTTAAGACAAAGAAATGTTATTAAAATCCTACATAATGCATTCAGAGGAAAGGGGAAAGGGTGTTTCCTTTTTTGCACATCATAAGGATTCCTTTTGTTCCGTTGGTGCTGTCGCTGCAGGCAATCTTGGTCAAGTACACATTCCTGCAAGTAATTTTCCCACCTGAGCTTATGTACCTTCCTTGGTGCTAGTAGTGTGATTTCGAAGACAGCGTATCTGCCGAATGGCTATGCTGGAAAGTCTTTTGCGTGAAATGAGAAGGAAATGGGCTCCGAAGGAGAATCTGAGTTAGCTGTGGGAAAACAAAAATGTTCTTGTGTAGAAAAGCCATTACAAACGCAGTAGTGCGGTGATATATTACTTTTAAGAACAAGTTCTATGGAGGTGAATTAATGTGACGATGGAAATAAAAAAGGTGAAATAGTAAGTGTCCTTCCAATTTAAAGTTAATAGATGCTGCGAATGCTAATTGTACGGTTTCCTATGGACATAACATACCCTATACTCCTACCCGAGGGTATATTAGAAGCATTTGAGTAGTTCATGCAACCAATTTGCAGTTAGGTGACTAGTTTCTGAATTTTTAATATTTGTGTAAACGTTTTATTAATTGTTGTTCACCTACTGCATATTTTACTGTCACTCGGTGAAGCTTTCAATCCGCTCACGGTTGCAATTGAAAATAAACAGTATATACTTCAATTTATCTGCTGTCGTCATGCCCTTTGCCCTTCATGGGTCGCAACTACCGTTTCATGCAATCGGGAGCAGATGACGATGTAGCAAGTCGATCCGCAGGTTACTCGTAGTCGTTGTCGGTCGCAACTACAGATACTTGGAAGCGACCGTCATAAATGTTGGTTGTGTTAGCTCTTACCACTTACGACACGGTAGCAAGCAGTGTTTTTATATCGTGCGATTTATCCCTTTTTGTGAGAATTTCGATGTCCGAAAAGCCTTCCGTTTGATAAAGGGAACAAGCACCAAATCGTGGGAATTTCAGAAATCTGACAAAAAAACAATTAGAATTTTTGGTGAAATTCTATCAACACACTGAATGTCCATAAAAAACAGCTCATGTAAATTGTCTTTTATCAAAATTTTCTAGTATCAAAAAATAATCATCAGTGTTAAAAACTGCGGTTTTCATACTAAAGGTTAATTTAACGTTATTTTCTTTCCGTGTAATACAAATTTTACTCTTAAAAAATGGATTTTGACGCAAGAAAGTATAGTGGGATTTTAAAAGCGTATTTGAGTAATGACCACGCTTCGTGGTAGAGAGTTCTAACAACACTGGTCAAAACCACAGTTATTTATTATTTATGTATATTATTTATAGCCACCATCGATGATAAGTAGTGTAAACGAAATTTGTAACATGTTCCAGTCGAATTTTGTTAGTGAGCAAATTAATTGCAGTTTCTCGGGTCAATCTGAGCATGGTTTTATTTAACAAATGATGAAATCCTCTCTGAATTGTCATTACTAGATTCGAGTGTCAGTGTAGCACCCGAAAACTATCCACCAGTGTTATTTAAAAATTGCAAATTTAGCCTAGTTGATCCACTGAGGATTTTATTTAATTTATCCTTATCTACTGGCGAGTTTCTAGTTTCTTCACTGTTGGAAATATTCGCTCATAGCTCCAATTTTCAAAGAGATGTAAGGTTGTACTCACTTGTTCGCTATTTTATTTCTGAACTTCAGCACGGGTTTGGAAGTGGTAGAACAACCGCGACGAACTTGGTTATTCTTACCAAGTACTGTCTTGAAAATATTGAAAAACGTCTCCAAGTAGATTGCGTATATACTGATTTTTCAAAAGCCTTTGATCGTGTGCAGCACTATGTTCTATTAAATAAACTTAAACTTTTTGGAATTCATTCATTCGCAAACAATTTGTTTAAATTGGTTCCGCGTTTTCGAATGAAATTCGAAAATTTTCGGGTGTTCGCCAAGGAAGTCATATTGGTCCTCTTCTAATTCTGGTTTTTATCAATGAATGACCCTCTTAGTCTTTTGGACGCAGGTGATCTAAAAATCTACAAGACAATAAACTGTATGTCAGATGTCATAGCGTTACAAAATAATTTAAACCGTTTAAATGATTGGTGTGTTCTTAATAGCCTTTATTTTAATATTAAGAAATGTTCGGTTCTTTCTTTTAGTAGGAAAATGTTCCCTATATTTTTTAATTATAAAACACAAAACACAACATTGAGTAGAGTTTCAGACCAAAAAGACTTTATGCCACCTAGACAAAGAACCAATTATGGTCTGAATGATCCTATCATTATATGGCTTGCGTAAATTACTATAAATACAAAAACCTAATTGATTTCAATATGAGTAGGGAACATTGTAAATCTGTAGTTTTAAATAAATTGTAACTTGTTACAATAAATTATTCCAAAGTAATATAAAATAAGTTGTACTTATAAGATGAAATAAATAAATAAATAATAAATGAAAGCCCTTGTGCTACCAGTTGTCGTAGAGCTATATAAGACTGGCCGGTCGCAGCTACCGCTTTTTGAGTGTGGCTGATGAATGATGTTGATCGAGGCAAAAGCGACATAGTAGAGGTTTAAAATTGCTGAACTTCGATTTCCACAGGTATGAAACTTAAGGTGCCATTTGGTTGCAACCTCTACATACTTCCCGGTACAAGGTTGCATTGCATAGTAGCTTCTACTGGAAAAAGTGTAAATATTCATCAAACCAGGCTGTCAAAATTGTTGATCCAGATCGACTTAGAGCTAGAACTGCAAATACAATTTAACCAAATACGGATTTATAATTCCAATTCATATGGAAATTAGATTTGCATCTTAAGACTGCTTTCCACTCAGTGTAACTCCCTCACATCCGTTTTCCAAGTGGAAGGTCGACGACTGTATCCTAAGGAAAAGAATACTCCGTGACTCGTTGGCGAACTTTCTTTATTTGTAATCTTTTCTCATGGAAATTCCTCACAACTTGTGGTATGCATGTATACCCGCTACGTAATTGCAAAATTCTAAAGGATGCAAAAAATTAGAATACCCCGTCGATCTACCTTTCGGTTTCGCACAATATTCGCTTGGGATGGCCCCTGCTCCGAGCTCTCGGTTTATAACCATCGAAAGAGCATTGCACGCCACGAGGAGACGGGCTGCATGGTTTGCCACGCACTCAATTCCCTTTTCATGTTTACAAAATGTCCTCCCTGCGAGTGTGCAGGATTCTGGAAATTGTATGTTAAACAATTTGTTTGTTCTCTCCTCGTTACAATTTATGTGTGCTTTTTTGTTTATACATCGTCGAGTACAGTGTAAAGGTACACTGTGAGAATATTTGGTTAAAGAAATAAACCACTTTATTGTTACACAAGTATGGTGATGGAGTTTGCAATATTGGGAAAAAGGGACTTTCCCAGAAGACGATAGGGAAACTATATACCTTGCACTTTTCAGACCGCGTTAAAAGCAATCCCTTGGACAGTGGAAATAAATGAATTCAGTCACTTTGTAAATGCATTTCGTTAATCAGGTCTTCTATACCACATATCCTCATCATGCATCAAATTTGTAACTGTGTTGAACGGACATGTGATGGATGAACTAATATAATTATGAATTCAAGAACACACATCTATTTGATTTGAATATTTAACTGCAATATGAGTATCAGTGTAGCTATGGTTTGTCAGCAAAAGTAAAAGTCTTAACAGGGTCTCGGCATGCCAGGATGCACTATTCTATCGGTTTCATTTCCATATATGTAGGTCCCTATATAAGCAGTGAGATTAAAATAAAATAATTGAAAATGCGTTTGGGGAAAAAAATATTCACCGTGAATATAAATTACCTGCATATGCAGCTTGGATTGCGGTTAATCTGTTTGATTTGTATGACAAAAGGTTTAGTAGCGATCCGACAGGCATATGAAGCCCTTTTTAATCGCACGTAATCCCTTTTAAAATGGCAATACAAATAATCTGAAAGATACCTAGCTGTACTTCCATTTTAATCCTTTACAAAAAAGTTCTCGCCGATTAAAATTATGTTCAAGAGGTAATTTCGCTGATAGAAAATCAATATAAAATTTAAAATATCGCTTTAAATTACCTCATCCCCTATTTTATATATAAATTTGGTGCAATTACATTTTTGCAATAAATAAATACAGAAATTTATCCTGAAAAAATGTTTTCTTTCATTAGCAATATACTTCCAGAAGTAGCTACAAAGGGCATTTCACTCAACCAAAAACCTGGCAACAACGACCAGATCTCACTGAACAACTACGGTTATAGGACAGGTCACTGTGGGCCTCAATTTAGCATTCCACAGTCACAATGTAAGCCCATAATGCGTACAACCCGAAAGGTAAGCTGGCATCCATAACAGTTGAAGATTCTCGTGTACCCTCTCCTTGAAAGTCTTATAAACAGGGCCATCAGCATCATCGTCCCTCCAACACGCCCCGTTGTGTTATTTTCTGTGATGCTTAATTAAATTCGATGAAAATAATTACGCTTAATGGAACATCATTAAAGATCAATTACGAGGCGACAATGAAAGGCAATTTAGGACACAGAGATGTGCTTTCGCAATTGGCACTGGTATAAACTGTAGCAGTGCACTACGCAGAGATATAGAGAGTGCGAGTTGACAGGGTGGCAATTTAATTTTCCAAATTCGTTCTGAGAGAAGTCATATGATTGCAAATGCCAATGGCGTGGAATAATGTAGGTATAAGGTAATTATTTTAATACGAAATTTTGCAAACGAGGCTGCACTGATTTTGAAGTAAATGGAACTACACGTGGCTAGGCAGGAGATGGAAGGGTGTATGCACATAATTTATTTAGATATAGGTAATGCGTGGGATGTAAATTGGCATCTTTAAAGTGGCCAGCGTGTACGTACGTACATTAATGAAATGACTGATATAAGTCATATCAAACCCACGTTTGGACCATTTTAAACAGTATCAATTCAACAACAGTCCCAGTTTCCAGTAGAATTGGGTTGCTATAAGTACAATTTTTTTGCATGTTGATTAAATAAACTGTACGGTAAAACCAACGAAGAAATTCCCATGAATAGTTTATGTTTTGCGAGGAAAATAAAGTTATTCATTTTAGCAATAATATGGTTTCAACAAATAAAGGTACAGAAGAAATATGATATTCATATTTTTGCCATTGCTATGGCAAACATAAAAGAGAGCATCACTTGCCCGTTGAAAAAATTTATTTGATATTTATAGCCACACCTTGTCTTTCATTTTTAGTACTATACTCGTACAAATTCATTTCTCATTTCGCCGATTTTTAACTTTCTCCATTACGTAGTAAGAGAAAGATATTGTATTCGTACAAAATTTACTCGAGATTTTAATCAATTCTGACATTACGATGATAGGCGAACTCAAAAAAGTGGGTCGAAAGATTCTGTCCGTCTGTCTGTCTGTCTGTATGTCCCGAGGCCTACAGCCTAAGCGGCTGAACGTATTTCGTTCAAACTTCGGATTTAAAGTTTGTGGGTTTACAGGTCGGGGCCGTTCTTTTTTTTGCATGGTAACCTCAATATTAATGGTACTTCCCATACAAAATTTGCATACCAGTTTGATTTGTTCGAAAACGGCTCTAACGATTTCAACAAAAATTGATATTTAAGCTTAAGTAGGCGAGGTAAACATAACTGCATGCTCAGTTTTCCACTAAAAAATCGAGTAACGGTACTTTTGAAATTTGGACATATCTCGAAAACGGTCCATACGATTGTAACAAAAATTAATTTCTAACTTAATGGAAAAACCCATTTTTATCTGTATTATCGTAAAATGGATTTTTGAAAAAAGTCATTTTTGAAAAATATAGTTTTCCCTTGCATCATTTGGTCCAAAATGAAAACTTAGAGTAAAATTGATGTTATTGCGGCCTTAATTTTCAATTCGAATCACTGGAAACGCTCACTTTAAAAACTGCTCATATCTCGAAAACCCCATTTTCGATTTCGATAATCGACAATAACTTGTAGGTACTCGGTTTTCAGTTTAATAGTTAAGCATTAGTATTTTTCAAACTAAACATTGCAATATTTGGTACTGTTTTGTCTGCCAAATTTTACAAAAACTGATCTAACGATTTTGATCAAATGTATTTACATATAAAAAGATAAAATCCGTATTCGAAATAAGATCCCGTACTTAGTTTTTCTCAACAAATTCGAATAAATTAGATTATTAATTATTTCTCAAAAATGATTGCACAAATCGGGATCTATTTTCCAGAATCTATGCTATATTTTTGTTATAATCTCCCCACTTCCGGTACAAATGCAATAACAACTACGCAAAACTTCATTTAAGCAAATATTTCCCTTTTTTTCAGCTTTTGTTGAAACTTTTGACGAATGAGAAAGTTTTGTTCGACCCAGTCGTGCACTTTATTAGTATTAAAATTGCGTTTTTAGAACAACTTTGTTTTCAGAGTGTTTTTGGGAGGTTTCTCTAAGTTTCTTGGTCCGCTTTTTTATGCGTTTTATGTTGCCTTTCAGTGCGTTTGGGCGCCTTTCGATTTTCGAAATAAATTTCCCTTTCTGATCAGTTTGGACTTTCGATATAAATATAACCATTTATTCAAAAATGCTTACAGGGCTCAATGCACATGGTTATTGATGATGAAGCTAAAATTACATTGGCTCAATGGTCGGTGTCCTGGATTTGTGAGCAATGGGTCTCTAGTTCAAACATAAATCACAGCTTGAGGTGTTTTTTTTAATCGCACAGTGGCGAAAGTCTGATATCTCAGGGTCCTAAAAGGTATTCTTAATAGCAGCTGCTTCGATGAAGCATACAATTTTAGGTCCCTTCCATTTATCTAACAAAAATCATACAAACCAACGGCTATAAGAAGAAAGGCCCACGATGATGCGATTATACGGACCGGTTGCGCCAACTAGTGATATATGTTCAACTCTGATGAACAAAGGTGGTTGGTTCAAATATATTGACATACATTTATTTTGTGTATGTTGAGGATTTTTTTTCAGTATTTCAGCTTACTTAAACCTCTGCACGATCAACGTGACTGAAGACAACTTATGCAAAGAAAACCCTTTTGAAACGGGGGCTTTTTAAATCTTAAAGAACCCGTTTGTAGAACTGACTGCAACCACTCTGCCATGTAGTAGGTCAAAGGGGCTTCTTAAATATTGTTAAAAAATAAGAACTCATCAGGAAGAGCCGATGACATAAGAGGAATTGGCATTTTATTGCCAATGGTTTTGTTAAACTCTTCTAGGGCATTTTTAAATCACATTCTTGGTTGAGCTCCCATACTAGTAAAAACTATTATAAACTACCCGAGAATTAAAGTTTTCCCAAACATTTAATAATTCGGATGAATAGTGTTTCCATATTTTTAGGGCCTTATGCCAAGCTTCTCCCGGCCACTACAATTTATCCATCACCTGCAATGTACCAGATTTCCAAACCTATGGTAATACTCCTATTTCGAATACATGGAAACATTGTAGTCTCTTTCATTTATTTGATATAATATTGACAAAGTTCCGATTGGTGGGGGTGAGTTAATCCAATTCAGCAAACATACCTGGGCAGTATCTTATTGCAAAAGTTCTCACCGATGGCCTAGTGTCTAGTCCATTACACTACCACTGTACACCACTCCAAATAGTCCAATACAAGGAGTATGACCCCCCTCTGTGGATGGATGGAAGTTCCTTCCGTCAGGGTTAATTATGCGGCAAGGTTCCTTTTGCTTGTAATGATTATATTGTTGCGCTTTGAAGGTGATTAGCACGGAATGGAAATTCAGGACATTGTTCTCGGGCTGATGTTTGCATTCCGCCTCCTGGATAATTCACTTTCACCGCCCACCACTCACACAACTCCGTTATACTTTCTAAGTAACCTTTCGTGTTTTGTAATTATTTTGTTGTAATTTCCCCCGTCAAGCCCTCCAATTGAGGACTCAACGTTCGGTGCTCGGTGCGGCGCTCCCCTACACAATTCCTAGTAAGTATTTTTTAAAGATTTTAACGATAGGTCATGCTTGAGTGAGGCAAGTGAGAAACCGGGAGGAGGACCTTCAGTTGACCTTTTTTAATTACCCTACTGCCGTTGGGGCGATTTGTTTTGCTACTTTCTTCGCTGCCGCGATGGCCAATTTTGTTCTTCTTTCCTTTTGCCTCAGCAACTCGTGCTCTGATTTGTGAACTCAGATTGGTGCTGCGTGCTGCCCCTCGGGCAGAATGACAAGCGACCGGTGATTGTGTAACAAATGTACAAGAATAATTGGGGATGCGGGGTGCAAAGAAAAAATTGCAGATAGCCCCAAAAATGGAGCAAGCAACGGTGGAGAGAAATTGTAGGAATTGTGTGTGCTAGCGCCCACCAAAGGGAACACACTTTTGCAGAAAGATGAATAATTAGAAGACAAATTTAAGTGGCAAATTTTATTTGCATGAACATTCCCTTTTTTTGATTTGTGCCCCTGTCCTTGATCGTTTTGAAGATTTTTCCCGTCTTCAACTACGGGTAGGTACATGCAAGGGCAGCATCTCAGCATCTCGTTGACCTGGAAATCTTATGCCAAAAGACGGAAGGACTTCGAGGTAATAAAATGGCGGTAATAAAACAAACTCTGAGTTCGGTGCCAAGAAATGAGATAAATCTATTGCAATAATTTACGTTTATTTACTTTTGTAATTTATGACCCTTGGGGCTGATGTCGGTGGTGGGAGCGGTGACGACACTGCGCGCGACAGAATCTTGATGACGTCCAATTGGGTTGGATACGGCAGCCAGGGGACCATTTTTGGAAACACTTAAGGAGTTGTGTTGTAATGAAATAAAAATGTTAATGTTTCAATATTCGGCAAAAAAGAAACCAGTTCCTAATGGAATTAGTAGGCTGTGATTGTGCGAGCAGAGAAATATGCTAAAAAGAATAGTTTGAGTGTCGTAATAGGTCCCTCATGTCCTATCTTAGTTCTTGAGCCGTTTTTCCTTTCATAATTGATTCTGGGAAGGGTAGGTGTTGAGACCGTATGCCTTCCTGACCTTCTGCGGCTGGATAAAGTGTATTGGATTTTTCCACTGTGCTTTGTTAGTTGGTTTTGCGGATTTCAGGACTGAATGACGGCATACGTTTCTTTTGAGAATTGGACACGACATTAGGGGGATATTTTATACCTATAAAAGTTAGCAAAATGAACTAAAATTTTTAAATTATTGCCAGGCGGGTGTAGAAAGTTTCGCCGATGCCTTAATGAACCTAAAACCTCCTATATTTCATCAACTGTAAGAGCAATGCTTTTTTGTTTTGCTCCCACAGAGAGTCAGTTGTGAGGAGCTGACTACACTCAGTGGTCGTACTTTGCACAGTTGCAAAGTTGCAAACTTACGAAAATGCGGCTGTTTCTTTCAGATGTCAGCTCACAAGAAGTGTCACTCATTGAGAAATATTAGCGCATGGACTGGCGGTAATCGTGTGTCGCGTTGTTTTCATTCCTTCATTTGTTTTCGGGGAATAACAGAGAGGCTTTGAAGTGTGCTTAAAAAAATCTCGCACTGGCGCATATTCAGTACGAAGTTGCGGTTGTGTACCCTGTACTTCAAAATGAAAATTCCTCTACTCCTGGTTTATACCTCCCATCCGAAGTGCTTCCATTTCAAAATAGCATCCACCATCAAAAGGACTGTTTCAAAGGAAATTTAACGGTCCAAACCACGCTGTCCACTTACTAGAACAATATGATTTGTCTGCGTCAAAGCCGTTTTTAATCTCCTAGACCTCAATTACCATCGCTAGCCACATTCAATTTCCATCAAATTAATTCAATTAAATACTAAGTCCACTATAATCACAACCCTTTTAACCAAAAGTATATAACAAGATGGCTTAAGGCACAGACAAAGGGCTATATTGCGCTGCTTCGTGGCATCCCTTTTCTGTTCTGTCCAATTTGTTGAGACGGGACGGCAGTGTGCTGGTCGACGAAAAAAAAAGATAATAAAAAAAAGTACTTTAAACTTTTCCACTGATTTTACAATTATATTAAGTACCACGGCGATGGGATGGTTGGGGCTAGTACTGTAAGGATTCCGAAAGGCTTTTGCATATCTCTCACTGTAACATTTCGATTAGTGACCAGCTACAATCTCTGCATGGAGAGTGAGAGAGCAAGTAGACCCCCAGCAGATTATTACAAGTGCATACCTTGTGGCGGCAGATTTGCTCATCTCATCCACCCCCAACTGTGGAAATTAAAAACTTTTCAAATCCTTTTTAGCGCTGCGTCCTTGTAAAAATCTCCGTAATCCTAATCTCTTCGTTTGGAGTTGGTACATAGAGGTGTGCTGGTGGCTTTCAATTTTTAGTCGAAGCTGTCTCTTCTTCTCGTCCTTATGAAAGAATTTTCATTTTTTTTTTAACCATCAACAGACGTAAAGTCGCTGCGAGTTGTGATTATTCGAGCACGATGTGCGCGGCTGTGTGCATTTTTCCCCCGGAAGTAATTCGTGGTTTTTAGCCGTCCTCTTTGGCGGTTGGAATTTTTACGAAAATTAGTTAGCAAATTAAAAGTTTTCTCTCCTATAGTGGTGTTGTAAGTTGATCATTGTCAGGAAAGTGGGGGAGAAGTGTACAGAAATCCAAGACGTCCTTCTGGCGGCACCAGTGCTGCATCATTCCCATAGGATTGGGTATCAAAACATTGTTAAAAGTTTTCCCATAAGCGATTTTCGTTGAAGGGTTAAAGTGGGACGAAACCGCATTTTCATTGTATCCACGGTTGGGCTACACTCCAACAGAGGGTGGGCAGGTAGACTTGCATGCGCAACAATGAAACTCGAACAATTAATTGGCTAAAGTTTTATTCCTTGAAGTGGCTATAGCATGGGAATGGTGTGATTAGAGAAATTAGAGCTTTTGCTGTATAGTTGGATATGTTACACTTCGCAGTAGACGGTGCATACAATTTAGTGGAGATTTCTGCTGAAAGACAGTTTGACTTCAACGCGATGGCTTAACGAACTCATGCGTATTCGCCTCCACGTAGGATGTACTTCTAAGTACAACTATGTACTAAAGCGACGACGGGGGTGGATATGGGTTGTCATTAAAACCCTTCTTCAGTTATATAGCCAGCTCAAAGAAGACCAACTGAATTCGAATAAATAAGAGTACAAACATCGTCAAGGGGAATATGTTTCTATTCTCTGCAGAAGCTACCGAGTGTAGTAAATGACAGAATCCTGGGGTCAGATTCTGTAAGGCAAAACGACCAAACGTTTTCGTGCGCACGAATGATTTGCCTTATGTTACACAAGCAAATTTCTTCGTGCACACGAAAACGTTTTAACGTTTCGCCTTACATAATGCCGACGCTGCATTATTTCTTGTTTGAAGTAATGAGTCCAGAACTTCTACCTGCTTGTTGGATGGTTAACATTATTTTTTCACTTTGCGTTGATGGTTCAGTAAGATCCCAATACAGAGGCAGGTCCCAAGGAAACATCCTCTTAGGTTTGTTGAGCAATCTCATAGGAGATATCTCTTTCCTTAATCCCACTATGACGTAGAAGCAAGAAAACAGTAAAATATTTCAGCCTTGCGATACAATTCAAAGAGTTCTCACAATTCCGAGCCATTTTTGAATGGCTAAGAAACGTCTTAAGGACATTCAGACTGTTCCTATAGTCATAGGCTCCGATGGCGCTACCTATTCCTTAAGATATTCTTGGCATCCATTAGAATAGCATAGATCTTCGTTTCAAAAATAGTGTCCTGCTTACCTAAGGAGTAGTGAAGCCTTCTGTTGACTCCCAAGGTTAAACCAGCACAAAACCATTGGCTTTACTACAACGCAATACACAATCCAGGCTCAAACTCTGGCTAAAGCTAGTTCTACATAAAAGCAAGGAAAGGGGACTCTAAATTTGCACATCAGCCGAAGTTCCGGTATTATTACTTGGTTGTACTACAAGCAAAAAAAACTACGATGTCCCAAATGTAGTAAAAACCTTTGGTCATTTGTTAAAAACATAAAGAATTCGGCCTCTTCATCAATCCCAACGCTCATTTACAACGACATACCAGCCGTCACCTCCTTAGATAAAGCCAATCTGTTTGCAGCGCAATTCGCTGCTGGCTCAATGCTTCCTGATTGCGCTTTGTCTCCACCTGTACTTGAGAGCGTCGAATTTACTATGGGACAAATCCATTTTCGCACTCGTACAGTACTCTATGATCTGAACATAAATAAATCCGCTGGTCCAGATTGTATCTCCCCCATTGTTCTGAAGAGGTGTTCTTCCACGCTGGCAAAACCATTGCGTAAGCTTTTCTATCTGTCCTATTCTTCTGGACTCTTCCCGAGAAGGTGGAAAACAGCATTTGACCAGCCTGTTCCCAAAAAAGGCGATTCTTCTTCTCCCTCCAATTAGCGACCCATAGTACTTACGTCCATTCTTTCTAAGGTCATGGAAACGCTGATAAATCGTCCGCTTATGAAATATCTTGAATCACGGAAGCTTCTTAATGACCGGCAGTATGGTTTCCGTAGCAATAGATCCACTGGTTATTTGATGGCTTATCTCACCGAGAAGTGGAACCAATCTCTCCATCACTCCTGTGAAACCAAGATTGTTGCGCTTCATATTTCAAAGGCATTTGACAGAGTTTGGCATCATGCTCTTTTGTCGAAAATGCGTACTTAGAAACAATGGATTAGAAACTACCTTTCTGGTCGTTCAATTCAAGTTGTTTTGGACGGTTTCAAGTCTGATATTCACCATATAAATGCTGGTGTTCCCCAAGGCTCTGTTTTGTCTCCGACTCTCTTTTTCATTTTCATAAATGATCTTTTGTCTACAACTTCTAATCCAATTCACTCCTTCGCTGATGACAATACCCTCAGCTTTTCATACTCGTTTCAAGACTCACGTCCCTGCTCTTCGGCCGTAGAACTGGAACGGCAACGTATGCTAAGCTCATTAAATTCCGACCTTGACAGCATTATAAAATGGGGTTCAGCTAATAGAGTGGAATTTAATACTTCTAAAACACAATGCTGTCTGCTGTCTCTAAAGCGAAATCTGAATCTACAGCCATTATCCATGAATGGCACTTGCATTACCGAAACTGAAAGACTCTCCATTCTCGGTATGTGTGTTCATAACAACCTTCGTTGGAATGACCACATACATGAAGTCGCTAAAAACGCTGCGAAGTGTCTAGGTTTCCTCAATCGGTGCAAGAAATATGTTACCCCTTCTGATCTGGCTATAATATATAAAACATACATCCGCCCAAAACTTGAGTACCTATAACTCCCATATCTGGTCTGGTGCGCCAAAGACCACTTTTCACTTACTAGATAGAGTTCAAAATCGCGCGATTAAACTAATCGGATATACGAATAATGGACTTTCTATAAATTCGCTTGAACATCGTAGTAATGTTACGTGTCTCTCATTGTTCTATCGTTATTTTAACAAACAGTGCTCAAATGAAATTGCCAGCTGCATTCCTCCACCTCAGCAATACAACCGCAATACTCGTCATGCTAGAAATGCACATCTGTTCACCCTTAAGCCTATTTTCGGTCGTACTACGAAATATAGAGACTCATTTATAAGCCGTTCAACACGAATGTGGAATGCTTCACCAAGCTCTGTTTTTCCTTCTTGTTACAGTTTGCAGGCATTTAAGACCAATGTGCATCGGTATCTCCTGTCTAATCTATTCCCATTTCCCTAATGCCCGCGCTGTGTATTTCATACTACATTTAAAGGCTTCTAAGTCCCATTCCGCGTGCAAAATTCATCGTTCTGCTCGTTATGAGCCAATATCTGGCCAGTGATTCTTCTTTGGCATTCGTGCTGCTAGTGGTGTTGAAAGAAGCTTCCTTGTGGCCAGCAGTAAAAGAAAGGACAAGAAAAACTGATGCGTTTGGGGCGGTTACAAATGCCAATTACAGTTGGTGGTCTAAGAATAATTTTTACTCTATACTTGATCCGGATGAGCATGCCCCACCGTTTTCTGACTTTGCATCAATGAATACAACACTCTGCGACAGAGGCTTAAGCCTTTTATGACGAACCCCATGCTCAAATAAGTTTTATACTTTAGTTGGTACTCAGCAGTCAATTATATTTTTTATTATTTTACTTAAGTATAAATTAAACTCACCAATGCACGTTTGCGTGTGCAAATAATTATAAAAAGTTCCATGACTCTATTTGATGTAACTTTGCATCTGTAAGCCTTTAAAATCAGATATTGGTTCTGTTTCTATTTTGAGTACTATGTATGTTTATCATACATTGTTCCGGAAGCTATCACGCGAATGTGTTCCAATAAATTCCCTATAAACATCTGTAACTAAGCTTTCAAATTTAACTTTTACGAGCCCTATTGAACCATTTAATAAATTCCTTCTTAATGCCGAGGCCGACCCTAATTACAATTTTTTCTCTCTGCACATTTTTTGTCCGTTGGGTTTTTATTTTAATGAAAATCGTTCGCATTAAATCCACTACTGTAGATTGAAATAAGTTAATTAGTAGTTTCACCGTTAAACATATTCGCAACAATTCGTAACACGAAGCTTACAGCGCAACCAATAAGCCCTAAAGGAAACCGCAGTTTTTCAACAAAAAAATGATATCCTATGCAATTGGATTAACTGTAATCTCGATTTATAAAATAAAAAAAAAAACACACACACAAAACGCACATAATTGTTGCAACAAGAAATTCAACAACAAAAAAGCGAAATTAATTAATTTTTATTACGAGCTATAGCTCTCCGACTAACTACCAATTTAAATTGTTTTGCTGCATTGTCCTCTGTCACCAACACACCAAGATACCCACTCCCACCCCCCTCTTGCACAACAGGTGTCGATTGAGGTCCATTCAAAAACAGAACAGGGTCAATTGCATACAATAATTATGCAGCCCAAGCAAATACACTGTAAAACAGATAACGATGCAGGAAAAAAAGTCCATCCAATAGCAGGATCCCTCCGGTATCTTTCGATGCGAACAGTTCTATTGAATGGGCATAGAGAAGTATTACCTGTCTGCAGTATAGAAATGGATTTATGGGGTATTTAAGTAATTAAACAGCCGTCTAATACCGGGCACCATTGTATGCGAACAAATTATGTCCATGTCCTTCGTTTTGGTCCATCGCCACAATGACGCCTGAGCTGCACCAGGTCAAGAGCGCACCTTGTATAATGCAGCCTATATCGTCGGGGCATCAATATACGAGATACGACGATGGATATTTTGACATAGGTACACCGCCTAATGCCCATACCAAGAGGATTGTGTAGCTGGACTTTAAACGCTGTTGACAGCACAACAAAAACCCGAATGAGTTGTTCTGTGTTGGCAGGGCGAAAATCACACATTGTGATGGAGAGAAAGGGACGAGAAAAAACTCTCTTTTTCGCCTCGGATTTTGATGAACCCACACAGTGGCTACTGTCGTGGTCAACAGTTTGTGGTTTAATTTAGTTTTCAGAACAGCGGACGCTGTTGTTACTTGGCTTACCTTTTGCCAGTCATGGACATGGTGCTGCCAACCATCGTCAGGACATTTCTGTAAATTGTTCGAAACTAATTTGCGAGTTTGACAGATAATCTATACGAGCATGCTGTTATTATTTGTTGTTACCTTTGTTCCGATTATCAAGTGCATGGACAAAGAACAAGGTCCAACTTGTTTGGGACTCAATTTTATGCATTGCTTCTGGGAAATGATCAATCAAGGTTGGAGTGGTGAACTTTTCGTCTGCCAGGCGTGTTGGAATGCTACGTGTGTGTTGGAATGCTAAGCGAGGGGTTTCAGGTTCGAATCCCAAAAAAAACAAATTCCAACTTAAGGTTTTTTTTCCATTGCGCCACCTCTTAGGAACGTCTGACAAACTTCCGAGAGTATAACTGTCTTGAAAGGCTTCTAAATTAGCCGTTTTGACTCGGCATAAAATTGTAGATCCTTTCGTCCCGAAAATGAGAAACTCACACAAAACGAATGGCTGTGAGAAACTAGGTCCCTACAGAGCTGTTGCGCCTATTTACTATTACTATTGATTTTTTTATTTTTAAATAAATGGTCTAAACTCAATTGGGCCTTAATAATAAACATTTTTAGTTTCGGCACTAAATTTAAGTAGTTCACAGTGGCTATGGAAAATAATACAAATTTCGCAATTATGAGCTTCCGTAAATTTAAAGTCGGGACCAAAATTTGTTATTAGTACGGCGCAAGGGATACCTCGTCACTTTTGGGAAAAAACACTTTTTAATTCAAAAACATTGTCTAATTTCACCGCTCGCACTGTCTACTGCAATATGAGAGTACATACATAATAATAATACCCCTGCTAGCTTAAAAAATAATAATAATTAACTTTTGGCATGTGGATTCCCTTTTTATTCATCCAAAATTATTCTTTTTAACTTTTTTGATACCTGTTTTTCCCGTTTTTATTCCCTTTTTTTGTTCTCAGAAAGGAAAAAATAAAACAATTTTTATGATACGCATAAACCTACAACATTAAAATCCATGTATACTTACCCATTTCGCATGACAATAATTTATTTAATTAATTAATTTTGAAGAATATCAAAAATATTTAGAACCACAAACAAGAGACAAGATTTTAATTTCGACTTTTTTCCACCCACAAAAAATTACAAATCTGTAAACTGGAAAAAAAAATTATAGCCAGAAGGAGAGGTTTCCACCCAGTGTAAAAATTAATGTCAAGACCAAGGGCTATCTATGTTCATCAAATGTTTTTTTATTGAATTTATCATGATTTGTTTGGTTTCTGAACGTTGTAAAAATAAGTTTTGGTTCCCGTTTTCTGGGTTAGTTTTCCCTTTTTCCCTTTATGGTCAAATAATCCCGAAAAACGGGAAAAATCCCTCAATCTGGAATCCCTGACACATTTTAAATATCACTGCCCTACATTTTCAATCAATATGAGTGTCGTCACAATTTGTTTGCCCTATATATTTCGTGTGCATATATTTCGTTTCTTTCAACAACAAAAAAGTCCTTATGTGTGCCTACAGTTTTTATCCGCTCTAAATAGCACTAAGTCCTTGGACGTGCACAGCACAAGGTGGAAAACGTCACGAAACGGGAGCTCGGCGCGCGGCTCTTGAACGCATTTCCATTCGACAGTCACAGACAACGATTTATGCGTATATGACAAGTCCTCCGAGCCTGCTCTACATCAGTGCTTCAGCACTTCAGCAAAGCTTACTCTCTCACCTGACGTTCAAGGTTCAATTTAACCATTCATCAGGTTTATCTTTTTTTTATTATTCCCTTCTCGTGTGTATCCTGCCCTGCGTCCTTATTTGCCTACCTACCTGTATATGTAATCAATTGCGATTCATTCTACAGAAGCGAATACAATTTATTTGAGATGTGTTGAGTTGAATGAAAATAACGATTTTGTGTCAAGTGAATTAATTTCATCCGAAAAAGTATTCACCAGACAATCGAGTGTGCGATGACATTTCGAATGAGACAGGAAAGACAATTAGAAGGAGCCCGCCCTCTTTGTTGCAATCAGACATTGTCGAGAGGCAGTCGCTGTTGAGACAGCATAAGCATGTAAAAGACCGAAAAAAAATAAAAATTCCTGCGTCCTTTAAATATTAATCTCAACGAAGAGATACCTGACTCACAAAAAAGGACGACATTATCATAAAAGCTCCACAACAACAGAATATTATAATCAGGACGGCAGCCAGCCAGCGCACAATAGGCGAAATGAAAAACGAAATACACTAAAACTTTATGAATTGTCCTTGTCCTCGTCCTTGTCATCGTCCTCGTCATCAACAGCAACATCGAAATTATCGCACACAACAAGATTATGCACCTACAAAGGGGTCCTCATGAACAATATAACCAACGTCGTCGTTGTCGTCGACTGCGGAACAAACCACAGCCAGCTCGCTCTGGCAGAAGAAATAGGAACTTTCAATTTACGCTCAAACCATAATTTAAATTTTTACTGTAATATATATCCTTAGCGAAAATCATGTTTTGTTAGATGAGATTTCACTCGCAGAACTCCCAAGTTCTCCCACTCCATTTACCCTTTCTGTGGCGTCCTTGTGTCCTTGTGTGATGTAAACAAAAACAGACACATGTACAGAAATTAAATTATAATGAGGCAGAGGGAGTGGCGGCGCGACGAAAACGTGATTCTAAACGAAAGGATAAAAAGGACGATGCCATGTGAAAACAGGAGGAAAAAGAGTCAAGGATAACAGCCACTCGTGCTGTCAGACTCAGGAGTTAGCGTTGGGTAGTCATGCTCACTGCGAATGTGAAGTTTATATACCTATGCGACAGGGATTCCAGATTAAAAAAAAATCCCCCGTTTTTAACACCAAAACGATATTTTTTACCCTTTTCCAAAAATAAAAATCCCTTTTTTCCCCAAAAACAAAAACGCTTTTTTTTTTTTTTTTTAATTTTTTGTGTTTTATTTATGGACGTTTATGCATTTCGGTTTATGATGAATTTAAGGCAAACAACATCGAAATATAAGAATTATTAACTTACATCTTCAATTTTGCCGACGTTTGCTTCTATTTTGCTAAAAATCACACCTTTACACTTCACGAATTCGCAACACATTTCAACTTTTTCCTTCATGATATCGATATGACATATGAAACGCCAAACGCCAAATAATGAATGCATTCAACATGAGTTTCAAAAATAGTATAGTCTTTCGAAGACTTTATTTAAATAAAATTTTAAATGTTTTTTTCCCCTCACAAAATCACTTTCCCCTTTTGTTAAAAAAAAAAATCGCCAAATTGCCGACTTTCCCCCCAATCTGGGATCACTGCTATGCGCTGGCGCTGACAAAAGACAAAGTTGAATTCACTACGATTTCATCGTAATTCAGTTTGTTTTCTTCTCTCGAGTGGAACTGTAGCTGTTGTCCTCGGGGGGCATAACATGCAAATAGGTCTTACCATATCAGAGCACTCCCCCCGAACACACATGTTTCTAATTTAAATTCGAAGCAAAGTACACAATCGCTCTGTGAAATAATTTCGCAGAGTTGGTTGAAGGGAAGAGCTTTCTTTTCGCACGGTGGCATGGCTTAGCTGGTGCGTTAAAAATGTAAAGTTTAGCGTCCTTTGTTTCGGGATAACAATTTCAGAATTTCCAAGCGAAATTGAAAACCACTCCATTCTTTCGTTTAAGCGAAATTTTAGCTGCTATGGTCTCAGCAGTGGCGCAGCGTATCACTGTTTAATTTAATGTGATTAAATGTGTTAGGACTTGGGAATATCCTTGCAAATGTGCGGATGGAGTATTTTAGCTTACAAGCAAAACTGACTAAAACTCCCAAAAATTCTATTTAGTATTATTGTCGGTGAGTATACATAATAGAAAAGCAATTAGAAAATTCTGCCAGAACTGTCTATCTGATACTTTTCCTAGAAATATGCAAAGCATTTAAAATTGTTGGTTGAAGAAATTCAGGAAACAAAAAAAATGTTTTGCGTTTTCCCACGAACTACGTTGTTGCAGTTGGCCAGATTTTCTATGCGGACTATTTCAATGGATTACGTACCTAAACCTAAAGGTCTCCTGATGGTTTAAAAAGAGATCGGTCCCCTGACTAAATTGAAGCAGTCGCGAGAACACCTTGGATCTAATCATGCGTCTTCGCGGTAGCCAAAATAATGAAGCATGACTGCAGTTTATATAAAAATCGACAGAGCGCCATAATATCATATAAGAGCTGAGAAAACCAGAATAAATATAGCCAATGGTGCTAGAAAGTATATTCACATGAGTTTATTTTTTTTGGGAAGGAACCTACATATTTATGCCGAGTCTAAACGGCGGAACTCAGAACTTCTTTCATGACAGTTGTACTCTCGAATGTTTGTCACACGTTCCCGAGAGATGGCGCTGTGGAAACTTAACATGTAGGTAATTTGTGATTTGTGGTAGAGCCTTAGTAGTCCAACACACTAACCATTGAGCCAATAGTTGTACACTTTGTAATTTTTTTTAAGTTCCGGACGAGAAAAGATTTTAACGAGGCTTAGCTTCGTGGAGCTGTGCTCGAAAGATATTGATGGAGATCGTGCCTCTGTCAATCTCTCAACGAGTCCGAAACAGTAAACCCAATTGCGAGGCAAAGCTTCTTACGAAGCCTATACTAGCAAACCAGAGTATCTGAATATACCCCTATCCTAGAACGGGTTGGGTTCGATATCCCGCTTTTTATAATACCGATTCTTAAGATCCCGCTATTAAAATCCCGCTTTTTTTAAAATCACGCCTCTTATAATCCCGTTTCTTATTATCCCGCTTTTACAATCAAAAGTAGTTGCTTTATTTTAAAAAATCGCGGGGTAATAAGAAAATTGAAATAAATTAAGCAATAAATCGCCGCGATTCTTTAAAATAAAGCAACTACTTTTGATTGTAAAAGCAGGATGATAAGAAAATTAAAATAAATTAAGCAATGTGTGTTTTTTCGAAATGCAGCTTATTTTAACATTTATCATTTTTAGAAGGAAGAAGGAAGCTTACAGTAAAAACTTAAAACATTCGGATGCATTTTCTTTTTGGTCTAGTATTTTTAATATTTTTAAATATATAATATGTAATAATATAATGACAAAGCGCATATAACCAACATCTATTTTCTTGATAACAATGTTTTGTAAAAACACGGGATTGGCGGGATTTGGCGGGATTTTAAAAAGCGGGATTATAATAGATCGGGATTTTTAACAAGCGGGATTTTAGAAGACGGGATTTTAAAAAAGCAGTATTTTAGCAGACGGTATTTTAAAACTTTTTTTCGAGATTTTTGAAAAGCGAACTCAATCGTGCAGATAATTGCGGTTTCAAATTCCATTCAAATTTTACTGCGCTGGCAATTCCAATTCGTCATTCGAAATTTGGAAATTATCATTCCGGCCATTACTGTCAATTTCATATTCCTCTAATATGGTAACAGAGTGTGGCATGTTTGGTATGTGCTCATAAACCGCCTTTTTGCAACATTTGAACTTAGAGAAGGTGTGTAACTAAGATCTTTTCTGACAGTTGCCACAGTTTCACTTAGACTGTCAGTTTTGTCCTCTATTGAAATTATGAAAGAATCTATTGAGAGACCAACCGACTGGGTTCAATCTTCAAACAAACTCTTCTCCCAAAACCATTGAGCTTGTGCTATAAAAAATTGGGACCTCGAGGCAAAATAAAAAAATAGTTGGAGGAACAGGCCTGTATAGGTCTCTACCCTAGGCCTATAGCTTCTCACAACCATTAGGTATAGGGACATGCAAAACTTTGTCGCCCTATGCTCCAGGAGGAGCTAAAGTGTTGCTGCCAATAGCATAGCTTCCGAGACAGAAGAAGAAAACATTCAAAACTATGCCGAGTCTGAACGGCCCTTTCATGACAGCTACACTCCCTGAGGTTCGTCAGACGTGGCACGTGGGCAAGATGTGCCGCAGTGAAAAAAGCCTCAATATGTAATAACCTTTCGATCAGTAGATCAGCACACAAACCACTGAGCCCACCTCAAAGTAGGCAACCGTTCTATTCACCGAGGGATCGAAAGCCCCCGTTGGAGTACTATAAAAGCAAAATATTTAACAACTTTCACTCATCCCCTTTTTTACTGCCTCGCCATCGTCAACATGCGAACTGGCTCGTCCTACGGAATGCATATAAATAGCTCAAAGTTCACAGCCATTGTTACCGTAATGAGGAAATCTTGCCGCAGGAATTGTACCAGAGAAAGAAAAGAAAAAAATTTCCAAATTGTATCCAATTTTCACTTCTCTTCCCACACGCTTGTTCGCATCCTTTTGTATTTGGCTTTTCAAGGAACAACAATTTGCAGATTGCAACTTCTTTTGTATGACGAGACGGAAAAGGGGGAGGCGCGTTATCCTCTTCGCTGTCTATCACGCTAAGATCCACTTTGTCATGCTGTCGTCACACTTAAAAGTGCAATTTATAAATTTTATTGTGTCGCCTTATGTCGGTCCTTGGGAAATTGGACAGCTCTATTTGAAATTCAAGCCAAAGAAGGATACCCCGCTCTAGTCTTACCCTACTTTTGTGCACAAGATGTCTCGCCATAATAACAGCATCGTCGAATCGGGAGCACGTAAAATATCAGATTCTTCATAATGTGTCACCCATTTCTCTGTGTCCATGTCACATGAGTTCTTTTTTTTATTTTTGTCATCGATAACCAACTGCCGCCAGTAAGTCGTGGCAATATTTCTACTCAAACTCCGATTATGTTCGGACATATTGCCTTTCTATCAAGTATTGATCTGGCTTCCAGTGCCAGTGCAGTGTCCCTGTTCCTTTTTTACACCATAACATAACAACAAGGATATTACTAAGTTCAGGATGGTAAAACCCAGCAAATCCTATTAACAGATATATTAAATCACATCAAATAGAATATTATAACCTGCCGAAGATTAATCATCCTGTCAATCCGTTCTCGCTCATCCACTAATAAATGTCATCGTGGATGTGGGCTTGTAGCTGTGGCGCCTGATATGCTGCTCTGCCGTGGTTGTCCTCATCGGCTCCGTATCGATGCCATAAACTACGCATACATCAAATATATCAGCAATAATCCACTCGACATCCTTGTAGTTGTTAAAATAAAATCCAATTTCATTTCTGACATAACAAAAAAAAAATCCTCCAGAGATGATAACCGGGTGGGTGGGGAATTGTGCAGAAAAAAAAAGGTCAAACAAGTCTTTTGATGATGGCTGGGCAAAAAAAAGAAGGGAAAAATGATTCGCCTTGACCGAGAGTTTTCATATCACCGCAGCAGCAGCAGCAGCACAGCACAAGGCAGTATACTACGGTTGACTGTTTGACTAGCAGCAGGACACGAAGAATGAATGGCGGTGCAGTGGAGAAACGCTTGAGCACCACCGACCGACAGACGAAGCAAAGTCAACATCCAAGCCAATCCATTACGTTGTCCTGTCAATCTCACTTAACTCATCCGCAATGAATTAAAAATGAAGTTCTACGCTAGGAATTTTGCAAAAACAACATATAAAAGCGGTCCTTTATGCACCAGTCAGTCCTTCTTGAGAGAGCAGTGCCACACTCAAACACAAAAATCTCCGCTAATGTCATAGTAAACTTAAACTCGGTCACGGACGTAGTCAGTCACGTCTACGATACGCGTATCCTGGCATATTTACATCATCAATCATGTTAGTCGTCGACTTTTTGCGTAGAGCATACATTTTTATATATACATATTTTTTTTTGCCTTAATTCGTGTGTAGCCCTGTGTGGGTGCATGCGATTATCGAAAAAGGATTGAGTGAAAAATTGAAAATTGGACAGCGAGAAATGATGGACGATGTTTTTTGTTTGGCTGGAATTAAATTGTACACCAGATATGTGGGCGCTTTACAGGATCGATTGGCCTCGTGACCAGGATTACCCGATACTTTATAATATAAAACTGCATGCAGAGGATTACCGCAGATAGAGAGGAGAGACGTCTTTTTAATGGTGTTTATATTCCCCATTAAAAACAAGAATTTTCTTGCACAGTTGAGAGATCGCGACCTGTACGCTTTAAAATTTTAGCGGCAAATACTACTCAATCTGCGGACTTTTGAGTACTCACTGCATGGATTGGTATAGGAAGAAGAACGTGGGCTGGGCTGAGGTCGATATTAAATAGCTCCTGGGCGAGAGTTGATTATGTTTCAATTGTTTTTATTTGTGAAATCGTGTAAGTGAACTATACAGCATCTTGTACATGTGGACAAAACCAACTCCAACCTTCATATGCACAAAAACCACAAGTCATAAGATTTATGCCTCGGGAATGCAGGAAACACTTCCTCTGCTACTCCGAGACCATTTCTCCCGCCTCATCACTCAGTGTTACAAGTTCGCCTTGAAGGTAGAGATGCCATCTGCGACTTACTTGATGCAAACACGCATACAAGCCCTACAAGTGTAGCTATGTCCACCAACAGCTAAAATCCTACCAACGCAAGAGAAAAATAAAAACAACACTCATACGCCAGCGTGCAGGAAAAAAAAGGATTAAGAAATGCAGTCATGCATAAACAAGGAAACAACATTGTGTCACGGTACAAGGTTCCGTCGCAAACACACACGCAAGCACATAAACCGACTCAACATATTCAGGCATCAGACAGCCAGGACGACGATGCACACACTTCCAGATAGGAGAGGATACAGGAAGAAAAAGCCTCGAAGGCAGCTAGACAATCAGTGCATTGTTTCACTTGCACAGAACGAGAGATAAGCACAGGCTTCAGCTTACATTCACTTGTGGTTACCCTACTTAGTGTAGAGTACAACACAAAGTATATTGCAGTCGAGTCATTTCCATTTTCATTTTGCAGGACGAGCCGGTGATTCACTACCAGCCATAGTGCTGCATAGAGAACAGTTCTGGGACAGATGCTGACGTACAACCTTGGATGCAGGGTGGAGCGTGGAGGTATCCCTGAAAGTTGAATCCTCAACGGGGTGCCACTATCAACTACAAATTTCTTTAAGTTGACAGGAAGTAGGTCGGCGCGTAGCGGAAGGGGATGATTTGCGACTTGTTTTTCATTTCAAATATTTGGCTTTAAATTTAACAGCACCCTCTACAGATTAGAGTCAAATAAGAACGACGAGAATTGGAGTGATAATGAGGAACCTAGGCAAGAGAATCAGAGTCGAACAACGCACAGAAAAACGTGTTTAAAATTCGCAGAAAAACGCATCAAAAAAAGTGCCAAAAACCCGTAAAAAACGCTTTAAAAGTCTTTAGCCCGGACAAAAAAGCCTCGAAAAAACCTTTAAAAAAAATTTAAGTTTGATGAATTCAAGGGCGGATCTGGAAAGTAATCTCCATTGGAAAACGGTACAGCGTACACATCAAGTAGCAATTCCGAGTGTTAACAACCAACTTATAATCGACTATGATGCCTACTAATTTAATGGAAACGCCAGGCCGTTTCCATAACCAGGGACCAACACGATAATCATCTATGATTGAGATTAACCTTAAAAATGGGTCTTCAACTAATTTATCGTCGACCATTAGTCTTGAAACTGCCAGAGCTTTTCCCACTCACTGCGTGTACATCCTTGACAGTGACTGATAAGTAAAAGAATGAAATTGATATTTGCTCATATCTCTTCCCTTCGCCGGCATATCCTTGTGCAGCCAGCGGCAGCGTACGCAAAAGGAACAAAAATGTGTTTCATGTCAATATGAGAAATGTGCCTCACTTCATATGTACGAACGCAATTTTCCACCCATTGGCAGAAACGGATTGAAAAGTTGTTTTTCCAAGGAGGTCGACCGAATGTGCTCATTCAGCAAAACAAAAAACAACCCTTTTCGCATTCAAGCGGGCGAGCCTGACATTCCACCCCGAAAACACACATTAGAAATGAAAGAATGAAAAACAGCCCGGAGTGAGGAGCAAAAGTCTTTCGGTGTCCTGCTGCGATATTAGGGATAGATTTGTCGGTTACTTGGTTGGTTGGTTGAAGTTTAGGATGCGGATAAAATTGGTTTTCCACTGCGAATGCGATCAACAAGCAAACTGATGAACATCGAGTTGTTTTTCTTCGACGGCACACATCCAGAGATGGCACTCGGCATCGGTTCAGTATATGGCAGAGAGCACAAGGACACTCGTGTGTGTTGGCTGTTGTGCTTCGATTGCGAGACAGTGATAAAAGGCGACATGAAAAGGGTTCATTTGCGCTGTTATAGTTAAGCCACTGTTAAATTGTGTTCAATTCATGGATCATTTGCGGAGGAGACAGGAGACATTCGTTGATATACTCGCACTCGACTTTGATTTGTTTGCCAAGGCAGTGAAATATCGCACCTTAGTTGGAGCTTGGAGGTCGCTTTAAAGTGGGTTTTGCCCTCTCATCGGATTCAAGTATAAATCAAAGTCCTTAATGTCAGTGTGGTCGCTTGCCAATCATATGTCGCACGTGCGTGCACGCATGAACGAAGGTCAACATTATTGCAACTCGGTCTTTCGCTCTGTCGGAAGAGTTATTCCACAATAACACACCCAACATTAATATCCACTAAGTCTGTGCACGCCCTCACCTAAGTGTGGTTATATTTCATTCCCCTTTAATGTGGCCCCAGCTGAGCAGTTAAACAGAGCCCTCCTTCGCACAAGTGATGGCTTAGCTAAGCGCAAAATAAAAACCAAACGAAGAAAAGAAAGAAAATTACACAATCCAGAGCAGAACCATCCCAAGGAAATCAGTGGCACGCAAAATGACTGTTAATCATTCAGTGTACGATTCGAGAGGCCATTCACGACAGTATTCCATTTCATGGGGCCAGCTATGGGAAGGATCACCTCGCATTTATGGTGGCGGCTGGGGATATACGAATTTCTTCCAACGTAAGCAATAAGTCACCCCGATTACGATGTTGTCGGTGGCGAGTGTATAGAGAGAGAGAGAGAGAGAGTGCTGTCAAGAGTGATTGAATTTACTTCGTTTTATTTTTGTTCCCCTGTTCCTGTTCCTGTTCGTCGGTACCGGCAGGTAGGATTGGCGAGTTATGTGGCCGAACATTTCTCTCTGTGTATCAGGACACTGGAATTTAGGAATCACAAAGTTCGCATTTCAATTAGGTAAGGTTATGGTTGTTGCAATTTAACGGCTTTTTAGTGGAGTTTTGCTCGAAGGTAATTAAATTCCCCGAAGGTTAAGGACTGTGCACTGCGCCTGACAACGCAGTTAATTGTAAAAGTTGCCTAATTTTGTTTTTATTTCCGATTAATATGGTCGCTCTTGGGAACTCTGCAGCATCTGCTGGCTTGTTCATAATCGCGGTTTGGCATATCCTTGCACGTGGTTAACTGGTGTGCTTTCTAACGCAAGTAAGGAGGTGACATAAGTTTGTGTGTTGGGCACAGCGTTGCCAGACTTTTGGCATGTGGATTCCCTTTTTTTTCATCCAAAATTATTCTTTTTCCCTTTTTTGATACCTGTTTTTCCAGTTTTTATTCCCTTTTTTTTTGTTCTCAGAAAGGAAAAAGTAAAACAATTTTTATGATACGCATAAACCTACAACATTAAAATCCATGTATACTTACCCATTTCGCATGACAATAATTTATTTAATTAATTAATTTTGAAAAATATCAAAAACATTTAGAACCACAAACAAGAGACAAGTTTTTTGCTTTCGACTTTTTTCCACACACAAATGACAAATCCGTTAAACTCAAAGGCGAATGGACTGGAAAGTGGAAAAAAAAATTATAACCAGTTTTTTTAATGAATTTATCATGATTTGTCTGGTTTCTGAACGTTGTAAAAATAAGTTTTGGTATTGAAACGTGAAAGTTTTTGGAGTGACTTATTTTCCCGTTTTCTGGGTTAGTTTTCCCTTTTTCCCTTTATGGTCAAAAAATCCCGAAAAACGGGAAAAATCCCTCAATCTGGCATCCCTGGTTGGGCAGTGCAATATTGTGCTTTTTGAGTTCGATATTAATTTCTTTTCCGCAGTATAGTTAAGGTCGATCAGGATCAGGATGTTAAATGTGAACTCTCACCCTTGTCTGCTCATAAGTAGGCGTTTTCTGTGTGGGATATTTGTGAGAATCCGCTCTACCTTTGTCTTAAATATCTTTTGTAATATGACAGCTGTCACTCACTGATTTCATTATTTAACTGGACATAATGTCATGTGAGTATTAAGGCTCATTAATTTCCATTCCGTTCCGCTGATCTAATCAAAGCTCGCAGGTGGTGTTGAGGAATGCGGCTCCATCCATTGGAGATCTGTAAAAAATTAATTGAAAACTAGGTACTTTCGTGTTTAAAAAAAAAAAAAAACGAAACAAATAATGCGAAAGCGAAAATTAGCTCCGTCCTCCTGTCGTTTTCGTCTTCCTATTTGCAACTATCTAAGAAGTTGTATAGTTTCCGTTGCGAGCTAAAGCTGCTCCTCGAAGGTCCTCTTCATTTGACACATTACTTATTATGCACGTGAAAGCCGAAAATGAGATTCAATTCAAACTCTAGTAATAATCGAAGAAAATACAAATCTGTCACACGAAACGAAAACGTTTTTTGTTTTTGGAAAACGTCAATGAAATAAATTGCTTCTTTCTTGCATTTGCGCAAATGAAAATTGTTGTCAAAGCAACATGATGTTCGAGCTAGCGAAAACGAACAACTAGTTATTTCATCTTACAGAATCCAACCGCTGATTTAATAACGACCCACCTGCATAACCCCCAGTAGCAAAGGCACCCAAGTTAAACACATCCAAATCCTACCATGTATTGGCTTAAGTAAATTCCACATATATTTCAATATTCATCGCTAGACATGACTCATATTAAGCAACCCCCAGCACACCCGCCGACATACACTGCTCGCCAAGGCAAACGTCAGAAGAGAATGTCTCAAATCACTTACTTTGTTGCAACGCTAGCAAGTAAAAATATGTACTTAGTGTGCATTCCTTATGACGTCAAGGAGCGAAACCAACCACCAAAATATGCACCATCTTGCAACAACTTCTTGGGTTGATGGTTCATCTGGCCCGTCTTCATGTTACCTGTGTATAAATTTGGAACTAGAGAAAGAAATACAAGCCACCAGTGTGTTCACATATTGCATCCCTATTGAATTTTCCCACCCGACTGGCCAAGGTAAAAACTTTCGCACCATGCATGTGCCAGTGCATGCAGTACAGCGTCCTTGTTATTGCATGTGAAAGTTACATGAAAAGTGCTGGTTTACCCCTCGCATCCTAAGACCGACTAGCTATTCGGACCAAAACTCTGGGCGCTAACCAAGTCTGCAACTGGCAGTGGTTAGTTGAGTGGTAAATGAAATTTAATATTTTCACTTGGAAGTTGGAACACATTCGTGATTTTTTTTTTTTTTGTGTGTAACTCTTTCTCCTCGACCACTACCTCGATTGTCCACTCTCCTGCTGCCGTAAGCATGTGGTAATCATATTTACAGTTGCTTGGGTAAGCAGCATGTGTCCTTTTTATTATTTTTCCATGTGCGGAGCTGTTGGCCAACAAAACTTTGCTCGGGTAAAACTTTGTTGTGAGCGTCGCCTTAATAGTTTTTTTTCTTCTTTCGTTTCGGCGATCCTGTGTTCTCTGTATTTGGTCATTTGACCAGAAACGGCTGTAAATATGGTGGCGAAAGGAAAAGTTATTTATGCGTCTTTAATAAGGACACGAGGAATATTGTTAAACACCAACACCAGTTGGCGAAACTGCGTTTGAGAATGGCATGGATAGGAACTCTAAAATACTTTCGTAGTCTGCCGTGGGGAGAGGGATGAAGCAGTTTTCAGTCCAGTTTATATAGGTCCTGGTAGAACGAAAATCCCATAACAAAAATTTGCTTTTGTACAAATTGGGAAACGAAATATTACAGTGTTTGTGTGTGTATCTCGACAAGTGAAATAGACCTGGAATTTGAAATAAACGGCCTTCGAGTTGTTCCAATTTGCCTTAAGAAGAGCAGACCTATTACAAAACTTTGTTCGAAGACTCATGCCACTCATATGGACACACCCTTAAAACTGCCAATAGGAAAGGGAAGAATTTAGTTAAAACATTTGCAGGCATTTCCATTAGTTGGAACACAAAGTTAAGCCCCCTGTTACATCAAATTAAATAAGCACAAATGGCCATTCAAATGATATGGCACCACTTCATCCATTTATAATGATCTCCATGTGTGCGCCTGTACCATGGCCCACACATGGGATCCCTTAGACAAACTTCTTGCTCAAGTGCGACACAAGACTAATTTATGATCCACCATGCCAGTTAATAGAATAGAAATAGGTTTATAATGCGCCCCACTCTGGGGCTAACCACAATTTAACCCGTAACCTCCTGGTCGTCCCGTTGCCATCGCATCGTCTTCAGGATAAATTTAGCTCGCCTACGATTCATCTAACTTATCTGATTCGGCCAGGCGAATATATCTATCTTCGCTCGGCACTCACTCAACAAAACCGAAGCAACTGTGTACTGTCTGCAGTATTTCTGGCCAAAAAATTCAATTAAGAAAACCTATCACCCAAAGTGTCCTTGTGGGTAGATCGTAATAAATTATCACCCAAGCTGCTGGCACACTAACCCAAACAGGAGCGATAGAGAGCGAGAAAAAGTTCGATTCCGGAATAGAGCGATGCCGATCCCCAAGAACTAACTAAATCAATCTCTTGAAATATTGCAAAGCACACTCCGCAGTGTGATGCAAACACACACAGACTCGAAATAATTTTTACAGGAAAAAGGACGCGGAGGAAAACTGGGATAAATTCGGACCATATTTATGGGATTTAAATTGAAATTAAGACAGGATGTGGAGCTGCATGTGTGATAGTTTAACATCCCTGGCAGTTCTTTCGGCTTACGGTTCGAGAGGGGCTCCTCCAGTCGAAACCAAACCACACACTCTCTGTCAAGTCGAGCATGAAAGGAAACCCCGAGTCTGTGCCAGCTGCGCTGGCCTATCCATTATGGTCTCTTGGAAGCACAAAGGGATTCGCACTTGCAGAGGTCAAGCCATCCCGCACATACACTTCACTAAACGTTCTGCACTCGTTGCGGTTGCCAATACGCTCCAATCCGATTAGTTATTAGACTGGCAAATTCGTTGGTTGACCCCGAGTGGATATGCCCAACCGCAGTCTAATTGCGGACCTGTTAACGAACTTCCTATACCGCCTACACGCTACCATTCGCCCCAACCACCAATCACCGGAGTTTGTGTATGCAGGAGGCCTCCAATTCGGTTCCTTTGAATGGTGCGGATGCGGCGAGCGTCGATTTTTACCTCCCCCACCCCTCAAATTAGGGAGAGCCATAGGGCAACTCTGGCCACGACGGCTCCATCAATCTAATTAGAAATAACGAGGAAATTTAAATTGTTTCGAGTTTCCAGGCTATGCATGTGAATTCAGGTATATTCACTTTTGGGGATGTTTCCTTTTTTCTGCTGTTTGGAAACGGCTACCTCAAATGAGACTACACACCATACACCCAGTAACGTCGAAGTAATGAACGCAGACTCATTTGCATTTAATTGGCGACCCAGCAGGGGATGGGGTGCAAAGTTTCCTACCTTGAATCGTGTTCAACTGGGTTCATTGCATACGAAACGTAACAGGGATGTTTTGATGTGGAGTTGGCCCTGTAGTGCTATACGTAATTTGACGCGGTTCCGCAGCAGTTAAAGAAACTTTCAGAACCTCCCTGACAGCCGTCGATTTTTATTTTTGTTTTTATATACAATAACATCAATCATCAATTGGTATAAACAAGTCGGAAGAACCTGGGTCAGTATCTCATAAATCCACAACGACTATCCAATTTTCTGGCCATCAATCTTCGACTGCTTTCAAAATAACGCCCTGTACGATGCCACATTCCGCCTGTCTACCCTATAAACACTCCCCAGGTGACAGATGAAATCAAATTAATTTCTCAAACAGACATCCGACTGCCATGCGGTCATTGGTATTCATGTCAGTGTCATTTAATTTTAGAATTTACTTTTTTTTTAAAATTTACTTTTGATCTATACTTCGTCATGGTGGGTGCTGCTGTTTGGTCTTACCTTCACCCGACATAGCTGCATTATGACATTGATGGCAGGCGTGTGGCATTCAGTGGAATACAAAAAGAACTAGGGTCAAGCTTAAACATTCGCCATGCCTCTTCAAGGAGCTGTCAAGCTTGAATGTCACACAAAGTTGTTCGCTGTTGTTGGTGTTGTATTTGGGAAGTCCTTTTTCCACTCCCTGTTTTCATTTCTCTTGGAGTTTTTTTACTGCTTTTTGTGTCGTCTATCCTTCCGACAGCATTTACTCTCGAGTGTGCTATAAGTTGTCCTGTATTTTATGTAATGTGCAAAATGTTGGCGTAGGACAACTAGATACCGTATTTTTTTTTGTTTCATCGCTTCTTAACTGTTACAGCATATAAACGAGAGGCAACAGGGATGAGATACAAAATGAAAAGTGGGACAGATGTACATGAGGAAGAGGAGAACTACGTAAAAAAGAGCCACAAAAGACTACCTTAATTTTGGGGTATTTTGCGCTTCAGTTGATCTGAAAAATTTCATGGAGGGAAAGTCATTTAGGGAATGGGTGCTAAGTAGGTATTATTGTTTTTATTTGGGCTGAGGGATCAAGCATCAGATGTTACATAGGGTAGCTTTAGAAGTCCTATTAGCCTCTTGTAGAATTCGAGAGTAACCCTTTCATCAACGCGGAAATTAGGAACTGTTGGCACATATGGTACCATAGGTACAAATTAAGGACCCCCCGAATACTTAGCTTTGACATCAAGTTCGGTTCCCTAATGGCATAGAATATATTATCCAAGCTGATTTGAAATGAACGCCGACAACTTCTATAAGAAACCTCAGCATTGCTCCTTTCATATCTTGTGGGTGAGACAACAAAATACGTAAACTTTCCCGCCCCCGTCCACCAGTCTTAGTGCGGCTTCAGATATACAGAGTGCATTTTGTAACAAACGATACGATACGATATGAGACTTAAACAATAAACCTCTAGGTCTGTTGGTAGTTTGATTTATGCAGAAATACTTGAAAAATCCTTTGGCAAATTTCGTACTTTTGCTTCTTTTTTTTTAGTGTAGTCTTAGACCACGTTCCCACCAACGTGATTTAGCTAAATCAACTTGATTTAGCTAAATCATCTCATAAATTACTTGATTTATCATACATTTTCGTAAATTAATATTTACGTGATTTACATACGTGTTTAAATTTGAATTACGTATCTGTCATCGCAAATAGGTACACACAAAATAAAATCAGACCTGTATTAACTTCAGCACTTTATTCAGCAAACAAAAAATAAAAAATAAACTGTCAAAAAAATTACTTCAAAATCAATTTTCTAGCTTTGTTCGTGTTTCGGTGAGTTTTTGATATTTCTATTAATTACATTCAATCAAAAATTGTTTTATTCTTGGAAGGTATGGCAACAGAACAGAAACAAAAACAAAAAGAACTGTCGTAGGTACTATATTGAAAGTTGGACACCTAATGCCAAAGTTGACAAAATTTCACACTAAATCACGTAAAGTTCGGTGGAGACGCCAATCGGAGACTATATACCTACACAGCCTAACAAATATATGTATGAGTACCAGCGTTGCCACTAAAATCTTTAGCAAATGTAGTACGTTAGCCAACGAAATGTAGCATTTTCAAACAAAATGTAGTCTCTGTTTTTTTTTTCTATTGAATTTTAAATTAAGTAACATAACAAACAAAATAAACAATTTCAGAACGCAGTTTAGATATGATGCTGTTTTTATTTGTTATATTTCTAAAACAGTCGGACACACTTGGAGTTTTTTTCACTATTATAATTGGAAATGTATATAGGTAAGAGTTCATGTCTAACAAGCAAAGTCATATTGCAAACAAATGACTTCTGACAAGCGCGACAAAAGAGTTTGTCAGACCTACCTTCAAACAACGAAAATTGGTTTTCCCATTCCTTGCGATATCTTTGTGTGCGAGCTGAAGATTTGCACTTACTTTAGAGTGATGCCAAGTTTTAAATCTATTTATTTAGTTATAAAAGCAAAAGGGGCAAAATTCGAAATGTTGTTCGTAAAAAAGTAAAACGGTTAGACGGATCTTGAGAAATGTAGTACCTTAGGGTGACGATATAGTATGTAGTACGGCGTTAAGAAATGCAGCAAATATGTAGCACAGTACTACATATTATGTAGTACTTGAATGTGTTTTGTTCATATATTTGTAATACTTTTTTTTACAGTCAGTCGGGTTTTTTGGTTTTTTAAATTAACTTTTTTTATTTTAATCTTTTTAGCCTATGACACTCAGGGGTAGAATGCGAATATAATGACACCTCACTCTTCAGAATCGGTCAAGCTGTTTAGGCTACAGGGCGTCCCGTAGGAACGTACATACGCGCGAAACACATAACCCTACTTGTGTCCAGTCGTTTAAAAAAATTAAAAAAATAAAAAAACAACCGATCTAAACCAAATGTCGTTAAAATATTATAAAGCAAAAGTTTCCATAGAGCTACAAAAAAATTTAGAACTTTTTTAATTTTTTCCAAAATCGGCCTTAACAATTTATTATCTAATAAAAATACAAGTTTTCGCTTATGTTGGTACCTTTTAATAAGACCGTTCACTTAGTTTTACTTGATTTGCCTTTACACTATTTTTTGTAGGCACAATTTTGACTCCTTCGAGCTCTTAGGATGATTTACCCAGAAAAATCGCCATTTCTTATGCTAAACTTAGTCCATTCCCATTTTTTTGTAAAAGTCCCAATATTCACATTTTTTTAAATTTTCGAAAACTAGAATAAAAAAATAAAGTGCACGACTGGGTCGAACGTAACTTGCTCGTTCATCAAAAGTTTGGTTGGTTGTTTTCTTATTTTATTAAGTAGGTAGGTAAAGATCTGAGAACCGATGCTAGATAAAAGAAATGGGTGCAAATGAAGTGGGAGTTTCTTATTGTGAAAGGAAGTGGCTGCAATTATTTTAAGGTGCATATTCAACAAAGGTTGAAAATAGGGTAATATTTGCTAAAATGAAGTTTTGCCGTGAGATCATTGCAAATTATCAAAAAACAGTCGTTAGGAATGCAAAAATTTGAATAAAAGCAAACAAAAGAAGTATCTCTTAAAGGGAAGCCAAGACGAGTACCTACATAATTCACTAACAGAGTCGCAAGGTATCCGAAGACTCACGGAAGGATACAGCTGAAAATATTACAAAAGTGGAGAATTGAAAGTACCTTTGATGTTAAATTATGAAAATTCTATACGAATGGAAGTGAATGAAGGGATTCATTCAGGAAATTCAGTTTATTAAGAAGTCATGAACAGGTAGCTTCCTAGCTACCTTTACTGCATTAGAGATCTCGTTCACAAAACGATACTAATGCCGGCTATACTTTCCGTAGGTGTATTAAGCACGGTCTTTCATCAACAATTCACTTGTTCCAAAACACAGTTCTGTGGAAAATCCATGCCATAAAACAAGACGGAGTTCGAGGTAGATGGAGAAATTCACACAACCCGGAACTGGGGAACTGCATTTAGAACAAGAGGGCGACAGAGAGCCGGATGACAGGATGACCCTCTCCGCACCCAGAATAGTGATCATCTTACCTGTATCTATCCAAGCAATATGTGCTAGTCAAGTCAAGACAACCATTAAACCAAACAAACAATTAGTTACCAGACAAAAAAAAACCCTTTCGTGTATACCATTGGGCAGTGCAATTATTCCCCTAATCTGAAACAGCGCCTGTCGGAACATTCAATTTCGTTGAGCCCACATGAGAAGAACCCCACCAGCCACCCGCATTTGTCCAACTCACAACGCAAACAAAACGTCACTGCGGCAAATATATTATCCTGTCACATTCCTAATTTCCCCAAGAGCACAGATACGATTCCATTAACTCTTGATGTTGTGAGAATTGCAACGTCATCTGCCACAGTTCCCTAACGTTGATCCGGCCAAACTATGGTAGAAAGGAATTTATCCCACTCCATTGAACAAGACATGAAAACAAACCAAAATCGGAGACCACCTCCACATTATTCCGTCCACCATCAGACATGTCGAAATGTCCTTGTCGAAAACAGACACAGGTAATCAGTGTCGAAAATGTCTTCTCGAACGGAGAGAACACTTTTTTCCATCTGATTTGGACATTTTTCACCTTCCACTTGCAGGGGCCAACCAATTCATAACCATCATTAGGTCCGAGCTGCAATCGCCAGAGTGTCAGAGTTCCATTAATCACCGTCATTTGCCAGGGCACACCGAAGCACGTGAGCGCTCCGGTACCAGAATCCTCTTCAGGTTGTAACAATGCAAATGGTTTTTGGGGGGCGCAAACACGCCTTCTGATGAATTGGCTATTCTTGGGAGAGAAAATGAGAAAAAAAAGGACAGCCCAAACTATCTTCGCACTCGGAATGGCAATGTTCGAAGGAAGCGAAAGGTTTCCGAGGGGTGGTTCACCGGTTCGATGGTCTTTTTGACGCTGGTATCCTAGTGAGGTAAACGAAAAAGTTTCAACCCAAAAATACCCATGCAGTGGCACACCTGTTCGTGCTGGAGCTTACTCACACTACTCCCACTACCACTTCCACTCGTCTTAGGGTTATAAATCGCTCAACCATCTAACTCATTGAATGTAATTGAAATGCTTGCCAATAACGGTTTTAGTTGGCAAGGGGAGACACACTGGATCAACAGAAACCCGACCAAAAACGGCAGCGAATAGCACAAAAGTTTCTCCACCCTTTTTTTTTTTTGTGTTTTGTTTGTGTCCAAAAAGTCTTGAGTTCCAAGTGCCCTCGTCTCAGTTGGTAACTGGATGCATGTTGAGAGGTGTGAACTATCCACACATAGTGCAGGGCATTGGCGTTGGTGCAGTTTGATTTCGCAACTTTTCCATACCATTCAAAAAGCCGGCAAACTTTTTATCGGCATGGTTGTGATCTTGTAATCCACCCCCGACAACCGTGGTGTCCTGTATCAAGAGCTGAAGTTTTCCAGTATAGGTGTGCAAATTTATGACTTCCCTAATACATACATACAACAACCGGACTATTTTTAGATCGATACAAAGTTTGCTTCCATACTCAGATACTAACACCGATGCGCACGAAATGACGATTTAATTGAAGCCCACCCCCTGGCTCATTCGAAGCGTAGGTACTAATGGCAAAGCCAATTAAATCCTTTTGTTTCTCCGAGACTAGTGTAATTTCCAAGATGAAGTATTTTCCCACTCCCTGGGTCGGGGAAATGAACGTGTTGAGTTCTGCACGAGAAAAGGAAATCATCTGTCATCACCATTTTCCGTTTAGCACCTGGGCGATAGGAGGAACACCCTACCACCCCATATTGAGGTCTTTGGGATGAGAAGTGCAAAGGAAAGGACATTTGATGAGAGGCATGGAGGGAAGGGGTTGGTCTTTTATGTTTTGCAGGAAACGAAAGGACATTTATTTGAAAATGTTTTCCAGCTTTTTGCAGAGAGCGGGAAATTGGATCGAAAAACGTGACGGGAACATGGCACATAATGGAAGATGATGGGGAGTAGAAAATAATTCAAATTTGAGAGCGAATTGAATGCCTTTGTTTTAAGTTATTGGACCGAATTTCAGATGGGCAAAGATTTCCACTGCAGATGGTGATTGCTGATGAGATATTGGAGCTAACTTTTTTGAGCTGATTTTCATCTTAAATCAATAGATAGCACATGGAGATAAGTATGTACGAGCTCAGATAATCTGGGGGCGAAAATGTTTGAATTTTATTGAGAAATGTGGTTGTTGTATTTGCATGAAGTTCTGGTATTTTTTTATATAAGCCGCAGGGACCATAAGACAAAATTTATATTGACATGCTTCTACATTTGCTAAACAAAATGTTCTTGGAAAGTGACAAAAAATATGTAAAAGTCAAACAAAATGTTCTAACAAGGGAAAAATTCAACTGAACATTTGTACAATGTTTTTTTTTTTTAATTTTGTAAGCAGAGCACTTAGCTATTACAATCCTTCTCAATTTGTATCCATTTTTGCAAAATCCGTCGCGACTTTCTATAAGTATAGAGCGCTTTGTATACTGAAAGCTTAAGGACGTGTTCCTGTGCACATCCTTTTATTAGTAAAAGCATCCAGAACAACATATGTGGTTTTTGGATAAAAATATCTACTTCGAAGTACTCAAACTTGTGGCGGCAAATAGCGTATTTGTGTCAGAAATATGCCATCTTCTGTGCCAAGTGAAATCATGAAAAGTGCTCTGTATAAAACGTGACCCTCGTCCGCAAGGCGTGGTTTTAGCGTCCTTCTCACCAATCTTTGGGCTTTCCTGTGTAAACGACCAAGAAGTATATTTTCCTGTCACACCGTTCGAATAAAAATATTTATGTACAGTGTAGACCTAAATTTAACTGGATGTTTGATATCATCTATCGAAAAGCAACTTTATAAACACTTACAGGCGGTTAAATTGGGGACTTTAGCTAAAAAAGGTTCTTTGGATGTACACAGCCGTGGCACCCTTCATTGTATTCTCAATATTCTACCTCTAGATGCGCATTTTTAAATCGTGAAGGGCAGTAGAATTGATAGCATTTCAAGTGAATACACAACATCCAAACTCAACGCAGGTTGAAAAATTGTTTCTTCGGCTTTCCGATTGAGATCTAGTGGTAGATACTCTTACGAAAAACAAATTCTATGCACAAATCTCAACCGAGTGATTAAAAATAGATTGAAGAGTGGGAGCAGGAGTATTTAAAGTGGAACAATCCCTCGACTGCGTTAACTCATCCACCGTCTCTCCCGGCAACCAGGAAGGCGTTTAAGTTAATCTTAAAGACATCTCGGTCGATAGCTCTCGTTTCCATTTACATTTCTTGATACATTTGGCCTGCACGAAACTATTCATTAACATAGAACTTAATAAGGATAGTTACGTAGACAGTTTCGCTTGCTCTGTGAATACCGCTTCCAACTTAATCTTCGTGTGAGGGGTCTGAAAACTGAATATATTCCAAGCAGTGTTGGCAAAAGATTGCATTGCGAGGCGTCTGCATTTGAAAATTCCGAGGCATTAAGAAGAAGCCAAATGTCTCGTATGGAGGATATAGAAGTCCGATGCGGGGGTTGGATTGTATATAGCTAACATTATCGCTTTATTCAAAAATGTAGTCTGCCAGACACGATACGCATGGTAAGTTTTGGCCGAATGAAAGTTAAACAAATATTTTGAGAGTGAAAATGTGTATTATATAAAAAAGAAGACAAGTTTCGCGTTTTTTGGGCCTTAAGCTTTCAGACTCTTGTTGCTTAATGTAGAAGTTCCTCTAAAGTGCTTTTACTGCCTTTACAACTCTCCACTATCAGGAATATCATCAGCTTTTTTAAAACAAAGTAACAAAACCGCTACACAAAATGCAGAATGGAAAATATTGAATTTTAAAGCAAATGTATCACCTTCAGAGTTGACAGCGCAGTTACTGTCCCTCCGGTCTTTCACTCACTTAGTAGGACTGATTACAAAAGATCAACCGTACATAATATTCTTGTCAAGTCCTTGCATTATAAATACTTTAAAATTATAAATTTTCTTTGTAGATAATATGTGAATTTAAACATGCATCACTCTAAATCCACTCACCCAATCCGTATGAATTTTTTTGGGAAGTATATGGCTCCCTAAGAAGTAGAATCAATTTTTCATTTCATCGCAATGATCCGAATGGAATACAAAATGGAATACAAGTTAAAATTTTTCTTAAAGGGGGCAGTTGGCATTCTCGTTCCTTCACAGCACAAACAAATTTTCGATGGTTCGCATGGTTCTGGTTATATCAAAAAACTTGTACACTTGTTTTGTGTTGTCCTAAGGTATTATTAAAAAGTTGTATAGGGCTATAGACAGGGGACCTTACTAATAATCATTTTTAACCTTCATCTTATATATTTTGTAGGTCACAATCAATGTTGCGCTCTTTTTCAAAGTGTAACAAATTTTTTCAAAAAGTGTAACAAATGGAAAAAAAAAATGTAACAAACTGAAAAAAAAATTGAATAATAAAATCGTCAACTCAAAAAAAAAAAACATTTTGTGTTTAACAAATAAAAAAAGCAAAAACCGAAACAAAATTATTGACCATCGAAGTAGATTTCAATTTCTATTTCCCAAACTTTATTTACCACGACATGTAGAACATTGTCAACGGGGACGCGGCGAGACAGAAAAATTTTGTTGTATTTCCTCGTTCCCTCCCATTCCCACTCGCAATTTGACGTTTTGCACAACTTGTGCTCTGTGTGAACAAACAAATACATTGACAGAAATTGGTAGAAGTGTGTTCCAAAGAAAAAAGTGCTGCCAGTTCGACTTTTCAATATTTGTTACCGAGAAAAACAAAAAAAGATTTTAATGGGTAAAAGTGTAACAAATCAAAAAAAAAAATATCATTGTAACAAAGTTATAAAATAATTAAAAAGTGTAACACTTTTGTTACACTTGTATCATTGTGGCAACGCTGGTCACAATATGCAATTTTGTACGGAAAATTTTGCCATCGTGAGCTCGAAAAAATTTAGCCTGCACACTAAAAATGATTATTAGTATCGCGGTGGTTGTACATAAGGATTGGTGAATGGTACAAAAAAAATGTTTCAGTGTGAAAAAGCAGTTGACTTCAGTTTCGTCTATTTGTCAGCAACTCCAGCAAACTCTATCTGAACCATCCCTAGTGGTGCTGCTGCTATAAAATTGTTTATACAAAATGTTAGATATTAAGATTCAGAATAAACAAGAGTGTAATAGTTATTTATTGAAGTAACTTAGAAATTCATTATAAAGAATCTAATATTAGGTTTCATAATAATTTATATAAGCGAGAAGCGCTTCTCAAATGAAGCCAATGAGTCAACTGACTCATGACGTAATGATATTGACACATTTGGTGCATACACATCACAAAATCGCTTTTTTGAGTGTGAATTATGATGAAAAGATATACTTTTAACAATTGTTGTCGGTCGTTATTAGTCTTTGTTCTCATCCCAGTTACAATTACATTAATAGACTGCGCGGTTTTCCTGTCGTACCGACTACGGCGTCATATCGAACCCGATTTTAATGAAACCTGTATTAAGCGAAGGACGGATTTCGGTATGTAAATTCCCGCATTAAATATTTTGCGTCAAATGATTAGAAAAAAAAACACCCAAAGCTGTGTTTTTTATACAAATTGAACGTCTCCAAACATCCGAGAGTATAACTGTCATGAAGGAGCTTCTCAATTAGCTGTTTGGACCCGGCATGAATTGTAGATCCCTTCTATTCGTCCTAAAAATGAAAAACTCACACAAATGAATGGTTGTGAGAAGCTAGGCCTAGGGTCCCTACAGACCTGTTGCGCCAACTATTTATTTTTTATTTTTAAATGAAATAAAAAATGAAACAATCCCGCCGGCTATTCTGATCATCATCACCCAAATCCTTCACCCCTAACATACAGAGCAAAGTTCGTTAAACTCAATTCGAGTATCTAGCATCGTCCGCATCACAATCCTCGTTTGCCATCTACGAATTAATCAACCACTACATCATAAAACATTTTCTGTTACATCGGTCCAATACGGTGATGTTACCACCAACCCTTCTCTATAGCTCTCACCGCAATAATTCCAGCGAATGTATTGTAAAATTGCACAAAAGGATGAGGACTTGTGCTACTCTGTCCAAACGGCCAACGCATATTTAACTTTATCACAATGTGCTGCCCTCCCCAACACTGGGGGACCGTAAAATATTCAAATATTCAAAGACCAGACGTTGTGGTTAAATTCTATTTTGTAATTATGCCCCACTATCAGGAGCAGCCAAGTTCTGTGTTGCCGCTGCTGCTGCGGCGAGCAACAAATTTAATTTGCAACCCTTATGTCCATGACCCCGTACTTGTGGAACACACAGCTAACTGCACAAGTCAAAACTACAGTTGCAATAATTTTGAATTGAAGCAACCGAATGTCGAAAATTGTTCATATCGAGGGGGTGGTGGTGCGGTGCTTGCTATTACAGCACCGCATCCCGACAATTATATCACAGTCACTGTAAACAGGCTTACATGCGCTGCAGCAGCAAACAATCCCTTGATTAGCTTTTAGTTTCGTGCCACAATGGGCGGAGGTACCTACACACACACAGGTTTTCCAATTTCTCCATATCGCCACAAAATCGCACACATTGAAAGGAGGAAGGAAATTCATTTCGAAATGAGATTAGTGGACCAAAACGGGAACACGACGAACATGCTCCAAATGGCCATGTCCATGGCCAAGAGACGAGGAGTAGTCGTCTTCTGAGAATCCCTGAACTCTTAAAGGAACAATGATAAAACAATGCGGTTAAGCAATTTATTCGAGGGACTCTATGTATGCGGTGCCCATTCCCTTTGACTCTGTTATAGCCTCCCCATCACTATATGTACCTAGTAAAGTTGTTAGACTAAAACAATTGGATCTGCGGTTTCTTATGGAAATGGTTATGTTGAATTGCGTTTATGGTCGTTTTGAGGACAAGCCCAAGCGAATGTTTGTGCATGTAGTGTTCGTGTAATACCAGTGGCTGGCAGGGTGATGACATTCCAGTGTGTATGCAATTAGATTTGATTTGTCCACACAGAGTGAGAGCATTCGGTTTCCAGCTCTCCCTATATGGTGGGTCTTAAATTTCAATTCAGACTCCAGCTGAGGGGAAGTGCGGGCTGTGGGCCAGCGGAGGATTCAATTGGATTTTTGAAGGCATTTAGATTTGTATGCGATGACCACAATTTTATTTCGGAAGCAACCGTAATTGGGTCTGTAATTGTGATTTCTAACGGCAAGCAGAGAGCGCAGATTCACCGTACGGTTTGCGTGTGTGTGTGGGGTCGTTTGCAGAGATTGAAAGGATGCTTATTACAGCCATCAGAGTGGGAACATAATCTAGAGGAGCAATCGTTTCTGACCAGGAATTATGGGAAGATCAACGAGGTCGACGGTACGTGGGTGACTATTATACAAAATATTTCCCTCCATCGATCAAGGGTGGACATCGAAGCACATTTGAAAAGATTTAGACGTTTTCGTCTGAGTATAAGACATTTATTAGTGATGCGTTTAGGGACCAAGAGGTAAGGGAGACCGGGGCTAGTTGGCCAAAATTTACAGTTTTTTCTTTTTCAGTTGAACTAAGCCCGATATCAAGGCAGTGCGAAGCTGAATTCTTACAAACAATTATTTAAAGACTAAAATTAATTTATGTGTTTTAGTTTATTTTTTTTTTTTTAATAACATTAATGAATTCTGTACCTACTAAACAAACACGTATCACCAGATAGGAACAATACAAAAATAAATGCAGCCAACCGCGGCAACCGTGTTGAAATGTGAAAGAGTTCGGGCAATCTACATTTTTTTATTACTGAATGCCATTGGTTAGTTATTATAAATTGTTAAAAGGCAAATAATTTGATTTGTTTGGTTAATTAAACTACCTAAAATAGATGTTCTATATACTAGAAACATATTAGAACAAACATGGTTGTGTATTTTCTGCTTTTGGAAATCATTAACTTCGATTTAGTGTGTAAATTTTTCTTAAATAATGAAAAAAATTTGCTCAAAATGTTTTTATATTTCCTCAACTAATCTACATTGTTAATTTTTCATGAATATTTTAAGCATTATGTACACTTATTCTTAAAAAAAAATATTATTCACACGTAACGAACAATTTCAAATTAAACGGATAAAATTCTATGAACGCTGGCAGCAACTTTGCCCAAAGCGGAGGTGGCTCATATTTTTTGGGAGTGTGTTGATGAGCCGTAATTTTTGAAGTTTCGTGACATTTGTAAACACGAATTTCTATGTAACAATACTAGCGCAACCAATCGTGACCACTCCGTAAAAATATAGCTTGTAGGCTAAGTAACGAGAAATCGGCCGGAGTTGGTGGTCTCAGTATTGTCTCTGCTGAGTATCTCCTCGTGATATTTTCCTTTTATAAGTCCTCATATCCTGTAAGTCCCGAAAAAAATATTGAGTCAACTAGCCCAGAAAAAAATTAAAAAATAAGTCAAATAACCCCGCCCGATTATCTGGCAAATAACAAGATTTTTCAGAAACAAAAACAGAAAATAATTAAATATGTGTAGAAGACATGCATGGACAACTAATACATATACATGCACTATACTCCAAAAAAAAATCTGCGCCAGATGCTTAAAAACGGCCGGAAAGTGGAAAATAAGAGAAAAAAAGTTACTTACGGTATCAAAAATCGTTTTTCCTTAATATTTCTTAAATGACAAGCACTCGCTACGAGATACAAAAGGAGACTAAACAGGTATTGGTATTGAATATAAAAACAAGAATGGACATGAAATTCATCTCTTCTCTTTAAAATAAATGCCCCTGAAGCCAACTAGCACAGTTCTCCCCTACCCCAATGCTAGTTGGTAGTTGGCGGATTTTACTTTATTAATTTGGTCAACTATGCGCATGACGTCATTAAAAATGCACTTCCTAGACTGCCTTTTTTGAACGAGTTCTCGCTTCTCAATGTGTACAAGTGTTATGTTTATGTGTGACCGCTTTAGTTGCAATGACGCACCGATCTAACATGAGAAATTTCGTGGGATACCCATCCACTCTCAAACCTGGACATTGACATATCACACGCACTTACTTAACTATCTGCAGTTGGGAACTCACCTGCACTTCTGGCATCAATCATCGATGACCTAGCTTAGGAGATCTTCACCTACCTTTCCGATTAATGGTTTAGATTGCTGAGTGTCTTCCGATAAGGCTTCCTAATCCTAGCTAGTTCTGATCGGAAACAGTTGAAGTGACCATTGCGAATTACAAACCTCGGGTGTAAACAATTTTCAATTCCGGAGACAACATGTGAATTCGAAATGCCTATTCTTCGATTTCATACTGCGTATTAGAGGCACAATGTCTACGGTAGATGCATTCCCAATATCTACTTACCCGTTCACCTCTTTCCTTCAAAACAGGCAGCTGAGCATGAGGACTTTCACATAACAATTTACCGCATAATTTAATTATGCCCTTCCACTGTCCCCATTGGAGTTCAAATGTGGAAAGACATGCACTTAACGCGTGGCCCAATTTATCCGATGAAGCCTATCACAACGGTTGACCAAATTATAACGATTCCTCGTACATCATAATCACAATTCGATTGTTAAAGACTGGATAATAAAAAGGGCGGCCCACTACCTCCGACGCATGTACAACATGTGAACGGGATAAGCGCTCACAACCCACATCCGTGGGGAGTATTAAAAATGACATAATTTCGACACATCGCTGACAGTCCAATCAATCGTAAACGACCACACAAAACCAATTTTAATGAAAATGTCATCAGAGATTGACATAGGACATCACTTTCTTTTTTGCTGTTGTTGGGGCATTTTTTTTTTATACGGAATTGCGGTCGGGATGGTGTCGTCCTTTTGTATGTGTTTCATGTATTTTTATACGAATGGTATGGATTTTATTCATCTCCATTGGCACCCACACATTTTGTACATCTGCTGGACGTCCTGCACCAAAGTGGGAGTGAAACTCAATGTTTGATTCTTATGATCAGCTTCACATGAAAAAGGGAAGTTTAATGTGAATAATTTAATGTGCTGACGTTGTGTGTCAGACGCGCGAGCAGTCTATATCGAGGTTATGTGCGGAGCTATCAGTGTGGTGTAGTTTGGTCATTTTTATGATCTTGGGCATAATAATTGGACTTTTGTTGATGCTTAATTGTGATGAACTTGTGTTAGGTTGTCGCCTGCGAGAGCATAAAAATTTTGCTCTTTTTTTTTATAATCTCCAAGGAGCCATCCGAATTGATGGATCATTAAAGGTATGTCACGTTTGTTGTGATGGCAAACGTTACAACGTCACTAAACGTTCTGGGGGATCAGTGTTCGAAGGGAGGGAGAAGGACACATTTCGGTTGGGGGAGTTCCTTGTGACTACTTATGTGAATGATGTCGTTATTTTAGTGGTCGATTAGTTGGGTTGGGTATAGGGTTTTGGATTCTAATTTGACCAGGAGACAATTTGAGTTCGGGGAGAGCGATTTTTTGTGTCTACCTGTAGTTAAATTTTCTGTAGGTGTTCACTTAAATAAACAAAATCCGTCGGAGAAAATATGTACCAACCCTTCATTTGGTCCATCTCTCATTAAAATCGGCTGGAAAATAACCCCGTAATCGGTACGGCAAAAAAGACGTCTTCTTACCGAATTGACTTCAAAAGACTGCGAGGTCTTCCTATAGTATATCGGCCTACTGATGGCTTAAAAAAAATTTCAACAGCATCAGCTGAAAATAAAAACGCGATATCCAGTGAATCCCCACATTTTGACACCCATAAAGCTTGCCTACGTCTGTCCTCCAAAATTAAAAGCAAATAACTTGCAGTCCTGCCATTAAATTTATTTCTGTGGTTCATGTCGGGACACACAAAGTGAAGTATGTACTTCAAATTTTATCGCAGTCACATCTCGTTTTTTTTTTTTGGCGGGGCATATCTTCTTCGAGAACATTTTGTCATCCTAAATGGAACCACGTCATAAAGGCAATCATTATTCATCACCCGAAAGCACTGAAGCGAAGCAAAAGGAGACAAGCTTCTACGTTCCCTGGACTTAGCATGGAACGTGACGATTAAAATGTTTTTTTTTTCTATCGTACATTCTCCAGGATAAAATTAAAGCCTTAGGAGACACGGGCAGGATGAACGGAGATAAGGAAAAAAAAAAAAGAACCAGCCCAACCTCAAATTAAAATCGGGAATCTGCAAAAATCCGCCGCTTACTTACAGTTGACGTTAATTCATAATGGAAATGTGCTCATTCGCAGATGCCACCTAAGATGGATTGCGGAGGAACTTGTGTTACTTTTTGGGCTTACGTGGGACTAAGCGAATTGGGAACATGTCTGTAAAGTGTAGGTAATCGATGTCATTTGCGGCGGAACCTATCGATTTTAGATTCACAATTTATCAGTAGTTCGCGGTTAAAGTTTCCTTCCTTCCAATTTAATTGTTACCCAATTTAAGGACGCTTTAAATAGGAAGCCAGTAATAAAAAAAAGACAAAAGCAATTCGAATAATTCAACAATATCCTTGGACACTTCCTCGCGGATTTTTTGGACCGAAAATGACCCTCATTGTACCCGCATGCCGCATCTCATATGCATCTCGGATGAGTTGTGTTTACGGTTCAGTAATTGTAAATTTTTATCACCATTTCATATGGAAATTCATAATATTCCGTTCGATATTTCGGTGTACAGTGTACAGCTGGCGTAAAGGATTCCGCATTCTTTTTGTTTGGCGAAATATCCCAGTAAAATAGATGTAAATGGAGGTGATTTCCTCGGCAACAAAAATATTTTCCCAGCAAAGTTGTCGCACAAATTAAGGACCTTGTTGGCACAAAATTCTCGCTGCACCATAAATGTGCAGTGTTTAACGGTGCAGTTGCGGAATTTCTGCAGGACCAATGTGCATGATTTTCGGGCGATTTATATTTTATTGATGTGAGTGTTACCCTCGCAGGAATTTTCGAATGCCAGCGCAAGGAGCACTTCATACATCTTTATTGAGCGGCCGGCAAGGCTCTGGTGGAATATTTTATTGCACTTTTCTTGGAAACACTTTTGTTGTTGGTCTCATTTATTCAAAAATTTATTTTAATGGCCAGACATCCCGATGGCTGAACAATCATTGCCGCTGTACATGTTGTTCGCTGTTTGTCCCGCGGGACTCATTACAGCGCCTGTGAGGGATGCGAAACGAGCAGTTGGTTGGCGGAACTACCACTATACCATCTCGCTGGCGACGCTGATGATGACGCCGGTGATGATGATGACAAAGAGCAGGGTAATAAAAATTCCATTGGCACTTTGGTAGATGCATGCGGATGCAGCGGACTCGATGGAAATGATTCTGATGCTTTTAGCAATTAACTTTAATTACGTGTCCGCTGGGCGTTGTTGGCCTCATTATTTGCTCTCACCCTTGTGTGTGGACAAGAAGGTATTTTTAAACAGTCGTGGCGGTTTATCGATGGAAATAAGTCGTTAAGAATTTAGTGCGCAATGGAGGAGATCATTAACGTTTTTAATGAAATTCTTCAATTTACTGTTAAGTATGTTGTGACAAATGGACCGGGGCTGACCTGTAAAAGAGATTCACCCTAAGTTCCTTGGCGCTTCTCCATTAGTAGTTGTGGTTAAGTTGAACAACCGACCAGCAATTACCGCCACATGTATGTCATAGGAGTTGGTGACCATAATTAGGACAACCCTTTGTCCTCGACCTGAGCAATTAATTGGAATTGCTATCGCTCCGTGTGCCTGTGCATAGATGATGACGACAACACTGACATTGTTGCTCTGCACTATGCTTTCCGTTCGATGATGCGCGCAGTTTGATCCATCCACATCCACGTATACCCATAGCAACAGCGTGAAATAGTCTCAAATGAGCACCGCATCCTCCTAATCAATTATTACACCGACGCACCAGCGACCAAAAGGATAATTGGTCCACGGGGTTCTAGCAGGGCAACCTGTAGCACCCTTCAAAGGCCAGTAGATAGACAAACTCTCTCGTCGTCTACACGCACCCCTAAGCGGTTCGACCACCCTAATACACAGCAACGTTTGAATAAAAATCACGAATAAATTTGTGACACTCCTCTAGTGATGTCCAACGCTACAACGAACAAATCAACAGTCCGAAATGACATCGCTCAACTTGGATTATATTTTGTTCTTCGCAAAAGAAGTACCAAATTATCGTCGAACAGGGACGCCTTACTTACTGCCAATAGATAAGGACATCGTAATTTCTGCTGCCCTCTACATTAGCTTGAAAAGGAACCGAGCTATAGTGAGAGCTGTCCCGTGCCGAACAAATCAACTTGTTACTTGTGTTACTACACTTGCCGTGAAGAATAATTCCTCAAGGACATCCATTTAATTGTACAGTGTTATCGGGGAGTGACTATGACTATGCCAAGTAAACGGTAAACCTCCTCGGCGCTTTGTCGTGCGAAATTTATTTCGGATCCTACGCGTGAACTGTCTATAGAAGAGCATTGCCGTTGAATTAATTAATTGCAAACAATTATTTTTGATTGAAAGAGGCGATGCTGTGCGAGTACGACAAAGAGTGTATACACAGATACGGCATGTTCGCGTACTCCTTCAATTTCGTGTGAATTCAGCGAGAGTGAAATGTGATTTGAATAATAAAACTTGAATTAGGGATCTATGACGAGTCATTATTTGAAGGGACAATCTGCTTGATATTGAGATTCAATTTTAAAGCGAATTAAATTAATGATACAGCTCATCTGCGTCGTGGTGTTGGTTGATAATAGTTGAGTTGAGACTGAGTGACAGCGTTCGCACAGTAAGTTGTTGTCTAGACCGATGCTGGGGTTTATCTTTGTTTTATCGCATTGTGAAGAAATCTCCTTAATGCGTGTTTATTTCTCTGTTTCCAAGGGAGTTTATGTTTTTAATTAATTGCTCAGTGAGTGAGCTGGAACGGTATTAGAACTTTTGAAGATGTTTCGCCTGGCTGGAGTTAAGCCCATTTTCATAGAAAGGCTTTCGGTGCCCAAAATGAGTGCTCAATAATGCTTCTTACAGTAGGTTTTTCTTTTACCTAAAAGTTTGTGTCGAGTTTTGAGAGTAACGGATGAGCCCCTGAAAGAGGTACTTTTCTACAAATTATCTACAAAATTGGGAGTTCAAGATTGTAAGCAATTTGCAGATTATAAATTTTCTACAGGAATATCAATTTCATTACATATACATACCTACCTATGTACTTCCTTCCTTTCTCTTGTGAAGGAAATTTTGTGATAAATGTGATCCTTTGGCGCCCTAAGGACCCTAGGGTGAAAAATGCATCAAAATCAAGTTCTACCGTTAATTTAAGAACTCTTGGGTAAAATGTCCTTTTTGAAGATTTCAAGGACATTTCGATGAAAATAACTTTTTAAAAAATTCTCAGTAAAACGATCTTTTAAATGAAAATAATTCTTTGCCTGGAAGGACATTTCGTCCTTTAGGACCTCAGGACCTCAAAATTGCATGAGATCAAAGTGTAATGTGAATTCAAGAACACTTTGGTCAAATGTGGTTTTGGAAGCTTTCGAGGACGCTTCAGTAAAATCAATCACCTCTGAACAAACATCCTTAAAAATACATATTGTTTGATTTTAAGGTCCTTGTATAAGAGTTCTATGATCTCTTAATATCAAATCCTTTAAACACAATTCCCAAGTAAATTCTCGTAAAAGCTCGTAATATTACTACGAAGCTATCCATCACTCTTCATCATCATGTGCTTCTTCATCATAGATCAATCTGTCGTTTCATCGTAGTCCAAGAATTACCCTCCAACGAGCCATAAGCAGTAACCACTTACGAAAGACGCTTAGTTCGCGAAAAATAACCAAATAACGATTAATCCCTGCAGACGATGGTTTTGATGGTAACGAACTCTCCAGAAGTGGTTCAAAGATCCCATTCGCAGGACCAGGACTCTTTCCAGACGTCTATACGTCTACCGTTTGCGGCTCACTCACAAAACGAAGCAAATGAAATAAAATGTTATCTGCGTGATCGTCTTAATTGGCCCAGCATCTCTATAGGATCCCAAACATAAAGTCAGAGTCGCCCGCTGGTAGCCCTTGCATGGAGCATCTCCACGAACATTCACTTTTATCACGCACTAAATTGAATTATAACTTAGAACCCCACCGTTTGCCGTACACTATGCACCTAGCAAACTTCATTATCCTTCAAATCAATTATCCTCTTTATGAGAGTGAAACACCACATAAACCCCCATCAGATCAAATTGACTCGTTTTGCGTGTGAACGAACTGCAACGAAATTAACCTCTTATCTCTGACCACAGGTATCTGGAACTCATTCACCGTCGATCTCCCCAGAAATGGCTGTGTCTATCCTGTGTGTTTGTGTATACACCAACAAACATAATCGTTGCGGTCCCGCAGGGAAATCATCAGCAGCAGCAGCAACAGCACCAACGCCACCAGTGCACTCTGGCAAAATATTTACCACTGATCCTATCTCAGGACCAATATTAAATTATTCCCTCTTTGGCAGCCCACAAAAAGGAGCATCACCCCGTTCCGAACCCCCATCAACAGCATCATCGTCATCATCATAATCATTATCATCGTCGTTACCATCATATTGCCACTAGTGCCGACTGCCGACTGCCGACTTACGTGTCGTCTACTGCGCGCGACGCATCAGATAAGTATTCGGGTGCGCTTTTGGTCTGCTACGGGGGTGGGGCTGGAAAACGTCTTTTAGAGTGAAAAATTGGCAATAAATGCCCCATCGTTGATGCTAGACTCTCGGGCTGTATCCTATATTGCAGATGTGCATACTGCATCACACACAGAAGATGACCGAAAAGATGTCAGCAGGAAAAAAAAAAATACAACAACATCGTCCTCATTCAATATTTAAGGAGTAATCAAAACTTTAATCGTTGTTTACCATCAAAATTTCTTTCGCCATCTTCACTCATAAAGGATTCACGGGAACACTATGTTTCAAGTGTGAGGATGTGTGCTTGTTGCTGGTTAAAAGTGCGCACAAAGAAAATAATTTCTCATACCAAAAGACATCAAGAGCGGTGCGGTGCGGTGGCGGCAATGGCGGCGACTGTGACTGCGGTTGGGTTGTTCTTTGTGCTGCTGCTGTTAGTGATGTTGATTTTGTTGCCGGCTTTGAGGTGGAAAATGAGAAAATTGTAAGAAAATTTCATTCCATTATAGAAAAGAGAAGGAGGACCATGCAAACAAAAAAAAATCAAGAAAAAAAAAGCACTAGAAAAACGCCAAAACAATTTCGAAAAGGTGATGCCGGGTATGAGCATCGGGGGTAGATATGTAAAGAAACGAACAGAGTTCCCACTTGGACGGAAATCAGTTTTGATAAGGACCTATGGAAAGGGGCGGTTAAATGGTGGTCATCAAGGAAGTCATCTGGTTAAAAGTTAGGAAGGACTTTCAACGTATTTTGAAACTGGATAATGGGATTCTTACATTAATTTGGTTCATGGGATTCACACGACTTAAGGTGCGAAAATTGACAGTTTAATATATCTTCATAGGTAAGGGGTTGAAACAAACTATAAAAAAAATGTAAATTGAATAAATTTATTGTCCACCGATTACAGGATATATTCCACTTTATGAAAAAGTCGAGTTGACGATGCATTTTAATTCTATTTCTTGAGATATTTCTATTACTCTTTTCGTTAGTTTCAAAAGCCAACTAATTCCACAGATATTTTAAGTTGAATACTTGGGTTAGAATCAAAACATATATGTATTTTTTATTTCACTTCCTTGTTAAAATCAAAATAACTCTATTCCAGTACTAAATTCAAATATTTGATAAAATCAAAATATGAGTATTCCACGGCTTCAGAAACGTTTTCTTTGAATATCTCAAAACTAGTAAAAGTGGAATACGTTGTTTTTGATTCTGATATCAGTAGAATGGTTTAGAAATAAAATCTGTTCACGCATTAAGAGAACATCAATTCAAACACAATGCGACTTTTTTTTGATGAGAAGCAGATAGATGAAAAACGAAATGTGCCTACAGCGCCACCTGTGGAGAATTTTCCTAATTTTCGTTTTTCCCAAACTATCCCTGATTCAAGACAAACAAAATAAAAAAAAGCATTCTAATCCCGACTATATAGATATTAATTTGTGGACAAAACCCAAAATGTACCTACTGAAATGCATGTGTTTTTTCACACACGCACAACACACAAATACGATTTCCGATTTCAACTAAACTTGACAAAAACCATATATAGACCAATTCCAAAGATGTGTGAAAGTTTGGTTAAAATCGGTAAATGTGTTAAGGCGTGAATCGGCGACAAACGAACAGAATTTTAAGGCTCAATTTTTATATATATATGATGGCCCATTTTGAAAGCGGACATTTTAGTTTGGTCTTCAACGCTCGATTTTGTCAGTTATTCTAGTAGTTGCTTATATTAATGTAAAATATAAGCCTCACTTTCCTGATCTTTTCTGTAACTAGCTGATGGTATTCAACGCGAGGCTTACAATTTAAATAAATAGCTCGATTTGTTCAGCTACTCTGTTATAGTCGCTTACAAAAACATAAAATATTAGCATCATTTTTAAAGCCACCAGTGCCGAAAAAATCGCGTTTTCAGCTTACTGTTACGCAATTTTTTCAGCAATGTGTTATTTTTTAAATAAAAATGAAATTGCTCCCCAAAAATATAGTCGGTGTCTTAATTCATTAGGGCCCTATTTTATTATGAACCTAGTCCCGAATTGAAAAAATTAAATAAGGCCCCGAAAAGTGAAATTGCACCCCAAATTTAGACAATTTTTGTTTTGGTTTTTTGGTATGCGCAATTTCGGGGCCTTATTTCGTTCTTACGTGAAGTCCATTTTGCGATTTATCTCCTTAGTTTCTATGCTTTTCAATACAACCAAGTTAATGAAAAACTTTTAGTTATAACCGTCAAATACATTTTCTAAAAATGCGATATGTCATTCTTGGGCTAAATTTTAAAATCTGACAATTAAAAACTGACTCACTCACTGCTGCAGGCGGCATTCGTTTTACACCATCTTCGAATTTCTTGAGTAGTCCCCTACCTGTTCCTTGAACTAAAACACAGTGGGATCACTGAAAGACGGCGAAGACTTCTTATTCTTATATCGCCATCGCTGGCTTTTCAGCTTTTCACGTGGCATGGTGGCGCGATGATGACATCCGGTTAGTGGTATCCTGGCGCTTATACAAAACCCTCAAACAAAAGAACCGAGTTAAGTAAGATATTCATCTTATGCTGGGCGCTGGTTTTGCAATGCAGTACACCACCATTGAGGTGTATATAAAACTCTGCATTCCTTTGAGAACAACTGCAAACACCTTGCTCGAGAGTAGACCAGTCCCAACATCCTGCAATGCGCTTTCTCGGAGCAGAAAAACGTTTCAGGACATCCCCACTCGGGAGGTGTGTGTTGCCCAAGCAACACCATCTCCACTATCAAGCGCACAGAACATACAAGGGGCAGGGATAAACATCCCACTGTGTGTGTATGCCAGCATCCCATTGAGAATCACTTTGGATTAACGCTTAGCAAAGTTTGCCTATCGACGCGCCATGGTATGGGTGCGTTCTTCCCCATTTGTCGCCCGCTTTTGTGTATGCACATTGCACACCTCTTGAAAACAGAGAATAGGTAACAACCACATTTTCTGCACCATTCTGCAAGGCGTCGTCGTTGTTGGTCGTCTGCTTCTGATGCCGCAGCACATCAATCTTTCACCAAAGTGTGTGGTGTATTAATCGGTGCTGTTGACATTTTCATATAATACAGGCACTATGGCATGGCACACTCTATCCGACACAGTGTAACGTGGCCAAGGTATCGCCGGTCCTCATCAGGCTTCAGCTTATTAATTGATAATTAAAAATGCATAAACACCGCCTTTGTGGTTGGCTCACACTCATGCTGTCGTTCATTCTTTCTGCCGTGTCGGCAGGATAATGCGCCTATAAAAGGATGTTGATGAGTTCCATCCTTCCAAACGGGTAGTGGCGGTTTTCCGCGACCTCACCGTCCCCCCACCAACTCCATCTCGTAAAGTGTAAATTAATAGTTAATAGCTCTCGAGAGTGTGGGTGGCCGGTTGCCGAGTTCCGCCATCTCTCTCTGGCTCTATTTGTGTAATGGGCTGCTGTTAAGGAACGGAAGTATAAATCAGCCAACGCAGATTCGACTGCATCAGAGGTGTATATAGTATACATTTTATGCTGCCATTAATTGGTTTCTCCTGCGGGATGAATTTGTTGTGGCGGCGGAAAGGTTTCACAGCCTGCAATATAACGACGATGAAGCGCCGCCGCTTCCGTTGGGGTTGGCGCTTTGATGTGCGAACGACGCGAAGCTGTTCCTGGTCAATACCATCTGATACCATGGCCAAGCGTGGATGCAGTCAACGAGAGCTGTACAGCCGTCGCGTTGTGGTAATAACGGATTTTAGTATGTACACTGAACTTTACGATAACGGCGCTTTTGTTTTCTAATCAAGCCGAGTGGTTCTTCGGAGTCAATAAAACGTTTAACTTCCTTCAGTGTCTGCTGAAGAGGGATTAATTATGATTTTGTGCTTGGCAATGGCGGAATTTAGTAGGAAATTAGGGTGTTATACGATTTTGTCTATCGTAAGTGGATAAATCGGGGCGTGAAATGGGATGTTTGTAGACCTTCACACATGATGGTGGTATGGGATTTGTTTTGGGAAATTATGGGATTATTGGGAACCTCCATGTGGCAGTACGAAATACCAATCTCAATTAATGCTCTGTTGGTGGAGAGTTGCAGCTTTAAATTCGTAAGCTGTACATTTCAAAGGCTATTAGAACAGGTTTTGTATAGAGGACTCTATGTGCTTCGTCGCATGACAGCCACACCTTCGGGTGGGCTTGTAAGTGATATAAGGAAAAATCGACACATTTTTGAAAAAGGGTCGATAGTCGAACTAGGGACTCGGCAGGAAGTTGCCGTATACAAAATTGTTAAAAGGAAAAGACCAAGAATCCAATTCGAAGTAGCAGCCGATAAAAAGTCTTTATGGATCCATTAGATTCTGTCACAAATCCATATACACTATACAGCGAAATAGTTGCTGCAGCGATAAACAGAAGGAGGACTGCGTCTACCCGTATCCCACCCATTGTTACGATCAGGGTAGGCCAAGAAAAGGCATTGCATTTGCCCGCAGTCAGATAACTGTATGTGGTCCATCAGTGCTTCCAAAACTACATTCTCTAGCTCAAGACAAAATGGAGACTCGCACTGAATCAAGACAATTGCTCCCAAGGTCTTTAGAGATTTAGGGAACAGCAAAGCTAAAGGATAAAATTAAATGATCCCATTAAATAATGACACACCAAAGACCAAGTTCCAACAGCGTCGATCTCTTAAGGTTGAAGGCGTCATCCAAAATTATATCTTAAGGGTTAAAGGTATGAAGGTCCCCAAAAGTCATAGCTGTAATCAACAGAACACTGGTGTCACGATCTCTTCTGTACACAGTCAAGATGAGGCCCAGAGGTAGCTGTTTGTCCTTGGCCTATAAAGAGCGGCACATCATATTCGGATTTCTCTAACCATTAAATGGTGTTGTTGAGTCTTTGTATCTATGTTGTTCAACTTCAACTCGTAAAAAAGTCCTATAATTTCAGTCCTAAAACTTTAGCATAACTTCATGGAAAGTGTATTCGCAGTCGTTTGTTCCATGGACACAGAAACATGGCACTAACCTAAACTGTCTAAAAGCGAACCTAATTGCAACAAAAGATTTGGAATCAAATCGGAGCCGTAACGGTGGTACACTCACCAGCAGGTATGACCTACTCATCCGTATCCGTTGATACAAGAATGCTTACGTCGAAGTTCATGGTTGGCTTCTGCGAAACCACGACAAACTTTCAACCAACTGTGCAAATTGCCATAAAGGACTACAAAGCTGCTGTAGATGCAAAGGTCATGTGATTCGCGCTGTGGATAAGTAATTAGATAAGCTCAGCTGATGGACTCTCCTGAGTGTGCTTTTAACCACATACTCCACGTACCCCAACGTAAGGCTACAAAATTTGGCTCAATATATGAACAGCTAATCGCGAAGTTCACAAGCATCTCTGCGACTCTGCATATTGTCGCAACTTCTCCCCATTTGTTTGGGATAATATAATGCACATTTGGTGCATGGAGCTAAGTAGGAAAACTTTGAAAATTGTGAACAGATTGTGACCCGTAGCCTTAACGGAGGTATAACTGAAACAGAGGTGAGTTCAGCAGTATAGTTGAGCTGACTATATTAAAGCGTGGGTTTTGTGCAACAAGGTGGAAAGTGTGCAGGAACGACTTCTTTGGAGCTAATTTTATTCCCTAAATGTGAGTATTCAGAAGCTGAAGGAATATGTTGCATATACTCCTGAAACCACGCTTGGAACAGGTCAAAATTGTTGACCTTGGTTAAGCACGGAAAGTGCCTTGAAATACACACCAAGTGAAGGATTCTATTATTTTTCCTATTAATTAGTCAGAAGGGTAAGTAGTTGGTGTAAATTTTCCTATGAGATCGTTTTTCCAGGTGTATAATTTATGGTAAATATACACAAGACGATGAGGGGCGGTTATAGGTAGAGAATTCCTCGCGTTTGGGGAGATGAAATTTATGTACCACTTAAATTTAGCTCGTGCGCGATAATATCCACGGTGAGAATTACCCGTGACTTATGTTTTTCGAGTTGTGCACACGTGAATGAGACGAGAACATGAAATACGAGTACGAGTTTAAGTAATATTTTTGACGTTAGTGCCCAGGCTTATTGCTCGTGATCGTTAACAATTACTTCCGACGAGAGACAAACAAAAATTATTAGCAGCAATAAGATGGTTAATTTTGTGTGACATCTGGCAGGTGCACAATTGAATATTATTTGACGAAAGGGTGGAGATGAATAGGTAGGTCCAAAGCTTCCGTTCTTTGTTTTAAATTAAAAAATAATAATGATATATTTTTTTTTTAAGTACCTAAATACTGTTGTGAGTTATACTTCGTCTGTCAAACCGAAAGTTACCTCAATAACCAGAGAGGCATCAAAAAATGTGCAGTAGTGTTGAAATATTGTACACTCAGGGAAAAAACGAGATAAAATCAAGATAATCAGTGTCAGATTAAGCCTATCCGTTGACGAAAGTCTGTTAAGCTCAGAAATTCTTTATCCAACAACAAAAATCTTACTTTGACTCTGTTATTTGATTAACCTTTAATTCTTGTTTTAAGATTATTCTATAACAGTATTAAGAACGTGTAACCTTAAATTAAGCCCCAAATCATTTCATTCGAATGACTCGATTTTAAATCGTTGTAAACTTAAATTAGGCCCATGTATTCTTAAACATAACGCAATGAAGAATGTGTGATCTCAAATTAAGCTCAAAATCACCTTATTTCTTACCTGTTTATCAGCAGTAAGAATAATGCTCCCTAAAATAATAAAATAGCCGAATAATAACTCGTGAAATAAACTTTCAAAAATTTAAATAAGAACAAGTTATCCTTATTACATTTTTTCGGAACGCTTCTAGAATGTCATATCCCAATTTAAGATTGCACAGTCTTATTTTTTCGAATTTATTATTAACTCCGTGATTTTAATAAAAAGCTTGATTTAGATTTTTGTTATTATTTAAAGAATCGTCCGATTTATTTTGAGATTGAGCACGTAAGAATGAAGAAAACTAAGATTAAGCCTGATCGGACTAGAATTCAGCTTGCGATATTTCTCCGAGTGTACAGCTTCAAAATTCGTACATATTGTGATGTGCTTTTTGTCCAAGGCTGAGGTTAGCTCGTCGGATCGCCAAGGTCCTTCCCAAAGAAACACGAACTCTGGGTTTGAGGAATTTCTTACAATCTTTATTTAAACCGAACTATATAATAGAACAATAATTTAATCTTATGATGGATGCGGCTATACTGGTCCTGGTCGTCTGGTGCGGGCAGCGGCTTGGTTTTTCTTCGGCGGCTCTGGTGGGCATGGGATAGCCCCGGCGGTCCACGGGATAGTTTTGCGACAATCCCGTCGGTCTGCAGGTCCGTCTTGCGACAGTCCGGCAATCTACAGGTCTGTCTTGCGACAGTCCTGGCACTCGAGGTCCGTCTTGCGACAGTCCCGGCAATCTACAGGTCCGTCTTGCGACAGTCCCGGCAATCTACAGGTCCGTCTTGCGACAGTCCTGGCACTCGAGGTCCGTCTTGCGACAGTCCCGGCAATCTACAGGTCCGTCTTGCGACAGTCCTGGCACTCGAGGTCCGTCTTGCGACAGTCCCGGCAAAATATGCTAGCTTCCTAGCACCCAAAAATGGCGAATAGTGTTTAACTATTTCGCGGAACAAAATCAGCGGTACACGGGATTGGTACGGTCAACGGTCTCAATTTTTGCTCCATTTGTCTGTCATTCCACTGGCGTCTTATGATATTCATGAGGCCAAGTCGGTGTGAATTCTATTCACGAGTGCAAAAAACTATTTTGCCTTGAAATGTGTACCACCGCCTATTGCCAATCTGCTGTTAGAGCGAGAACATGCCTAGTTGGTTGGGCATGGGGAAGGGTGCGCGTTGTTGTAACGATTGCTTCGTTACAATATATGACAATTGGTAAATTGAAAATACAAACTAAAACAACCACTTGCCTATGGCTCACTTTTATAATTGGTCACTTTTTGTAAAACCTTATGTATCTATTTGCAAATGGTGGCAACACCTATCAATACCTACACAAGACTGTGATATTAATAAGGTTACAGATGTCTTTTGAGCTGGGCTCCGAGTTGGAGTAGTCTTATTCCAGAAAAGATAGTACAGCTACAGAGATGCTGAAGATTAGTCTCAATTTCCCCTCGTCCTTTATGCTCCTACAAAAGCCATTGTATATGTTTAAACATCTGACATAATTACCCTATGAAACTGTGTTTAATTACGACATAGGGAAAGTTCTATATTTTCTTGGATACCAAATTGGGCCTGAGGATGAAGACACCTACAGTTTATATTGCGGACTCTTAGTGACCTCTTCTACTCAAAAAAAAAAAATATATTTTATATTTTTCCAATCAAAAATCACAAACTTTCAACGAATCCCTCCATTTTGCTGATTTTAGTTTGTAACCATTGATTACCCAAATGATCAGCTCTCCAAGGGGATAGTGACGGCGGTAGTGCCAAATTATGGTCTCAAGAGCCCAAAGTCCAAACATAAAATCCGTCTTTATAACTTTAATGAGTTCAGCGGAAGCAACAGTCCCAAAAAATACGTCGCATTTGTTGCATGCAAGTTTTTCAATTGAACTGTCATCAGGGCTTCAAATCACACCTCGGCAACTTCTCCTTTCATGCAACCTGTTTTGGAAATGAACCCATTCCAGAACCACATGCGCCGAAATAAAGTTCTTTCAACAACAATCAACCCTTATGTGGCTGTCAAGAAAGTACAAAAACCACCTAAGCTCTAAGAGCCTTTTCCACATTTTTTTTTTAAATTCACTTCCCTTTTAGTCCCTAGAGAAACCATCTCTTAACTATTTGTTAATCCGTCTTTCCTCTCCGCAGACACGATAGTGAAATAGTATTTGTTTTACTCGCTCTCCACTCTCATAAAGAGCTTGGAACAAAAATGCAAGCAATTGCTACTCAATTGTAGAACCGCAATGTCCACCTCTAAATCAATCTAATTAAACTGGAATTCAAAATAAACACTTCCTTCACATCTGTTATCGTCGTCCCCCTAATTAGATCGTCTACAATGTCTGAGCAATGGGTAAAGTTGGTCCTGCTGCGAAGCGTCTAAAATGTGCGCATCACCTTCGCACAAGGTATGGGGCCACTACCCTCTCAACAACAAAAATGAATGGCAAAGTTTCTGGATTACATTCCCTGCTCTGCACTGCAGTTGTTTTTGTTGTCTGGGACTGGTTCTTTTCGAAGGACACGTACCGACGCTTGCACAATCAGTCACAGAATTTTAGCCAGAGAGTCGCCAACGAAATAGTCAACAGCAGTACTACAATTATGCCGTTAATTGTATGAGCAAGAGTGGAGTGGGTTTGGTATGGGTATAGCTACACCCCCAACCACTACCATCTTCATCTCTGGCACTGCTATGTCTTATGTGCTGTATGTGACTTCGGAGGTAAAAAAACTCTACCCCAACACCAGAGTAGTTGCGAGGCGTTCTTTTCTTTTTAAGGAAATTAATTTAATGCAATTAAAGAAAAGCCAAACAAGTAGTTAGTGGTGGGGCAATGGGAAGAAATGATTAATTTCGTTTTCCTGTATCTATGCTTCCTTCAAGTTGTCTGCCATTCAATTCATTATTCCTTTTATTATCGTCCTTCGTGCGCTTGAAGTTGGTTTACTTTAATGAGTTCAACCAAGGGACGAACCGAGGGGGGTAGGATGGGGGTTGCGTTTCGACACACGTTTGCTGAGGAGGATCGTCGACATTGAATTGGGAACTCGTGGCGGTATAGCGCGGCGGTACTACAAAGGAATAACTTTGAAAATGCTCCCGAAGTGGGTTGTGGTTTATTTATGTTTTTTTCTGATTATATTGTTGCGCATATGTTGTGTGAGTGAAGGATATCACTTGTCGCGCGCTTCTATTTATCTAAGTGCAGTTAAAGGGTGGGTATTTTCCATTATTCCTCTCATTTATTGTCGCATTTTTTTTTGTCCACCGTTTATTTTTTGAAGGATAATGTAATTGGAGACGAGCATTTTGTGTTTCTGGCACAGTGAGTGCTGACATTTTCATTAATATGAAGCGCCGGTAACATTGACATGATTCGCAGAGAGACATCAGGTTACAAGGTCTCGTGTGGGTTTGAGAGAAATCGATATAGCATACGGCAGTTAGTAAATGTGAGCCTGGCTGTTTGTTGTTTTGTTGCTTACCTAGATTACACGCACGACAGGCATTTTAAGCAAGGTGTAAATGGAACTAAGCATAGTGGAAACTATTTCTTTCTAATAAGGCTCATGTCAAGGATATGTTTATAAAACGCATAATAAGGATAGGTAGGTACTTTCAATTTGGGGTATCGTATAGAAAAATATAGAAAGCAGAAAATCAGGGCAAACAAACAAAATTATAGGCGTTTTTTGCTTCCTTAACTTTGGGCGTCTGCAGAATATAAAAAGCAATGTCTGTGGTCTTGTACGGCCCTGTTAAGTTCAATAATAATTTTTACCCAACGGGGGGCCTACATAACTTTCCTTTTCGTTGAATGACTCTTCATTGTCTAGTGGCTGATATCAGCCTTAGCTCAGCCATGCATATTCGTAAAGTTGAGTACTTCACGTCGGGTATTCCCCACAGTGAAGGCATGCATCCTTGATCTCAAAAACCAAAAATCAATCACAAAAAAAGCACGATCCATCCACCGGCTATTTAAAAACTGACACGTGTGCTGCGTACACTTTACAGTGACCAACATTACATAACAAAGATCTGGCAGCCCCGACCACAAGGACACTCTATATGTAACAATCACAAGAAACCTGCTAGTAACCTCTGTCATCGTTATTGCGTTGGAGGGAAAATAATTGTTGCCGGCCACATTTTTGTCTACGAAATCCCACGGTATCAGAAGCTGCTTGCACGAATATCAGATAGCCCAAGACGAAGGAAAACCTGATGTTACTGCAATATCTTCTCACAATGAGTTGCACTATTCCCTTGATAGTAATGCTGATGATGATGATGATGATGGAACCATTGGAGGAGCGCACCATCAGGCAAACTGTGCAACATGACAAGACTGAAAAGGAAAAGTCCTCCAGCACGAATGAATGAACAGACACAGATGAAATTCGAGAATTTGGGACAATTCCGCTGGGCATTCCATTCACACTCACGCTCACATTCACAAGACCAACGAAATTCCACCTTGGCTTGGCAGGACGAAAATCATAAATCACTGCCCCGGGGAAAGCAGTTGCACGAACAAGACGATGGATAGCGTCTCTAAGTGGCCCGGAATAAATAATTGAACCGCAAACACACAGTCGAGTGCAGGATCACTTCTCATCCGTGCCCAATGCTGCCGGTCACCCTAAATTGCATGCAGACAAATTGTATGCCTATTTGATGTGAGTTAAAGTTTCAAAAGGACACTATAAACGTCTGTGTCGTCTCCACTGGCATCCTTGCGAAAATCGTTTTTCTTCGTCCCAAAGTGGAAAGTTTTCATTCGAGTTTTTTTTTTCTTTCTTTACCTATGTTGGTGTGTGTGCCAGGAGAGAGAGTAAAACTTCTGTGAAAACACCTTTTGTACACACAGTTCTTCTATTCTGCCGTGTGACCAAAATGCAGGAAGCAAAAGTCACCTTCTATTCAATAATTCACCAGTCCAAATCGGTTTCAAGTTTTCTGAGGCATTAAGTTGAGCAGAAGAACCAGAAACAGACCAAAAAGTGGGCGGCAAGGAAACAGAAAAGTCACCTGAATTATTGATCCTAGTTGGCAAAGTTGTACAACTCATAGTGGTGTGTGCTGCTGCGGCAGGATGGAGAGGATATAGTGGGGCCTATCTATGGCCCGGCGTGCAGTGGTGGGTTCTCTCCGATAAAGATTAGATGTGGCTTTGGATTGTTTCTTGGCGAAGATAGAATCCTTAGAGAAATTTCAATTAGATTGGGTTAATTTTAAATTAATTTAGATAAACTAAAGGACTTGGCAAGGATTGTAGCTAATCGCTTGCTCGATTTAGTTTCAATCGCCAGGGGAGTGTGCGTGTGTTTTAAAATGGAACTAGGTATAGGCTAAGCTAATGGCTTAGCTAGTGTAATCGGTTGAAAGTGTTGTGTAAGAACGCGTGTGTGGGACGGACCTTTAGCTCGAAGTAACGAGTCATGCACAGAAGTTGATACTACTTGGCAGGGTTGTTGTGAAAAAGAGGTTTCTTCGTCATTTATCTATATGTATAGAAGTGATGGGAGACGTATCCACTGACCTCCTGTATGAATGTGGAATTGTATTGCAAGAAATTATTTTTTTTTACTCTAGTTCAGTGAAGGTCTGAGCATTTTTTAAAGAACTATAGGTACCAGTTGTGGTCCGATGTGGCTTATCTAGTAATTGTTAGGGAAGTCATTACGTTTACTGCTTCTTGCGTATCCTCTCTAAAAAATATTGCTTGTTGGATAGTGTACTCCACGCAGAGTTTAATGTTACTTAGAAAGCATTCTTCCGCTCGACGAGCTTATCTCAGGCTTTCGTCTAGCACCACTCTAGCTACCCAGTTCAATAAAAGGAACCATATCGTATCTCAGATAATAATTAGTGAACTTCTGACCTCAAGTTTGAAAGATATCGAACATTTTTTTTCGGAGGTTACACTTTTAATTGGCTAACAAGATCATGCGGGTGTTGAGCCTCTGACAGAACTTAACCTGAATAGATTTTGTAGGTAAGGGTGGTGGACTGGCGGGAAGGGATACGCTGCTCAATACTATGACCCATTGTGATGCCCGTATAGGAGAAAATAGGTTCTGGCTTACCTTTTTATTTCCTACCCTAACCATATTTTTAAGTGTTGTTATATTTATAACTGACCGTGCTAGTAAATAAAAAGCGGCCAAGTGCGAGTCGGGCTCGCCCATGAAGGGTTCCGTAGCAGCAAGTAACATAATATAAAAGTTCTCGTAGTTCGTTGTAACTTTGATCGATGTTTTAATAATAGTGTATTTTTTTAAAATTAAGTTATTGATAAGTACACATTATAATTAGGTACCTAAATGATGGGATTTGGATCGAACAGTTCGATATGAGAGCCCATATAGGCTGCTACGGAACCCTTCATGGGTAAGTCCGACTCGCATTTGGCCGATACCCCAAATTCCCTTTTTTTTGTTCTCAATAAGAAAAAAAAACAATTTTTTAAACATAAAAAAAAAGAATTGTATTCTTCAAAAACAAAAATATCTTAGAACGCTATACATATCACTTCTATTTCAAATAATATTAGACTAGCCTCAATAAATTTGTATCAAAAATAAGTAGGTATCTAGTTTCTAATTCAAGGCTAGTAAAATAAAACAACAAAAACGAGACTCGATTTTTTTCCAAACTTGACTGGAAACTGAAAATATTTTTTATAAGCAGGGTGAGTGAGAGGCAGATGTTTCCACTCAGTGTAAAAATTTAGATGGAAGAGTATGTCAAGACTAAGGGCTATATTCATTAAGTAAAAAGAAGTTTTGGTATTGAAGTTTTTGGGGTGACTATTTTTTCCGTTTTCTGGGTTAGTTTTCCCTTTTACCCTTTTGGGGCAAGAAATCCCGAAAAACGGGAAAAATCCCTCAATCTGGCATCCCTGCTCGTATCCTCTATCTTGGAAGAAGTACCTCCGAATTTGTTTCTGGTGTGCGTGCAGGATAGGTAAGGTACAAAAAATATTCCCAAAATTGCCAAATGCCATACAATATATTTTTACATAAATCAACTAAGTAGACCATTTAATTATAAGGACCAAAAAGAATCTTCAAAAAGTGGTTTATATATAATAAAAGTGGTGCAAGGCTATGTAAATTTCATTCAGTTGCTTGATCGCAGCTTTTTTTTGTGTGCCTGTTGATGAAAAGTCCTTCAAGTCTCCATTAGGCGAATATGTGATAGTTGGTTGGACGGTAGTTCCGTGTTGCAAAATGTATAAGCCTTATTCCATTGTTCCATTAAAAGAAAAAATTTCCTATATCACACTCAAATAGTTACAATAATTTTATACAATGGTATAAAGTTATAGAACAATTCCACGTAAAAGTAAATAAAACAATTTTCTTAATTTATCTGCACCATATCTATCAATTTATTTTATTACACAAATTAAATATTAAGTCACATCCAAAGCATTTTTAGCACCGTCCACCTTTGAGTATATTGAGTTTCTTGCCCAGTTTTATATATTCCCTTTGGGTGCACTCAAATTCACAATGGTTGGTGTAGGTTACTTTATTGGTACCACAAACTGGAGAAAATTTATTACTACATGGGCAGTATATGCACTGGGACAGAGTCACCAATACGGTAGCCACTATCAAAAAAATAAACTGCAATGCAAATAACTTCATTTTCGTAGAAGTTTAGTTATGATCACTTCGAAGGTCAAACGGACGCGACGGAACGTCTAAGATCACTGATATTGTACTTAAAATTCGAGTACAATTACCTCTCAAATGTCAAATAATTAAATTGCGCGGTAGAAATGGCAAGAGTGGGTTCCAAACACATTATTATCGCACAGATCTTGTTACTGATAAGACTGCGATCGCGTAACAGTAATTAGAGAAATTGGTGTAATGCAAAATTAGTCACAATATAAACTGAACTGTGCAACTAGCAGCCGCTGACGCAGATTCAAGTTATCGAGTGTAGAGCGTAGTTAGCACTTAGTACACTTTATAATTATTGTGCTTTTCTGACTCATAGGTAGGTAACTACAGTGCCGGCAAATGGCCCGTTGAAATTTAGCTTTCGAAGTGGAGGGGTACTTACTTAATTATTTACAATAGTGCCTTTCATTACTACCCACTCAAGCGTTATTTCATTTTTGACAATTTGTTTAGATTCTCAGAGAGTCTTATACACCGGTCACTGATACGAAAATAAACTGCTCATTTGCAGTGAAAAAAAGAGCTTAACAAATACACGAATTAGATAAATGTTGTATTTGCTTATATGTTTTTTAAGTTTGCAAGAAAGAGCACTATCTTTGTTGTTGATGCGATTTTTTATAAAAATTCTATTGAGTGAACAATTCGTCAAAGAAATTGTGTTACAAATCACCGCTTTTACTGTATATAGTGATGACAGACCTCTGTCTACACCCAACAGTAACAAACTCTATTATTGAAATGTATTTGGAATAATAAGAAGCCATATTCCAGTATTTCCGATCTTTACTTGCTATAGAAATCGGATATCTGATGGACCACTCAGTCTCAAACATAAATTTGTATAGGAATAGCTACTCCTTTATACTGTGTAATGATTTTCGCGACCTTTAGTGACGAGGTTTTTTTACACTTTTTCCACTAATTATAACATCATCGCCAATGGTGTGGAGACTGGTATGAGTAAAGAACAAGGCAATGATAAAACAAATGCGCCACACGGTGTTAATCGCCTTTACCACAAGGTCCTCAGATAGTTGGTAACCCGAATAGCACACTTGAGTTTTAATATGGAACATACAATTTTAATATAACTATCAAGTTGTTTCCTAAGTATTGCAGTAACATTGTCACATCCGACATTGTAACCAAAATAGCCGCATTTCCCCTTATATTTTGCAACAACTTTGTTGTATTTGTGTTTTATTTAGGTTATTTTTTGTTAAATAATAGTTTTCATTACGTTGTTTCAACGAAAACATGTTGCATTTGACTTAACTAATGTTTTAGCAATGTAACTGTTGAGTTGTCCTGTTGTTTATGCAAATCAGTTTGAATAACATGTTGGATATAATATAAGTATGAGAAATGTTTCTGTAAACATCTCAAAAGTTTTAAATAAGTTATTATTAGATTGCTTTTTGAGTCTACATCTATAGACAAACAAATTATGAAGTATAAAAGGAAAGGTAAACATATTTGATCTGAAAGGTATTAGTATCTAAAACAGTTCAAATTTGCTGCGATTTCCGACCAATCAGAAAATATTAAAATTTGTATTTAAGCATTAAAATCCCAAAAGACTTGTAGAAACAAATTTTAATATACCATATTCATCAGTTTCTATACAAATGAATTGTAGAAGCTATGTAATATATTGGGAAAATTGAAATGTATTTTTCACATCCTAAGAACTATGGTTAAACAGGTATATGGCGGTTGTTACATGAAACATCATTAAAACATGAACCATAATATTATAACTACAATTTTCCTTGAAATGCTATTGGAATGAATGTTAGCAAACTGTTGTTTCCATATTTATGAGATGTAACAACAACAAGTAAGTAAGATAAGTATATATCTGACATTTTAGTTTTCTTCAAAATAGTAAATCAACATTATTATAATATCATTATAATTGAAAATAAGCATTATAACTTCTTTATGACTAACTTTTGTTTGTTGACATTATAGTCACTGTTGCCAAACATTTTTAGAAGCTTGTTTTAAAAATGTTCATCGGTGATTTTTATAGTTTTTGTTTTCCGTATAACTTCAACTTAAGCTTTTCAGCTTTTACAAACACTTTTGATAAATGTAAAATTTCAACTCTACAATGTTTTTTTTTCCTATAATTTGCACATTACAATATTTGTATCAACAACATTCCAATAAAATACTGCTCTGACCAAATAGGCTTGCAAGTTTTCAGCTGCCATTTGGTTTTTTCTCCTTTTCTCCTTTTTTCGTGAAGATCGTAAGCAATATTTTTTCCGAAATCCGAAGTTACATTAAACTTTTTAACTTACATTTGATAGCTGACTTACATTTTGAGTTTTAAAATGATTAAACTATTTACAAATCAGTGCTATTATTCCTTTTCGACGAAAAAAATCCTGATCTCACTTTTACAACATATTTTTGAATTGCGGATCGTCTGCGTGGAACAATATTACATTCGAGGTTATGTCTTCTTTTTGTGCATTTTCTGCAATACAGAATAATTGCGGAAAGCTGATTTGGCAACGCTGACTACAACTCCTTGATTATGTGGAGGATGTTAAGTTATAATAAAGCTACAATAACACCACGAAACTTGACACTGACATTTCGATTTTCTCATCAACATTATATTATTATGATTTCACTAATCAGCAGTGATTGACGACGACTGAAGCTAATAATTCCAAATGATGTTAGAATACTTGTCATATAATGAAACATATTTATAATTGTAAAAACTCAATTATAGCATTGCTTCACATTTTAATGTTTCCCTTATTTTTTTTACTGAATTGCAAAAATATCCCAGATGACTTGTTAATATACGATTCGTTTTAAAAACATATAAAAAACTAAGCAATGTCTTTCCATTTTTGTAAGTTTCTTTATTTATATAACATTCTGTAAACGTAATTTGTACATATTAGAAACTTAACCACTTTTAATTGTAATTAAGTTACTTCGTTGTTAAGTTTCTGCTATGCAAACGTTTCAATGTTTTTTAGTTAGAAGTATCCAAAATGAAAATTTACTAAACGTATCTGTAACTTATTACCAACCTTTTTAGAACTCTAACTTACGAACTCTTATAAAACTATTTCCAAACATCCCCCCCTTTTTGTAAACAAGTTTAAAACTTTAAAAAACGTATTTACAACATTTCGAATGACAATGTTACAAATAGTCCCGCGTGAACATGAATGCAACTGATATAGAACGGATTGTGTTACAGATTACTTAAATATAACAGAAATACAATCGAAGTTTTGTTGCAAATCACAATCTGTGCTATTCGGGAAGGTAACCTTAACTGGTAAGCTTACCATATTGAGTCGTTTTGGGAACTTTTGTACGGTCAGTAAGCAAGTAAGTTACCTACGTCAGTCCATAAAAAATATCGCAAAATTCTCCCTAACGTGTAATAATAGTTTCGCCTGTCTGAGAAGAGCCATGCGATCTTTGATTCTCTATGTGTGTAAGCCACTAATCAGTAGACATTTAGTAGGGCTCCCGGCAGAGGAAACTATTTTAAGAACAAACTTTTTCGAAAGAAATTTTTTCGGTGTGATCAGGACTCGGAAGAATCTTACAGTCAGCCTTCCGATTGAATTGAAAGATCTTTTTACCCGACTGGACACAGGGAGGGTTATGTGTTTCGCGCGTATTCTATGTACGTTCCTACGGGACGCCCTGTGGCCTAAATGGCTTGACCAATTTTGAAGAGTGAAGTATCATAATATTCGTATTCTTCCCCGGAGTGTCATAGGCTAAAAAGATAAAAATAAAAAATGTTGATTTAAGAACCCAAAAAAACCGGCTGACTGTAAAAAAAATAATTAAAAATATATAAAAATTTTTTTTACAGTCAGTCGGGTTTTTTGGTTTTTTAAATTAATTGGATGTTTTATTTTTACTACTGATATAGTTACTTGGACCTCAATATCTATTCCTCACAACTTCATAAATTTCCGATAGAGTTACTGTAGGGGACTGTTGAAAAGAGCAACGCAATTGAAATTACCTTTCAGTGAAATTTTGGAAGCTTTCTGACATCTTTACGGCATCTATACAGTTCGAAAATTAATTATATACCCGTAGTGGTGAATATTGAAAGAGCATTATAGTTCGAAAATCCTCTGCGGCAATTTTTCATGTTAGTTCACATCAAAAGATTTTCTTCAAAGTCACACAAAATGCATCCTTAAACTTTCGTCTGTTCTCAAGTTTAAGTTAGGTCTTAGACAGATCCAGCCTATTTAAAGCATCAATTCGAAGTTAGACAAACCTCTCCCTGACATCGAAACCTTTTCAAATCTTTTCGAAAATCGTTCAAAACGATACTCAATAGCCAAATGTCCCCTCTACCAATAAGTCGCCACAATCCATTCACAATTAAAAATCCACGAGGTGTGAAAGTAATGAAAATGTTACGTGGGTAGTGTGCGAAGCCATTGCAAACAAAAGGCTCATCTAAAGCCTCCACAAGCGCTCGTGAAAGGAATAAATTAAAGTTTTGTCAAGCATCCAGGTATCTGTTCCATTGAACTTTTAATCAGTGTGTCATTAATCGGCCTTTGCTTTCAATTATGATTGAAACTCTTCCACGTTTACCCTGAATCCGCTGATATAACCACATTAAGCCTTATTTCGAAATTTATAAAAAAAAAACAGTTGAGAAAATCCAATGATTAAAATTTGCATATTTCAATATTACATCAGGCGTGCCGATTGGTAAATCTTCCCAATTACAGATACTTTATTAATTACAGTCCAGCCCTCGGCTATATTTATACTACATACCCTTTAAATATATATATATATATATATATATTTTTAACATTCTTGTCGTTGCAACATTAATTTTTGTCACCGAATTCGATCAACCCAAATTGAATTGAACGGCAAACACCGTACTATGCTGCTGCACTCGCGTTGTGCTGCACACGCACCCCCGTCGAGCGAAAAGAAAATTAATTTGTGTTCCTTCAGTTAATGAAAAAAAAATACCGTTTCACACCATTGCATGCGCACTGTCGGGGATGCATGCCTGAACTTGTATTTATTTTATTTAAAAAATAAAAGGGAAAAGAAAATTCACGTTTACGGTCGGATATATAGATACAAGCGTATCCTGCGGCCAATGGGGATGAAAATCACCAACAAATTGCGATTTTCCACTCAAATTATAGGTAATTTGTACGCAGCGTTATTGACATTGGTGTGCGGAATCCCTTTTCGGAAATGCCGTTCAGTAATTTTCCGTTTTAATTAAAAAGTATTAATTGTATATGTGGTTAATGTTTACGATTGGAACTTGTTTTACCCAAAAAAAAATAGCCTCACATTCTACATCTTAACTAACGAGTGCACAATATTTTTTTTTAGTTTTAAAATAATGCAAATGATTTGGCGTGGGAGTGCTGAGTCACACAAGAGTCAGAGGAAAGTTCGCATTTTACGATAGCTTGTCAGCTAAAGCCTGAAAAAAACTTAATTTTTTTTTAAAATACCTTTCTTGTGAAAGGCGAACGTGCACCCCTGCCTGTTTTATACCCAAACCAATTCAGTAGCAGTTTTTTGGCATATTGCCATCACAACGTAGGTCCAACGAAATTAGAAGTGTAAAAAAATTAATTAAAAAAACCAAAAAACCCGACTGACTGTAAAAAAAAGAATTAAAAAGATGTGAACAAGACGCATTTAAGTACCTGTACCTAACTAATTGACAATCGGAGACTATATACCTAACAAATATATGTATGGGTATTGAGTACCCTACGACTGCCAAATAGTTAGTTATAGGTACTTAAATGCGTCTTGTTCACATATTTTTAATTCTTTTTTTTACAGTCAGTCGGGTTTTTTGGTTTTTTTAATTAATTTTTTTTCTATTTTATTTTTGAGCCTGTGACACTCCGGGGAAGAATACGAATATTATGATACCTCACTCTTCAAAATTGGTCAAGCCGTTTAGGCTACAGGGCGTCCCGTAGGAACGTACATAGGATACGCGCGAAACACATAACCCTCCCTGTGTCCAGTCGGGTAAAAAGTAAGCTCTCTAAATACTTCAATGTCCTTAACAATGGAATCAATGTCAATATGGGTTCTCATACTGATCTAACTAAAAGGAAAATCAATTGCTAAACAATTTAGAAAGTGTACATCTGCCCATCACAAACGCAGTTCATGCCCAAATCGATTCCATAAACACAACCCAGATACAAATACAAGCTCACAACTTTCAAACAAAACGACGTGTGCAATATTTTCTGGCCTGCATTTATATGCAAAACTAGCATCCTCGCCGAAAGTTTTCTGCCAGAACAACGACCTGCGCTACTGATTTCGAATGCAAGCCCAACCGAAGCAATTATTAAAAGTCTGCCTGTGTGAATTGTTTGCCAACTATGTGACCAGACTTCCAAGCAGACAAATGCGCAAAACTATGACAAACAAAGCGTCGGGTTAATGATACCATTTTCGACACTTCAATACGATACAAAGTGCATATGTATCTAGAGTCGGTCGCTCGTGATGCCCTTCACTTTAACCTTTAGCTAAGAGCCAAATGTTGAATAATGATGACCCATAAAGGTGGGATACCGGAGATGGAAAAACCAGAAAAATCATTCTTATGTTAGCCACGGTTAAAACCTCAAACGCCCTCTCCTTCGCTTGAACGTATTTCCTCTACTTCTTCGTTTAAAAAATGGCCCACCATTCGGCACTTAACGAAAAGAGCTTCTCACTCTTTTTTTGGGTGCCCTTCGAGGGTTAGTTTCGATATCACAGATTGTCCATATGACCTACATCACGTCGACAAACCGGCCAGAGGTGGAGGTGTGGGCGCAATTCCCAGCTCCAGCATACTTTCGGCAAGCAAGAAACTTAGGAGAGAACTAGCTGGAAGCCACAACGGTAAAAATGTAATCCTTTATGAGTTGTGCGATCATAAATCATGGGTCAGTATAACTGTGCTACGTGAGGAAAATTTGTGAGCAGGGTTTTTTGTTCATACTACCCTCCACTGCTCCTTCAGAGCCAGAGCTCCCTCTGCCAGAGAGCAAGTATGTTTACACGAATCGCATTTTGCTCGTTCAGTGATTCCCCAAGAAAATGGCAGCCATCGGAGGACGATATGAGGGTTAAGGTGATTTGATTCCTCATTCGTAGCCTTTTGATGATGATGAGTTGGGTCTGGCTCTGGTTATACTATGCGGTTTGCCATATGAGTTTGGCCGGGTTGTTTAAGGTGGTACAGTGGTGCTATGGACTTACAAGTTCAGTGCACTGCCTTTCCACTCGACCACAAATCATTTTTCCTTTCACGTCATCTAAAATTCTATGATGTTGCTGGGGTATGTGTGTGCGGGGATGATGTGGGCAATAAATTGAAGCAATTTTCCACTTTGTTTCAGTGCAACAATGGAGATGCAGCACAAAAGAGCGCAGAGAGGGCGACGGCTACTGAGTTCGTATCGTAAGTGCCTGGGTCAAGATAGTGAAGTTTACGGGGCGGGGCGGGGCGGTTGGCTTATTATGAAGCTTGCATGCAACTTTAAATTTCATTTTGTGGAAGGTTGTGAGCATTTTGTAGGACATGGAGTAGATTGCTACTTTTCTTTATTTCTTGCTAGATGATTTGGCTCTACTAAGACCACGGGTACCTTAAAATTCATCACGCTAGCCGGTGTCTATTCTCTATTGAAAAGAGATCATATATTGAAAATAAACGACTTGTTGATTACAAATGTCATTTAGGGAATAAACATGAATGAAGTGAACCGCTTTTGGGGCAAGCTAAAACAGATCTTATCTTGGGAATTTATCTGTTGGAGAGCTGATGCCACGTGATTGAATATTTCCTACCATCTTTTGTGGAAATTGTCAGAATGATTTTAATTATGAAAATGAGAGGACGTGAAGTATGTGTCAAGTCTAGTATTAAAATAAGCCGTTGCCGTTGCCGTTGTGAGTTGGCATCTTAAATTTTTAAACCGAACCGCTGAATAGGGAAACTTTTTCAGGACATTTCCACGATTTGAACGAATATTTTCAAAATTTGTAAACCCTGTTGAAAGCAAAATTTTTTAGTATAGTCAAGCAAAGTTAGTGAATACCATTTATCCCTGAGAAAAATGTGTACCGTGAAACAGCTTCAACCGATGTTGAGCGTATGAAGTTTTTCAAGTCACTGGCCTCGACCTTTTCGTTTTCTTATACCGGTCGGACTCATTTGTAAACCTTTGCCATATAAACGGCAATCTATCTAACTGAAACTGCTTCTGTTTCTATATCTGTTACCGGTTGCCGTGAAAACGACTGCACAGATTTCGACGAAATTTTGATTCAAATATTTTAAAAGACACCGAAAAGAATATAGGCCCATTTTTGGAAACTTTTTCGACCAAACTGTATGTTTGTTTCTCGTCTCTACTGCCTTAAAACTGCCATAGCTCGAAGAAATTTAAGTGAATAAAAAACACTTCCGAAACATTTCAATCTATCATTAGCTTTCTGTTTCATCCAGAAGCTGAGCTACAGACAGTGCTGCCAGATATTTTTACCAGAAATCGTAATTACTGGCTTTCAAAATGAAATACGGTTTTGTTGGAATAAAAAAAAAAACACAGAAGAATACGATTTTGTTGGAAATAAAAAAAAAACAGAGAAGATAGATGTTTATCTTTAATTTATAACAACATAAATGACATACCTTGACATTTTTAGAAGATATTTGGAAAATTGCAAATGAATTGTTGTATTCGATAGATTTGAAAAATCTTGGAATTAATGCTTCTTTAGCTAAAAAATCGTGGAATAAGTTTTAAGCCCTAAAGTCGTAAAAATACGATAAATCAAATGATTAAATTCAATTTAGTGGCCTCAACTCGAACCCCGAAGTGCTGATCGTCGAATCAGCCGTTCGAAGCTTTCAGAGATGGTGAGTTGTCCTTGGTGTAGAAAATTGTAAAAGTCATCAAGTATTTAAGGTCCACCGATCAATGCCAATGTATGATTTGGAAAGTTGAGTACATTTTAGTACGGTGATGTGCGTGTGCGTCGTATTTCATCGCCCACTTGCCTAGATTTAGTTCCAAGCGACGCATTTTTACGGCTGCATGGCAAGTACGCAAAATGTGACACAACCAATGTAAAGAGTAAGCTACGATTACACATGTCTTTTTTCATGGCAGTTTTGACATGCTGACGTCACAAAAATACGGTGGTCATTCGTGTGTCTTCCGTGAGAGTGCGCTGAGTCAGCCCGCTTGACCAAACGCTGGATAGGCGATCACACGTAGTGACAAGTTTAGGACAAATGTGGCTTAGCGCAAAACGAAACGATGTTTTGTCAGTAATCCTATTCTCATGTTGCGCAATTGCGTAACTAGACTGCCTGTGACAAGAACAATCTCGTGGTCAACAGTCTCATTTACATCCAGACACTGTGCGTAAGCAGTTGAAAGCAACGATCATCTATTCATGTAACAATTTTAAGCATATAAGCTACGTAAATTTAATGCTGCAGTATTTTTAACACATTTTTAGAACAACAGGGATACCTACCCAAAACCTTTATATGTAAAAAAGTAAAAACCTGTGCGGCTTGAAGCGGAACTCCCTTCTAATACACCATCAGTGTCTTCTCATTCCGAGTTATGGTCCTGTTTGTTCTCAAGACACAGTCGGAGTGTTCACCTCCTACTAACTTAATTGGAACTTGTTGCCATTACAGCGACTCGATTGTTTCCATTTATTGCCATGTTCAACTTGACAGCTTCTCGAGCAATAACAGAAACACAATGTGCCCGAAACAACCAAACTCATTCAACATGTCCATTACACGAGGCTAACACCCTCAGATAAACAACAGTTATAGAAATCAGTTTTCTACTCAACCAACAAGTCATGTGCCCGTCCAACCCAGCACTGCATTGGCACTGCCAATCCGAAGACATTTCAACCGTAGGCACTCTCTCAGAGTCACAGTCACAGTCCGTGGCACTCAATTCACTACAGAAGTGTTTCCTCTCTGCCCTTGTTTTGTACAAATTTTCAACATAGGTTACCGAAACACCAAAACTACACCATCTTGGCCTTAGTAGATACATAGTTGTATAGCTGCCCTGTGCCTACAAAGTCCACTTGTACCCCCTACAGCCCATAAATCGAAAGAATGGGGAAAATCAACTTTGTTTGACATTTGAACACGCACAGGGGATCCTTTTCGTGTTCGTCTTATTTTCATGTTTTATTCCCCGATACAAGGCATGTGTAGTGTAGGTACCGCTGGCAGTTTGTATTTTTTTTACGATCTACCCCGGTAATATGTTAGCCCCCCGCGCCACCGACAGTGACACAAGCAACCTCCCTCTGCTCCATACATAGGTTCGTTGGTATTTAATTGATTTTATGGTTTCGGCTTAGAAGCTTTGGCCTGACTGTCGCCTGGCAAGAAATACCGTATTGGAGGCGCTTCGACTTGTACAGAGTACAGTCGTTGTCGGTGTCGTTGTCGACTTAAACAACATTACCATGGAAATGTTTCACTTGTAAGAAAATGAATGAAATTGAGCGTTTTAGCAATTGAACGGAACTGCTCCCACCGGAGAAGTTGGGTAGGGGGAAGTGCGGCAAACGGATATTTCTCCATTTTACAAATAAATAGAAAGAATACGCACTGATGATGGAATTAATGTATAGCAAGGATAAGACCCCTGAAACGCGAACAAAGATCTACCGCACACGGAGTCGGCGTTCGTTAAGGGAGGAAGTGGAGCAGCACATGAAAGAAGAAGAACCCGCCTAATGGCAGCTTAGGGAATAACCGAATGGGAATGCCAATGGACACGAAGTAGCAATTATGTTATGAAGATGTTTGAATTTGAAACGGTTTCTCTAAATGTCACATCTGGGTCCTGAGCTTGGTGAGTGAGCATGATTTTCAGTGTCACTTGAAGTAATGCCTCAATAAAATTGTCGGAAAATTTGAAGCAATTTGTAAGATTTATTTGCGGATTTTAATTTGGGCTTTTATGGGCTGGTGGTGGGGATATATTCATTTGGAGTGATTTGGTTCAACAGCTATAGGGTGGTCGTTGCACTATGAACGTCTATTTTAGTTGCGACCCTTCGTGAATTTAAATTGAACCAAGAAATCGTTCGATGGCTATATTTGTCATCGTGCGGGTGTCTCATCGGTGTCGTTATAACCGGCTTTTATAAATCGTGGTGATTGGTTGTTGCTGAATGAATAGCATTGAGTTCTACTTGAGAAACATTTCTATGCATCAGAAGGTGTCCCACAGGCGGGAGTTCCGAATGTGTATGCTAGGAATTCATAATTCGGAATTTCTTTCTCCATGAAAGGTGGAAGCTTTCGATGAGGTGTTAATGATGGGGTGTTAAAATCCGCACCAAACTGTAACGTCTGTGGATGCATTCAAACCTGATGAACCCCGAATGGGTTGGGTCCCCATATACGGCAATTTTCCTTATATTAACATATCCATTTATAGAAAAATGTGTCTCGTCGCTAAAGATGATTTGCGGCCAAAATTAAGGTCCTCTTCCAAACGCCTCTAGGGGCAGTCATCAAATTTGAGCTCCAGGATTTAAATTGATAAATAAGAAAACCAGCCTCCAAAAATGTTCACTTCAAATCCTGAGTAACACCTGACTTAGTAAAAAATAATAAAATAATGTGAGTCAAAACGAACCGTGTTAGCATTGTAAGGCACACAAGCCTTTGAGGTAGAACTCGTGGGAGCGGGTCGAAATTCCGCTTTACAAAGTTCTGTCTTCTCACACAAAAAAATTTCAAATTTAAAACAAAACAAACTCGGCTTATTCTGTTTTTCCAACTACAAAAAAAAATAAACATTTAAAAATAAAAATTAAAAGTAAGAAAAGATAGAAATAAAAATTTAATTAAAAGAAACAATAAAAATTAGATTAAATATTGAAAAAAATAAATAAAAGAAATAAGCAATATTTATATTGAAAGAAAAAATAAAATAAATAATAAAAAAAAAAAAACAATTTTAAAAAATTACAAATTAAAAAAAGAAAATTCTGCAAAAATGGAAAATGGACTGGAAAATGTTATAATTTTCGCATTACTTAGCATTTTCCAAACCTTTTTTTTATTGTTTGCAAAGCAGAATTTTGTAAAATGAATCTCGACCCATTCAGAACTTTGACCAGAACTGGTCGCTGTATTTATACGCCTAAGCGAAAAACTTTTGAAATCTCAAAATAAGATCTTGTAGCTACTTTTTGTACAATTTATATCTACACGCAGAAAAATCACTTAAATCATTAACCAACTTTCGGTTAAAAACTACGAAGTATACTGTTAATATAGCTCCTACAGAGTTATTGGATTACAAATAACCGATTCAACTTATTTAAGGAAACTGGGTTTGAAAATAACTGATTTTTCAATTTCCTCCAAATTTTCTCGTTCGTTAATAACAAACTAGCTCTGTTGCTTTTAACTAGCTGGTTGATATTAATCAAGAAACTTGATTGATAACAACTAATAAAGTGAGTTTTTTAACAGTATGCATTTAACCATTTCATCTCGGTAGTTTTTAACAACGAATACTCCTTTTTTCTCAACAGAAACTTAGCTAATTTCAATCCATTTTTTTTTAACCGAACAAAAATTGCACTCGGTTAGAGCCAATTTTTGGGCGTGCTTCCGAAAGTCATTTGAATAAGAGGCTATCTCTAGAAAATTGCAGAGACCAGCAAGTCGGGATTTATCTGATCTATTTTTTTAAGTACTAGCTGAAGGACCTCGCACCGCTGAATCACAATCGTATTGTGTCTCTATATTCGCATGGCTCAATTATTGAGCAACTTGTTCAGACCATAGTTATAGGTAATCTCGGACGTTTTTCAGGAGACAAAAAAATTCTGGTCCATTCAGTATTCCAACTCACTATCCCCCCAACCGGCACAAACTGTCAATCAGATTAAATTCTTCTTAAAAGACGCAATTTCTATTCAAATTCAATATCCCTTGCCTATTGCTATCAGTGGAATTAACTGCAATAATGCACGTAATTGAATCCGCTGTATCAAAGGACTCCATCTCCACTCACCATAATGATAATCGTAAGCCCATTTATTTGCAAATGAAGAAAAAATTATAATTAAGCTCCGCGCATAATAGTACTCAACTTACGATCCAGAGTATAGCTAGCGAGAAACCCCTATTGACTGGCGTCGGTCTATTATGTTCCCTACATAAATTCTTCGTAGTTCCTTCGCAGTGCATAAAAGCCATTAAGATGAATTAATTCCATTAAAATCATCCGAAAGGCATCAATACCGGCGGCAGTAAGAGATCGGGCGTACAGCCACCCCATCATCAATCTATTCATCGATGCCCTCGTATTGATTGCAGGACTCAATAAGGATAAATGTACGTATAAAGAAGCAGCGAAAAAAAATGCGACTCGGCGATGGGGAACGCCCACAGCATCAACTTCTATCCGCTCATTTATCTCAGCACTGTGTCGCCCCCCCCCCAACCCACACAACACAATTGAACTTTAACCATAAGCTATCGCTCAAAATCCTCCAAGGACAATGTAATTAATCAAATCATCTTTTGAAGTAGTGATTTTTCATAATTTCCCCTCCATCTACTGGCGGCCGGCGCACCAAATCCAAATCCCGACTATCAGAAAGGGAAATGGCGTCATGTCCTTTCAGAATTACCAATAGCAAAAGAATCGTTTGAGATTAATGAGACGAGGCTTTGGCAGCGGACCATGATACTTGCGCATCCTAGTGGTGTATGTAGCGATAATAAAGTGAATTTACAGAGAAATATTAATGACAGTTTAGCCTTTTCATCGCATCCTCCGATGGACGAGGAAAAAAATGCCAAGGAAGTCCAAGGCAGACTACGAGTATAATGGATTAATGCAGAAGACAAAAACTAATTCTTTGAGGAATAATCTTGCTTAGAGCTGCGGAAGGAGTAGATTCCATTTTCATTGGTTCTGATAAAATCAGGTAGCAAGGACCCCACTTTGGAAAAGGACTCCGAACGGTTATCACGTTACAACAGTTAGACGGAGCACTCAGAAAACAGAAGAAATTAATTCAAAATTTCTGACTGTGCGGAGAGAAGTTTGAAGGACTTGTACAATTTTTGCGTTCGGAGGGTACTGGGGCTGGGGGTTGACGCAAGTGTTATTATCTTGAATAGTTGATTTTAAATTAGTAAAAACAGGAAGCACTATAAGACAACCTTTGTCTAAAATTTCACTGAGCAGTTGGGGAGGTCTCCTGCTTTTATCAGCAGTCACCGGCCGTTGTCCCTCCCGTGTTTCTGCTTTCAGCACTCACCTCGATAATGATGAATAATTCACTGAATGACTTTTGATAAATATTTTGTCGATGGCATCATGATGGAGAGGATAACACTCTGCACAGTGTTTGTTGCCTACATGAATACGAATCGATATTGTTTTTGATGCGACTTACGGCTGTTATATTCTTAGAAAGGTCGACTTCTTAGGACTTTTGACTCGTGCTGTTTGCCCAATTGTATTGTCTATTATTCATTTTGGAAGTTTTATATCTCTACAAAGGTTGACTATTAAAAGGACGCTTTTGCAAATATTAATTTGACGAAGGTTGGTATATCTATTTTTGTTGAAGAGTCTTATGAAGCTGACGACTTAGGAGTCAAGGGCTCTTCGGGTGGCTGAAGGTTGTTTGGATAAATATATTCTTAAAAGCCTGGTAAATAATAGCACATGCCTAAATAATTCAAGTGACACAAGTTTCGAGAAAATTACAACGAAATGAAAACGTTCAAGCATTCAATTCGGTGGACTTAGTCTTACCTCCAAGTGATCTAGTCAAAGGTGGAACTTAACAGAAATGTCTTTCTTTTCACACTGCATGTCCTACACCTTAACTTGAAGGTGCAATCAGCGTTGCCACAATGATACAAGTTACACTTTTTAATTATTTTATAATTTTGTTACTTATTTTTTCGCTTTGTTACACTTTTTCCCATTAAAATCTTTTTTTTTGTTTTTCTCGTTAAAAAATATTGAAAAGTTGAACTGGCAGCAGTTTTTTCTTTGAAACAAACTTCTACCAATTTCTGTCAATGCATTTGTTTGTTTACACAGAGCACAAGCACAGTTGCCACTTTGGTAATTTTTTACCAAATTTGGTAATTTTTTTTTGTTTTTTGAGTTTTGGTAATTTGGTAATTTTTGTCTGGTTTTGGTAACTGTTTGAGCAGGAGCACCAAAAATACGAACTCGATATCAATTCATTTGCATTACTGAATGCACTCATTTTCTTCTTTTGACAGATGGTGGACTTCGAAATATTTTCTGTTTATACCTACATTTAGATATGGATAGGTTAGTTAATCATATTATTTATTTTCCGACGTAAAACTCTAATTTGTTAAAGTTATAAAAAAAAGGCTTGGAAATGGTAGATGATCCCATGCATCCTAACAGCTGGTAATTTTGTGCACAACGTTGTTGACGTTGTTTAATTGCTTAGACTGACAAAGTTCCTACTACGTTCCTTGAGTCTTATGTTTTATAAATGTATGTTTTTAAACAAGCAATTTTCAAAATCAAATAAAATAATTTGAGCTTAGAAAATCATGCTTTTGTGGTCAATAAAAGTATTTAAAGTAGATATTACTATTACACTAGTAAGTTAAGTCTTATTTATTTTATTTTATAAAGTAGTCGTTGTGTAACTCCTTAAAGACTGGCTAAGTTCCTATAACCCTAATGTACCAAATTGAATATTTTAAAAGGCATATGTTTTTTTTTTTTATGTTTTAAAAATGTTTAATCAACGTCTCCAGATTTTTGGTAAATTTTAACTGGGTTTGGTAAGTTTTTTTTCCAATTTTGATAGCTAATTTTTTATGCAAGTGGCAACCGTGAGCACAAGCTGTGCAAAACGTCAAACTGCGGGCGGGAATGGGAATGGGAGGGAACAAGAAAATACAACAATATTTTCCTGTCCCGCCGCGTCGCCGTTGACAATGTTCTACATCTCGTGGTAAATAAAGTTTGTGAAATAGAAATTGAAATCTACTTCGATGGTCAGCAATTTTGTTTCTTTTTTTTTATTTGTTAAACAGAAAATCGACAGGTCAATTAAGAGTTTTTTTTTTTTGTAAAATTATAAAATTTAAAATTTTGACCCCCATCCTATACCTGCTGGATCGGCACAGAGTCTATAAGGCTGCATTTATCAACTATACCTGAGGCTTAATAATAAACAGAGAACTGCTTTGAACCAGTGATGCCGGACTACAAGATATATCTTTTTTTTTCAAGATTTTTGAGCTCCAAAATATGTACAAGACTTATAACTGATGAAATGTGTTTTTGGAAAAATGTTTAAGGAGTAAAAACAGCGGATCAAAACTTCGCATATCCAGTCTTAAAAGATGTTATTTTCAATATTTTATCTCTTCCACATTCCTCTGCAAATATTGAAATAATATTTTCTGGTGTAAATTTTAATAAAACAAAAATTCGCAATTTGTATTGAAACAGTTATTAAAATTTAGTCTTTACAGAGGATTTGTTGCGCTTTAATGAACCGAACTTCTATGATCTTGATATATGCAATTCATTTCTAAGTCAATTTAATTCAAATGTGTTTCAAAGTTTTTTTTATAGTAGGTGATTTATGTAGGTATTAGTAGTAAAGTACTGCAAACCTGTGTTTTATATTGTGCTCGTTTAATATTTTGAACAAAATCTTGAAAAAAAATGTTTTATTTGGAAAAACAAGATCTGAAATTTTTATCTGGCAGCACTGCTTCGTACATGCCATTATTTCTTAGTTTAAAGCAATAAGGTAGACAGCTTCAATCACTTCCTAACAGAAGGACTATCAGCGGCTGTAAGTAAGGGTAAACTGTTTCGGCCACCCTCTGTCTTCTAATTGCCATGCAATAAGCACCAACTCTTAGTAAAGATTTGGAAGAGAATTTGTATAAGCAACCGAGAAAAGGTTTACAAGAACAAAAGACACTCCTGGAGGTGGTGCTCTTCATCGAATAGACCGTGCAGATCATAAAAGCTAAGCTCCGGCAAGATGTGGATGTAGTCTAAAAATTCATAAAACGTCGACAAGATTCGTGCGGGCACATGTGGGTGGAGTGACTTAGTCAGTATAGTCCATTCTTTGGATCTGCGAGCCCAAGCCCCTAGAAATGTAAGCCTCGACAACTTTAAGCTTCGTCAACGGAACCAACATTGCAATCAAGCATAGTTACCACGAACGCTTCGTAAACCATCACTCATTCCGAAATCATTTACAACTTACTACAGCTGAGTATACAAGACACCATTTTTTCCGCGAAAGCCGACCCTTCTCACAGGCCATCAAAATGAAGCTTAAATATTTATTGCCAAAGTTATGTATGACACTTCAAGCAACCACTGAAAAACCCCACCCTGAAAGAGCAATTAAATATAGCCCGAGAAAAGAATTCGAAAAATCCCGCAATTCAACCTAAAGTCCAACTGAATCCACTCAAGTCTTCGTCTCCATCTGCCGTACCTATGCATAGGTATACGTTACAACGGCTTTGATGATATTCATCGTGGCATTCTGTGAAAATATTTAAGCAATGTAGGTACTTCCTTACCACGATGAATACCGTCGACGACAAGCATCCGAAAGAAGATCGTTTATCCTGGGAAATCCTTTAAATACGCATAATTGCGGATAACGAGAAATATGCCTGCTAATAAATTTATCCAAAAGAATTCCGTTAAGGATACCTGGGATGATAATTTTTGCGAAGCGTTTACACCTCTGCTGGTGGGTTTTCATTTTCATCTTTTGTTCGTTGTTTCATTACATTTTTCATTTCGGGGGAGCAACATCATCTGTCGACTATTATCCTAAGGACAACAGTGCCAGGCATTAAGAAAATCCTACTCAGATTTCTCTGGTGAAAATTTCTTGAAAGAGACTTAAGGACACTTTGCGTCTTCACCAGACAATCGGGGTGTATTTGCACAAAACCTCTTATCATAGAACAATGGGCCAAGGACACTCTTTTTGTCCTTGTGGATTTACTCAACGTTTGACAATTTCCAGATAATTGTCCATAGAACACAGCAAATTGATTCATGCGACTGACGAAACTTCAGTGTGTATTAGTGTAGGCTCAAATACTTATACCCAAAGCTAGGTGTTTCGTTATTCGTCTCCAAAAAAGTTGTCTTTGGGTATAGGAAAAAGTCTTTGTGCTTGTATTTTGTCCGGTATGTTGAGATGAGAACTAAGGTACACTATTATTTTGAATGCAAATATTTGAGAATGTCTCTACCGTTTTTCCCATCTAAGATGGCGTCTAAGGAGACGGTGCTGATGACTGACAAAGACCAAGAGGATGAGGACGACGACAACAACGGTTCGAGTCGACGAGACATCTTCAGGACGATGGCTCTTGGAGATAGCAGAAAGGATTTGTCGAAGGTAAACAACAATGCTAATGAGACTTTAGTTGGATTCATTGTTTGTAGGTGATTTGTATTTTCGGCAGCAGATAAATATTCGATTAAAACCGAAAATTGAGATCGTACTTTTTTTCTCTTTGGTTTTGACTTATGGTTGTAGATTGGTTGTTTACCTGGGTGGAATATTCCTTCGAGTGAAGGGGCCACAAAAGGGGATATATATTATATGTGTGCTGTAAGATTCCACGAAGCTAGTTTGTGTTTGAAAATTTGACGAAAATTGATGGATCAAAATATGTTAATATTGTATTTTACGGTATCCACAAATAAGCTTATCCTTTATTAACAAGTACTTAAGTACGCTCTGTAGATGATACCTCGTATATGTTGGATTACGATGCCCAAAGCGTAGGACATTGCCAGGTACAGGAGAAGGAGTTTGCCTGCTCAAATATAAGTTATTTCTAGTTTAAAGAAGAGAGCATGATAACTTTTTTGACTCCGACGCTAACTCATACCAACATCGGATTGAGTAAATTTTAGGATTTATTTTAGGAAACAATCCATTGGCAGCCAATATCTACATCGAGCCAACCTTTAAAACAAGGAATAAGTGTCAGGTCTTCCATATCACACTCTACAAGCTATACGGCAGCTCACAGTTTAAAATTTAAAATGCTCTTCAGAAAAACGGCATCAAACAGCCGGAATACTTCAACAATAGGATAATAAATTCCAAATCAAAATTTCAAAAATTTACCTAATTTAGCTTATCCTTCATGGTAATAAAGAAAATAAAGTTCGCACACTTTTGGGTGAGGGATCTCTTTGAAATCAAAAATTAAACCACAGCTAATTTTAATTTGACGAAGGTCACCCAACCAGCAGTGCTTACTTCAGCTCGCTTGGGGGTTGACTCAAAAACTTTTGTCTCCTTCTATATATACTGCATTAATTCAAGCTGTACCGGTGAATCTTTTGCCATCGCATCTCAAGGTAAAGGTTATTTTTTCAGCATGGTGCCGTTCTAAATGGGCTTCCCTCTTAATGCCTCCTTAGCCTGATTTTCATTGTCATTTTGCTGATTTTAAAGCCTTTATCAACCAAGGCAAGTCTTTTACTACTTAGAAGCTATATATGTTCTCTGTCAATGTCAATATTACCGACATGTGTAACAGGGTTGCCGTTAACTTAAAAAAAAAGTCACTAACTCGAACCTAAAAATACACCAGATAAAAAAAAGTCACTAGAAAAAAATGTTTAGATTTATGATTAATTTTAACAACATTTTTATTTTGAACAATAAATCAAGAACTTACAACATGTAAATACATAATGTTAACTTATAAAAAATTAAATAAAATTCAGTCTCAAAGTTACAATAAAAAACAAAACTAACAAGACGCAAACTTACTAAATTAAGCAAAAGTTTATTTCTTTGCAAAGCCAAAATCTCCACCCGAGCCGAAAATAAATTTTTGTGACTAAACTTTTGAAAATTCCACTAGATATAGCGACAGAGATCCTAAAACGGCAACAGTGATGTGCAAGCAGTTGAACCGGCTTTTTAACAGTTTTATCTCTGCTGTTGAGTTTAATACAAAAGCTTCCCAAATTTCGCTAGCAAAGTTAATGATAAACATGTATTATGAACTCTTTCTGCACCGTTCTTTGGGAATTTGGGATACAACCAGTGATGCCAACCAAGGCTTTTTCATGCCTTTTAGGCATTATTTCATTAGCCAAGGCTTTAAGGATTTTTTTTTTTCAAAAAGGCATCTTTTCTTTATTTCAAATATTTTTCAATTTTTTTTTTTGTTTCAACATATTGACTTCTTAAGTTTTTAATGTATGATATTAATTACCAAAACGATCTGATGGACTAAAACTGTGTTTGTTTTGTTCAATACCTTGTTCCTACTTATGAAACTAATTCTGTGATTTATTATTTAAGTTTTTATTGGAAATAAATTGTTTTTTTGGTTTTTTTTTTTATTTTTTGTTTAATTTTTGATTTATTGATCCATTTTACCTAAAAAAATTATTTTAGGCATTATTTTTTTCAAAAAGGTATCTTTTTTTCTCAAGCTAGGCATTTTTTCGTCAAAATTGGTTGGCAACGTTGGATACAGCTTTGTCAGTTGCCTCCTCGTCCTAAGTCTTGTATACCTGTCTTTCCCTTTATTTAGTAGAGCTGGTATCAAAGATAATTTTTATATTTCTCTCTTAGTCAGTTAAAATTTATTTAGTTTTATTTACACTCTCTTATGAATGCAGTAGAATTAACCTTAAGATTTCATTCAAATCTAAAACACCTCGGACAGCAGTCCAGGACGCCCTTGTTTAAGTTTTATAACTGCTCTTGCAAAAAAAGAGTGCTTTAGACCACACGACTGAAGTAAAACTTCTTCAGCTCCATCTACCTATATCGATGTACTCGCAAACGAACAATACTGACTGAGATATAAAGGGTGATTTTTTAAGAGGTTTAGAACTTTTTTTAACGAAAAAACACAAAAAATTCGAAAAAATGAATGAAATATTTATTTGAATCGATAGTTTGAACCTTGCAATTTAATGTTTAAAGATAATTTCATGCAAATGTTGACCGCGGCTGCGTCTCAGGTAGCCCATCCGCTGAGTCCAATTTTGGCATACTCTTTCACACATATCGGCCGGTATCTCACGAATGAATGCATGGATGTTGGCTTCCAGTGCGTCAATCGAAGCGGGCTTGTCCCTATACACATTAGCCTTGGCATACCCCCACAAAAAATAATCTAATGATGTCAAATCGCACGATCTAGGCGGCCAATTGACCGGCCCGAAACGTGAAATTAACTGTTCACCAAACTCGCCTCGCAATTGCGCCATTGTTTCGCGTGCTGTGTGGCATGTGGCACCGTCTTGTTGAAACCACATATCATGCAAGTCAAGAACTTCCATTTCGGGCAAAAAAAAGTTTGTTATCATCGCTCGGTAGCGTTCACCATTGACAGTAACGCTGCGATTCGCATCATCTTTGAAGAAATATGGCCCAATAATGCCGCCGGCCCATAAACCGCACCAAAAAGTGGCTTTTTCGGGATGCATTGGTAGCTGTTGCAATGCTTCTGGCTGATCTTCACTCCAAATGCGGCAATTTTGCTTATTTACGTACCCATTCAACCAAAAATGAGCCTCATCGCTGAACACAATTTTTCGATAAAAAAGCGGATCCTCGGCCAGCTTTCCAAGAGCCCATTCACCAAAAATTCGGCGTTGTGGTAGGTCGGCTGGCTTTAGTTCTTGCACCAGCTGTATCTTAAAAGGCTTTACGCCCAAATCCTTCCGCAAAATTTTCCACGTAGTGCTGTAACAAAGGCCTAACTGCTGGGAACGGCGCCGAATCGACATTTCGCGGTCTTCTGTCACACTAGCTGATACGGCCGCAATATTTTCTTCACTACGCACAGTACGTAAACGTGTTGGTGGTTTAATGTCCAACAAAGTAAATTTGGTGCGAAATTTGGTCACAATCTTCCGAATAGACTGCTCAGAAGGTCGAGAATGCCGATCATAAAATGGAAGCAGCGCGCGATGAACATTTCGAACCGAGCACGAATTTTGATAGTAAAATTCAATAATTTGCAAGCGTTGTTCATTTGTAAGACGATCCATGGTTAAATTGCAAACCAAACTGAAGCTGTTTGACAGTGACACAAGGTACTAAACACACGTCAGCTGTCAAAACCAGTGTTGCCAAAACCAAACCAGCTAAAAAATCACCCTTTATATATATTTCATGTACACTGCTCTCTCTTGCTCATACAGTGTGATACAGATAATAGGCTTGCACTGCAGTGATATCAGACTTTAGAGGCAGGTTATCCCACGGTTATACCCAAAATATTCCTTTTATCCCTCGCCAAAATATAAGAAAATCCTACATTTATCCCACGAAATATTAAATTAAAAAAAACATGTATTTTATTAAATTCTGTCCTTTTTATTAGTAACAAATACAAGTTACTTTATACATTAATAATGCAAGCTAACAAAAATAGATACATATTAAGATACGTTTGTATATAATACAAAAATAGAAACGTAGACGTTACAAAAAGAAACATAAAATTGCATTCGGCATTAAAATGAAAATAATATTCAACATAAAACAAATATCTTATGAATTATTTGAAAATGACTGGTATGCAAGAAACTTTATCTCGGTTTCCAAGTTTCATTATTCTCGATTTTTCGAGACACAGAAATTTGATTTGAGAATGAGGTAAGGCTTTTTTACATACTTTTCAATGCTTACAAAATAAATAAATTTATTATTTTCAAAAAAATACTCGTGAACAGTTTAGGGTAATAAAAAAAAAGAAAAAATGAAAGCATTCAGATAGTTTGAATGACTTTTTTCTAAACATGAAAATATTTAATTTGATCGTACGTTGACTAATTTTTTTATTCATAAATTAGGAATAAAATTCGACCAAAAAACAATCCCTTTCTTTTTGTACTATGAGTTCTTAAAAATTCCCTTTGTCCCTTTTAGCAAATTATAAGTGAGTAAATCCCGCAAAGAGGGATAAATCCCACGATCTGTTATCACTGCTGCACTGTGTGCTGTGTGCTGTGACTTAGATATACGAAACGTAACTGGCTATGAGAGAAAGAAAATGTGTGCTCACACCTCTCTCTATTGCCCCTACACTCCTACAGTAATATTCGAAACGAAACTCTCTCTCTTTCTATCTTCACTAACTTATATCTCCCTCTCAACTCCCGTTCGCAATTTCCGTAACGCTTTCGTGCCGCATTCACCAGCTTACCCCCCAAGTCAAGCGTGCCTAAAGAAGTTTTACTTCAAAAACCTATGTTCACAAAATCGATGGAGCCAATATCAGCCGGGACATTTTTTAGAAGACACCTATCATTACGGTGACCATACGTCCCGTATTTCAATAGCCTGTCCCTGTTTTTTTTTTTTAGAAATACGGGACATACAAATGTCCCGTATTTCTATTTTAGTCCCGTATTTGTCCCGTATGTTCATATATTTTTTTTTGTAATATTTTATTACCTATTTTACAAAACTAACCATTTCATGATCACTAATAAAGTGCAAATAGCCCCTTAAAATTCACAAGGGAATCTACTACAAAAATAATACATCTATTACTACCATATTTGCATACCCGCTGAACGCATTCATTCAACTTGTCAAACTCACGGCATGTAAACAAATTTTGGTTCAACGAACAACGGAAGGGAGTCGGTTTTAGAATTGAGTTAATATTTGTCGCTTCAAAATACAGTATAGATTTATGAGGTAGGTCTCTAGAAAATAGAATATAATTTATAGTTTATTTAGATTACACCAACGCAACGATGCCACCAAAAAGGAAGTGTAATTTCAACGACGAACTTCAAAAGCAATACAATTTTATTAAAAGATCTGACAAACCAAACATGGTAAGGTGTTTCAAATGTAACTCAATGTTTTCAATATCTAGTGGCGGAAAACATGATATTGAGCAACACGAAGAAACACAAGGACTCCGACGTTGCTGCCTCTTCGAGCAAAACTTTGCACAACTTTCTCAGCCCAACTAACTTTAAAGGAGCGGCAAAGAAAAATGCGATAAATGAAGGCACTTGGGCCTACCACACAATTCAACACAACCATTCATTTAGGTCTAATGATTGTACTACGAAACTTATTAAAAATTGTTTTGACGAGATGTATTCCTGCGCACGAACAAAATGTGAAGCAATTGTGTGTAATGTTCTGGCACCTCATTCCATCATGGAAACGAAAGCCGCTTTGCACAAAGTTAATTTTGTGACAATTTTCACCGATTGTTCCAATCATGGCAGCATAAATTTATGCTGACAACACAAATTGCAATTTTGGTGGGGCAGCGAGAAGAGGCCAAAATAACATTTTTATCAAACTTCAAAAATCTGTTGGGAAAGTTCTGATTGGAGTGAACTGTGCTGCTCATGTTATAAACAATTGTATTCAAACAGGAATCTATATATCTGCCTTCCGGTAGATATCGAAGTTATCGTTATTAAAATTTACTCTTTTTTTTTACATTCACACAGTCCGCGTCGAAAAGTTCAAAGAAATTTGTGATAACTCAGAAATTGAATACCGTAAGCTAGTTAGCTTAAAACCAGCTATTGAAAGAATTTTAAAACTTTTTAAACCATTTAAGGAATATTTTTTTATCGCAAGACAAATGTCCTACTACTTTAAAAGAATTTTTTGGCAACCCCTGTTCTGAAGTTCTGTTATTTTTTATCCACTCTGAGGCCTCAATATTTCGTAGCGATATTGCCTTAATAGAGTCTCAAGAAATATGCATGTCTGAAGTCTCTTTGATTATGAAAGATATAGAAGCTAAAATTAATGCAACGAAAGGATGAAAAATGTTTGCCTTTGATCGTTAAAAAAATGATAGCTGAACTAGTCGAACGAAATTGCATTGACCAAAATAGATTTAAAACCAATGTATTTCAATTCTATAACACCTGCTATGAATATTTGAGTCAGTGGGACACATCTTTCCAAGAAGTTGAAATTTTGAACTGGGTAGTTCTTCGAAATGTACCTTCGTGGTCAGAGATGTAGAAGCAAGCTTAGCTTTTGTTAAAGAAAAGCGAAGCGATACAAAAATTGATGACTCGCAGTTATTTGACGAGTTTAATTGCTTAAAATCTTTTCTAAATTTATATAAAATTAAAGAATTTGTGGACAACAAAAAAACAGTGGGTGAAAAATGGGTAGAGATTTTTACACATTTCTCAGAAAGAAGCATTGCTTTCGCTAACCTTTTACAAATTGTCGAATTTAGCTTGTATCTACCAGGTTCAAATGCTCCCACGGAAAGAGTTTTTTCGATAATGAACAATGTATGGACGAGCGAAAAAGCCCAGCTAAATGTTAAAACCCTAAAAGCTAAATTAATTGTAAAGTGCAATTACAATTTAAGTTGTCTTGAATTCAAAAACTATTTAAAAGAAAACGACGATATTGTTAAACAGATTTGTTCATCTAATAAGTATTGACATAGAACTTATGTTCGGTAACTTTTTTTTGAACTCGCACATTAATATTTCAGAATGAATGAAAGACTGATTTTCTTATTTTCTTTTATTAGTTTTATTATTAATTATTGTTTATTGTGTTGTTTTTGTTGGTACTGAAGGCTAATTTATTTTCGTTAATAAAAAGAAGACTTTATTATTATGTATTGTTTTTTTTTCTCTTAAACAATTGTTTTTTTTTTTTAATAAAGAATTTGTAAAATAATCCAATACGATTTTTTTTTATTTTTGACCATTTGTGTGCTGTTATATATTTTTGTTTGTCCCGGGTTTCGCTCTTGAAAATATGGTCGCCGTACCTATCATACATGTCGTATCGTTCATTGCAAGATAATACAAAAGATCAACGACTTGCATTAAGAATTGACCTCTAGATCCGAGCTCAATTCATTGCGGAACTCTCGAAGCAATTATCAGTTACCATGTCCATAAAAAAGTCTCTAAGACAAACCGCTGAAAACAAGCAGAATTCGATATTGAAGAGTCATACTCACGCCACCGGAGGACAACGTGTAGAACAAGCTTAAATATAGAAAAGGTTTCACAATCGCTTTCTGCACCATTAGCACAACGTAAAACAACCAAAACGGAAACAACTTCTGTGTCAATTTTCCCAAAATGCTACATTATTCACCAGCATACATTCATATAAGCATCCGAGCTTGCTGTTCATTGATTCTCTCACAAACACGCACACACGTACTCCAAGCACAGCCAACGGGCCAACGGGCCACGGGTCTCAAATAAATAACGAAATAAAAATACATATCTGCGCACCCAGTTGGAAAATGAAAATAAATTTGTGTTCCTTTCCCGAGAAAGATGTCCACCCTTTATCATTGCTTCCTTGAGTCATTGTGCATGTGAACGCCCGCGGAAACTTCTGCTTTTCATCGCGGCTTCCCGCCATGTCGTATCTGCGCGTTTCATGGAACTGTGCTCTCAAGCCCATATCCCGTCTCTCGTTGTTGGACGATGTAAAAAGTTCACAACACCATTATCAGTGTTGCTGGGGAGCATTTCATCTCGAAGCTGGGTTTCCAGTATCCTTGTTGATTCTCATACTTCCCCGTATGCTGTTCTTGGGAGAATTATTGTCCCACATATTGCTGCCCTCCCTTAGTATACAGCATACAAGCGCGCAAACAAGTGCCTTATTTGTCATATTTCTTCGTAGAGCATGTCCTGCAACAAATTTGTATCCTTTCCACGGGTTCGTTCGCTTTTTTTGCTGTTGTTTGTTTTCCTTTTTTCCGTCATCTATGAACTTTTGTTCCACTATCATTCATCATCCGTTGGCGGTGGCTTTTAAGAGGAGATAAAGCTGTTGCTGCTCCTGTTTGTTGGATCTAAGTGGTTTGCAATGTACCTACAACTTTGTATTACGAAACAAGGATGTGTGATGTGTGGGCAAATGCCCTCCAATCACTCATCGGCCGGCCAAATAACCGTGTACGATTCCTTTGATCCTTTTATTACACCAAATTGGACATGAATAATACCCGGCACAAAATAAAAATACCCACGATAATATAGAAAAAATTTAAGTTGCTTGTGGCTGTGTGCAGGTATTGGGTGGGTGCGCTGACTATAAAGGAATCACATAAAACTCACCAATTTTGGTGGCGCACACGGCTACGCAATTTTCACACGGCCAGCAGTAGGGAAAACAACAAAAAAAAAAAGCTGATGACCGTTGAAATAGGACCTTGGGGAGCTGAAACTAAATGGGGTAATGTGCGTGCGTTTGTGTGTCGAAATCATTACAATGCTAAGGACATGGGGAGCAAACGCTTTTAATAATACACAGCAAACGGAGCCTAAAAGGACACCCATCTCGAATAATCAAAATGGCACCCACCACACGCAACTTTCCATTCGACAAAATGATATCCTCAGGTTTTTAGCCTCAAGGTAGGTCGCTGATACATACGGGTACGAAAAAAATAAACTAAGAGACTTCCCACCACCAACAGGCATGGCACCTGAATTGAATACAAAATTGATTGCATTTGGGTTTGGGGAACGGTGGGGTGCGATGGGCTGCTTTTCGGCAACCCTTTGCAAGTGTTTCTCAAAACACCAGTAGCACACCATCCCGTCAACCGAAAAAGGTAATTTCAAGGGTAGGTGAGCAGCTAACTGCTGTTGTTGTTGCTGTTTGTATTTGCCTGTAAATGAGGACATTAAAAAGGGATATGTGTGTTCTACATTTAAATTTTAACTCCTAAATTCGGTGTTTGCATTGCGAAATTGAATTGGGGTAGTATTTGTGCGTGTGTGTGGTTTTTTTTTTGGGTGGTTGTGCACCGTTTACCAGAATGGAGCGGACATCGGATATGTACCCAGTTTTGGGGTTTTCTATACAAATGAAATGGGTTCTTGCGAGAAAGTTTCGTCGGAGCAACTTGTTAAGGTTGGGGTTCAATGTTATAACTATAACCATGATCAACTCTTTTGATTTTCGATTCTGCAACAAGCTCAGCTATCTACAAGATCTGAGCCCAGCTTATAAGTAAAACATAGTTTTGGCACATCAACATTAAATCAGAAGTTTTACCTACGAATCGACCACGAAGATTACCGCTTGAGTTGAACTTTTAAGAACTCTTAACATCAAAATCGGTTGTCGTGGATTACCACACAGTGGCACAAAATTGAAAATCACCAATTGCAAAATTTTGAGTTGCAATTTACGAACTATATGTTTCTCGCAAATCACAACGAAGTTTTCATGGATTGATACAAAAATTCGTAATTGACATTAAAAACGGCGGAGAATACAAAATTCTGTTTGTTGAAATTTACGATTAGAAGTATCAATTCGAGCTTCTTTTATTTGTAGTGATTTGCGATATAGCTTGGCGCAATTTGCCACTTCCATAGGACAATTTCTCAGACACCACTTTACAATCTGAAATTGCAAAAAATATTTACAGAATGATGAATCAATAAAACCTTATAATAATTTAACACATGTGAATTTAAATCATGAATTGACGTAGAGAAATTGTAAATTACAAAATATTTTTTGTAATTCCCGTGGAATCAACTACCTGATGTGTGGAATCTTTTTATGCACAGTTCATAGTCCATGTACCTATCGAAATCCTTTTAGTCCTAGACAGCTGCAATCATGAAGCCAAATCTCCATTGTGCACATTGCGTGTCGGTGTAGAGACAGGCAGTCGGTATTCAATCTTTGCTCAAAGCAGTCGGGTTTAAGTGGTTTTTGAATAACTAATTCGTAGTGATAGGCAGTATACTAACCAACGGAATATAATGCATTCTGGAATCTATTTTGTATGTACCTAATGAATAATAAAAAAAAAGCTGGAGTAGGTACCATATAAATCTGTATATTTTTTTTCAGAATCTCGCTATAATTAGAAAAGAAGAATAAATTGAAATGGACTCTAAAATATCAAATGGGTTCTAAAATATGTAATCGAAAAGGTTTGTTTAGGTTTTAATTATTGGCAAGTTCTTCTAAATAATTTGTGTGTATGTATTTTAAATTGCAGCGTAGACATAAAAACTACCCCACACTTCGGCTTCGGACGATATGGCGTCGTATGATTCTCACGGATATCAGCAAGAAAATAAATTATAAAATAATACAGCTATTAATTCTGATTTGTAAATTACAAGATATAAGTTGCAAATTAAGAATAAAGTTTTCTAATCTCACGACAAAACATTTTCAATTTAATACGGCGATGCCTCAAATCACTACTCAAGAAACGTAAATTGCAAAATATGAATTGCAAATTGATAAAAATAAGTTTCAAATTACGACTAAGAATTTGTAAATTCCAACTACTCAAGTAGTAAATCTACTCCTGTTAGTTCGCAAATCAACGCTATTGAGTTGCAATTCAAGACTAAATGGTTGTAATTTGCTAGGGGAGGAAATAGTAATTTACAACTGAAAAGTGGTAATTTACGAATTGTTTTTGCAATTTACAATCCATGTAAAATCAAATTGATAATTATTTGTGTCGTATTTCGATCGGTTATGGCAATACGTTTTCCTCGTTTGATTTGACCGCATTATTGATAATGAAAAGTGTGGATTCACGACTTTTGAGGGTCAATATCTTCACTTCGCTCAATTTCTAGAATTGCGAATAAAAAGTCGTAAATTAGTAAATCCTTAGCTAAGCTCTAAAACTAGACAAACTTTTCGTGATTCTGCGCTTATTTTTCTTGATTTGATCTTGGAATTCTCTCCGTGATGGACACTATTTATTTTAAATTTTCTTAAATGAATGGCAAGTGTAGTTGTAGTGGTCTCGAGGTTTTAATCAGAACTGGGCTTGCGATGGTGGAAAGCCGAATAAGTGCGTCGAACAAATTTAAGAATTTAATTGTTTCTGTTGGCTTTTGGACCGTGAGGATACCTAATTGCAGCCTAAGCTGATGGGTAGAAGTGTGCTCTGACTTAATTTATCGGAAATCTTAATTTATCTCTTAAATTACTTGTACTTCCTATATAACGATAAAGACACATAAATGCAGGTTACGAGCGACCCAGTCGTGAACAAATTTCATATGTAAATGAAGTGGTTGTCTTTAGTCATAGGTTGTGGCTGTCTTTAGTTAGGAAACATATTATTATTATTTATCACTGACTGACATTTGAGAATCCTTCCCACTCCAGCCTCCTGGGTAGTAAGTTGTCTCAAATCCCCATGCAGATATTTATTGAGCAGCTGCAAGTAATAGCAGTATATGCAATATATGTAAATGGCAAATTAATTTCCGCCGCGGATCACTTACGTCTAGTGCAAACAACGTTTACACCCATCACATCACCGTCGTCATATCGAATTCACTTTCATCGTAATATGTGTGTCAGCAAACTTCAATTGGATTTCAAAAAAGAAAACGTTGCCCTGCCACTGCAAGGGGATGCAAACGGGGAAAACGAGCAAATGTAGCCAAATTGAATTCCATCGAATCCATCTTGTACAGGAAGGAAATGACGTCAGATCCACACACGCTTACTATATCCGGCCCTGAACTCTCTCATCCTTCTTAGCTTTTGCAAAGAGAATTTGTCGGTTCGGGTATGTACTTCGCGTTCGTATATTACCCTTGAGTTGTTTGCAACGGTTAAAAAAAAAATACTCGCCCGAATGAGAATTCAATTAAATTTATTCCCACTGTAGGAAACCCCATGACTGCCAACAAGGACCCACAAAGGGAATCCGCAGACCAAAACCCAATGAATAGTAAAACGAGTTTAATCCTGAAAATGCTCCCCTTTTTTGCTGGTACTTCACCAGAGAGATATAGATTTGCATACATTGATCCTGATGGCCGGCTGATTGCACTGAAAAAGGATAATTATGAGTTCATCTAAAATCATTAGATACGGACTTTTGGCCGGTGTGCTGCAGACAGAATATATACACAGAGGATGCCAAACTCTCACACAGCATTTAAGTGGTACCAGTCTGCGTGCGCAACAGTATCGGTTACAGTGGAATGTGTGGGTGCCATTGAACCGGAATATTTAATTTGGCCGCTGATTACTGGAAATGCTTTCCACTTGGAGTGGAGCTTGACTAATTGATACTCGCAATGATTTATCTAATTTCGGCAGAGGGACTTAGCCATGGTTTCGGCTGTGTGTGGGTGGGGACCCCATGTTTGGCTGCTGATTTAATTTTGTTCGGCTGGCTGTTAAGTGAGATCAAAAGCGAGTGGACAGATTAACGTGTTCGTAGGGCTGACAATCTGGATAAGAAATCCTGTCTATAAGGACGAGTAAGGTTCCACCAAACACTAGGAGTTACCAATTATTTTTCCAACAGTATCCCTTTTGGCAAAAGTTTTCAAAATTGAGTGGTGGTAATATTTTCATCACCAAACATTCTTCGAGAAGGAGTTATAGGATTCCTTCCACGTCGTTTAAATACCATTCCCTTGTACCAAATTGGACGCTTGACCCTTCACCACGGCCATAATTTAGTGGACAATCAACTTATTTCCACTTCAAATAAATCGCCGAAACGATGCCTTCAAACCAAGCCATCGCAGTACGTGCCTCATAAAGCAATACTACCCCTGAAACACAAGAATTTAATTCGATACTTAAGCACTCACACATATGCACAATACAGCCTCTACTCTTCATCTGGCGAAATAAATCACAGCCATCTGCTGTGACATATTTATGTTGAAATTACAAAGAAGAACCGGATATCACTTTGCCCCCAATCCGCAGTCGAATATACACCCAGCCAGAGTGTACTAAAACGGATTCGAATTCTCATCAAATGGAGGGCTGCATAAATTGCCCCGAAAAAAAAATGAGAAAGAATAAAACGAATAACGCCAAGATATACGGGAAAAGGATAAAGCTCATCCATTGGTCTCTCGCCCGAAAATTCCAATCGAAAACGACTCAAACCCCATCGCCGCGCTCGGCCATGGTAGCACTTATCCAAAGATGTTTTCGAGAGTACGTTCAACATAGAAAGTGTAATAATAATATTTCAAAAACGAACAAAGTGGCAGTTGAAGAAGTCGGCAAAGAGCCCTCGCGGAGAGGGAGTCGCCCAACGAACAAGTGAAAGACATACACATCCTTTCCATGCACTTCAAGGGTATTATTCTGAAGTTTTTCACCAAAGTTATTCGCTTGTAACTACTACAATACTCGTGCTCTGTCCCGGTGGCCGCCGTTGTACGAAAGAAATGTAGTATTATACTTACCGATTATATCGAGGACCTGGCATGGGGCGGGTTGGTCCAGAAGTCTGTACTGTTAGTCGTTAGACTTTCACCACTGTTCCACATGCGATCTTCGTTCAATGGGTTTCAATGATTCATTGACCATGGTCATGGACGGTTCGAGTCCATTAGATGGATTTTTTTTTCTTCGTATTTCTTCCTTCTGAAAGCAGAATTCCGTGTGTGAAGCAGGAGCGAGTGTATGGAAAATCATAAAGTAAATGCAAAAGCTGTGGGACGGGAACATCACTGGTAGTGGTTCGGGTGTCGTAACCTTTTTCGGTGAATTTGATCTGTTTCTTTTGGCAGATATTAGGTTAATTGAGTTACACATGTGGTAGGGGGATGTGTGTGTGCTGAACCTACGTGCAAATATATATAAATATTCAGCCGCTGTTTACTGGGCTACCAAGGGTTTGTGTTGGCCAAGAGCAACTTGCTAAAGTTCATGCAAACGTCTGTGGCTAGGTGGCCAGGCATTCATAACAATTGCCCTGAATTGTCTTGAGTGAAGTGGACTGTCCACACTCGTATGTAGGTACTTGCTTTCTTTTGGGCAGATGTTGAAGTATGTGGGTATCGGTTGCCATTCTTAGGGGCTGTCTTCGTCTTTTGTATTACAAAAAAGCAGAATGAGCATCTGCTAAGGTTGTGGTGACAACCAAAAAAAAAACAACTAAAACTAAAAACCTGAAGCGCACTTCGGCGGATGACTTAACGCGACGAACGAGACTCGAGTTAACACTCGGTGGGAAATAAATTAAAGCAAAAGCAAACGTCAGAAGTCAGATAGTTCTGGACTTCCTTCTCGGCGACACGCGGTGGGAGCGTTTTCGTGGTGGCCTGCTGCTATAAAGATATTAAGTCATTTTTACATTTAATCGCTGCTGTTTAATTAATAAAATCTGTACCATTACGTTAACCAAAGTGTTTACTTTTTATTACATGGGTACCACATCCCATAAGGTATTCCTCAAATAAAAAAAATAACCGTAAATATTATTCCCCAATTCAGTGCCACTGCCTACATGGGTCTCAAGGAGCTGATTTTATGGCCCAAAGCTATAGTAGAGGTTGTCAGGAATGGCTTCTCTGACTAGCATTTCTGTCTTTATTTCTCTTTTCATGAATTTTTGTGAAATTTATGCATTAACTGACCGAATCTGTAGGTACATCAAGTCAAAGTCAGCGCTGTGATAAATTATTCGGATTTTCTTCTTTTTATGTCTTACGCATTATTAAACTTTCTATAATTTATAATTCAAAACTTTAAAAAAAAAATATGTCTATACGGCTGTTCAAAAGTAATACTTTCACGAACCTCAAAATGAGGTCAGGTACCCATTTATTTTTAATTTAAAAAATCCAAATGTGACACAATGCCACTTCACCGCGGTAGGTTGGAATTGTCTATTCCGGCGCTAAGGTCAATGAGGACAATGGGAAAATGAAATATCTAGTTTAGTACCTACTTAATGTGAATTTTGACAGGCCTAGATCGGTCCCATGAACAGTCGACATTAATGGAGGGGTAGAAGCGAATCTAGTCAAGAAATTCGTGACTGAGTAGGTCATAGACTAACCAAACTAGACAGCCAACTGAGAGCAGAAACGGTATATTTGCCTACAAGCTGTCTGCCATACATTATATTGCATAAGTATTCGTGCCTGTACAAATCAAAGGAGCGCCATTGCTGCCGCACGAATACTTATACAATATAGTAACTTAGTAACTACTTAGATGTCAGTTCGAAGATATATGATATAGGTTGACGACGACCATTTTAGTTTTTGCTTTCAGGGTCTAGTCCAAACCAGTCTATTCGACCTATATTCTTGTCTTACGTATGACACGATTTGACAACTCTGCCAGATCCATATTAAAGGTTCAGTTTTTCATTGCTTGTTTATTTGACAGCATTATTTGTCACTCTTTCGATTGCCGTTGATATTCAAATTTCATTTTATTTACACATTAAGTTTTTAGATGTATAGGTACCCAATAGGACTTTGTACTTTTTAGTACAAGTCCTTAATTAGAACTAAATTCAGTGTCAATAAGTAAATCAAGATTATAAATACGAGAAGGAGTGATAAACCCTTGTCTTGGCTAAGAACTTTATAAACAACAGCGGCCTGGACTTCTGACCAAAATCTATCAATCAAATTAAGTCGAGTACTTGTGAGGCTAAGTTATGCGGGACTTGGAATCGTCTTTAAAAACAAAAGGTAGGCATAATGTTCTCCTTTCGTAGTTATATTGAAATGAAACTGGATGGATAGTGTTCTTGCCAACATATTTCGTATAACCACCCATATAGTGACAACTTTTCCTGCACTTCCGGGAAAAAAAAATATTTTTCCTGACTTGAAAATCAATTCCTGTAACTACTGATACCATCTAAATAAGTTTGGTTGGCTGCCCCAACGTTTTGTATTTTTCCTATGAGCTTTCTGCTGACACAGGCTCAACCCTCTTCCAAAGAGTGTGTCCCTACTCAAATCGAAATTAAAATCAAACAAATCCCATACACATTGAAGAATTTATTACCTTTAAAAGTCCCTTAACAATTTCAGTTACGAATGCCAGTGCCAGTAGGCTTTCCTCAATAGTCTCACAACAGCAGTAGCAAACAAACAAATAATCCAGAAACCAAACAAAGTTCCACGCGATTAAATTCAGAAAATATTTTCAATTTATTCATTGCGCCATTTTATACTGCTTCGGAAAGACACAGAGGGAGTCGAAGTCATTGCTGGAGTTGGAGTTGAAGTCGGAGTCCATACACAGACGAGACAATCTTCCCCCACACGCTGGCTAATCAGCACAGCCCGTTAATAAAAAAGCCATGTGTATAGGTATACTCCGTTCGCAAAAACAAGAGAACAGAAAAAAAACGAAAAGAAAACGACGCCCTCCGGACACACCCATCCCCTGTCGCTAGCGCTACCACAAATAAATCACATAAATTAAATTTTGCCGACTTTTCAGTCCTTTTTTGTTTTTATTTGTTAAATTTCTCGTCCCTTGCTCCTTTAAAGTCGTTCACGCGATTCAATTTGCTTCGTTAAATTTTAATAATAATTCGCCTTTGCCATTTCCACCGCACATGGATGGAATCACGTTGGTGCCGCGCCGCCAGTTTAAAAAGCCCCCGACCCATCCTTCGACCTATTCTACACACAATTTTGTGTGGAGAAACTTTTCCATTTTGGCGGGATTCCTTTTCGATTTGTTCCGCGCTTGGATCCGAGTCCTGTTTTGCAAGAAGCACGGGGGATAGGGTGCGCTGATGGCAGCAGTGGGTACCTAATTGTAGGTTCATTCATTCGCATTGGTGATGAAAACTCATTCAGCCGCGGAGTTTCCTTTTTTTTTTTTGCGGCTTCACAGCGCTCTGTGTGGAAACCAATGAGAATTCGATGACGAAGAAATAATTTTTGTTTCGTTAACTTTTGTTTTTAATGCAGGAGAAGTATATGGGAAGCCGCACACACAAGTGAAAGTTTTCCAAGGACCTTTAGTGTACTTCTTCTATATGAGCTGCTTGTTGGATCACTCCACTCTTAGACCATCTTCTAACCAAGATGAGGGTTGAAAGACGTACTAAAGACTGTACGGCTATCTCTGAATGCAAGCTAATTGCAAACTGAATGTCCTGTTGATGTGGTTTTACAGGATTTACCCTCCCAAGTCCCAAAAGTCTCTTTGGTGTGTGGTATAATAATGATAATAATGCTGTCAGTCCTTCACCCGATGACAACGAAATCCATAATTACACGAGCCAACACAATCAAAATTCATAAGAGAGCATCCGGTAGTAATCTTTTATTAAATGTACACCACACATCCTGGCGATGGGTATAGTGCCTACATCAACAACAAAACACTTGCGTTAGAGTCGTTGTCCAAATCACAGTATTCCGAGTCTACCAAGTTGACAACAGTACATACAGCGCCGTGCTGCCGAAGAAAGTCACTCCAGGGTAATGGTCTGCAGAAGTGGGAATACCCACTTCTATATAGGTATACGTAAGCCTCTTAGGGGAAGATCAAATACCAACTTGACGTGCATTTTCCCCGTGGACATGTCACTGTGTAAATATCCAGCCTGCGTCATTATGTTTTTGACCATGATGTTGACCCATTGAAGCCGCCCGAGTGCCGAAAGGATAAATAAGACATTTAATTGAATTAATTAATTCTGTTTGGGTCGAAACGGCATGCAATTCCAGTTCCCCTTACAGCCAGTCCTATTCGATGGAGGCTCTAAGTGATTTTAAATTAACACAGGCAAAGTTTTTCTGCCCAAAGAAGCACTGCAGGAAGTTGCAAGAAGTCCACTGATGGACCTTTTTGGCTTTTTGTAAATGGAAATTCTTTGAAAACATTTTTAATGGTTTTCTAATCAGCCGATTAAACTGATATGACGTGGCGAATCGATAATAGAATTGCAAGGCCCGAAATTTAAATAAAAATAAATCGTTGCGGCCTAAGTCATATCGGGAAAGAAGCTCTGTCGGAAATGCGTTACCCTTATAGCTGAAAGGAGAGGCGTTTTTGGCGCTGTTAAATAATTTTTTTTCTTTGAATGTTGTGAGAGTCGTTCCAAATCAATACAATCTATGTAACTTTGTTTAAGGAATTTGGTAGAAATCATCGAAGAGGTAGGTACTTTGGATACTTTTTTGATGGTTGCGGGGGATTTGTGTAGTCCACGCTTTGTTTCGTGAGTTATTTTAACTTTATAATGAAGATTATTATTTTATTAGATTATTAGATTATTTTTAGAACAAGTTTGGTTTAAAATAAGAAAAGAAAGTCCGCTCAACTGCTGATGCTGTCACTGCTTCTTCTGAATAATACGAACTGTATAACATTCAGATTCAAAACTTTGTCTTTTATGAAGTAGTAAAGTCTGTGAAGGAAATGCGTTTTGCGTTAGCTCAATATTGGGAGGGAACCAGGTGTAAAGTAAGGCCCTGTGGGTTGTGGAAACGCGCTTAATTTAAATTGCTTGCGAAGTCTTTAGATCAGGCGATGAATATCACCAAATGAAATTTAATTTTGTACTCGATCGCCCAAAAGCTTTCGAAGCTTGTCGAAGCAGATGCAGTCAACGCTAGGATCTATCTCCTCGGGCTTAATGGCACTGGGTCTATAGCAAGTCTTGGAATCCGAGTTGGGGACATTCGTTTAACGTGACCAAGTCATCGCAGCATCTTCAAAAGAGTTGCTGCTCGACATTGAGTCAGTGATGCCAGACTTTTCTGACTGAATGCCCAAGATACACGTCAAAAACACCCAAAAATTACATTTTTGCCCATGCCGACGTTAAAAAACAACAAAATACACTATTTTTCCTTGATCCAAGAGATTAAAAAAAAAAAACTTTTTCGCCCTTTTAGCTCATTTTGAAAGGCAAAATGCCCACGAAATGGGTAATTACCCACCATCTGGCATCACTGCATTGAGTACCTCCCGTGTGTACTCTTGTATGCTCTCTTCAAGTCACCTCAGCATTGAGGCTCATTTATATCGAGAGGCTTTTTGAAATTAAGTTCGAAAGACAGTTTTTCTCCAGAATATAAATAACACCCGGCCTACAACCAACCAAGCCAACGGCCAACTCCTCCGGCTAACCCCCATCCAACAGTAGCAATAAACACCGGCTATGTCCTCTGACCAACCCAAGGAACACCATTAGCAATTATTTATCAAATCGAAGTCATTAAATCATCAAATGCAGCTGCATTAAATCAGTGCACTCCAGCTATTTACATCCCATTACTGCTGCATATCTTCCATGTCCATAAATTCCAATACACCCATAGGTCGGTACTCTTATATGGTCTCTCTGCTATGCCACAAGCCCCCCAGCTCCGGCTCTGTGACCCAAGACCCTTCGTTTGCATCGTAAACCTCAATCATACATGAGTGTCTGCTGTAGGCAAACAGGAAGCACACCAAAAGTCCCCTGCAGAAAAAGAGATTAACACGGCATTACTGGGCAGAAAGTCGCCCTGATTAATGATTTCTCCCGCTCATTTATTGAAAAATGTTCCCTCTACCGTACGACATTAATTCAAAGTGTCCTTTACCTGGCATAACCATATCTAATAATCAAGAAGTAAAAAATAAGGCAAACACACGATTTACAACCATCCGCAGTCAATAAAGATCTACCAAACAGGACGTCTATGCACAAATGGAAGGGAACACAGTAAAAAATGAAAATCTAACCCCAGCGTACAACGCTCAAAGGCCATACTCGCTGGCGATTTCTCCCCGTGAGTGCATTTGCAACTCAACCGCAACTCGAAAAGGATAATTTACTCACAGAAACAGGCTCATAAAGAAATATTATGCTCATGCAAATTTGCAAAACGTAAAAAGCTGCATATCAATGAGCAAAAGGAAAACACACACCAAATCGGAAAGAGCTGAATAAGGCAATAGGTAGATGAAGGTAAAAAAAAAAACTACACGATGTGAAATGAACTTAATTTCGAATGGTTTTTCAATTTTGCCATCCAAAAGGCACGTTTGGGATTTTTCCTAAAATTTCACGGTCACGACCATGTTTCTGATGCACAGCATTCTAATTGGACTGCTATTTTGTCAATCTCTGTCCTTGACCTGGCCCAGCTCCCACATTCTGTTTCAGCACGCACTTTGTTTTTAATACGAATTTTTCCAGTCGATGGCTTTTCTTTTTAGGACAAAGGAATCGTCTGCTCCGCCCACTCACGGTGTCACGGTGTAAGAAGGAAGCAATACAGGAGAAAGCATTTATTCGCAATCCAATGTACTGGGCGGAAATTTATATCCCTTTTTTTGGCGAGTAAAAATTGTCGTTGGCGTTGGCGTTGTCGTTCGTCCTGCATACTGTTACACTGTTCAGTGTTCACCTAGGCTTAGTGACAGCAACGGTGTTCAACTTCCATTCTTCCTGGAGGTGGATAGCAGGCAATAGGGCTAGGTGTGGAGATGGCTTTACCGTATAACATGTTCGCATGTTGGTCGCTATATATGACAAGTTGTAATGTGTGTGGCTGACACTTTTCGTTAAATAAAAGCATAAAGCAAATTTTCCGTTGTAGATTTCATTATGTTTCCTGTACAAGGTACAAAGCAAAATGGAGTTCCCACAGCATTTACTCATTTTTTTCCCCCCTGGTGGGTAGTTGTAATGGTAAAGTAAATCTACCAATGTAAAGAAAGCAGTGTCTGTCGGGCATATTATGTGCCTGATGTTTTCATCAATAATGAGACAATGCTTATCTTACCAGGAGTTTTTGCCAGGTTTTATAGCAGTTTTTAAATCTATTCCGGACAAACACCTGACAGTCGTAAAAAATGTAAAGTCTTACAATACTAAGGGTGGTTGAGTCTCCCTGCCGCCGGAGCTTTCTTCGTCGTGCATCCATTTAAGACTTCAATTTTTACACGCACTTAGAACTATACTTACACCTAGAATATAAGACATTTGCACTTGCAACTCAGAAAATTACTACCATCCCACCAAGGAAGTGGTGCTAAGCATAATATTACCTACCTACTTTGTAACACTATGCGTATTTACTAAGTATATACCAGAAAAAAATATATTGTTGTTGCCCTGAAGAAGAAATCAATCAAAAGTCCAACTATTGCGCAGCACACGTACACCAAAACCAAACTAATTAACGCCCCAGGCAAATCTCAGCTTCGAATCTCAACTTCGCCTAGTAGGTAAACTCGTATCTGGGTCTTTCTAGGGAGTGTACATCACGTGAGGGCGAACACACACGCGAATTGTTTTCGTGTATGAATTATTGTGTGTTGACAAAATCCAGGCGCCATATTTGCGTTGCGACGAAATTTTGTGGACACAACACTTTAACAATGAGCAAAACTGTTATTATTATCACTGCCATTGGCTAGATGGTTGGAGGCAACTTAATTACTATCGAATGCGACTGGGTATACCTATATACATTGGAGTGTCGAGTGTTACAAATAATTGCTTATTTCGAGCCATTTGGCTCGCAACAATTTGGAAAAGGTTGCGTGAAACGAATCGCCACATTGGTAATTTGGGAAACATCATTGTTACATTAATAGGCGACAGAAGATAGCCATCGTGCGATCGATTTGATATGCTGCTAAGTGAGTGCACTGAAGAGGACACGAAGAAGGTGATGTGGAGGTCCATTCTGAGGAAAATTCAATAATTCTGCGCTCAGGTATGACTTTTCAGTATCAGACTAACTTAATGGAAATCAGGAAGCTGTGTTTTGGAAATCTTTCAGCCATTACTCCGAGTGAGCTCGAAAGTATTATTTGCTCAGAAATATACCTACGTCGGATTGGGAGAATGTGCAAAATCTTTTACCGCGTTGCACTGTTCCTTTCTGCACATAATTGTCGTAGTCCAGAGAGAACGCAAGGGCTTAAGGACGCTTCAGAAAGTGTCCCTTCCATCATATAACCGCCTAATCATCCGCCCCCAACATCATTCATCCATTTTTGCAAAAAAAAGGAATATTTCCGTCGAAGATGCAACCACAAGGAAACTAAAACCAGGGATAACAGCCAAATACAGGGATATACCCATTTACTGGCGAATAAGAAAATCATTGAATCATTTAATTAGCGCTTAACTTATCGCTTATCTCTCTCTTCACGTGGGTGTATACTGCACAAAGGCGGACGATAACGTAGAGAGATACCAAATTGAAATGCTTTCTCTCGATGTCCTGTCCCTTACAGGACAATGAGTTGGCCGGATGAGATTCACTCATAGAATTGCGGTTTCTTTTGCTCCCCCTTTTCCGTATTCACGTGAATCACGTATTGAAAACCCAACTGTGTGTTAGGCGGACATCCTCCGAGAAGAAAGAGTACAGGAAATTAAGAAAAAGCTTTAGTGAATTGTCCCATTCACTGCTGGCTTTGACTGACAAGAGTGTTTCACCCCTCCATCGCGACCGACCGACGGATAGCGAAATTCAATTACAAGCAACAGCAAATCTTTTAATGACCATTTTTCAGATAATTACAGCAGATTAGCTGGGATTAGGTACGTATGTACTTTTTGTTCGCGTCGTGTGCTCAGAACGAACAACTGTGTGTACACAAATTGACCGTTTCTTGTAGGGGTTGAATAAACAAAATATTAAAGCATGCCATGCGAGTTATGTTGAGGGGCTTCTGACGAGTCGAAATCAGATTCAAGGATTATGACTGTTAACACCATTTGCCGTGGGTGTGTAATAATCTGCAAGATGATCAATTGATCACATGCTGTTTTAATTGTTGGTTTTATCAGGACATTTTGATGACAACTGCAAAACAATTTGTCTGCGAAGAACTGCACTTCTTCATGTGTGATTGCCAGAGATCGGGAATGTTAGCATAACTGGGACGAGTCACTGCACACACGGTTGCCACTTGCAAAAAGAATTAGCTACCAGAATTGGAAAAAAAAAGTTACCAAACCAAGAAAAAATTTACCAAAAACCTGGAGACGTTGATAAAACACAAAGAGAAAAAATAGAAAATATAAATATATAGTCTTGAGCTAATGTGAAAATGCCTAATCACTATCCTAAGACTTTTCTCTGATTTACGAAAATAATATAAAAAAACGGCGTGGCAGTGTAAAAACGTCCATTTGATTAGTCTTCAGAGAAACTAAAAGAAAAGTGTAGAGTTCCTAGCACTTTATTTTTAAAAAATTAGTGCATTCAGTCATTTTTTGAACAAAATAGGTTTACATGGGTGGTGGGTGGTGCCGACGCATATGCAAATGCAATGCTTTCACTCAGAAACGGTAAGGCAGCATTTAAATGAATTGATATTGGGTTCGTATTTTTGGTGCTCCTCCTCCTGCTCAAAAAGTTACCAAAACCAGATAAAAATTACCAAATTACCAAAACCCAAAAAATTACCAAATTTGGTAAAAAATTACCAAAGCGGCAACCGTGACTGCACAGGCTCAATTCAAGAAATTTATGTATAAGTGATGACTGGCACAAAGCTATGGGTCTACTCATGAATACAATGAATCTCTGCAAGATTGATGCAACTTGCCTTATGAGAATGAAATTCTTTCTCTAATGGATCATAGCCCGAAAGCAAACCTTCCGACAACAACAACTAACACAAATAACCTCTTTTCCAATTGTTGGGAATATATTTAAAAACCTCCGCACGAAATAGACTCCGGTTTTTACAATTATAGCTTTCCAAATTATCGGTTTTGAGAGATGGGATACGTTTTGTCAGTGTCCGCTGCCCAAAAGCGAAGATCTAAGTTGGAGGTGGTACTTTCTGGAGGTGGTACTTTCTGGAGGTGGCTGTCGTAATACCTTATATGTCAAAAGCCTGTTGAAAATTATTTTGAAATATTTTCCGCAGCTTTTTTGGGTCGAAAATTGTTTGTCCTTAAAGCGATGCATCAACAAGTCGCCTTATCCTCCTTGCTAATTAAAATGAGGTAACCACCTGTCCATCACTCACAAAATTCCGATGGTCAGTATTGAAATGAATTATTTATATTTATGTAACGTGACGACATAACCATCGGCAGTGCTATTCCGCGCATTGAACCCAAATAATTGTCCAAGCTGAATAAATCCCGATGTGGACCCGTTGCTGGATCGGCAAAGAGCTAACGTGTACACGTTTGTAGTCTTACACGAACATTGAAGGTCAGCAATTAGTTTCTCTTTGGAATGTCGTTCCACGCAACTGGCCTCACAATTCCTTTGTGTTGCGTCTTGTGTTGATTTTGATTATCGATTGTGTAAGCCTTCGTGTCGACGTGTTTTCAAGCACAGCCATACTATGCTGCGTGCACGAGTGGCGGCATAATAAAGGAAATTCACGGCATCCCTACATGTTTCTTACCCCATTCGAGGGATGAATTATTTATGCTTACTTCAGCAATAGGGAAGGGTTAAGAATCCTTGAATACAATGAAATGAACGCCATTTCCGCCCGCTGTTAGATTGTGCAAGTCGGCATGATAAGGGCGAAAACTATAAATAACTGGAACAATTTCACATCAGAGGGTGATGGCGTTGGAGCATTAAACGGGAATTACACTGCGCGTTTATGTTTCGGTCTGATGGAGCTGCAGTGCTTTGGGGGGTGATTATGAGACGTTAAGGGGCGATATCCTTAGCATAATGCGGTTGTTCAAGTGAAATACGATTGAGCGAGTTACTTGTTTTCGCCTACACCTTGTTTGATTCCGGTTGGGATATCTGTCAGTCCACCCCACTTTGAAAATATAACTTTTATCCCTTTGGCAATTATGTACTCGAACATAATTGACTTTAATTTGAATACCGCATTTAACCGCAACAACGTCAAGAGTGTGTAATTAAATTTACAGGCCCACGGCGTGAATTATTTATATACAGGCCTCTAAGCATAATCATACGTGGATAGGGGTTGATTTCATCCACCCAGCTCGTTGACAGGTCTTAACGAACCGCAATCTACAATGTAAATCATTAATTAGTGACTTTTACAAATCATTTGCAAGGTTAAAATTTATAAATTACTAGGGGATGGTGAATGGATCTAATTTGATGAATAGGTTTTTCGTTTCAAATTAAAAAATCAATAATTGAAAAGGCCCCTTGAAAGCTTCAAAGTAATTTCTCTATATACACTGTGCAAGGCAAAACATCCTGTGACTTCAGAAATAAAGTGCACGACTGGGTCGAACGTAACTTTCTCGTTTATCAAAAGTTTTAATGTAAATGAAGTGGGAGTTGCTGTAAGTTCCAAGTTGTTGGAAATATTTTTTAGGGTGCATATTCAATATGGTTGAAAAAAATTAGAATTAGATTGATTTGCTAAAAATAAGCTGTTATTGGATTTCCATTGGAAGTTGGGGCATTGTTATTATTTCAAAACTATACCAAAAATATGTGAATACGGATCGGAATTTGAGTAGTCAGTTTTGAGAAATATTTTAGAAATTGATTTGTTCGAATTTTTTAAGAAAAACTAAGCACGGGAGCTTATTTAGAATATTTTATATTATATTTATATTTGGTCGAAATCGTTAGAGCGGTTTTTTGTAAAATTTGGCAGGCAAAACAGTACCTACCAAATATTGCAACGTTTAGTTTGAAAAATACATTTGCTTATCTATTTAGCTGAAAACCGAGTACAAGTTATTGTTCGGGATGTAAGCTTTACTTGGTTTTTAAGTTTTATCGAAATCGAAAATGGGGTTTTAGAGATATGAGCGGTTTTTAAAGTGAGCGTTTCCAGTGATTCGAATTGAAAATTAAGGACGCAATAATTTTGAAACCATCAACTTTATACTGTAAGTTTGCATTTTGGTCAAAATCATGCCGTTTTGAGGTAAACTGGGGAAAACAAAATTTTTCAAAAATTCATTGTACAATAATATAGAGAAAAACTGAGCTTGCCATTAAGTTAGAAATGACCATATTACCTTCTAAATGAGTTTTTGTTACAATCGTATGGACCGTTTTCGAGATATGTCCAAATTTCAAAAGTACGATTTTTTTGCTGAAAACTGAGTATGCAGTTATGTTAACCTTGCCCACTTAAGTTTAAATATCAATTTCGGTTGAAATCGTTAGAGCGGTTTTCGAAGATTTTATATGGGAAACACCATTAATATTGAGGTTACCATGCAAAAAAAAAAAACCGCAAGGAACTGTAAACCCCCAAACTTTAAATTCGAAGTTTGAACGAAATCCGTTCAGCCGCTAAGGCTGTAGGCCTCGGGACATTCAGACAGACGGACAGAATTTTGCGACCCACTTTTCAGAGTTCTTCTATCATCGTAATGTCAGAATTGATTAGCATCTCGAGTTCGAAATTTTGTACGAATACAATATCTTTCTCTTACTACGTAATGGAGAAAGTTAAAAAAAATGTTTGAACTGGGTGCTTACCCGAATAGCACACTTGGGTTTTAATATGGTACATACAACTCTAATATAACTATCAAGTTATTTCCTAGGTATTGCAGTAACATTGTCACATCCCACATTGTAACCAAATTAGCCGCATTTCCCCTTATATTTTGCAACAACTTTGTAGTATTTGTGTTTTACTGAGGTTATTTTTTGTTAAATGATAGTTCTTATTACGTTGTTTCAACGAAAACATGTTGCTTATGCAAATCAGTTTAAATAACATGTTGGATATAAAATAAGTACGAGAAATGTTTCTGTAAACATTCCAGAAGTTTTAAATAAGTTTTTATTGGAATGCTTTTTGAGTCTACATGTATAGACAAACAAATTATGAAGTATAAAAGGAAAGGTAAATATATTTGATCTGAAAGGTACTAGTATCTAAAACAGTTCAAGTTTGCTGCGATTTCAGACCAAAATCCTTAAACGAATACTACTTTTGTCATGAACATTAATGTTTTGGGTCCGGAAAATTCACGCGCCTCCAAAAAAGGGTTAAATAGAAGAAAAGTTTGAAAATCAGAAAATATTAAAATGTGTATTTAAGCTTCGAAATCCCAAAAGACTTGTAGAAACAAATTTTAATATACCATATTCATCAGTTTCTATACAAATGGATTGTAGAAGCTATGTAATATATTGGAAAAATTGAAATGTATTTTTCACATCTTAAGACCTATGGTTAAACAGGTATATAAAATGGTGAACAATATGGCGGTTGTTACATGAAACATCATTAAAACATGAACCATAATATTATAACTAAAATTAGAAGTATCCAAAATGAGGATTTACTAAACGTATCTGTAACTTATTACCAACCTTTTTAGAACTCTAACTTACGAACTCTTATATTTAAAACTATTTTCAAACATCCCCCCCTTTTTGTGAACAAGTTTAAAACTTAAAAAAACGTATTTACAACATTTCGAATGACAATGTTACAAATAGTCCCGCGTGAACATGAATACAACTGATATAGAACGGATTTTGTTATAGATTACTTAAATATAACAGCAATACAATCGAAGTTTTGTTGCAAATCACAATCTGTGCTATTCGGGTATGCACTTTCAGTGGAATTCTGTGCCTTAAAAGAAATATGGTGGTACAAAACATTTTTTTTTATAGAGAAACATCGAACTTTGAAGCCTTATTTAAGACCCACTGGTTGGTTGTATTTTGTGTCAAACCTAGTTCAAACTTTCGAAAGTAGATCAGAAAGATATCTGCTGAGAATTCTACAAAATGAGTACTAGTCATATCAAGGTGCAAACATTTATTGAAAGTAGCAAAGTCCAACGAGGCGAAAATTTGTTTCAGCTACATCGACTAACTTGACCTTCCGACTTAACCTCAACAAAACTGAGGAGGTACATACTATCACAGGAAATTGGGCTGCCAAACTTATATAATTATATAACTTTTTGATACAAAGCTGCTTGATGAGTCACAACTTGGTCATATTACCAATCACATTAGTTCGGAAAACAATTTCACTGATTAAAAATCTTTCACAGTGCTCCAAATGTGCGTCAAAGGTAGTTTGAAATATGTTGAATGTCGACCCTTTCCCTTTTGGAATGTTAAACCAAAAATGTCATACCTAGGATGACAACCACTTTTGATACGATACTGCCGGGAAAATATTTCAAGAGTGGCATTTGGATATTTGCTACAGTGTGAAGGGAGAACGTTAAGGAACATATAAACTTGTGTAAAAAAAGGGGATCTCTTTTTTACATAGCCCCTACCAGCTTCTCAAAGGGCATTACCAAATTAAGGATACACATACACATACTGCAGTGTTATTTTAAAAATTCATAACTCTTTTGCTTCTTTTATTGGTCGATTTTGCTTTCCTCTTCCAGTTAAGACATGTACTAACTGAGGCTGAGGAAGTTCGAAAACTTGAGCGCATAACACGAATAGTTTGATGCATATCGGCCCATCCTCCTTCACATTTGACATTCGTTGGATTTAAAGTTAACTGAGAAAAACCCAACCGAATGAAGCCGATGTTTTCTAAAATGGTAAATAATAAACACAGCGACTGCAACTATATAAGACAGACAGAAGTGCAAACAGATCAGTTTTCTCACTGAAAATCTTGCAGCTAACCCATTTAAAAAAACAAAAAAAAGAATCGTCGACTGTATGCCACACTAAAACCGTCAACCATGCAATTCAACCAAGAAATGCATGTACTGTCTTGGAGTCACAGTCAATTCAGAAATAACGTTGCAGGACTATTTATCTAATATCGCAAGATCAGCCTCTTTGAAGTTAAGTTGCCTTTTAACAGCACGAGCCACTTCGGCTGACCTATTTGCCAGCATAGAGAGTAATAGAAGATCCCATATACTAACATCAAATCTACACTCCCTGGCGCACCGAAGGCTTAAACTGGCAAATGCTCCGACGAACGATGATATCCCCCAAAATTGGGCATATGATCGCCCTTCAAGACAGACAACCAACGCGTACATCACATATCACAAAGAACACTTGCCAACAACGACGACATCAGTTTCGCAAGACTCCTTTATGCCTAGAGAAAAGGTAAACTTTGAGACTCGCTTGCTGGGACACATTTTCAGAAGACTACAACTTACAAGAATTTCTGTGCAGAGCTAACACCTCGCTGCAAGTATCTTGGGGGGCTGTTGTAAAGTTAAACGTTCACCTTTCTCGGAAAAGAAGTATTTAAAAAAAATCCATGGCAGATAGCTTAACATACAAATAGGGAATTTTGGTGTGTACGTTCGTTGGATTGAATTGCACTACGCTGCATACTTTTAGGAAATCATCAGTAGATTTATTATAGGAAGAAGTTACAAGCCTTTGGAAGCTACCCTGTCTCTTTGAGATTAAGAGCCTATTATATATATTCCAGCACCTACTTTCTGTACCTATTTGTTCTTAAGATAGTCACAACAATGCCTTTGTAACTCTTCCTGATAGATGTTATACAAGAACCGCAGTGGTGCCATTTTGGCATTTTTTATGCTAAATCTAGCACGTTTTAACTTTAAATTGCATAAAAGTATAAACAAAATGTGTTATATGCGATCTAGCATATTTTAAATTTGTATCATAAAAACGCAAAGACTTTATACCCATCATAAGAAATATTTTCGTTGTATATTTTGCTATACAAATAACGAAAGCAGCCATCAAATTTTTCTGTATTTGGCATTACCTACTGAAGATTTGTATGACAATTTGTCTATTTGAAGCGTCTGCTGCCAAAGTGTTAAATCTTGAGCCGTGAATTGCTGTTCAATTAAATTTAAGTTTTTTCCTAAATGGACAGCATCTGCCGTATCCGTATATTTATGGCTTATTGTTTTTTTTAACTTTTTTTCTTGTTAAAGTCGTTGTCTTAAACTTTAGCATATTTGTTTTCATTCGTCCATATAATTAAGCATATTTATTTAGCATATTCCGTCAGGAAATTTCTGGCAACACTCGAAGGAGTCCATCTGAGGTCCCCCTTTAGCCGACTCACATGGCTTTACATAAAAATTGCATAAGGGACAGGGGGAGAGAGAAACACGTTGTGTGATATGATCAGCTTTGTCTAACGCCAAATAAAATAGGGGGCATTAATGAGATAGCAAAGCATGCAATTATACTACACACACTGAAATGTAATAGTAGGAATATAAGAATTTAAAATTAAAATTTAAAGGTTCAGAATATTCATCATGAAAATCATATGGAAATTTAAGTACAGTAGTGATTGAAGGCGAGGTTTAATGGGATCGGTAATCAACATTAAAGAAACACTTATCTTTTAACAGTGCATCAAGTAAGACCAATACAATTTATAAAGTAAAAAAGGAGTGTTACTTTTCAAGTTATATCTTACTACAACTCAACTAAGAACACTCCACTAAAAACGCTTCCCAGAGAATTACTCATGTTTCCTAAAAGTGCATTTTTTACTATATATGCAGTAAGTGATCTCGCAAACTCACAGCTTTCACCATATTCCATGAGTGATCTTCCTTTTTTTTTTTTGTGCAGAACTCTTCTGGCTTTTTGAGGAATTTGAGCGCTACACACGAAATAAAGTTGATTTGGAAATATTTTCACATCACTGAAGCCAAAATAAACAGTATTTACCAACCATGCAAACAAAAATCGACTGCTTGTATGCAACGAATTTAGCAACAGCAGCACTAAAATCTGTATAACTCTTCCCATGTTCACAAAGTACCTACCCACACTTATTTCTAAATTAAAGGATTAGAAGTTCCAACCACAATGCATCCACAGCAAAATTAAATCAACATCAATTAATAATTCTCCGCAGTTTAATTAAATTGCCCGAACAGTGTTGTTAGTTTTTTTTTTTTTTTTTATGTTATCCAATACCCGCCAACTGGGTTTAGCAGCAGCGCCACCCACTTTAATTCAATCAACTTCAGGGCAATTGCATCAGCGAAATGTGATAAATCTAATTCGCTGAACCGTGATTAGAGACGCATTGTGCGCGCGGTAATGACCTAGCGGCATTTGGGCATGTGAGCATATACAATTCGTGTCACAAATACCCCCATCCTTCGGAAATGGAACGTAATTCACATCAAAATCCCTCTATAATGCCGCTTCGCCTGTATCCTTTGATCCAGTTTTTGTTTTAGGTCCTCTGACCGACGCAAATTGACCGACTAATTCAAGTCTCGTGACACATTTCCGAGCTCACGCGACCGGTCCCAATTTGGCGCACTCGATATAAATACGCACCGCTAATTCGGGGCTCGCAAGCTCGAATTTATTTGCCAGTAATTTTATTTTGATGAAATTGTTCCTCATAATTTGATTTTGGACATGCCTCAATAGATTTATCGGTCGGTGGAGTATGGTAGGACGCCTATTACATATATCCAGTGTCGGATGCAATTTTAGCATGTGCGTTACTATAAGTAGCGGATGTGCGCCCGGAGTCATCAGTTTCAGTGAAATTAATTTCAAATAATTACGAATTTATGTTTCCCACTGTAAGTTCGGCTTAGAGGGGGATTTCTGGAAACTGTCTGTTTGGTGGTGGGTTCCAAATTACGAGAATTAACTGGAATTTGTTCAAGTAAACTCTGCTCCCGATCGGACTTGTTTTCATCTGCAGCACTCTCTTCACTTTATGAGGAACATAAGTGCAAGACGTCTCAAAAGGGCTTTCGTTTCGCATTAGTGCCCCCAGCTTGAATACAATTTCCATTTAGTACATATATCTCCATACACTGGGTCCCCAAAAATAGAAAGCAGTCATTTATGAACCCAACTTGAACACTAATTGCACTAGACATTCGCAGTCCTTTCCTGGCTCGGATACTAGACATACTCCAGAAAATCCTTCCCTGGTATTTAAATATCGAACATGGTCTTGTTATATTTGATTCCAACGAATCAAGTATGCATGCAATTTTCTGCTCGTCGTACACCCGTTTCAAGTGCTTATATCGAATTGGAATCGCCTCTGGCAGATGGATGATATAAGAAAAACGATGCGACGAAAGAAAAAATGCTTAAAGCTGAAGTGAAGTGCGAAGGAGGAGCACAGGGCAAATCTGGGAAAATTCCTTTCGGTATTTACTTGATATCGGTGCATTGGCATGGCCACCCCATCGCCTATGACTCAGTGTTCTAGTGCAAAAACCAATTTAAAATGCAATCGATTTCATCTCTCAATATCATCTCAGTGTTGGGAAGGGGATGGCGGAACACCACAGCATGAGAAACATAAAAAATATTTTTTTCTTCAAATACACACACACTCTGTGGAGGGCTTTCTCCCGGAAGTTGTATTCCTCCTACTGTGTGTATAATGCTGCCAGTTGTGACAAATTGTACCCGGATCGACACAGTGAAACTCATTCTCGGAGAATGTCATCTTCTGCTTCGAATTTCAATCGAAGAGTGATATTGCTATCATTTCGCAGTATAGTTGTGAGCGATAACTATTTTTTTTTCTTTTTCCATCTGACCGCCCCAGCTGTTTCGTTGAGTTATTTCCTCTCATTGACACCACTCAAGAGGGAAGAAATTGCCAGATGAAAAGGAAGACTGCTATAGATACGCAATGTTAGAGTTGCAACCGATGGTCAGTCATGTTTTGTTTCAAGTAATCCATTGTAGTGGATTGACTGCGAGTCAAGAAGACGATAGGATGAGGTTGCGCTACATAAGTGCTAGAAACTAGAAATGTTCCGTTTTGAGGTGTTAAGTATTAAATTCGGATTTAGAGGGGTTGACATTTTCAGTAACAATTCTTTATTTTCTCTGTCTGAAGACTCATAGGGACAGAATGAGAGATTTACAAAAACGCCGTAAAAGTGTTATAAGCCCTCTAAAATAACACGCAAGAAAATGATGCGATTTTAAGATGACGCGTTAAAAAGACTTTCAAAAGTACGTAAAAATTGTCCAGTCAGAAACGCGATAAAAAATTGTCAAAAAAAGGGAGACAACAAAAAACTTAATCAAGAATTTGCGAAGAAAAAACTTCAAGGAAAGAGGGATAAACGTAGGGAAAAATCAGCATCGAAGCCACAACAGAATCCAAGTCAACATCTTTTAAGAAGTCCTTGGAAAATCGCGGGTCGAAAATAAATAATCACAAAACAAAACAAAAAAATTAAAGCACGAAAACTATGAATGAGAGAATAGTGAAACTTTTGTCAGAAAATAAAAAAAAACAATTAAACGTAGTAAAAGAAAATTTGTTAAAATATTCGAGCAACAAGATTATGGACCACAGAGGAGAGGATTATTTCTACTGCAGAGTACTGGCGATTGCTTGCAACTTGCAAACAAGAACCATCAGGAAAATGAGAGAATAAAAACTTATCTCAACCAATGTTGCCGCAGTTTTTTTTTAAAGTGTAACAATTTTTTTCAAAAAGTGTAACAAATGGGAAAAAAATTCAAAACAAATTTTATAATTTTACAAAAAAGCTCTTAATTGACCTTATAAGTCCAATTTGTGTTTAACAAATAAAAAAAAAAAAAAACAAAATTTTTGACCATCGAAGAAGATTTCAATTTCTATTTCACAAACATTATTTACCACGAGATGTAGAACATTGTCGACGGCGACGCGGCGAGACAGACAAAAATATTGTTGTACTATCTAGTTCCCTCCCATTCCCAATCCCACACGCAGTTTGACGTTTTGCACAACTTGTGCTAGTGTAAACAAACAAAGACATTGACAGAAATTGGTAGAAGTTTGTTCGAAAGAAAAAAGTGCTACCCAACTTTTCAATATTTCTTAACGAGAAAAACAAAAAGATTTTCATGCGAAAAAGTGTAACAAAGCGAAAAAAAGTAGCATGTAAAAAGCATTATAAAATACCTATTTAAAAAGTGTAACACTTTTGTTACACTTGTATCATTGTGGCAACGCTGATCTCAACACAGATAAGAGGCACGTGCTACAACCAAAACTGTATTTAACTCTATTTATATATAGCTACCAGTCAATCGTCATAAGAGATCAATTGCTTTTAGTAAAAATTAAGTAAAATTGCGTAGATTGAATTCCCATATATCTGAAAATTCCTGATCTTTTGTTACATCAAGCGAAATCCCAATCGCCTCCTTACTAAAGGGTGATTTTTTAGCTGGTTTGGTTTTGGCAACACTGGTTTTGACAGCTGACGTGTGTTTAGTACCTTGTGTCACTGTCAAACAGCTTCAGTTTGGTTTGCAATTTAACCATGGATCGTCTTACAAATGAACAACGCTTGCAAATTATTGAATTTTACTATCAAAATTCGTGCTCGGTTCGAAATGTTCATCGCGCGCTGCTTCCATTTTATGATCGGCATTCTCGACCTTCTGAGCAGTCTATTCGGAAGATTGTGACCAAATTTCGCACCAAATTTACTCTGTTGGACATTAAACCACCAACACGTTTACGTACTGTGCGTAGTGAAGAAAATATTGCGGCCGTATCAGCTAGTGTGACAGAAGACCGCGAAATGTCGATTCGGCGCCGTTCCCAGCAGTTAGGCCTTTGTTACAGCACTACGTGGAAAATTTTGCGGAAGGATTTGGGCGTAAAGCCTTTTAAGATACAGCTGGTGCAAGAACTAAAGCCAGCCGACCTACCACAACGCCGAATTTTTGGTGAATGGGCTCTTGGAAAGCTGGCCGAGGATCCGCTTTTTTATCCAAAAATTGTGTTCAGCGATGAGGCTCATTTTTGGTTGAATGGGTACGTAAATAAGCAAAATTGCCGCATTTGGAGTGAAGATCAGCCAGAAGCATTGCAACAGCTACCAATGCATCCCGAAAAAGCCACTGTTTGGTGCGGTTTATGGGCCGGCGGCATTATTGGGCCATATTTCTTCAAAGATGATGCGAATCGCAGCGTTACTGTCAATGGTGAACGCTACCGAGCGATGATAACAAACTTTTTTTTGCCCGAAATGGAAGTTCTTGACTTGCATGATATGTGGTTTCAACAAGACGGTGCCACATGCCACACAGCACGCGAAACAATGGCGCAATTGCGAGGCGAGTTTGGTGAACAGTTAATTTCACATTTCGGGCCGGTCAATTGGCCGCCTAGATCGTGCGATTTGACACCATTAGATTATTTTTGGTGGGGGTATGCCAAGGCTAATGTGTATAGGGACAAGCCCGCTTCGATTGACGCACTGGAAGCCAACATCCATGCATTCATTCGTGAGATACCGGCCGATATGTGTGAAAGAGTATGCCAAAATTGGACTCAGCGGATGGGCTACCTGAGACGCAGCCGCGGTCAACATTTGCATGAAATTATCTTTAAACATTAAATTGCAAGGTTCAAACTATCGATTCAAATAAATATTTCATTCATTTTTTCGAATTTTTTGTGTTTTTTCGTTAAAAAAAGTTCTAAACCTCTTAAAAAATCACCCTTTATATAAAACAAGTCCTCTGATGCCCCCAAGGGCTACGTTTTAATTAATTCTCTCCAACAGTATCTAATCTTGAGGAATTCTAAGAATAATATTTGATGTACTACATTCAGACATGCACGATACACATAAATCGTAGCAACACTTCCCCAGAGAGATCTATTGTAAAATTCCTTGATTCATTACCTGAGCATTGCTTCGAATCGGCGTTAAGGGTGTGTAAAGTGAATTAGTCTATCAAATGATGAATGTCACTCGCAGAAGTGTGCAGCATGTATTCGATGCCCAGAGGTCAATTGCAGACAGGACGACGCAAGGAAAAAGCTTCATTTATTTCATATGATCTCGATGAAAATTTCTATGAGTTGGTAGAAAACCTGAATCGGTTTTCCTGCAAGGGATATTTTCTGCATTTGATTGAATGGGGTATAGGACTTGTAAAATTACGCTGCATTTTATATCCACTTGTGGACAACAATACCAGATGAATGCATGTAGATCTCTGTTTGCGATAGTGATATGAAACGTAAATTTGGGGGCTACGTCTCTAAAGCAATCATGAGGAGACCTGCAGTAAAGCCCATTTTTAAAGCATACCAATGGTCTCGGGTAGTAAGTTTCTGAACGCCTTCTGAGTGATGCTAGAAAGAAGGTCCACCAATGTTACAGTAGCCATAACAAAGGTAATAGGTATACTGGGCATGGCGAATATTGTGACCGCACTTGATAAACATACAGGATATGCACGGTCGCAAAGTGTCATAGAAAAGCGGTCCTTAATTTACGATTTTTTGCAAAAATTAAAAGTGATGTTCAGCCTTACTTAAATCGATTTAGATCAACCCTTGTTATCGTGACCTAACAGTTATCAAACGTTTAACAACCCCTTAGCACACTCTTGTTTTGGACCCCAACTAAGATTCATGCAACCACAAATTTAACATCTCACCGTTCGAGCTTAGTGCTTGCAAGTATGTATGGCACACCCATCCGACAAACGTATATGGAAATGCAATATTCATCGACTTTAATGTCACAAGAAGGTGGACTCGAATGCCTTCAGGTGACAGATATTTCCATTGTAATCGAGCATATTGCAAATTATTCTACCAATGCGGACCGAAGCAACAGTATAGCGTGTCAGCATTAGCCCACAAACGCAAACAAAGCACACACAAGTAGTTACCTATTGTGTAACCCTACAACCCAATGCCTCTATTAGCCACCACCATCATCCTCGATCGCCAATCGATTCTCAGGGTCTAGGGCGTGCATATGCATACCCAGCTCTCGGGCAGTCTGCACAGCAGGCTATTCTACCCCTCTAACGCTGCTGTCATGGCATGTTTTGTGCAAATATCCAATTATCGTCATGTTAGGTGAAAACGTTAGCATCGCCAGGAATGCATTACAATATTAGTCAAGCAATGCAAACTATGTGCCTGGTCGCAACCCGCCCCCCGAAAGGATCCGGTGCGTCAGAGAGGCTCATCAATACCCACCCATACACAAATTATTATTGTTCTTAAGCTGGCGCCAGATATATACAGCTTGAATGACACGCCGGTGCCCTTTTGTCCGACAGTGTCGATTGTGGGTGTCCAAAGTGTTGGTTAGTTAATGCAAATAAACAAATAGCCATCATCGTCCACACATTGCTGTTGGGGATATTGCAAGCCAGGACCGCAACGCAATTAGGCCAGTGCGTAGAGTTGGGCGAATTCATTACCATAAGTAGCTGATGCTGTAATTCAATCGTTCGTCACCGGCCTCTCTCTTTCACTGTGTCGCTGTCGCTGTGCCTCTGTGTGAATGGGAAATTTTGCATTTTATTTTCAATTCAGCAGGGAGACCCGGACAAAACACAGCACACGCACTCAAAGTGATGCATTTCCTGTTAATGAGGTGTCATCAGGGAGAGCAAATGCCATCAGCAATAGCGGCCAGTGACCGTTGGTTGTTGGGGTCCTTCGAGCCCCGGAAATCATCAGTTTGGAAATTTTCGGGAAAATTTCAAAATGCACTTTGTGCTCACTCACAGATGTCATTAACGCAGTCACTAGATGTCACAAATTATTGCATTAGCGCAGCAGCAGCAGTTCTGAGTGGAGTGCTAAGTAAATATGCAGCTCTCTGTCCCTTTCACAAATCATTTGGGAAATTAAAATATCAAACCTAACTGAAATTAGTACTAATTGCAGACTGCCGTTGAAATTTGAAGAGGGCAGTGTGGTTATCCTTCTGTATGATGGGTACTGTTTGTGTAATGACATAGTCCGAATATGCGGGTGGGAAATGTGTTGTTTCACATTCACACTGTAGTAGTAGAAAGATGTAATTATGATTTGCATTCCTGGTGGTGCATTTATGAACATATAGTCGATTAGTAATTGGGCTTCATCAAACTACGATAGATACACCAGTTTTTCAACTGTTGGAAAGAGCTCAAAGGGAGGTAAACGTAGAAAAATCTAGAATTTCAGGCCCAACCAAGTTTCAAAACGCACCAGAAAAACTCGTCGAGGCCCAAAAATGATAATAAATGCGGCAAAATTGATCAGTATTCACATTTCACATCAGGAGAATGTCAATAAACGCATCGAAAAACATGTCAAACAACGCTTCAAAGGCACATCCTAAAAGCGTAGAAAAAGTGTTTAAAAACACGTGAAAAAACGTCAAAGTCAAAGTCTCAAGAGCCAAAACCTCAAGTATATCTGACAGCCATCTTAAAGCATAACTATTCTAAGTTGCTCGTAGTGATTGCTTTGTATTCCACGGAGAAAAATCGGTCATTTCAAAATAAGATGATGGTCATCTAAACACCAACCTACTTTTAAAACAACAATATTTCCTATGAAAATAAATGGATTCCGTTTAACAATGTTAAATTCAAAATGAACTTCATTTCATTTTTATCTGAAATTTCTTTTGAAATTAAACCCATCTTAAACTGTATAAAACGAACTGAATTTTCAATAATTCGAAATGTTGACTTATTAAAATAAGGAGATTCTCTTAAAAAGTTAGAATCATTTTAAACAAAGGTGAATATCCGCTTAAACCAAAAACCCTAGGTGGTTGTATTATTTATGTTTTTCAAACGATTTTTCATGCACGGTAGAAGCATTGAAAGGATTTCTCATAGAATGTATGTACTGACCTTCTGTATGAAGCGAACTGGACCCAGCGGCAGCACATCCCACTTCCACAGTGAAGGTCAAACTTCAGCCTTGGAAAAATCAGTTGTGTTGAAGAGGGTATTTTTCAATTCTAAGTATTAGAGCAATAGTGTAATGTAGTTATTTTTTTAATAGACAAATTAGAACAATCCATCATTTGGTTATCAAATCACACGGACAAGCCACCTTCGTCTAAACCATTTTAAAAATCAGGAGAAAACATTAAGCGAGTTGTTAAAGGATTGGCCCCATTATAGTGATGACTAAGGATATTTGTTGGTAATGTATATTGTATATATTCTTATGCATTTAATAAATTATAAGTTGTTGTTTTTTATACCTACAGATTGATATTGATTTTGAAATCATTTTCCCAAACAAAACTAATTGTTTATTATCACAATATGCACTTTTCGTTGAGAAAATTTCTAAATACTACGAATTGGAGATTTAAGACAAGCACAGCAAAAAAATGTTTGATAAAATTAACAAAGGTAGGTTTTATTTTTCAAGTGTTGCTTGCAATCGATGTGTACATGTGAGTCCCTTTACTGACGTTTTCTTATAAAAAAAGAGTTTCTGCGCAGAGTTCGGCCGTCTTCAAGTTGAATCCAATAAGATCTTGGGGAATCTTCTAACTTGTTTATTACTGTTGCTGGTACCCAGATTTTGGAATCTTTCATCAATATTTTTTTCATTTTTTACGAACTCGTCTTTGATTTGCGCTGTTTTATCATAATAACTTTTGTTCATTTTATTGTTAGCGTTTAAAACTGGCACACCTTTTTTATTTAGGAACGGGTTTTTAAAAAGATCAATTTTGCATGGAACTTGAGTTCGGGTTTTTCGACCCATTATAATTTCGCGCGTTGAGAGAGTTGAATTTTTTATAGGAGAATTTCTACATTCTAATAGTGCTAAGCACAAATTGCATCGCGACTCTTTGCATTTTAATATTAAGTTTTTTGAAACCTGAACTAACCGCTCAGCAAAACCATTCGATTTTGGGTATCTCGGGCTTGTTGTCAAAACATCTGTATCTCAATTTTTGCAGAACTGACGAAATTCAAACGACCCAAAAGGGACATTATCAGCAATAATTTTTCTTGGCAAACCGTGTGTGGCGAATATTGGTAATAGGCAATTTATTACTGACTGTGATGTCTTTTTTGTACTGGTATAATTTCTAAATACTTCGAGAAATAAACTCCCACCACTAAATGGTTTTTGCCACACACTTCCATAAAGTCCATTCCTATTTTATTAAACGGAATATCAGGCATCTCATGACTAATCATGGGCTCTTTTTGCTTTCAGATCTGAACTTCTGACAAATTTTACATTCCGCTATTTTCCTTTCTATATCTTGGTTTAGGGACGGCCAATATACTAGCGTTCGAGCCAGAGCTTTTGTTTTTTCAACTCCTAAATGAGAGCTATGTAGTTTTTGCAAAGTTGTGTCACGCAAAACTTTCGGAACAAAAATTCTATCATTAAAAAACAACAAATCATCCGTGACATACCATTCCTGCCTAAAATTCCACAATAAGAAGATAATGAACTATAAGAGGGAGATGTAGAGAATGAGATTGCTCAATAATTACTGAGTATTACTGTATACTAATAAAATAAGCAACCAATGTAACTCAGGCTGATTTCTGAGTCAGTCGTAATAAAGTATACTGAGAACACGTCTTTCAGTGCATCAAGAACAATACAGTAGTATTAATCTGGTAAAACACATCTTATATCTTTTATTCATTTATCTTATTTAACAGATTCAAAAGACTGCATATTCACTTTATTTTTTTGAATAACGGGCTCAAAGTTATTCGCCCACAACTTTGTTTTTTAAAAAATGTAAGAATTAATTGAAAATAAACGTTCTTCTAATAAAAAAAAAATTCTATTATATTTAACATATTTAAGATTTTACAGATTTTGTGAATTAACATATCACATTATTTTTAAAGAAAACTAAAAGGTTAATTTGTCATTGTATTTCCAATAAAATGAGATACGAAAAACTTACAGGTTAGAGCGGAAATAGCATGTCAAATTAACCTTTCAGAATTCGGAAAATATATAGATTTTCTGCTAAAATTTACAAGTAAACGTGTGATATTAAAGTGCCGAACATCGTATTTTTATTGGCGTGCACATGGAATTAACATGGGCTTCACTCATAATTAACATGATTTAAGTCTCAAAATTGATTTTCTTATCAAATTAAACGGATTCTCTTAAAAACGAACTGCAATACACAAACAAGGAATTAAGGTGATTTGTACACTTATTTTAAGCAGGAAGTCTGCTTATCAAAAAACCATGCAGAAATCCGTTCAATTTAATACAGATTCTATTTCTTTTTACTAAGCCTTTTTTCTCCGTGTGCCAAAAACACCGAATAACGCGTTGTCCTGTCAAAAGCACAAATACCCTCCGAAGAATGCACACGGAAAGAATTAAAAACCACCAATTGCAAAATTTTGAGTTGCAATTTACGAATTGTATATTTCTCGCAAATCACAACGAATGATTGGAATCATGGATTGATACAAAAATTGGTAATTTGACATTAAAAAAGGCGGAGAATAAAAAATTCTGTTTGTTGAAATTTACGATTAGAAGTATTAATTCGAGCTTCTTTTATTTGTAGTGATTTGCGAAATTGTTTGGCGCAATTTACCCTCTAATAGGTCAATTTCTCAAACACCACTTCACAATTTCAAATTGCGAAAAATATTTGGTGATTTACCAACACTGAATGATGAATCAATAAAATCTTGTAATAATTTAACACATGTGAATTGAAATCATAAATTGACGTAGAGAAATCGTAAATTACAAAATATTTTTTGTAATTTCCGTGGAATCAACTACCTGATGTGTGGAATCTTCATTGCCGATGTACCTATCGAAATCCTTTTAAGTCCTTTCTTTTTATGGATGAATGTATTTATGTGGTTCTGCTAGATAGCTGCTATCATGAAGCCAAATCATCATTGTGCCGGTCAGTCGGTATTCAATCTTTGCTCAAAGCAGTCGGGTTTAAGTGGTTTTTGAATAACTAATTCGTAGTGATAATCAGTATACTAACCAACGGAATATAATGCACTCTGGAATCTATTTTGTATGTACCTAATGAATAATAAAAAAAAAGCTGGAGTAGGTACCATATAAATCTGTATTTTTTTTTTCAGAATCTCGCTATAATTAGAAAAGAAGAATAAATTGAAATGGACTCTAAAATATCAAATGGGCTCTAAAATATGTAATCGAAAAGGTTTGTTTAGGTTTTAATTATTGGCAAGTTCTTCTAAATAATTTGTGTGTATGTATTTTAAATTGCAGCGTAGACATAAAAACTACCCCACACTTCGGCTTCGGACGATATGGCGTCGTATGATTCTCACGGATATCAGCAGGAAAACAAATTATAAAATAATACAGCTATTAATTCTGATTTGTAAATTACAAGATATAAGTTGCAAATTAAGAATAAAGTTTTCTAATCTCACGACAAAACATTTTCAATTTAATACGGTGATGCGTCAAATCACTACTCAAGAAACGTAAATTGCAAAATATGAAATGCAAATTGATAAAAATAAGTTTCAAATTACGACTAAGAATTTGTAAATTCCAACTACTCAAGTAGTAAATCTACTCCTGTTAGTTCGCAAATCAACGCTATTGAGTTGCAATTCAAGACTAAATGGTTGTAATTTGCTAGGGGAGGAAATAGTAATTTACAACTGAAAAGTGGTAATTTACGAATTGTTTTTGCAATTTACAATCCATGTAAAATCAAATTGATAACTATTTGTGTCGTATTTCGATCGGTTATGGCAATACGTTTTCCTCGTTTGATTTGACCGCATTATTGATAATGAAAAGTGTTGATTCACGACTTTTGAGGGTCAATATCTTCACTTCGTACAGTTTCTAGAATTGCGAATAAAATGTCGTGAATTGGTAAATCCTTAGCTGAGCTCTAAAACTAGACAAACTTTTCGTGATTCTGCGCTTATTTTTCTTGATTTGATCTTAAATTTTTTTCCGTGCATGCACCACAAGTAGGGAAGTCAATCGATTGCAACCCGAATGAGCGAATAGCACGGTGGAGGACAATTTACGCATTCCACACCCACATAACTCAAATTCGTCTTGGATTGCTATTATCTTAAGCTACCCACCATTACCCGGTAAGGCTCTCGCCAGTCTTTAATAACTTCCAGATACACGCACGCACGAGCGGGATGCATCATCATTCGTTTACCATATTCGGCAACAGGAAATATAAACCCTCCCAGGGATACGCATATTGCGATGCGAATTAGCCTAATGTTCTGGCACAAACACACCAAGATTTGGGTCACAAGCAATCGCAAATCAGGTGGAAAATTCATCTGTGTGCATCTCATTGCATTTGAGATATATATCTGCCTAATCGTCGACCGACCGAGTGTTTAATTATTTGCTGGCTGGAATTATCCAAATGAGTTATCGATTGCTGGGAGCAGTGCAATAATGTGCCGCCAGTTACCCCTCCGTGAATTAATGCAGTAAGGAAACCCAAGTAGAAATCGATTTTTCGGTTAAAGGTGTCTTCACGGCAGGACGTCAATGCCCGGCGCTTTGTTGTACGAAAATGTTCCCCAATTGGACTGGGAATTCTCATTAACAGGCAGTATTGATGTGCTGACGCTTTGGCTACGTTTCGAAGGAAACAAAACATCTTCGAGGATTAACACTTAATTCCTTAATTTATATTCACACTAAGCCCGGCGCGTTACGAACTACCGCACTAATCCTTGCCACATTGAAACAGCGTTGTCGCAGGTAGTCGTCATCGTCGCCCATTGTGGGTGAGACGCCCGCGCCCGCTAAAAAGAAAACAAACAAAAACTCTTTGTTCTATGCGGTTTGGGTTAGGGCGCCAAAAAAAGGACATCACACTAAATCCCGTACCTATACAACGCGTACTTAGCGCTAAGAATGATGCGATTCGGTGCTTTAAGCATAACAAATGTCTGCTAGCTGGCGCCAATACTGATTCTACTTGTGCGATTGTTCGCACCTTTACTTTGTCGTTGTTGGCACACAAAAACCTCAACCACAAATGCACACAGGCGCACACATAAAACGTCGTCGTCGTCGTCGTCGTCATTGTTAAAGGCGAGGAGATAGATCCTCAAATATTCTTCCTGTTTCACGAGGATAAATTCGTTTAATGTGGCCGTAGCAGCCATTATTTGCACAGCCAACTTCCTCTTTAGTCGTCAACTAAAATTAAAGCAGGTAATTTAGGCGCCACTTTAAATGTTGGCACGCATTAAGTGGGTTACGTCCATGGGTATGGGTGGTGGTGAAGGTACACCCTCCTCCAGGCATGATACTGATTATTTGTTCCCATTGCAGAGATTTCTTCTTCTTTTGACGATGTGAGTGTGGTACCGAATGACTTTAGATTGCCTTGGATCCTGAGCTGGCTCGATGTAGTTTCTTTATATAGAAATAATTCTGTAAGGCTCGTGGAGCATATTACGGCAGTCCTTTCAACGTTAATTAGGAATTAGTCTGTGCTCACAGTCGAGTGACATTATTTATTTAATTTATGGAAATTATGCCAGTTAAGCTGGCATGATGTGCTTTTTGGACTCCGTTCAAGTGGAGCCAAATTTCTTACGTAGTCAAATTGGTTACAGGCGAGCAACAGTGAGACGAGTTTCTTAAAATTATTCAGTCGGCCTTACTAGTACCTATTCATTTTTAACCGTCGCACTGAATATTTTGTAGGTCACAATATGCAATTTTCTATGTAAAATTTCGCCATTGCGAGTTCGAAAAATGTTGCCTGGACACGAAAAATGATTGTTAGTATCGCGGAGCTTTCTTATCTTTCCACAAAGTACCTACCAAGTCTCCCAGGGTCGCCGTTGCTTACCTTGACATGCAATGCAAACTGCGATTTCTCTTACATTCCTTGCTAATATTATTTTCGGATTTATTAACGGAAATTTAATTCGATCAAATAATATTTTTGGCGATGGCTTATTTTTTACCCAACTGGACACAGGGAGGGTTATGTGTTTCGCGCGTAACAACCTAAAAAACCTAAATTGGCTTGACCAATTTTCAAGAGAACATTCGTATTCTTCCCCGGAGTGTCATAGGCTAAAAAGATAAAAATCATAGATTCTTAAATGCTCATTATGTTCATATATTTTAAATTCTTTTTTTTTTTACAGTCAGTCGGGTTTTTTGGTTTTTTAAATTAACTTTTTTTTACTTTTATTTTCTCAAATTCTCTAAAACAAAAAAGTCGAAAAAATCGGTTCAAATTTTCGCTGCGGTCAAAGCTCGAGCTTTCACTTTTCGCAAAGCTCTAGAAACAAAATGCTGGAATTATGTCTCATTTCTGAAAAATGAATTATGGACTTACCCCCCCACTTTGGTTTGACATAATTTCACAATGAAATTTCGAACTTAGCTATATCCCGACAAAAATTTCAACAAAAGTTTCATCGAAATCTGTCCAGTGAAAACGCCAAATGGTGACAGACCTAAAATCCCCAACACCTTTGCTATAGTTTTTTGCATAAATTATTTTTGTTATCAAAAATAGATGATTGTAGATGAACTACGATCAAAATAAAATTGGAGGAAAATCTCATTTTCCGAAAGAAAAAAAAAATAATCCGAAAGTCACGCGATCGAAAATATTATATATAAACGCTACACCAGGCAGAAACCGGTAGATATTTAGAAATAAACCTCGTAGTAAAGTCACATCCGATGATGAGAATGTGGAAAAACTTTTTCTGCAGACTATGTAGACGTGACAGAAACCAAAATCGCGCTGTCAGACATTCAATACAGACGATGATAGCCATAGGATTGCAAAAATGAAGCTTTAACCCAACATTTCTGCTGGATCTGATGGTGGAGTTGACTTGGTAGACATCATGTCATCTCTAAAATTTGGTTCGACAAGTGTATGTCTGATAAATGGAACCTCACCATCGTTCGTAGAAGCCTTTTTAAATTGCGCCAAATACAGAGCTTTTAACCTTCTTGTACAAGATATTATCTCGCATACTTTGGGAACGCCTAAAAGCCTTCTTCAACCGTAACCCGTTAGTATACGAGTGGTTTATCTTAATTTTTGCAATAGTTCTTTTGTGCGTCGTGCACCCATTCGAATGATTTTTCTATTCAAGGATTTAATAAACAATTTTTTTTAGTACCCTGGCAGACAGCATAGGGTCACCGTGTTGGTTAAAATAAATTTTTTTGATGTACTGACCTTTGACTTCGCAACGACTGAATCAATGGCTCTTATGAGCCCTTGGCTGTTAGATTGATGTTTTCATCCAGCCCGGGGTTACAGCAGCGTTTTCTGCCCGAAAAAAACACCGCAATCTTCGCTCGTTCTGACACCCGGAAAAAACCGCGCCTGTATATAGAGTCATCTCTACGTGTACTCTCATGTTGTCTCATTCACGTTTGTTTGGAATTAGACACGTGAATTGGGGGATTGGTATACGAACAATGCTTCTTCATACCGCCTCAACTTTAATATACCTTACACAAGCCATCGCGACCATCATAGCCACCATACAGCTCAGAGTAATAATTCTCGCAAGTCACACGACCAACTTTTGTGTTGCTTTCTGACTGCAATTCAATCTCGCAGCTCTCGCCTTAATTATAATCTCCATCCAGCGCTACCGTACACACTTAAAATGCAAGCCCCAGTGTCCTCTTCATTCAAAGAGGACCCACGACAACTATCCATTCTAGTTAATCTTAACAATGCAATCCACTAATTATGTGAAACCTTATCCAACAGGAACCACCACCCACCCCCAACCCCCTCACAATAGCTCAACATGTTGTTCTTGCTGGCGATGGGCTAGTGCTGGGGCTGTGATGGCTGAGGCCACCCTCTGCCTCTCACTATCCCAACATCAGCGAAACACAAACGAAACTACAGAAAAATGCAAATTATTTCCCGGCTATCTTATTCTGCTTTCCCTCAGAGGAACATGCAACTAAAACGGTAAATTATTTAGTTCTCCACACTTAGCCACACTCCCCCGCAGGAACATTCAAAAATAATACCCGCTCCATTGCAGCGCACGGCAACACAAGCCCGCCGCTATTGTCTAGCTCCGAGGCGAGGCTAGCTAACGAAACACAGTTCTAATGCCAGCTCAGCCCCAGATACCAGATATCATGATCCGGTTGGGTCCTTCTACTTCGTCCACCCGATAGCACCGAAATAAATTCCCTTGATTTACGATGCGCACTAAACATCATTATTATGTATTCCGTTGCTGGGAGCCATTGCTAAGGCACATGATGAAGCGGCTCCTGCGCCGCGCCAAAGCTAACGAGTCGAAGAAGGGTGAAGTTTGGCGAGGGTCATGACCATGGAATTAGGGACACACATCCATAGAGCCATAGATTTGCATATTCGCAAGCAGCAGCAAGCGCAAAAGGGAACCGTAACTACAGTTCGTATAGTTTGGTTGAATAATTTCGAGAAGCATTTTTGAAGGAATGACGCCCAATATGCAAACAGCAGCTCCTCTCAATCTGTCTGGGCTACGGTTGCCTTTTGAATTGCGTGACTGAGATTTAATTCGACCGAGGGGGTTGATTAAAATAACCGCCCCCCGCACATGAAACATTCGGCATGTTCAAGCTTTGAGATGTGCATCTAAAAATATCCTTAAAGAGTGTCCTGTGAAAATATTTGTACACAACACTGTATGTGTGTATGGCTCGCTGAAGACTTGGCTTGATTGTGTGTGCGTTGCATCATTTATGTATGCAAATCGCTTTGAATTTAGATTGGTATCTGCTGCTCCCGAGCTGGCCAGCCAGCACTGCTCCTGAAGAGAGTGGGATTGAAATTCCCAAAGTCGTCCCCCACCGGAATGCTCTGAAGTGGATTTTATTTTATTTCTGGCTCTGGCTCCACTCACCCCCAAAGTGGGTTGAGTGGATCCATTCGAGTGGATTTCATTGAATAGTGCTGCATTGTGGTGACACTATTCCGCTTCGGTATTATGCAAGGCAATCTGTTTATGCATTGACAATAATACGGGGCAAATGAGGGATCTATAAGGATGTTGTAGAGTGCATTAAAAGTTGGCTGAAATATTGGGGTAATCTTGTCACTGCCCTTCTTAATCCTTAGGTCTACACAGGAGGTGTGGGCCTGTAAGCGAGTCGGGAATGATTCCATGCGCAAATGGGTATTGAAATCGTCCTTCAGCGACTGCAGAACATTGTTTTTTTACATCCAGCTTATCTGGCCGCACTCATCCTACATGCTACTCGTACATGATGACGCACGAAACGCGCGAGATAATAACTTGGAAATTATTTTATAATCAAAATTAGCCGACACCCGGATTAGCCGTCGTTGGAAAGAGCCGAATGTTGCGCTGATAATCCGCTTGGTGGCCACACACAAACACGTGAGCGACTGATAGTGTTTGTTTGTTGTTTACTGTTTCGCGGATGTGTTTGAGTTGTTGTGCTATTTCGGTGGCAACGCACATATTTACAAAACTTCGCTGCGGTGAGTGGAATGCAATACCATTAACTGTAGAGAAACAATCGCAAATCCTTCCGCTCCATGAATGGGAGTTGTTGCAGGGTTGTGGTAGGGGTAGGGGGTATGAATCGCCGTTATTGAGTTTCAAGAGCACTTTTAGTTGTAGTTGGTTGGAAGTGAATGTGAAGCACTCGTGTAGTAGCTTTAAAACGATGCAAGCAACTATATTTAAGCTTTAAGATTGGTCCTCGGAAGTCGGAAGCCCTTCATATTACCGGGAACTTGCTCCAAAAATGTTCAATTGCTTCGTTCGGGTAAAGTTTTTGTCGAAAAATCTAACAACTGTGATCCCGTTCAAACAACAAGCTAATTGCACGCAAGGCATATCCACTTGCAGGAGGGAACCGCTCCACTTGCAAATAATTACATAACACTTAAATTTCATCCGTAAAAGGGGGCTTCTCAGAGGTGAACACACATTGCTCCACTCAGCCGTATAAACTTCATCCTTGCAGAGATTGTGTCAGGCCATAACATTTGCAAACGCATATCACAGCGCGTTACTCAAGTGAACCGAAAATCTGCACCCATCGTCCTTCATGTCGGCATTCGCACACAAGGTCTGCGCTCGCTTTTGGAATCCATCACTGAAACCACCAGCAGCTTTGCTTTCATTCGGAGAAACATAGCGAATACGAGGTGGAAGAGATATCCACTACCACTTTCTTCTCATTCACCTGAGAGGAATATCCTTTAGGGATGCGATGAGAGGATATAGGTGTACGGTTGGCGGAAAATATTTTATTGCATTTCGTATACGTTCCACATGAATTATTTCTGATTTACCTGAAAAACGGAATAAGTAGAAGTTTGGATGAGTTCCTCGGGCCTTGTTCCTCTCGTCGTCGGTCCTATATCTCCGGTTCCTCTGGAGCCATGCACTATTGCCGCCTGCCTGTGCTCGCTTCTTTCGCTTGTGCATGTGTTGGTTTGACTATATATTCATAGGTATGCTCGTACCTCGTTTTGAGATATCCCGGTACAATAAAATCGCCATGTAAGCAGAAGTTTTTCGACAGGTAACCAGGTAATTCCTTGGAGATTTTCCCTTTTTTTTCCTGTTTGTTTTGCAAGTTCTCTCTTTTCACTGGGGTAGTCATATACGTATGTTGGAGTATTGCACATGGCGTATATTCTTATCCGGTTTCTTGGTGCATGCAGATAGTTTAAGACTTGCTTTTGGGTACTTTTGTTACACGTCTCTTATCTTGGCTATGGTTTGGAGGTGATTTACTTACACAATATTCAATATGAAATGGGATACCTGCCGTTCTTTTCTTTTACTCCGGTGGGCTAGTAAACATTTCTGTAAATATAGGTGAGCGTTGCAATTTGTCGAAACACATGTACGGGTGTGTAAGATGTCGGTGTTGTGGCAGCTATAGTGAAGAGGACTAGGATAGTGAATTTTGTGCAAGCTTGTTTGAACTTACATACACGCACACTTTTTGAATTTGTTCCTGGAAAGAAGGGAAGGATGTTATAAACAGTTTTTATGAATAGGCGTCTTATTTGCTGTTGCTCCTAAGTTAGAAAATTGTAGTTTAAGTGCTATAGCTTGATGATGGTTTTGGGAAAGGCCAATATGATTGTTTGGCATTTTACAATAGTCCTTAAGAGAGTGGAAAATAATATTTGCCGAGGAATTACAGATGCACATCCATTGAACAGAAAGGCCTAGTTCTCTGGTGATGAATTCTTGCTTGAAATCGCTAAGTTCGCTGCTAATGGAAAAAAATAAACAGTTTACCCTTGCAGTGGCAGCAATGTTAGTATTTTCAGGTTAATTCTATGTCTCTGATCGCAACTGTCAATATTAGTTTGTCTGTTTGTCTAAACGGTGGAATATGAGATATTTTATAAAAGGCTTGGTTGAAGACTCACCCACGTATAAATAAACGCCGAGCAGCGGCGAGTTAGTGCTAACACACATGTTAACTTCAAATTCTTATTAATAAACGTGTGTTTGGATTCACTGACATGTAATACCGAACGGATAACTTAAATCGCCGAAATCGGCGTTTGGAGAGCGGATAACTCTTTAGCACAGATACTTGGTTGTCAAAATTGACATCTGGGCTTTCAACATCAAAAAAAAATGTAGGTATGTCGATAACAGACCCATTATCGTATCAACTATAATATTGCGCATAAAATACTTTTTTAAAAATCGATACTCCCAAATGTAGGTACTCCAATTTCACAGATTTCTTAAAGCGGATAGATAGGCTAAATGAAATCGGAGAATTTCACGAATGTCAGTGTCGCGGTCAGCTGATCGAATATGACAGATGTATTAGACTATTTAGTACAATTTAGTACAACGGATAAGGTCACTATCCGTCTGTTAGCTAAAACAAGTGTTAGAGAGCGGATATCGTTTTTTTACTAATACGGGGGTCAATCTAAAGTTATTGGTTTTCGTGCGGTGGAAATCGTGCACGTACCAATTAAAATTTACACAATTGCAACTTCTTTTAATTCCAATGTCTTTTATTGTTCTTTTTTTTAACGTTTCATGAAGTATGTTACAATGGCTGCCGCCTCACGTTCTCTCTCACTGTCGTTGTTATAATAAATTCTTTTTTCTAACCCAACCTCTTCTTCCGCCGAAAATTAAAAGCGACATCTTACTTGTGATCAGTGATGCCAACCAAGGCTTTTTCATGCCTTTTAGGCATTATTTCATTAGTTATGGCTTTAAGGCTTGTTTTTCTTCAAAAATGCATCTTTTTTTATTTAAAATTTGTTTCTAATTTTATTTTTTGATTCAACATACTAGGTTTTTATTTTTTTTTATTTTTTCAAGGACCACGGTGATTTAGTCTGATGGACTAAAATTATGTTTGTTTTGTTCAATACTTTGTACCTACTTATGAAACAAAAAGACAGGAATCTTGTTCCTATTAAGAATTTAAATAACTTATAATTTTTTTTTTGGAAATAGAAGTTGTTTTTGTTTATTTTTGTATATTTGTGTTTAATTTTTGATGTATTGTTTCAGTTTACGTAAAATTATTTTAGGCATTATTTTATCGAAAAAGGGCATATTTTCTTCTCAACTTAGTCATTTTTTCGTAAAAATTTTATCGAAAAGGGCATCTTTTTTTCTCAACTTAGGCATTTTTTCGTAAAAATTGGTTGGCAACGCTGCTTGTGATAGATTTTACTGCGCCCATCTGCCCTGTGGTTAAATGAACCACATGATCAGGATCAGATCACGAAAATAAAACAAAACGGATCATTGAAAAGTTTAATTTTGGAATTGTGGCAACAGTTGCTTTCAAAAACAAAACAGATAATGCAGGGTATTTCAAACTTCATATTGTCACCAGCCATATTGCGAATATTCTTCTCAACGTGACGTCACTCAAGGCACATGTCATTTCACTTGCAATGTCGGGGGGTGTTACCATATTTGAGTCAATTTTGCATAATTTTTCTTTTCAAAAATATTTTCGTGAAACAAATTTAGCATTTCCTGTTCAAATATGCAACAAATGAACAATATTTTGCTGCTAGCACTTGAGTTTATCTTAGCATATTAAGGGGTGTACAGGCCAGCGAAACATTTCAGAAATGTTTATGAAATGTTTTTGAAGCAAATTGGACACATTTTAAAAGATTTCTTTTATATATTTAGTAAATGTTTATGAAATGTTTCAACTTTATCCTGTTTTGGACTAGAAGAAAATTATGTGGTGGGATTATTAGCAGCGAGTAAAGTTTTTAATCGTATATCGGATACTTGTACAACAAAAATGATTTCCCATCACGATTCGGTAACTGTGAAACATTTCATAAATGTTTTTTGGTGTCCAGAATCAAAAAACATTCCAAAAAACAAACCAGCAAAACATTTTTAAACATTTCATAAAAATTGTTTTGTTTAATATCTAAGTGTTTTAGAAATAAATATGGATCGTGTTGGTATTTAATTGTTTTCAAATGTTTGGCTTATCTGGACACACTTTTATAGAACGAGAAAAAACAAAATAACTCGGAATACAGAAAGGGAGTTATTCGAATGCGAAAAAAATCAATTGATTTTTTGTGTTCCATTTTTTTTAGTCTGGCAACGTGATAGTTTGGCCATCGTTTACGGGCACACCAACATTTAAAAATAAAACAAGCCACAGCCACCTAGTGGGAAATAGTAGAAATAATTTCCAGATCATGATTCGTGATCTCGATCACGTGCTGTTGTTGTAGGTGTATGTAAATTGATGATCTATATGGATCATAACTGAAAATAAAAAACAGCTTATGTCCCGATCGCTACAAAGTAACCCTAGCCTCAGCCTAGATGTAGTACAGAATTTGTTTATTAGATTTACGCCATCTGCCATATTCTTGCAGCGCTTTCAATGTTTTTTCATGGACAAGTCTGAACATTATAATGGATTCAAAAAAAACCTTAAATTTGTATAAAAAGGGAATTCTAATGTCGTTCTTCCTGTTCATGAGTCTAAAATCTGTCGTTCATATGCTGTAACAGAACTGTAGATTTATTGATTCGATTTTTCCAAGAGAAGTTCTAAAAATAATTCCACATTTATTCGCTGTGCGCAAACCTGTGGTCAGATTCTGTAAAACGAAACGATCAAACGTTTTCGTGCGCACGAATGATTTGCCCTATGTTACACAAGCAAATTTCTTCGTGCACAGGAAAACGTTTGAACGTTTCGCCTTACAGAATGCCGACCCTGACATTGCTTCATATGATTCCTTTTATTTATATTTCAATGATGGTTCGACGTACTAGTAGGTACATACTAACAATTCTTACAATAGGTTGATGGCTAATACCTCAAACTTTCGTAAGCCGATGAATCAAAAGACCAGACTTACTGCAGCTTCATATACATTACCAAGCCACAAGCTTCTAAACATCATCTTTCCGAGCAATTTTAAACTGTTACTCGCTTCAGTTAAGAACATTTAGCTTAAAATTTTTAAAAATCTCAAAATTCTTCCGATAACAGTCTTTTTTCTTCTGCGTGTAGTCGAACCAGTGGTATCCCCCTCAGGATACAAACAACAACTTATTTGTCTAGAAAGTAATAAAACACATAATTTATTGCCATTAACCCTAAATAGACCAATATTATAGAAAAGGTATTTTAAAGGATTCCACGGCTCTATTCAATTTCTCCGCCTCCTATACCTTGTAAAATTAAAAATATATCAAAGCAACTCGACGACAACGACTGGAAAAAAAGGGCCAGTCCTACCTATATCGCCTTTTACGAATCTACCTAAACAACAACCTCAAAGGAGCCACGCTGTGCACGGATATGGAAAACAACATTAAAACGAATTATACCTGCAAGGGGTTCCACACTCCATTCAGTTCCACCATCATCAGCAATCAGCTATAAAGGTTCCTCCAACCTTGGGCGATTGGCAGGCTTTCTATCATTTCTCATCGCGTTCCATGTGCCGTACCAACACCATCATATGTATGTGTGTTTCGGTATGTCCTTTCGTCGATTAAAAAGCTCTGCGCCTTCAACAGCCAACAACAACCGTACAGCAATTTCGTTATGATTGGCGAATGATGGCGAGTATAGCGCTTGGCTGATCTTGGCCGCACTGTGCTAGTATCCTTAAACATGTAGCACAATATCACGCTAACATCCAATTTGCACGCAAGGCATAAATAAAGATAGAAAAAGGGGGAAAAAAAAAGTCTTTTCAAAACACCTGGACAAGTCCATTGGTGAGAAGTGGGCCGCCGCAAAGTGTGGTGAGAGTGGCAGTTTGAACAGGCACAGATAATCTCCAATGGAGACCCAACCGACCACCTGCCGTGAGATTTGTTAAAAATTGCAAGGGAACTTTTAAATTATCCTTTTTTGCGCGCACCAACTCACACGACAAAGTAATTTGTTAGTGCGCTGCTTGTGGGCGGTGATATTGTTTTAATTATTAAAAATGCTGCGAAGGGGATACCAATTTGAAAGCTAATGAAACGTTTCATGGTACTAGTGAAGGACATTAAAAACAGATTTGAACTGTTTTAGAATATATTGACCTACTATCCAAAGGTTTTAGTTGCTTCCTACTAATCATTCAGTAAATCATCATTATATTTAAATTTTAAGATAGGAACACTTTAGTCTGAACCTTAAGCATTGAGTCCTCGAATTATGTTTTAAACGTATTCGATGGCATATTATTCGGTTCAACTTAATTGAACTACTTGCAACAAGTAGAATACTTTTTTAAGGGTAACTTTACTCAACCAATGCGCCGCTGCAGTTAACGTGGTCTTTTCGTAATGGACTCCACTTATGAGTGCTACTCAAGGATTTGTCCTTGGACCTCTTTTAAAGACGTTTTCTATACCTTATACACATGTGACTCCCAAAACTGTTCTTTTTTTATAATCATTCAGTTATCATTTCGATTATGTAGGAATTTGTCAGCTACTGTGATGTTACGAGATCACAGATAACTCTTGCGAATTACTACGTGCTTTGAAAATTATTTACAATTTTACGAGAGAGTCTCTTACAATCGTATGGCTTGTCTGAGTGACTCCAGGCAGCTTCGTATAGGGCTACGGCAATAAGCAGTAACTTCCCTTTTTTTTCAAAGAACATATGTCTTCTACAAGAACAACCAAAGAATACTTTTGATATAATGCTTAAACTGTGCGTCAGAACTTGCACCTATACTCTGTAATCTGTTCAAAGTTTTCACAGGCGAAATTTTGCAAACAAATCATTGACGTGGATAAAAAATAATTGCCGCAGTATGTCCGCAAGGAACAATAGGCCCAGCTCTTAATTTTTTGGGACGATTGGAGGAATCTACAATTCACATTCCGAGAGAACTTTTTTTTATGACAGTTGTTCTAATCTGGAATATTTGTCAGACGTTTGCGCGAGGTGGCGCACTAAAACCACTAAGCCACTGCGCCTGACAGTGACGCAGATATTTCTCTTAAATTCACAAAAGTTTTGCACAGTCCTCTGGTCTCAGCTCTTTTGGAATAACCTGTTAGTAATGGCTAAGGTGTGTCCTGTCCAAAAATCTTCAGAACTAAAAGCTTCTTAATTTAAGTGTATAAAATTATATGCATCACCTGCCTTCGGTCAAAGCGATAAATGGCAGGGTTCAATCCTTAACAGAAGAAAACAAGAGAAAAAGAATATTGGATATAAGAATTTAAGTGAATTTTTGTTGGAGTTGAAAACAGCTATAACTGCAACTAAAGTGTGTCCAAAATTGTACTTACTAGGCTTTTCTTATAACGAAATATATTCTTATAAGCCCACCAACTTCATTGGGGCCAAACGTATTTCTAGGGTAAAATACCATTTTAACAAAAATAAAGTGCACGACTGGGTCGAACGTAACTTTCTCGTTCATCAAAAGTTTGGTTGGTTGTTTTCTTATTTTATAAAGTAGGTAGGTAAAAATCGGAGAACCGATTCTAGATAAAAGAAATGGGTTCAAATGAAGTGGGAGTTTCTAATTGTGAAAGGAAGTGGCTCCAATTATTTTAAGGTGCATATTCAACAAGGTTGAAAACAGTGTAATATTTGCTAAAATTAAGTTTTGCGTAGCTGTTACAGCATTTTTATCGGAAGTAGGGGAGATTATAACAAACATTTTGCATAGATATGTGAAAATAGATTGGGAAGTATCTTTATCAAAATCGTTAGAGCAGTTTTTTTTTTTTTTTTGCAGACAAAATATGAAGTACCAAATATTGAAAAGTTTAGTTTGAAAAACACTATTGCTTAACTATTTAGCTGAAAACCGAGTACAAGTTATTGTTCGGGTTGTAAGGACTACTTGGTTTTTATGTTTTATCGAAATCGAAAATGGGGTTTTCGAGATATGAGCAGTTTTTAAAGTGAGCGTATAATTTTGAAAACATCAATTAGAGTAAGGTTTGCATTTTGGGTAAAATCATGCCGTTTTGAGGTGAACTAGGGAAAACTATATTTTTCAAAAATTACTTTTTTCAAAAATCCATTTTACGATAATACAGAGAAAAACTGAGTTAGATTAGTAGTAAGTTAGAAATGACCATATACCTTAGAAATTCATTTCTGTTACAATCGTATGACCGTTTTCGAGATATGTCAAAAAAAAGTACTGTTACTCGATTTCTTAGCGGAAAACAGTTATGCTTACCTCACCTACATAAGCTTAAATATCAACTTTGTTGAAATCGTTAGAGCCGTTTTCGAACAAATCAAACTGGTAGGTATGGAAATTTTGTATGGGAAGTACCATTAATATTGAGGTAAGCACCGAAACTTTAAATCAGAAGTTTGAACGAAATCCGTTCAGCCGCTTAGGCTGTAGGCCTCGGGACATACAGACAGACAGACGGACAGAATTTTGCGACCCACTTTTTTGAGTTCGCCTATCATCGTAATGTCAGAATTGATTAACATCTCGAGTTCGAAATTTTGTACGAATACAATATATCTTTCTCTTACTACCTAATGTGAAATAAATCGGTTTATAATTTACTATTGTTTTAGGCAATATTAACATCTTTTATATATAATTCTACTGTACGTGTGTTGTGACTGAACTCCTCCTAAACGGCTGGACCGATTTGCATACATTTTTTTGTATGCGTTTGGGTTGCGCCCCGGGTGGTTTAGATTTACAATTCGGTCCAATTGGACAATGGGGCGTGGTACCTCCCATACAAACCACAAATTAAAAATCTATTATTTCTGCTCCTGATAACGGTATTTGCACAAAATTTGGTACGTCGGTTTGGTGTGCATTTTTTAAGTGCTGCTGCAAATATGGGCGGGATTGTACAAAGGGGCGTGGTACCTCCCATAAAAAAAAAAATTAAGAATCCAATATTTCTGCTCCTGCTAACGGTTGGTATTTCGGTTGAGTGAACATATTTTAAGTTCTGCTGCAAATATAGGCGGGATTTGATAAAGTACGTGTGTATTTCACTGAATAAATTTTTTTTGGTCATCGAGCTTATTTGTTTGCTTTTATTTTTTGACATCTCACAAATTCGTTCTCAGTCGTTCAAACAAAAGTAAATTTTAATTTACGCAATAGTGGTTTGTTTTATTTCGAATTGCAAGACAACGAGTGTGGTGTCATTGAAAACAACACAAACTTAAATCAAGCAACAACTACGGCCACACGTAGGTATTCTAATTTAAGTGTATTGCATTCAGTGCGTTTCGTTATTTTCATATTTAAATTTTTTTGTATCTTTGGATATTTTTGGTGTCGCATTTTCAGTGAATATTAAGTGTATTACATTCACATATAAGTTACGTAACTGAAACAATGCCACGTCTTCGTGGACGAGAGGGAAATATTGGTCGACGGACTATCCATCCACAATTACAGCACAACCATCGGTTTAATACATCGGCACAAGATCAATTGACGGACAATGGAAATGTAATAAATCCGACTGCAATCACACGTGCTTATGAAAGTCAAGAGCACCGCAATGAACGCCTTCGAGCTAATGCATTGACACAAAGACTGGCCCGTCAACGAGTCACCGACACATTCAGAACACGCGAACAACAGCGTTTGCAAGTGTATAATGTAAAAATAAGTCGGATTGTGTTTGAATTGATGTTCTCTTAATGCGTGAACGGATTTTGTTTCTGGAAACTTTAAATGAAAGGTGACGTCAATACCAAGGTTTGTATGTATATAAGGCATTTGTATGTGTATTGGTTATACGAGTTATAGGCATTTTAGCGAACATACTTTAAATGAAATTTTGTGGATATGTTAAAGATACGATCGTTTTGGTGGCCACCCGACAGGTGACAGGTGGTATTCAATCTCCGAAACCACTCAACTGATTTCAATGGAATTTTGTGGATTGGTATGTGAGGTTCCACCTAGGAAGATGGTATAGTCTTGGACCCGTTGGGTGGCGCTGCTGTCGAACGATCAAGAAGCCGGAAATCTATGAAGTCGTTTCTATGCATTGAACTCAATTTAATTCCAAGGGAGTTTCATTCGTTCAATAGAGAGGTTCAACTATCAAAAGGGATGTTAATAGTTTAATAAATTTTAGGTGGTACGATACGAAGTTGGCCGAGTCAGCTAGTATTTTATAAAACACCAAAGCTTAGAACTCGTCAAGGCCATCCAGCAGTTCAAACTCAATTCGGACGCCGATCGCATTTACTTCCGATAATCTATATAGTGCTCTCAGGTCTCAGCTATGCTTCCCTTTCCGAAAGCTTCCGTCAACAATTTTCATATCTAATGCATACGAAGAAACACCCACTTCAATGGGACCACATCTCCGACTACATATTTGCGCCGGCAGAGCACTGCTTCCCCACAGCTGCTTGGATAATAAAGACTAAACCCCCACATTTCGTCTAATTATTTCTTAATTACTCCATAAATTATCACAGGTATTTAATTTGCGACTATAAACCGAAAGTGTTTCCGCCATAAACAACTTTCCGATAAAGTGCGCCGCGCGCTAAGCTCTCACAGAGGGTCACCCTCTGGGGGGCACTCATATTGCGAGCGAAACGCATTATGCGGACTTTCGTATCAATTACAGGTGGATGAGAAAACACTTTAAGGGCGGACCAGGCTTGTCATTGCATGTCCTTAGCACATCACCAATTGACCGTTTATATTGTTGGATCTTAGGCGCTTAATGGGTGTGATGATCCCTGAATTTGCAGCAAGCCGCCTGCCAGATAGTTCCATCCGTCTCAGGCCAATTGACCCCGTGTCAAATTCACAAATTCACCGCAAATTTCTTGCCTAAATCGATAAGAGCATTGTTAATCGGTGTTATCGCCTTATACCCATTACAGTATGGCGCTAATTCAATTACAAAGGAACGAGAAGCGGGAAACGCTGTATGGGTTATGGTTATGTTGTTGGCGGAAGTTTTCGACTATAGCAACTATTCTGGCACGTGGATGGATTTTATGACACATAATGCTTTCTCTAACGACATCTTGATGACGATGGAAATTGCTGTCGCTTCTCTGTGAGCGCATATTCATTGCGAGTCTTCCCAGGCAGCTTATATAGGTGTTAAATATAAAACGACATATGCTAGGAATATTTGAGGTGGAGTTAAGATTGAGTGGCGTCATAAACGAGCAAGGTCGGAGTTAACTTTTAGTAGCAATTACAAAATTAGACATAAGTGGGTTGATGAAGTGAGTTCAGTTCAGAGGTTGTAAAATGCAATTAGCTACCAGTTGAGGTTAGCATAAATGTCTTGTAGTTGGTGTAGTTGCTCATGCCATTTTATTTGAAGGTTTGGCGAGCTTCGGGTATAAAATTAAGTCATACTTCGCAATATACAGGCCTAAACCCTGAGAGGTGCTAACAGCGAACTAGAACAAGTTCTGTACAGACCTACAGCCCTCAAATAGTCTGCTGCCAGTAGGTGCAACAGTGAAGACTAGAAGCTTCGTTAAACGTCAACTTGCATCCTTACCTGAGGGCACAACCTTAAACAATTTCGGCGCCGAGTGACAGTGCTTGTTTATTGTGTAACCAGGAAACATCTTTCAGTAGACACAACATTTTTATCACTCTTTGTAGACAGCTACGTAGCAGGTGCTTCAGGTGAATTTATTTATGATTAAAAAACTTGTCTTCGTAAATGTTTCGTAGTTCCCATTGACGAAGTTGGTGGGTACATTCAGAACCTATCGATCTTACATCTAAAATATTTGTTTCCTATAAGAAAATGTGACAAAAGTGTGCTTTCCTTACTCCCTCCTCGTAAAGCCGAGTAGCGTTCTACTTGCATAATATAACTCTCCCTATGCAAATCCAGCATTCACGCATACCACCGGGCTATCCGCTCCATACGTCAATCTGCGCAAAAAAATAAACAGCTACACTTGTAAATGCATCAACGTAGATATCTGCAACGATACACATCCAATACAGCCAATTACCACTTCCATTAGGGGTATATACCCATTCTACCCGAAAAGCGGCGCCATCCGCTTTGGTTTAATTTAACCCCCCGTATCCATTTACGCCAAGTCATCGTTTAATCAATTGCTCCATAAAACGATGAGCTCCGCGCGTTTCGGCCATTAATATTCCAGCCAGCGCTTCGGCAAGAGCTCACGCAAAGCCAAACACAAATTGCAGACCCCATCCGGAGCAAATGGCATTCCTTATGGTAAATCATATTTTCTAGACAATTTTCACCAATCTAACGGACCAACCACCCCAGTGCCAAAAATCAATTTCACTTTATCAATTTATGATTTAGATTTTTCGGGGTTTTTTTTTCACGTTGTACACGCTGCGGAGTGTGGAAGCAACAAATCGGTTGCTATGAATTTTTTAAGAATACTGCGAGTTAAGGGGTGCCTTCCTCTCAGTTTGGTGCTGCTAAATTTAAAGTTATCAACAGGCGAAAAGTCCTTGAGCTACTTTGCTCGAGTGAATAACGTTCAAACCCTTAACACGCACTTGATACTTTTTACTTTTCGTAGGAGAGACGTGGATGACGTTATGAGCGCGCATACTTTTTTCTTACTTCATTTTGTTATTAATGAACTGAAATATCTCTTATCCTTGTCCTGCCAAGTTGGGTGTCCTTCCAACTGCTTGAGAATGGGAAACGAAAAAAAAAACTGGTCTGCAATCTTCCTCACTGTAGCTCAATCTTTTCGCAATCTTCTCCAATCCGAAGTGTATGCCACCAAGTGCCATAGAGTTTCACGACAATGTATAACTATATACATTTAAAAGACTCACTCGCATTTCGGTTCATCTAATTTACGCACTCTGCCATCCATCATTTGTGTATAAGTTGATTAAAAGTAAAACTCCTTTACTGGCGCGCGGGCCAGGACTGAGCGTGATAAAGTTGCTGAAGTTTTCCTTCGGATATCCCCGTTGCTAGCTCAATATTCCTCAAGAAAAACACACATTAATTTACTTTCTCGCTACAGCTGAAGTTCGGATAAAAGTTGCAAAATTATCGCGTCGTCCTTAATGTATATGTAGATTTACTCACAGACACACGTAACTATACTGTCGTGTACCGCCATTTGCAGCTTTGTGACAGTAATAGTTGGGTGTAATTATAATCCTAATACAGGCGCAGATGAACGGGGAATAAATGAAAAGTTGAGCAGTTGTTGGAAAAAAGTTTCCGTTTCCGCTATTCCTGCAGAACGCCAGAAAGAGTCTTATTAAAATGTCCTTAAGGGCAGCACCCAAGCTTTGGATATAGTTGCACAGAGGCTGTCGAAACGCTGAAAGTGAATTGTATATTTCTATTTGTTCAGACAAAGAGCATAAGGGATTTTGAGATAAATTTATTTATTGCAGCTCTAAAAGCTAAGGAGCACGGAACTCAGCAGTCGTTCATGTAATTTTCAGAAATTGTCTTGTTGCGGGCATTATTGTCATAAATTAGAAATTGGGGTATTAAGACTTCGTCGGATCAAACGAAAACGGAATTCTGGAAGACCTTTATACATTTATATGAATGAGTTTGTCTCACTGAAGCTACTTAATTTATTTGAAGAAGACGTAATGCATCCGATATTTACAATAAAAAGTTACACAGACTTATGCGTCGAAACTTGTGTTTAAACTTTTTACAAAAATAATGCAAATAGGGGGAATTTGACATGGGGAAAGTTACAAAAATTCGGACAGTACATAATGTATATCTAAAGCCTTTCAAATGGAACCGCTTAAATTAGAGTTAAGAAGAAAGCAATATCACAGTTAAGTCTCATTTGATCATTTGAAAACCGACACCTTTCAAGCAGAAGAATGACCCTTCATCGAAAAGAATTCTTTTAGCTAAAAGATATTTTAGTAGAAAGAGATGGGTTCTCGGTACAGAGTTCTTCAGTCAAAACAAAGACACTTTTTAGCAAACGGAAATTTATTTAGTCTTTAGGAAAACTTTAAAAAATACTTCTTTGTAAACTTTTACAAAGGCGGAAGTGTTTTGCCGAACTGCTTGGAATACAAAATTGAAGTTAATAAATTAAAAATTATCATCGTTTTTATATTGTTTTCAAAGAGCTTTTTTTAAATTTGAAAATGCTGGAAGAGCTTTTGAATTTGAATATATAATGAGCTTTTATTCAAAGGCTACAATATCTAAAAAAATCTTGTAAAACATAATGAAAAGTGATGCTAAAAGCTGACAAGCTATGTCGGTTCAACAAGGTTAAAAGTAGAAATTGGTTAATCGGTTATTTTCCAAAAAAGTTTGTTGGCTATTTAATTAATGTATCGAACAATTTTTAACAACCTACAAAATTTGACTCGTATACAGCCAACTCCTTAAAGCTACATTGGGTCGTATGAGTAAAAACTAGCATTTGCTTTGAGTAAAAGGTTTTAACAAAGTAAAAGCCCTTAGCAAATGCTTTGAATCGGTATGAATAAAAACCTAGTTTGCCAAAGTAACTTCGGAAATTCGAACATAGCATTTACTTCGCTGTACATGTCCTTGCCTTGCAATATCTGTCAAACTTGACAAGTTTGTTTATTTTGAATTTATTTTCAATTTTTTGTGGGAAAATTATCAAAAGCAATCTATAGCTCCAATTGCACCTGGAAACATAAATGTTATTTGGAAAATCACTTGGCGATGTTTGATTTCTTCCACAGTTGTCGGAAAATGTGTCCAATCATCGGCTTGTTGAACTATTTTTTGACACACATACCAATTAGTTAACGAAACGGTTGACTGATGAACACCAAGATCTTCTCCAACACCAACCTAAGCACATACATTTTTTACTTGTTGCCATGAATTTTAAAATGTCTACCCGAAAGCCCGGATCTCCTAAATAACTTACGAAAGATTTAATATTCTGGATATTTGAAAGAGCACCACCACGCGTCTCAAAATTATCATTTAAAAAAGTATTAGCCAAAATATCCACATTTTCACGAAACAATTGTTAGAAGTTATTCTTCTTTGTCTATACTGTTTTTTTATTAACACGAACGTTAACAACAAGAGGTAAAACAGGTATTTGATGTGAAAACTTATCGCATCCATGTTTTGTTTGGTTTTCCTGCACGAACAAAACTTAATTTTTTAAGTTCCTTAAGCCCGTATGACACTACACTTTTTTCTGCATTTTTTCTGCTTTTAAAATGAAAGCAGAGTACGAAAAATTAGAACGTAAATTCCCGATAGGAGTGAGTGCGTACACACCAACTTTATTAATGTAGAAACATCACAAAAAATGCATTAAAAATGTATTGAAATCACATTTTTCAGCTGCTGGCAGCTTTTTTGACATTTCAAGATTATTTGCAACTAAATTCGATTGAAAATTTGCGGTTGCTTTGCAAACAATTGCTACCCCTTTCGTAATACACTTTTAGTCTCTTTTACACACCGCTGACTTTTCAACATTATAAAAATGATGAAAAAATGTGTGATACGGGCTTTAAGAGTCACTTAAATTTATAATGAAAATGTATGTCTGTCAAGAATAATCCTCTTTGCAAACTCAACTCAATTAAAACATGAAATCGTTGTAGATCCAAACACTAATTTTATTCAGGTCGAAAACTATGGTAACAATACAGCTTACATCAAAATCAGGGTTTCGACATCCATTGATATCCATGATAAGCTATGTTCCACAACTTTCCTTCTATAATTCTTTTTGAAACAAAATACCTTCCAAATACAACAAGTAATCGTAAACAACCAACCACTATATAATTACGCTTATCCACTTAAATTTGTTCCGTTCCATTGAAGTAAAACTACCCTCAAATGTATTCACTCTGCGTCAATGGGTGTTAGTCCATCAGTCTGCTTTAGACAAACTTCTTTCAAATGAAAAGGACTCTCACGCCATCTTTATTATCAAAATCAGAAAGTTCTCCTCTTTATGCATTCGGTGCAGGGATAACAAAAAATAAAACCAACTTCTTCTACCACTCTAACTGGCGTTCTCTCCGACTCGTTTGAAATTTTCAACAATCTGCAGCTGGCGAAGAAGTTTTCCTTTATTTTTAAATGCTCTCCTACTTTGCGAATCCTCTCGCAACTGCCACGAAAATTGCCCCCAAAACTTGTTTGTGGAAGAATAAAGAAATAAAAATAAAAATAAAACGAAACAATAATGCGCAAGAACAAATGAATGAAGTAGCTGCGGAGTTGAGAAAAGTGCATAAGCCAATACAAAGGGAATCGTCAACAGAGACCCTTTGAGGGGTGGAACAAATGATCGCTCTTCCTGCGCGACAGTACAAGTGCCAGTGCTTCCACGGGATAATTACCATTATTATAATGATGAGAATATAATAATGCAACTTTTTTAATTGCTTTGGTTGTTCCCGCTTTGCTGGCAATGATGCTGATAGCCGGGCTGCCCTGTGGAGCAATTTGCATTCGGGATTTAGATTTTGCTTTGATTTCCCCTTCGTTCTTGATTTCTTCATCCGCTATTCACCCTACCATTAGTTGAAATTAGTTTTTCTCTATTGCAGCGGGATGTATTCGTGATGAGTAAAAGCGTTTCATTTTGTCACAGTTAGCAGTTTTTTGCCATCTCGCTTTAGAGAGCTTTACCAGTTTATATAGGGATGGAGTTATGTGTGACAACAACTGTCACCTGCTTGCACGCACAGAGTTAGGTGAATTCTTGAACGGTTACGGTTACTTTGATTTTTTACGGCATAGATTTTTTTTCTGCTCGTCATGAATGCCTTCAGCACGTTGGGACTTCTCCGAACATCAACACTCTTTGAGGCACAAGACTCTGATAGTCACCAACGCCCTAGTATGTTGGAATGCTGTAGCATCCTACAAGGCACTGACAATGATCGGCACGTTGCGCGTGGTTATCAATTGTTCGGAGACGAGCAACGGATTTCAGGACTCAACATTTGTTAATCGACTTCGAAGCCATATATTACAGCATTCAATGTCAGGAGCTCTATATGGCGGAGCCCGATTTCGGGATCCTATGTACCCTATGAAACTGCTGCTACTTTCAGGTAAGCTTAATACTTCTGAGCACCTTGCCTGTACAACTGCAAGTAAGTGCCCGGAATCACAGAGCATGGAAGAGTGCTCCGTCTTAGGTAGAAACCCTTGACGAATCGGTAGCTCGTTTAGAAGGAACTATAAGTATTGCGAGTGATTGTCAAGCTCAGATCAATGAAAGACAACGAACCTTTCAATAAAACTTTTCTGAAACTTTTCTTCTACATATTTAGCCTGGCACACTATTCCTATGTATACTCAAAACAGTCTTAAACCGTATTCGAATATGCGTATGTGGCTATCATGTAGCCTTGCGACACCCCGCCTAGATCTAAGGAGGCTCACTACCGCCACTGGTAACAGTTTCCGCCCCTATCCCATTTTTGTTGATTAAAACTATAAACATAGCCGCAATTTATCGGATTACGGCAAATTCCATAATGCCGCCTCATAGATCGCGCATTTCGAACATAAACCCGCCACGCGAAAGAAACTATGAAATCCCCAAATCCATGTGCTGTACTCAAAGTTAAGCCCAAAATAAAATCCGCTAAAAAGTGTCGAATATTTGTGTGGCGTAATTCTTTTCAAAGAATCTCTTTCCCTAAATTAAATACACATTCCCTTCTGTTCTGTTCACGTTCACTTGCTGAAAGAAAAATATGCGGCATAAAGTTTTTATTTATTTTTAGCAGAGGCAAAAAAAAAAAAGCGAAAATTGCCAAAAGTAACCCCTTATGTGTGTGTATTTTGTTAAGTGCACGCCATAATCCTTTTGGTGTTGTGTGAGGAAAGCAAGCAGCGACTCAGAAAAATACACCAACAAAAACAACAGCAACACAAAACAAATCTTAAGCTAAAAACTAAGAAAAGAATGAAATAAACGAGCGCAAAGGATACCGAAGATCTCCCTTAGCACAACTTTAATTATCAAAGTTTCTTCGTTCGCAATCCTGAAAAATGTTCCACATGTCACATTCTTTCTTTCTTCCAGGCAACTTCCTTTGCCGCCACTCATATCCTTGTTGTGAGTGGGTATTGTCTTAGCGAATCATTTTTTTCTCAAGACCATATACCATGTGCTTGTGTGTAGAGTGGAAAGGAATCCCTCTCTGTTGGAGAATCCTTAACCTCCATTTTAATCTGTCATTAGTTTGTTCGGGAAACATATGACATTGACATAACCGCATCAGTTTCTCCTTCTGCAACATTCTGCTCCTCTGTTTGTGTATATTGTGTGCCGGAGTGTGTTCGTTGCGGGGTGGTATTACCGACAAACTACCCGGCAAGTGGCTTTCGGAAAAGTTTTTCCTCTCCGACCATGCTGGGCGTCAATCCGAAGCAAAATGGCTTTTGGCAGGAAACTAAGAATTTAAGTCAAAATGCTTTCCGCAGGACAAATTTTGCATCCACTTTTTCCCTGTCATTGTCGGTGTTTTTTGTTTTTTTTTTTTGTTTTGCTGTTTCTCTGGCTGGCAATTGCCAAAGATCCGGATCAGACTTCAAAACAACAACAATTTACAGAAGCCAAAAAAAAAGTAAAAAACAAGTAACACGCTGCACAGCTGAACCATGACGTTGCGTCATTGTGTTGTTGTCACTTGCATTCCTAGTAGTACGAGTAGGTGCGGTATCGTATATACAAAGCAGGACTGATGACTGGGTTAGCTGGCAGTGTATGTGGACCAGACCACCTGACAACTGGGGTTGCAGACTTTTCTGAAAAATGAGTTTGTCTTATGCCAGTAATGCAAAGTAATGTGAAATCGATCCCTGGGTTTCTGGAGACAGGGATTTTCCATCTTGATGCTATCATCAGCGACGTGGTTAGTTCCAGGGGATGTTCGGAGTGAGTCATGATTTTCAATATGAATGCCTTGGCATAAGAGGCGGTAGCTTTGGGTGTCTGCGGGATTGATTGATTTTTTTTTAAATCTTCTGCCCTTTTGGACTGTTTTTCCCCGGAAGAAATAGGATGCCATTGAAGCAGTCGGATCTGTGCAATGCGGACTGAAAAGTAAGATGTTCTCTATGGTTTTGGTGGGCACGCCACTTACCTAGCAGTAAAACAAAAGAAAATTGTTCGAAATAGAAGGAGCTGCACAGCATTATAATATTGAGGCTGTCCTCTTAGAGAACAAGGCCATAAGCAGGAAGTCTCTGCACTGCAGGTGGTATTGCCTTGAGACCTTCCAGGCTGTGTCTGACATGATATAGTTGGCTGAAGCAATCACACGGACTTACATTTATTCTCCTTCGACCTATATGTGGATGTTACATAGTTGACCCCGCAGTGTAATTTGATTTTAACTTAATTTATTTAATTTAATTTATTTATTTATTTAATTTATCAAACAAAGTTACAGTAGTTAGTTAGTGATTACTTGGCAATAATAAACACAATACATAAAATACCTACATTAAGCATTTCCACCATTTCTTAAAATTAATAGCAAATTGTTTTTAAAAGAAAATCTACTTAGACTAAAGTCGATAATATCGCAAACAGTATTAGTTACACTTAAGCACCTAGATAATGGTCCATTTGAAGCATAATTTGTTCAGTGACAAGGAATATTAAAAAACAATCGGTTTCTAAGCATCCTCGCAGGAACATTAAAGTTAATTAAGGCCAAAATATCGGAACAATCAACATGATTCGCTAATACATAACGAATGAAAATGACCTCGGAGAATTTTCTTCGAATGTTAAGAGGCAAGATACCAAATAATTTACATCTAGTTTCATAGGAAGGCATATCTATATCCCAGTGAAGCCTTTTCACTAATACTCTAGTAAAACGTTTTTGTATTCTCTCTATTCATACAAAGGACACCAAATATTAGTACTACAATATTCAAGAGTAGATCTACCAAATGCAAAAAACAGACATTTCAAAGTGTGAGGATCACAGAACTCCTTTCAATTGCGCAAGATAAAACCCACCATTGAATTACCCTTGGCAACTAAAAAGTCTATATGTCTTAAGAAATCAAAAACATTTCTCCAAGGTTACAATTGCAAGTAGCTCGCCGCTTATTTTATAAGAGAAGTTGATAGATGAACGCCTACGACAAAACGTTAAACTTTGACATTTTTCAATATTTAGGTGCAAGGAATTAATTAAACACCAATTCTATAATCTGATAAGATCTTCTTGTAATAACATGCAATCTTGTTCAGTTTTTATACATCGAAAGACTTTCAAATCACTTAGAATTGAAAAATATGTTGGGTATAACGTTTATAAATAACAAGAAAAAGAGGGAGCCAAGATGGCTTCCTTGAGGCACGCCCGAGGTAGCATTAATAGGTAAAGAGAGAATTTTATTAATACGAACATACTGAATACGACCTCTTAAGTATGTCTTAGCCCAGTTTAAAAAGTTAGAGTGGAAACCTATTTTATTTAACTTCAAAAGTAATATATTATGATTAACACGATCGAAAGCTTTGGAGAAGTCTGTATATACTACGTCTATTTGCTGCCCTTTCTCAGGTCCATTTAAAATGAAATTTGAAAAAATTGTAAGGTTTGTGCTAGTGGATATACCAGCAACAAAACCATGCTGACAGGAAGAAGTACCGATGTATAAATAAACTAGATCGGATCAAAATTTGGCTGTACCAAAAACCACAGAAATAGATTTCCACATCATTCAAGAAGGCAACATATTTCATTACCCACGCAGCGATAACCAAATCCTGCTATTAGGACTGGCGAAGAACCTCCGTTTCCAAAACTTCCCAATGCAACATAAACATGATCAGCTATACGCCACTGCAATCTCTATTGGCACAAAAATACAATTGAAAGAACGAAAGTATAGAGTGAGATGTTTACATTCTATGGGAATGTAGACGCAAATTAAATTTCCAATTTCGAAATAAAATCTAAGAGGTTCGGCAGTAGTATTAGTATGGAATTCTATTATTTTCCAAAGCCGTCGGTCGCCTACCCATAAATATTAAAACACTCCACAAGCACCCGAGCATTGTCAATTTTTAAAATTAAATTCTATCGCCATGAGAACTCTTCGCCCAAAACCGCTCCCGCAATGGAAATAAAAAGGACACAGTCGGGGCTAAGGGGTGCCAAAGAAAACTTCATTACAATTCACAAAACAGCCTTCGTCACTTGCCAAATTAAATTCATTGCTCTAACCCAAATGAGTTTTCGCCTATTTTTTCTTTCTTTCCTTCGACAATAACAAAATGAAATAAAATAAGAAACAAACAAAAGGAGCCGACCGAAAAGTCGTTAACCCAAAGAAGAAAATGTTCGTTTTGAAATAATTAATCAAAACAACATTGAATTGTTGGGTCATCGCCTTTAGCTAGCCCGGCAACAAATAACCGAAGAGGGACTTGTGAGAAAAAAACAAACGAACTTCGGGGGACAAAAACGGGGAATGTGCTTCAGTTTTTTTTCTGCGCCAGCCCCGGAGAAGCGGGAGGTTTTGTAGAGTGCTTCCGGAATGTTACGTATACGCCACCTCATCACGACGTTGTCGTCCTATGATAGAACAAGCATTGTGTCGGGGTACAGAGGAGTTCCTACTTGCAAACTCCATTTGCGCTGACATCAATTAATGACGGAAAGCTTTTAATGAGTACACATGTTTCGTAGTTGCCACTGCTGCACATCCGGGTGCTGTTACTACAGCCGCCGGAGGTAAGGGCGGGCGCAGATGCTTAGCAAATTTCTAGAGAAGCATGAAAATCACAACTTTCAATTATCTGCGATGAAAATGTTCATCGTGGAACGTGTGATCATAGAGATGGCTGTGGGTGTGTTTAGATGTAATCTTGCCTCCTTAAGTGAGTTACGTGGAACATGCCAGCCCAACAGGTATGCGCTCCCTGTGCCTTTGGCAAATGTTTGATGACAAAATCTTTTCCAAAGTGGAGCACTTCCCAGTTGGTGCAACTGCCTGGTTGACTGACAAGATGGGTGTGTGCGAATCGTCTAATAAATTGAATTCTCTTGGTAATGCAATTATTATTGTAGAGATTGTGTGTGCACTTTCCTCGTCGTGTGTGTATTTTTATTTTTTATTTAATTTAAAGTCTGCACAGTGGGTGTACTGCGGCATGCTGTGTTGTAAATTCATTAAAACTGCACTTAGCACTGCAACGACAATGCAATATGACAGATATTTGATGAAATAATGGATGCGAATCCTTTTTGAGTGCTCATACATGCAGGCACGTGATTTATTTTTGGATGCAGGGCGAGGCAATTTGATTACATTGTAAAGTGGTCTAGTTGGTGGTGGGTTTGCATTCATGTATCTAATTATAAAACTTGCAATTGAAATTTGATAGCACTGGTGGAGCTACTCGGACTAATATGTATGTTGGCACAGTCTGGCAACTGTGAAGTGCTATTGTCAATGCAAAATGTGGGTCGAAAATACAATTTGCTTTGAAGTACACGACTGAATCGATTGAAACAAATTTGTAATTTCTGTAGGCAACAGCTGCGAAAGAGCTTCTGTAGTCTTTGTTAACCGAAGTTGATCCATTTCGATGCAATTGTTTAGATCCTGCTGTAGTAAAGTACTCTGACATGGCTCTGACACAAAGTTGACACTACGGAATTATGCTGAAGACGCCTTGACAGAAGTTCTCGGGTTTTCACGGTGTTTTTCAGTAGCATATTCAAAGAACTTGCATCTTTAAAATAACAGTACGTCACAATTTTGTTTTTCATTCCTCATTGGAGTTTACAACTTTTTGTTTCTCAATGTTAGTGTTTATTTTATTGTAAGCTTGTGACATAGTTCGAAGGTCAACATAGACTTTTGATGCGACTCCCGCTCCACTCACTGGGTTTCACAAAGTAACCTAAGCAAACATCGGACTTTATTTCACAATAGCAGTTAGGAAGAACTTTGAACAAATATGAACAGGCGTTTTAAACGTTGTTTTGATTATAAGTGATAGCACCTCAGACATAAAAGTCCTCCATAACAAAAGACCAGTGAAAGGATAGCACAATATCTGTCTGTCAAAGATGACACGCTCTTTTCTTCATGCGGTTTGTCGATATCTAAAACAAATCCGTTAACAAATGAGATAAAGTTCTCATACAAAGTACGATATTACTATTATGTGTGATAGATAACGCTCGCCTTGTACCTATTTCTTCCATGCATACGAAAGTGTATAGATGTTCAAAAATCATAAATAAATATAAAATATACCGACAAGCGAATGCCCACTTCTCCCCAATTTCGATTCATAATACATTTTAGCAAATACATATTCCCTGAATAGCAACACAATTAACTCGACTCAACAAAGTACTAATTGTTACTTCTTTCCCGTTCCACAATAAATGAGGACAAAACAAAATGGAGAACCAACTCAATTTCATGTTAAACATCTCCATAGCTAAAGCTGAGAAAAGTCCCGCTCGCTCTATAAAACTTACTTCCTTACTTCCACGATAACAGAGTCCTTCTGCTACAGACAATTGGCAAGCCAGAAAACACAGAAAAATCCTACAAAGGAACAGAACAAACCCATGGATAAGAATGGGGTGGGTGGCAAAAAGAAAAACCAAATCAATTCAAACACATTTCAATATCATCTGCTTTCAGCGAAGGACTTAGAAGACGACGACAAGGACATTGAAGAGGCAAACGACAACGAGAGCAGCGACATCGACAACGCGACGAATTGAAACGACTTCACTAAAAACCAATTACGAATCGAAACAACATCGCATCTGCTGTGCTCTTCTCCTTGTCACTCGTCCAGTGATAGAACAAAAAAAGAAAAATAGAAAAGTGAAAGTGAAGCCACCTCCTTCGCCCGCAGGCAGAAAGGATCATAGAAAAAATAGATAGATAGAAAAAATAACAGATAATCCTCAAAGCGTTGCGCTACTATCTCGCTTTCCTTCAATGTTCAATCCGCAAGACTTTTATTATCATATAAATAGTCTTCTTAAGAGCCAGCAGCAGCATCCTTGCCAGGGAAGTTGCCGCACTGCTTACCTCCTCGTCTTTTAAGTCCTGCCAGTCGGTGTGAGGGAATGGGTGCGGATTGCGATTCGTTTTCGGTCTCCTGCGTGCTTCTCGTTGGCACATTAAAAGTGCTTACCGGTCCTGGCAGTGAGTCGGAAGTTTGTGCGATTTTACTGAGGACAAACTAAGTACACCCAAGGAGGCATATCCCAGGCCCACTCAACCGTACATTCATCCATTTCCATCCAGTTTTCATTTCACATGACTAACACTCGATTTGTCAACGAAACCATCCACTAAATCAATGTCGCATCGCGTCTGCGGCGTTGGGCGCCACTTTTCTAAAAGGAACTCAACTACCTTCCCGCAATAAGTTTTGTATCCTTTTATTTAATTCGCTCCATCTTGTCTCTTCTCGTTTGCCTTCGACCAGCAGCATAGCACTGTGCACAGAAATGAATTCACTTTGATTTTTCGCCAGCTCGCGGAAAAGGATAATAAAATTAACATTGTACTGGCAGCACACCACATAGAATGCACGAGGAGTAGCTTCAGCTTGAATCTTTGTACATGTGGCGAGGACAATAAAAATCAAATCAATACGCGCCAAGATACCGAAACGTGTAGGTACTCTTCCTAGATCTCTTCCTCGACATCCTTGTGTTTTGTTGTGCCACGGGAATGGCACATCCTTCCACGAGACGATTTCAAATTCATTCTCTTGTGAATTTATTCAAGGATATTCAACGCCGAACAAAATACAATAATAAGCAGAAAGGAAGCAAAACGAAGCTACGAAGAAAGAGAGAAAAAATCCTTTCAAAGGATACAAATTTCATTGGAATCCACTATGGTCGTGGATAAAAACGGGAACCGATTTGGCTTAAGTGAACTGACAATACCCCGCGGGGGGAGGAAGAGGAGCGTGCGACAGGAAAAGCAACAACGGCAACATCCTTTTGCCTTATCTATACCAGTTATTGGCTGTTTGCTTTTAAAATCACATTATACCCTTGGAGAGAAAAAGGATGCCTCCACCTGTGCTACACCCAGGATCGCTTGGGACTCTGCATCTGCCGTTGACAACGATGATGACGAAGACGCCGATGTGTAAGCAGCGGCAAGGAATAATACTTTGAATTCCTGTTCAAGGATTTCCTCCTAGTGGAAGCCAAAGCCAGTTCGATCTGGATCTGAGTTGCTGTTGTGAATCGCTCCCGTGTACATTACTCACGCTGATTTGTGTTTCAACATTAATTTCTGTTGCTACGTACGCATGTTTCCTGTCTGTGTGTACCGGTGCAGGAGCTGGCAACCGGGAAGGAAGTACCCCATGTGTGTTAACGTGGTTACGGGTGGGTTCGAGTGAACTCAGATGAAATCATTTCTCCTTAATTAAGACGACGCAACATGTGATTAACAGATAATTCGGATTTATTTCCTAAATTGATTCAAATGGGTTGATTTTCAGTGCGCACGAGGACTGTGGAGAAGACCGCAACTCAGCTGGATGTGCAGGAAATGGGAAGGAAATTGCGAAAAGTTTCGCATAATTCTATGGGGTGCGGCGTAGTTGCACGCGCGGAACTATTCGTGGTTAGGCCAAGCTTATGGCTCGCATGGAGTCTTTGATTCTCTTCGCAGTTGACTTTGAGAGCCGAAAATGTATGTTTGTCAATGTTGTTCTATGTTCACATCAAAGGGTTGAGTCTTCTTATTATAAAATGGAGAATTTGGTGAGCTCAGCTTGGGGGGTCCATCTCTTCGCCTGATCTCTGTGTCTAGTGAGGACGAAGTGAAGCTATGCATTTTGGAGGTGGAATTCTTTTTCGTACCAATGGCCGACATATCTATTCAAATGCTATGGAGGAGCAACGCCACGTGGTTAGTTCTAGGCAAGTAAAGCTTGTAGCTTTCGCTTGAAAAATCAATACTGATAAGCTCGTTAAAGCTGTACGTACCAGTTAAATGCAAAAAAAAAAAAACTAAAACGGGACAGGTTGCGGTCCCATCGAAATACAAAAGTAGATACATGTTACGCCTTTCTTTTGCCTTCTTTGGTCCTTGTCCATATGATTCACAAGCTATCTTGAATTATGTAGCTGGACTGGGGTAATCCCTGTCTACACTTGGGTACTTCTTAAGCAGCTCAACTGAAGAAAGTACCTCTGACGTCCACACTCATGGATTTGGCTTATCTCTGGTCCCATCTCCGCCTACGTAAGCCGTCACACAGTGCGTCAGTCGAGTCCCTTTAAAGAAACCCCCATTAAATTCTCAAATTCAATGCCGACATAAATCATATTTCACTCGGCGCATACGAAAGGAAGAGAAAGGCTCGCCCCATGGAAACACAACCAATATGCTCCAGAGCGGTTGCTGATGCAAATATGTGCCCCGATTGACGTAATGATGTCCAAGATGTTCAATGGCGAACTACTCCTCGTAAGGGCCGCCGGCTGTTGTTCTTCATTATTTCTTTGTCCTATGTCAGCACAGTAGATCATATTACATCTCTCTCTCTCTCTCTCTCTGAAGTACCTACCATTATTATGACGAACTTTTATTTCGCAAAGCCAGCACGCATGAATGTATCAAAGTATGCTGGTTATACACCCCCGAGTTTTTGAGCCGAACCCGTACACTCAAAGGCGTCAGATAAATGAGTGGAAAAATATCTTTCGCACACGTTCCACAGATTAGCGATAATACCCGGCAAATCCTTTCCCACCACGCCACTCACTCACCATACACACGGACTATTATCTACTTCTGGTGGCAAACCGCACAAACCAAGTGCTGGTGCGGAGTGGATTGAAGGGGATGATGCCATATGCACATATTATGTAAAATTGTATTTTTCCAACTGACACAAAAGAATCAAGGACACGAGAAAGTTCAGCCGCTCTCTCGGCTATGGGTGAATGCTGGCAATTACCCCAGATCTTGGAGCAGATGGCAGGATTTTGTATTCTTCTACACCCCATCCCAGGGGTGTGCATTCGCACCATTGAATCGTCATGACAACCACCAACGACAAGGAACGGGGCAGGCCGCCTACCTCCCGTTCGAGTGGCTGGCAGGGTGTAGGGGCTCGCAGTCTCATCTCTGCCGCGTGTGCTCTAGTTGTTTGGTGATGGGGCATATTAGTTGAATCGTTCCACATCCACTTTTTTCCTGCTGATTCATGATTATGTGAACAATTTTGCAGGACTCCTTCTTTCACTTCCACTTTCAGTGCTCCCCAGCAGCAACTTTATGTCACGAACTCGGAGATGGCTTTTGTACTATCCCATAGTTGGGCTATGTAGGCCTGATACTGGCTTTAGCCAGGGGATAACCTTTACGTTTCAACAAACTGTTTTCTTTTCCGTTCCGTGCTGTGTGTACCGAGTGTATATGTGCGGATGTCGGCTCTGTTGTTTGCCGGGCGATGACAATGGACGCTGGCTGGTGGTAACAATGAAGATGATCTAAAGAGGACACACATGGCCGAGTGAATGGGGCTGCTTGAAGGATTATGAGAGTTTTAAGGTAAACTACTACAGGCGATGAAGTGGTTTGCCATCGTTTTTGTATTTAGAAAACGTTTACGAATCTCTTTCCGCTTCCTTTTCAGTATTAGGTCAACACGTGTCACAGTTGGAGCGGATTTAGCAGATGAATGACAAGTGTTATGACATCTGTAGGTCATACAGTGTGCCGGAAGAGTGCGGTTTTTTAATTGTTCATATTTGGATATCCCAATTCTCGAAGAAAGTTCTTAAATTGTGAAGTATTGCCATAGGCGAACATGACATGAGTGTGGTTAGGATGTGTTGCTATGGTGCTGGTATTTAAAGTCGACCTTCTGGTGAAAATTACTAACCATTTGCAACTAAGCCTGCCGAAAATGAAAAAACAAAACGCAACACGCAATTTTTTGTCCGAAAATTAAAAGTGAACCGATAATTTGGATGAATTGGTTGCGCCATCTATATATTTTTTTGTTCTAGAGGTTATTCAGTACGACCATTGTTGGGTCGATGTGAAACAGAATGGAAAGGTCGAATTTTACCATGCGGGAACTTTTCACATATCTGAGGAGGAACAAGATGAGACCCACTGGTCATTGTAGAGACCAATCGATCAATGAGGGGGTTAATAAATTATTTAAGGCCACTACGTATTCCCTAAGTTAAGCACCAAAATTGTTAGATTTTGTTATCGATTTCTGCCAGTATTTTTCATTTCACTTTTAAGGGCAGAAGTATCTACCTACCGACGGAAAGAACATAACGACCCTTACCAATAAACATTGTTATGTATTGTTAACCAACAGTGGTCTCAACTTCACGTCCCTAGTGTAATGAGTAGTTAAATCCCAGCCACTCATGCTTGAACTACGTATTATTTGAAATTGGTCCTGCACTGGGGCCCTACTATGAAACTCGATTCTAAAGTGAAACTGTTCGAATTCGCAAAATCGCAACTCTGTAATTCTATAAGTAAGTTATGAAAGCGAAATTCGAACAACTGCCAACTTTTTTTTATTTTCTTAGTACAAAATTGGTACTACCTTTTCCGAAAGTTAATGTCAAATTCGTTCAAATTCGCAAATAATCATTCTACATCAAATGTCATGCGGAGAAGGTCGATTTAAGAAGTTTTTTTTTCTCAGAATGTAAGTAAATAAATTGTATAAATTAATAATTCATGAATATTTCATAAACATAGTAATATGTATAATGCTTGTTTTTTTTTTTGTCCCAGGGAATCATCTAAAAGTCCAAACACAAAAGTGTCACAGTTTGAAAAGGTGCAATAAATGACCCGGCATCCAGATTTGTCCAAGGGGTATTTAAAAACAGCCTTTATTATATTGGGAACAAAAGTTTGTTTTTTGCGAACACTTATTTCTGTTGAAATATTGTTCAACAAGTACAATAATACATAATGGCATCTTTCGAAAGGCGGTAGTTTTTAACAAAGCTGAATAGAGTTATTTTAGTTTATTTTATTTTTGGATTAAAAATGTTTTTAAATAAATACTGTATAGAAAAACTTTTTCTTGCCAAGCTCCATTATGTTAGATTTATCTCTAATCCGTCTTCGTTCAATTTGTTGAATTTTTTCCGGATTTCCTTCAGTCCATGTTTATTTATTATTATTTAATTGTTTCACGATCAATTTTTTGGGAAATGCCAAACATAATGCGAGACTCGTTTGGGTTATGTCAAACATATTGCAAAAATCGTTCAAAAATCGCAAATTTCTTGGCAAATAATTTGGCATTACCGGCATTCGATTCCACTTTCATAGAGAGTGCCATTTGAAAGTAGAATCGCAAATATCTTTCGAATAGAATCAATAGTAGAATCGAGTTTAGTAGTAAGGCCCCTGTACATGCAGCTCGACTTTGTGAAGTTGGTGCATAGAGTAGATGTATTCATTTTATATCGACGGTTATGGGCGCTCGGTCGAGTTCGCAAAGTGTGCGGGTGATAGTATTTTCTACTTAAAATTTTTATTTAATTAAAAATAGCCATATTTTTCATACAAATTTTGCAATTGCTGCTGTGAGCTTCCATAAACTTAAAGTCGAGACTATAAAATTTGTTATAAGTATGGCGCAACATGTATTCCGATTCCGACCAAAATATCTCTTAAAACATATATTATTAATTTTAAAATAATTTTAATATAGGAATGAATTCAAAGTTCCGCTCATTGCATATAGGCAGAGTTCATTAACTTGACGGTTGCTGTTACTGATGGCTTTTAACATTTTCTTTTTTCTCTTTGCAATTCACTTACACTCAATTATCCCTTAAGTGGCACAAGGATACGACAGTGACAAAATTATTTTAATACACGCCCGACTCATTATGGCTGCCGCTTTGGAGTTAGAGAAACTGAAAGAGAGAGCATCCACAGCTTCATCGCTGACGCCGCTACACCCCACCGCCACCATTTGACAGAACGACGGAGTAAAAAATTAAATCAATCTCCCGAAATGATAAAGCCAAAAAGGATTTCAACCGAGGCGGCTCTTTTTTTTTCGTCGAGCTTTTTGTTTCGTGTTGAATTTTGTTGGCGGAAATCCTTTTTTTTTCCTCTCTGTGTGTGTGTGTGTGTGTGTGTAGGATTGTAGGGTGTTTGGTATTATGGATTAGTGCCAACTCATTTCAGTGTTACATTGGAGAAGTGGTTCCGCAAGAAAAAGGGAAACACCACTGTTCGGAGCGTTGGTTAATGAAATGGGCGTGGGTGTGTGACACTCTAATGAATGGGTTCAATTAACTTTTACTCAGTGAAAGATGTAAAGGGCCGGAGCAGACTGTACAGTTTTTTTTTTGAGTAATTATTTATTTTTATAGGTATAAGCTCTGCTTTTCGGCTTAAGGAGCAAGTGTCATGTGGTGTGGTGGATGTTTCTTTAAGAAGTTTATTTTAATTAACAAAAAGACACAAGTTTCAAAGCCGCAAATAGGTACCTCAGGGTAACTTCTCCATTTGACATTCCGAGAATTCCTGTGGAACTTTTGGTTGATTTTTTCGATTGTTGTCTTGTGAACAGAAGGCGGTGAGTGAGACTAAAGACTGTCTCATTATTAAATTTACAAAAAGTATTGCGGGCTTCTCCCCGCTTTAAGAGTACACTCATCAGTCCACTTTGTGCCTAAAAAAAGGCAAAGGCTAGCCCAGAATTTTACGCATAGTCCACATATCAGTTCCACATAATATTCCATGGCAATTTGGACATTTTTATTAGAATAAGCAGCAAGGACTTTCCTACGAGTATACAACAATCGTCAGTAGGAAATCGCTTGTCCCACATTCCGAGTCTTTATCCTTTCTATAATAACAGGGAGGGATGGGGGTAAAACAAATATTTCCTTGTGCTGGTTATAAATATTCTGTCCTCCTCTCCAGTTCGTTCGGTTAAGCCTCCTGACATACATATTTCCATTGAAATCCTGTCGAATGAAGCTGAATGTGCAACAAGAAGAAAAAAAAACGTCTTCTCATTCTTCTGGCCGAAAAGAACAGCGAAAAAGAGGCAGTGCTATGCATGTATCTACATTCCGGCATTCCTTTTCCTGTCTCTTTCATATATAATTTTCTTTCCCTTTTTTTTTCTTGTGTTGTGCACAAAAAAGGGATAATGTCAGCCGAGGAAAATGAAAAGCCTAATGCTATTATTATTCACATATTCGGTCGCGGGAAATGGAAAATGGGTGGGAATACCCATCATCGTCAGCAAAAAAAAAAAACAAAACTCCCACACATCTCAGACATAGCCATCTGGGTGGATGTCTTTTATGTATAGTAAAAGCAAAGCGGCTCTCTCCCAGTGATGGTGCAATGAAACAGACACAAAAAAAAAAATACATGATGTATGCCGATATCAGGCCATTCTACTTTTGCTTTTGTACTGTTCGCCTCCCCGTGTTTGTGTAGTTATACATGCGTATATGTTATTCCTTAAAGCCTTTCATCCTTTTGTTTGACAATTTGTTTGGGCTACAAATCCTGTTTTGGAGGATGTTGTACTCCGGTAGCTTTGGTATCCACCTTAGGAGGGGACTGTTCTTTTTTTTCACCCACCCTAACCATAAGCAGGTGTGCAGTACTGTAAATGTGGCTGTAGGGATAGGTGCGAGTTGGAAACTAAAAAAAAAGTTTCTGTTTTCGGCGAACATAAATTGATTTTGTTGTTGAGTTTATATTCTGTTTTTTTAAGGTAGGTGGGCTATTTTAATTCGACAACGAGGCTGTGCCCTTGGCGGTTATCTTCTCACGGGTCATTAGAAAGGGTTTTATACAATTTTGACATCCATCCAGTTGGCGGATTAAAGGTGGTATCGACCACGGATATCGAATAGGGGAATAGGTACTTGGAATCGGGCTTGAATAGAAAGGTCATTGGATAGCCTGAATTCAGAAAAGACAGCGACAGAAATGGAATAACATAGGTAGTCCCTAATGCTTCCGTGGAGGGGTAGAGCAATAAGCTGTGAAAAATGTTTTTCAACGGACTGTTCATCAACGGATTTAAAGGGACCTGCAATTTTATTTAGCATCAGAAAAACCAAGTTAAGAAGCTTGCTCAGAATTGTTGTGCCCACTGAAATGCCATCTATCTGCACCTTATCCAGGAGTCACAATCGGACTTGTAGGTCGCACAAAACACTGCTACAATTAGACAGTTCTTACTCCAACCCATGAGAGATGACATTTCCTTGTAGGAAATACCAACACTACTTTCTGATCATTCGAAAATCGCGTATGGATGTTATTCTCTGTCGGGGGCAGCTTTGTATCCGAAAATCGAATCTATTTAACGCCGTGTGGAGATGTATTGCTGTCCCGCACTAGGACTTCAGTTTGCAGTGTTTGCTACACGATCAGTGATCTACTTGCTCTGAAGCCTTCAGAATCTCATTCTCATTCTCACATTCACATTCTCCTTCATAGTCTCATTTTCACTCTCATTTTCATTTTCATTCTATTCTGATTCCCCACATCCACACATCCTTAATCAGTTTCGCTTATTGTCACAATATGTCAGGACCATCCCTCAGTTTTCTCATCGAAATGACATCCTATCGCTCAGTCTGTCAAATGTAAATATCACAATAATGACAAGCATGCACATAAGTGAAAAGGGCTTCCTACAATTTTTCATTTACACATCTCCTCAACTGGAATTGTCATGCATTGCTCAATGCTCATGTAACCCTTATATTTTCCTTACCTACATTTTTCAGAGTTGATAAGCCCATCATCGTTGTGGTCCCTCTGGGAAGACGCATGGTTTCGCATAGAAGGGACATACATCAAATTGATAGGAAAATTACTGAGTGACAGAGTTCGTAAAATGGTACTGAGGTAAAGATGGGAATCCCTGCCGTTGCACGGGTACATACGTGACCCCATGCAGCAGCAGTCATTAGGGACAGCAATAGTGTTTGTGTATGGAAGATGTAAATACCAAGGGGAAGGGACTGGAAAGCATTTATCACAGTAGATATTAGGATGATACAAAAATAAACTTGACAATCTTCTTCTGAACTGGCTGAATGTGTACTTACAAAGTGCGCTTACAGAAGGGGAAATTAAGGATGATCCACATGTGTTCTGCTCTGCCATAATAGGGCGATGAAAAGTAGAACTTAATTGCGTATGAGAATCTGTTCCTTCACTTTGAACAAGGTGTTTTTAGACATACCCAGAATGGGTAGGAATGAAGAAACAGACTATGGACTGGACACAATAATGTTTGTATTTTGCAAGGTTCGTAATATTGAGGTTTGCGCATGCCCAGAGTTGACTGATTGTAAGCATGTCTGCTCAATAAGGTTCGTATACTATTAAAGAACGTCGCTTCTTAAAATGAAATTAATCCGACTGTGTACATTCACTTTTAATAATAGTGACTCCATGAGCTGTAAAGCTTAGATAGTGGTGCTTCATGCACCCACATTTTCGGGAATTTTTAACCCAACTGAGCAAAATAAAATAGAAAGCTTTTTTTAAAATTTAGGAAAGTTACGGATAAGTCTGTCAATTTGTATGCTTATCCGGAAATTCACCACACAAAAGTTTGACTCTGGCCCGGCCGACTGTCCCATCTTTTGGTACGACAATGAATAAGCTTCTCTTCACATAGGAGATCAGAGTTCTGATTGAGCCTACGACCCTTATAGCGGTTTGAAAGTCCCTTTCGCTGTGTTTATTTAGCTCAGAAAAATACTCTGTTTCGTGACGAAGACAGAATTAAATAAAATATCGATTAATCTCTTTACCGTAGATCATGTGAACAAACTGGCTCAATTGCGAACGGGGTTATGCCGAAGATAGGCTAGAAATTTAGTCTGCACATGAACTGCAATCTGGTTTGAATTTGAAAGTTTTTTTTTTCGAAAAAGTCGTCCTCCGGCGAAGACGAAGGTTTGAAACAAATTTGCATTATATGAAGAAATTAGGTGATAGGCTTAAAGCAAATGAACTAGATCAAGGAAATAATGTTGCGAAAAAATATTTTGACCAACTGACAAGTATTTCTTACTTACTTTGATATTTGATAGCCCTGAAAGTACGGGTGATCAACTAGCTAAGCTCAAGCTCAAAAAAACAAGCCCTTCCAGCTATAACTGACTTTGTATGTCATAGTCGCAGTCTTTAAGGTTTGTCAGTGAATTCTCTTCTCCACACTCCATCGATACAAAGTGGACTGCATAAACTAAGTATTAAATAGACCGACAGCTCTGAAAACTTAAGAGAAACTGCATAAAAGCTGTTTTCCGCGTTACTATGTGGGAAAGTTTCTGTGTCATGTTAAAGTAAATTAGCCACCCTCATACACTTGACAGTCAATTTTTTTTTTTTTTTTTATTGCTCCTCCCATCAAACAGATTTTTTTTCTGGTTCACACTGTATTCACAGCAGTGGTGTTTATTCCGTGTTCATTTTTCCCTTTTCACCGTACTCAAATTCCCTTTTAAAATCCCACGATACTTTTTGGCGTCACAATCCATTTTTTTAAAGAAAAATTTATGTTACACGGAAAGAAAATAACGTTAAGTTAACCTTTAGTATAAAAACCGAAGTCTGTAACACTGCTATGATTATTTTTTGGTACTATAAAATTTTGATAAAAGACGATTTACAAGAGCGGTTTTTATGGACATTCAGTATGTTGCTATGATGAAATACAGGTGTTTTGATAGAATTTCATCAAAAATGTATAGTTTGAATGCTTTTTTGCTAAATTTCTGAAAATCCTACGATTTTGTGCTTTTACCCTTTATCCCACGGAAAGCTTTTCGGACATCGAAATTCCCACAAAAAGGGATAAATCCCACGATATAAAAGCACTGATTCACAGATAGGAAATTTAAAAGAGAATTATCAAAAGTTGAGGGTGGACTCGGGTAGGTGCGCAGGAGCTGATAGTCTATTTAATACTTGGTTTAGAGTGGACCGAATACCTATAAGCCAAAAAGGCTTGCTCTCAGAGCAGTTTAGGAGTGCTTGAGATGGCTTAACTACCAACAGCTTTCTCCTTAGCACAAGGAAACATCATTTGGCAAGTGGAATTCTCCGACTGATATTTGCGATGGTCGGATTCCACTAGGTCAGACAAAGAAGTCAGACAAAGCTAGGCCAGTGTCAACATAGGTTTCGTGATGTCGGTTATATGTGGTTACCATGTTCTCCAATTATATAGATGTAACTTTAAATCAACACCTATTTCTTGGAATAGAAAAGATGACATTCAAATAATTTTAGCACTGCGGACTACAAAAATCAGACTGAACGATGTTGCACCAACCACACACACCTTGCTATGTGGCTGCATAAAAAAATTGGGTACTAATCTATAGCTCTCCTCTCCTTTATTCGCAGCAAAATTGCTTCCCAATTGCAAAGATTTGGATTGCATCACGTACCTATTTAAAATTCGTAGAGCTTACCATTTACTCCCTCTCATTAAAAAATATCGTTCGTAAACGTAAGCTGGCCGCTAAGCATTATTATTACTACCGCACCCAGTCTACGCAAATCATCACGATTAACTTTAGCAATATTCATTTAAACTTTTCTCTCAAATCGTCTACACACAACAAATAGAAGAAGAAACCTCCCGCTAAACTGAGAGTGTTTTTATGACTCACAAGGTCACAAGCATTTCAGAATTTTAAATTCGTTTCGTTTACATCACAACACTCTCTTGTGGAACTTAGCAAGTATCTGGATCTCTTGTGGAACATAACTTCCGAATACTTGTTATAATTATTAAAACATAATCCCTCTCCTTAATGGACAATCGTCCCAAAGCGAAAAAAATTGCGGATGAAGAAAAAAAATTAAAACAAGAAGAGAAAAAAAAACAACAACCCAAAAGAGTAGAAAATCGGACCAACAAATGGCCACTCTAGGACAATAACAGATTAAAAACTTTTTCCATACCAAAGTGATGCGGACCGGGGATGAAAATACTTTTCGTTCGTTGGCAAGTTTATCAAACGCATATTTTTGGCATTAGCATTGCACCATGTTCCTCTCTAGGTGGATATCCCTCGCGGGAAGGATTGAATTATAAAAGAGAACAAGGCGATGGCTGGCGAAAAAGAAAACACCTTTGCAGAAAATATAAGAAGCATAGAAAATGATTTCTTCCCTGTTTTCATTATCTCTACGCTCGCAGCAGGACTTTGGAAAAAAAATCAGGCAGGTAGAGGAAGGTAGATAGCAGCAGCCTTTTGTAAAGTTGAGAAAAATATCAACAGAAGGTAGATAATACAGTTATCCTCCCTTGCAAGGAGCAACAGTTTGCTGCTCAGTTTTTATTTTTATCAATATAAATCAGTGGGTGATTTTTGTTCTTAGTCTGGAGGAACTGAAAGTGTCTCGCAGAGGTCGAAAGAAATTGGCAGTAGATAGTTGCTTGCTTTAAGCTTTGGTGGGGTTTTGAGGTTTTTAAGTAATCAAAACGGTTAAATAATGGCGTGCTAGTGGGAAACTTCGCTTATCACCTTTTTATGAGTGGAAAGAAGTAGGCTCTGATTGTGTTTCAACCTGATTACCTTTAGATACGTTTAATTTCAATCACAGGGTCAAAAAAATTCTGTAAGTAAAATGCGGATCTTCTGTTATCGCTTACCTAAAAGGGACAAAGATGTAGGAAAACACACTCCGTGGTGCGATCAGTTTTTGCTGTACCAACCGCCAACCGGAAGAGATGTTCTAGACATGAGAACCCTCCAAAAGATATACCTTATCAAAAATAAGGGTATGTGGAATAAATGGAAATCAACCATTCATCTGTAGAGTCTTGGATTTCAACCTGACGAATCAATATTGGAGAGAGTCAGTGCCGGCTCAAGCCAAACTAGCGTCCTGTGCAAGATTTACAGAAAGCGCATTTTTTTTCATCTTTGAACTCATGCATACGTCTTTTCCACATCACCCCGGAGGTAGACTTTCCATGCGTTTTTTCTATTGAGTTATTTTTTGTTTTGAGATTTTTGAACTAGATTCCTTTGTTAAATGTTAGTGGACGTGCAAGGAATATACCTACACGAACAGGGTGGAATATTTTGATATTATGTAGGTAAGAATTGAGCTTGCTTGAGCTTGACTCTAGTCGGACTTTTTAATTTTTCGATATTTTGAGTTAGATTCTTCTTGAAGTTGCAACATTGCAAGTGATGTGAGTTAATGTGCAAGATATAATTCAGCACAGGTGTGATGGGTGTTGTTATTTTGGGCTTATTTGAACAAGCTTTTCTTTAAATGCAAATGGCAGTATTTGTTCGTGCGAGATAAAATTAATTTTTTCTTTCCTAGCAATGCGCCCCCAAAACTTGGTGCCCTGTGCATTTGCACATCTTGCACATATGGTTGGTCCGGCCCTGGAGAGAGTACGAATGGAACTCTTTGTGGTCTCAAATTGTAAGTAAATTTCATTGTTTCAGACATATTTTCCAATGTTCTCTCTTGCTTATGGCGAGACTCTCGAATCTCATTCTTGTGGCAGTATCTTCAAATCGACTAAGCCACACCCGCTTCAAATAAAAATGCCTTTTTGCCGCAGAAAAGTTTCTCAGAAATAGTTACCATAATCATATTCAAAGCATTACACTCTCTCTCTATATTAATTCAAGGTGTTCGAAATAAAATACTAACTTTGTCCAGAAGTTCACCTTTTGCAACCGGTAATCAGAGAACCGCACAATATTCCCGAGATCAACTCTGAGTCATTAGCTCCAACCATTGTTTGTGAAATGCAATCCGCATTTGCACAAAGTAGAGAGGTTACTTTCCAATGTCACCCTCATGGTGCTTCAAACTGTCAGATATGAGATGGGGGTGCAAAGACAACCCTTGTCCTCGATAGATTCGACTTTCCCTATATACATTTAAAGCTGTTCGCACAGTCACCAGTGGATTCCTCTGTTCTGTTATAGCTAAACTCTTTTGCCAAACAGGATCGACTTTCCGTTGAACTATTCAACAGTGCCCTTTGGCTTGAACAAAGCAAAAGCATTGAAAACATTTCTCCCTTTATCCAATTGCAAATCCTTTATGTCGACCATGCTCGCACATAACACTACACACATCTATACGTAGCTAAGCTATACACATTCCGACTAACGATTTACATTTGAATTTGAATCCTTTACGCTCCGTCACGCATTTTTAAAGGCTCACCAACGTTTCCCGCATCTTTTTATCCGCTCATTCTCCTCCATTCGTTTCTAGTCATAGTCATCGAACCAAGAGCTTAAATGGTTTCTTCCTTTCCACCCCGCACTCGATCTCTTTGTGTTGTTGTAGGTACGGTTGTGTTGAAATTTATACAAAAAAAAAATATATATATATAAAACAGAAACGGAATACAAAATAGAGAGCTCGTCCATTCACGAGGATTAAATAGTCGACGGTGTAGGGAGGAGTTTCTCTGCCCTTTATGACAGCTAACAAAATACCCTCAGAGAAGCCATACTTTCTGAAAGGGAGGGAGAAAAAAGAAACAGTCTCTCATGTTCTCGATTATAGGTCATAAGGTTAGAGGTGTGCGGTGTATCCTTTCGGCGCTTATTTGCGTTCAAAAATCTTAATCCGCAAGGTGGGCAATTGTAACGCGGCACAAAACCAAAACCGTGGACCATGCTTCGGTTTCTAATTTCACAATTTGCGGTGTACGCAACTAAGCAGGCTTTTCGTGTGGTGTGTCTATGTATTGCCGGGGATCTGACACGTACCCACTTTGGGATTCAGAGCGAGATAAGATGTAGGTACCTCGGAAAATTATAAAGAATTTATTTAAAGCGAGAGGGGCAACTACAATATTAGATTCGCCTTGTCTCTGATTTTGTAACACCATCGATCGGAATGGCGTGATAGGCTATAAGCCTGTGCGTTAAATGTGTACGAGACTGGAACTTCTTTATAGCTAGGAACAAATTTGAAAGGTGCCGATGACTATAGATGGAGGATGGAGACTGTCTTGTTCGGGAGAACGTTTTCAGCTGGAGCTGTATCGGTTGTGATTTGATCTGAAGTAAACAAAAAACTCTGCGTCCAGCTCTGTGCGACGTACGACCTCTAAATTGAACTCAAAAACGTTGTCTCGGCCGAGCTAAGTCATCCCAACAGTCGTCACCTTGTGTGTCCTTTTGAAGAAAATGCAAACAAAAAGCAACCAACCCTGAATGAAGATTGAAACTCCGTCTCTCCCAACTTTCACCGCCGCACAGAGAAACGCCAATCTCAACTTGAAAAGCAATGTCTAGAGAAAAACACAAAACACAATAATAATTCACCCCAGATACACCAAATCTTATATACGAACAACATTTTCTTTCATAATTAGCGCTGCACTTGAGACAAAACTATTTATGGCTATATCAACGTCATGCTATTTTCTGCACGAACATTAAATGGTCGCCACTCCGTCTGCCTCGCCGCTTTTCTCACTCTACGCGAGTATGTGTATCTTTAGAGCAAGGTCCCCATTGGTATGCTACTCTGGGATGAAATCCTTTGGATAAAACTAAAAATATAACACTGCGAGGTGAAAGGAGAAGTCCTAATGATGGCACACCACTAACACTACCATATACCAATGCGCAACGGAGCCGAAAAATGTTTCACTTTTTGAATACAAATTTTATATGAAATACGAAAAAAAAAAAATACTGAAAAATAAATGTTAATCCTTGACAGGAAGAAGAAAAAAAAAAACAAATGCCGCTGTCAGAAATACCAAGGCAAGCGACGGAGCAAACCTGTGATCCGAATTGAGGCGAGGGTTAAATTGGATGTGGGAATCCTTTAATCTAGTTTCGCATTTGAAAAGTTCACGGACATGTTTGAGCGTTCACCCGTACTTCGAGGCATACAATTTAGAACAAGAGGATGACATTCACACTTCTTTTCGTTTACGTTTAGCACACAATTTTCCAAAAGAAAATTCTTAATTATGTTTTGAGCCTCTCGCAGAGGAAGCCTCCATTAAGGGGTGAGAGCTAAACTAATTGTGGGCACAGAGTGTGGTATTAATTACCTTTCAGAGTGGTAAGGCGTTGCTGTCTTACGGACTCGGTAGATGGGCGAGTTTGAAGGACACCATTGTGTCGATATTTTTTGTGTAATTAGCTTGAAGAATTTATTACTGCTATTCAGAGGAAAGGGGACGTTTTTAAGACGACATGCTGTCTTTTGGATGTTTAAGGGGCTAGCCACAAAAAGCTGTTTCATCAGCTGGGTTCATGGTGGGAAAATTTGAATCAGAAACTAATCTCACTAAAATGAGAAGCCATCCTCATCAATTACAAAAGGTATTCCTTTATCAAAAGCTCAGCGTTGTGTTAATTTTTGCCGATTGTATATGTGGGACATGTGGGAATTCAGCTACGGAATGTCACCTTTCATTCGATTTGTATTTCATAAAAATCGTTCTAGAATTAACGCCGTAATCGGGACGATAAAAAAAGGGTGGACTTCCAACATTGAAATGACGATGTATGAGTTGGCAGCTGTTGGGTTGGTACAGAATGATCATCTTTCGCATTTTTGTCAACCTCAGTATCGTGTGCCTGACCCACAAACAATTAAAAGCTTTTAACTTAACTGCGCTAATAGCGCATCTGAAAATCTGATCTGCTATATTGTATAGCCCAAGTAGAAATTTGTGACAATTATCCAAATTGACCTTAAACGATAGTCACCAGACGGTATATTTGACTCAATTTTGTGTCGATACAAGCATTCCAATAAGATGGTAACTATTTGACATTTTTGTCTCAATGATACAAACGTCCTTTACTTGTAACATATTAAGACACACAAAAACTGTGTAGTTGCCATTTAATGTCTGATTTGTGACCATTGAATGCTTTTTCTGCAAACAATCTTCAAACATACTAAAGGGTGATTTTTTAGCTGGTTTGGTTTTGGCAACACTGGTTTTGAAAGCTGACGTGTGTTTAGTACCTTGTGTCACTGTCAAACAGCTTCAGTTTGGTTTGCAATTTAACCATGGATCGTCTTACAAATGAACAACGCTTGCAAATTATTGAATTTTACTATCAAAATTCGTGCTCGGTTCGAAATGTTCATCGCGCGCTGCTTCCATTTTATGATCGGCATTCTCGACCTTCTGAGCAGTCTATTCGGAAGATTGTGACCAAATTTCGCACCAAATTTACTTTGTTGGACATTAAACCACCAACACGTTTACGTACTGTGCGTAGTGAAGAAAATATTGCGGCCGTATCAGCTAGTGTGACAGAAGACCGCGAAATGTCGATTCGGCGCCGTTACAGCACTACGTGGAAAATTTTGCGGAAGGATTTGGGCGTAAAGCCTTTTAAGATACAGCTGGTGCAAGAACTAAAGCCAGCCGACCTACCACAACGCCGAATTTTTGGTGAATGGGCTCTTGGAAAGCTGGCCGAGGATCCGCTTTTTTTATCGAAAAATTGTGTTCAGCGATGAGGCTCATTTTTGGTTGAATGGGTACGTAAATAAGCAAAATTGCCGCATTTGGAGTGAAGATCAGCCAGAAGCTTTGCAACAGCTACCAATGCATCCCGAAAAAGCCACTGTTTGGTGCGGTTTATGGGCCGGCGGCATTATTGGGCCATATTTCTTCAAAGATGATGCGAATCGCAGCGTTACTGTCAATGGTGAACGCTACCGAGCGATGATAACAAACTTTTTTTTGCCCGAAATGGAAGTTCTTGACTTGCATGATATGTGGTTTCAACAAGACGGTGCCACATGCCACACAGCACGCGAAACAATGGCGCAATTGCGAGGCGAGTTTGGTGAACAGTTAATTTCACGTTTCGGGCCGGTCAATTGGCCGCCTAGATCGTGCGATTTGACACCATTAGATTATTTTTTGTGGGGGTATGCCAAGGCTAATGTGTATAGGGACAAGCCCGCTTCGATTGACGCACTGGAAGCCAACATCCATGCATTCATTCGTGAGATACCGGCCGATATGTGTGAAAGAGTATGCCAAAATTGGACTCAGCGGATGGGCTACCTGAGACGCAGCCGCGGTCAACATTTGCATGAAATTATCTTTAAACATTAAATTGCAAGGTTCAAACTATCGATTCGAATTTTTTGTGTTTTTTTTTTAAAAAAAGTTCTAAACCTCTTAAAAAATCACCCTTTACAAACTACTAAATATCTGCTGTAGGTGTACACAGACGAAGTTGGCACAGCATTTATACTCACACGCACACCATGCACCTTTTAATGTAGATGCACGGATTATTATATGAGATTCCTCATCAAGCATAAAGTATTCACACAGGGTGACATATCAAAAAAAAAATCTTGAATTTTTTTATGATGAAGGTAAAACATATCTTAAAACAGTCGATATATGTAATTTATAATTTTTTGTATATTATTATATGTTTATCTTTTAATTAGTGCTCCCCCAAAAGCATTAATTTCCATTTTAAGCATTGTATTGAAATTTGTCTGCCAATGTATAAGCATTAAATAAACTTTTTAGTTTATTTTTTTCTACTTGCAACGCGCTTTCTGTCTTTACTGTTTTGCGTTTTATATTTTACCCCCGCCATGATCTACAGAGATCACTGACTCACACGGTTTACAACAATAGTACGAGATCCAACAGTTGTTATAAACCGTGGAAATCAATGATTTATTAAGATTATGTGGGTAAAAACAAAAACGCCTATTATAAAAGGAGAAAAGAAATGAAAATGAAACAATAAATAAAGTGTACAAAATAAAATGTTGGTGTAAAAATAGTGGAACTTTAAGTAAAGCCAGAATATCGCTTTTCTTAAATTACCACTATTTTTACTTAATTGTTAATATTTTTTAATATATAAAAATTTTACTGAAGTAATTTTAGAAACAGCACAAACTTACTACACCTTTTCCTCTGGCTAGAAAATATTGCCATATGGATTACTAAGGTTATATAATATTTATTAAGTTGTACCTTCGTATAATATAACTACATTTAAATATGTTCACTAGCAGTAACTACCAAAAGTTAAAGGCGAAAACATTTTAAAATGTTCATAATCCATTTCTCTTAATTGTAACCAGACTTTTGTTGAATGTTCTCATACTTTAAAAGCTTAAAATCAATAGAAAGAATCATTTAATAAGTATTACGATTTAATAATAATAAACGCAAAAAAAAACATTTCTCAATGCACCCTGTGCCCCTACCTAAAGAAAGGCTTTCTGATTCTAATTGGGCTCCATTATCAACAAAACAAAATTATTTTTGAATTATTGAAATTCAAATAATTTTGAAACAAAACTGAATATAATGAATGCGCAATATTTCTCGAGCGAGTGAGTTTTTGCCACTACAACTTATTGATATGTATTTGTGGTAAAACTGATTTTCGTTTTATTATTTTGCACTCGTGTACGAAGAAATGCAATAATCAAATTCACATAATATCACCTGCATTACCATTTTCCCGACATTATCTTCGTTTAAGTAATTTAGCATCCCCATTAATGTGGAAAGGTTATGTCTGTACATTTCTAATTGGTATCAGTATTTCGGTCACATTTCGTTTACAAGCAAAGCCAAAAATACCATTATGTGCGTTTCCCGAAATAGTCATTTAAGGGGTAAACTTGATTCCCCACTTTGGTCACCGTTCCATACTGCAATGGAAACAGTACGCACTATGATACTCTATACGAACTATTACTGTTACGGTAACATTTCTGAAATGTAGAAACAGCGCTTAAACTATAACCATCAATTTCTACTTGGGAGGCGCTTATTCGTAGCGTTTGAGATCTTGAAACATCATCCATGTTGATAATAAGACAGATACGATATTCAGCTGCTATCGTTTTCGAACCCGTTTAATATCAGCGGTCCGTAAATGCCCAAAAATTGCAGGCCTTTTGCACTTCAAAATTCCTATGTCCTTGATAGCATGTACTAGTTTTAAATTTTACTCCGTAGAAACCCCGTAAGATCGGAAAAAGATTTAAAAAAATAAAAATACGAAAGCGATGGTGACCTTTGCCTCATTCTGATAAACTTTGTCTAGACGAAACACAGATTTTTTCGGAAACTGCTTTTCAAGTAGTATGGAATCAAGAATCTGGCCATGTCAGTACTGAACAGGAACACCACTGGAAATCAGCCCCGCGCTTTTTAGGTATCGCCAATTTCAGACACAGACTAAATTTTAACGGAAGAAAACCAAAGAGCTCAACAGCTCAATGAAGCTCAGCATTATATTCCAACCGATAGTGTTCTCTGTCTCTGTCTCTGTCTCTGTCTCTGTCTCTGTCTCTGTCTCTGTCTCTGTCTGTATGTCTCTGCACTAAATTGGTATTGACTCGATTTTGCAAATATTACATATGAACTTCATTAACACTCCCTGACTGGGTTGGTTGGGGCCGAGATATACGAGTATGTGGATGTGGCAGTGGCTACAGCATTGCCTTGGAATCAGCTCTGTGTGCGAAAGTGATGATGCGAAGGAAGTCGAGCGCAAAATAGTGCTGAATGCCTGCAAGAGGAACTGAAGGCTCTCAGATATCTTATACCGATTTAGAGAAACTTGTATTTTTATTTTTCTTCATCATCACACCGATTTCTGTGCAAACAGAATTGATTGCTGTTCTCTGATGGGTTTTCCCCTTCAATAAACACAACACCAACCCTAAGCCCTTCCCTTACACCTCCTGGCGCACCGCCCACCTTATCTAACATTTACTGGCGAAGAAGAGATGTTGCTTTTCTGTTTCTCTACTGCCGTTTCCATCATTTTGATTTCAATTGGAATCAATTTGAAGGCAGGCAACAATTTGAAAAATCAAAATCGACAACGAGAACAGCCGGGTAGGATAGATACTTTGACAGCGGGGGTGGTGTGGGTATCCTTCGTTTATTTGCTCATCTGTTCCAGGTTTTTGACGTCAATCCTATGGTGTGGATGGTGGTAGTGGTGTAGCTAGTTGTGCTGAGGTTGAAGCGCGCGTCTCGTTTATTCGTTCATAAAAAAGCTTTAATTGACTTGATTCGTTTTATTTGTTGAATAAATCAGGGATTCCCATTGCTTCTTTAATCGGGGGATGGGTACGGCGTCAGTCTTGAGTTGGACTTTACGGCCAGTGCGTGTATTAAGTGTTGGTACATTGCGATTGGTTTAGTGGAGTAACTGGGATTTTATAGCTAGGCGAGGTTGCGAATGCGACTGTGAGGGGGAGCTCACAGCAGGTAAACTTTGGCTTACTAAAAACAGCTCTGGGGGTTTTATTTAATTTGAACAACCTCTCTGCGGCGTGATTGAATTTCTGTACTTGGTGAAAGGCAAGGAGGTTACAGAAAAGTTCCTTTCAAGGGAAGCACTTAATTAATTTAATTTTTTTTATGGGTGTTGACTAGACGTCCATGTATATTGTGGTTTTAAATTTTTGGCTGGTCGGTTCAAGGAGGTGGAATTTAGGGCGGTAATAATCTTGTTCCTAATCTAAGAATGCAGTGCTTACTATAAGCCAGAGACAGTTCTATCAATAAGGATTTGTTTGAAAGCATATATTTTTTTGAATCTTACTTACGGGTTGAATGGATTGTGATAAACGAGCTTGCACCGAAAGTCATACTCAATTGTTGTGCCTGTTCTTTGTTTGCACATTAACTGTAGTCTCTCTATGGTTGGTTCAGATGCGACCTACGGTACCGGAAAGAAAGACGGTGGGAAATGTTTCAATGAGTATTTTTCTAAGTGATGCAAAGAAAAGTAAAATCTTTCGGGCTTTTTCATATTTTTAGAGTTGAATCGACATCATTCCGCGACAGCATCGAGTACTTCCGATGCCCACTATAGACCTGAGATTTTTATGCAACAACAGCTGGATTAAGACGAAAATAGCTGATGTATCATCGACTTTTGAAGGACTTGCATTCGGCGGAGTTTTTCATCATATGCAGGGTGATGTTCTCGTGGACTTGAGAGCTCTTTCCATCAGTCGTCTGCGATGGTTAAATTCTTCGGCTTTGGCAAAGACTGAGAGAACCCTCGCTGTTTTTCTTAACAGGCCCATCAAGTGACTAGTTTGATGCATTCATCTGGGGCTGCATTTGGCTCATTGCACATGTGCATGTGCATAAAGAAACGGAATTGTCTCAGGTTGAACTCCCAGAAAAAACACATATAACATCTGAAGGTTTTATTGTAAAAAAAAACAAGCACAAATGGTTGTCAGATTGCATAGAACTCCTTGTTTTCCAAGTACATACCTCTGTTTTAAATAAACTATAGACCCCCCTTGCGCCAAACACTTACATAGCATGCACAGAAAATTGTATCTCCATCTTGCCCGATAAAACTGTGCAAAAGGGGTTGCGAGAATAGAGTACGCATATCTAATGTGTCAAGCCTTCTTACAAAAGAATCGCTAACCATCTTGATATACAACAAGTAAGAGTGTTATCATCGGCCTGGCAGATGCTTTGATACCCTCCACTGCATACAAGTCATGCAAGATTTTAGCCATGTGAGGTAGAACGTAATTATATTGAACAGCAGACAGAGAGACACATGGGCCTAATATTGATTTTGTATGGGAGGTACCAGAACTACATGACCGACATAGACCATTTTCAATACCAATCTGACGACGATAAAAATAAGTCCTCTCACAAAATTTCATTCGCATATGACAATTCCTTTGGGCGCTATCATGCTTTCAACAGACAGACAGACAGACAGACAGATAGACAGACGGACATGGCTAAATCGATTCAGAATGTGATCTTGATTCAGAATATATATACTTTATGAGGTCTCCGGTGACTCCTTCTTGGCGTTACAAATGAAATGACAAAGTCAATATACCTTCCTGTGGATGGTATAAAAAGGCTACAATTTTGGGCGCTCTCTTTATTAATAAACAAAAAAATGATATCTCACCTCACCGGTGTCACAGTCATAGAGAGAGAAAAACCAAACCAGACTGTTACTGCCTGTGAATAAATTACGTATTAAGATGAGTGACCTCCAACTAAATTACCTCCTAAACAGTCCACCTCCATTATGTCAATTAAATTACATCTGCATTTGAAATCCAAACAATTTCCAGAATTTCCAGCTGCCCTATTGCCTAAAGAAACAACTTTTCCCAGTTCCTCGGCAGTAAATGATTATCTCCTCTTCAACTGTAAGAAACTTTTTTCTCGCGCGGACTCTCATTCTTCTTCTTCATGTCGCTATGTTCATTTGCCATGCTGTGCGAATATCTTCTTCCCTCGAGTAGGTATACGAGTTATGTTATCTGATTTCCGTTTTTTCAGGACCCAACATAGCTTCTTCAGCATCATCGGGAGGGGCTGTCCCGTCGCCTCCATACTCTCGTGTTATCATTTAAAATTAAAAGTAAACACTTCACAGTGCTCATTCCTCCTTGTCGGTCGATCTACTGCCAAAGGTAAGTGATTCATTGCTCTTTTCTCTTAAGTTGAAAAAGGTATTACCTTCTTTGGCAACCACGCGCGTCAGGTCCACCGGCCTTAGTCGTTAGCCACTGCCGCAGATATTTCTCATCCCTGCATTCCGATTTTATTACTGCTATTTCTCTAGATTCGCAATGGCACACACTTTGGGCGCAAGTGACAAACGTAAAACTGGATAAATTGGTCAAAAACAACTGAAATAAAATAAAAAATGGAACAGGGGAGAAAGCAAAAACAAAATGCGAACGATACAAATGATTACCTAATTTATCTGGAGCTGAACGAGTGTCAGAGTGCGGTGATAGGGGGGTTGGTTAAAATATCTGTTTAGACACAGACCACCCCCCATCCTAAACACGTTCTGTATCACTTAGATAAATTAATTAAGCTCATATTGAGACTAGGTCAGTGCTGCTGTTGTCATTCTTGTGTGTACGAGTATTATGTCCAGAGGGTTGTTTTTGGTGGATCTTTGTTGTATATTTCATGTGAAGGCTGCCTGCGGAGATGCCATGGGCGAGCGAGAAGTCACCCACTCGCTTGAATGGGAAAATGGCTGCGAAGACATAAATGTCATTTCTGGTTGTATTCTTGTGCTGCTGTCTTTGTCAGTTTCAGGTTTTGTTTTTTTTTGTTTTCTTTTTTTGACGGGGACAATTAGATTTCGGGTACAACTTTGTCACAGCAAAACAAGAGAATTGGGTGAGGAATTTGCATTTTTTTTTTTTTAATAAATTATGAATCTGAGAAATATTGTTGTGTTCTAGGGTGTAACAACAACTGTTGTTCTTATCATGACCGATGTGACAGAAACAGAGGAAATATTTTTTTTTTCTTTTCAACTAAGCGAGGGACAACTGCTCGTGGTAATTAATTAAGATAGTTTTCTTGGTCTTGGACACAGTGGACTGACAGTTGCGTGGCTGTACAAGTTTTGTTTTGTCGTGTCGAAAAAGAGAGACATTAAATTTATTACCGTCTTGTTGGTATTTATGGAAATTTACTTTGCTACGTAGAATTGAGGATGGTATAGTGCAGGCGGACGCTTTGCCGCTCTTATGTGTGCTTTAATTTTTGGTTGAATATTTTAATACGTATTATTTCTATTTACATATTCAGCAAAAAAAATATTGTTTGGCATTCTAGTGCAGGCAACATAAAATTTTCATTGTACATGATCGAAAACAGGAATTCACCAAATTTAATCCAACGGAGCTGTTGATCTTATGGGCTTAGATTACTGTGAAGCTGTAGTGGGCAGCTATCGATGGGAATCATTACAAAACAACAAAATCAGCCATCTTCTGTTTAACTCTTACTTCTTTAAAGCAAAATCTGTTTATGTTGCTTAACTCCATACTAACTTGCTTGCTTATATATTTGCTACCTTATTATTTAGATATTCACTTACGTAGGTACTTAATTCAGTAAGTCACTTATACAAAAATGTTAGTTTGCAAAGCGACGAAATGTATTTTTATGGTACTTTCCTAAAGTCGATTGTTCTGCGTCATAGGGTTCTACTGAGGCAATTAGGAACTACATTAGTATAAGACCAAAAATATGATGATATGATGTAATACCTATAAAAAAATGGTTTAAAACATTAATACAGTACTATAAGTGGTTCCTTTTTTCTGTGAATCGAGCAAACCATTTTTTGAGGTTCAATTCATTAAATCTGCTTTCCCCCGATCAAATCTTAAATACGAGTTCGTGTTTGCACTTCATCAGTCCGTCTGCATCCGTCATAAGAACCTGCGCAGGTTAGCTGATCGGGTTGATAAAAGTCTTGGCTTTTTTTTATGCACAGGTTGAATAGTTCGTTCTATACATAGCAGCGAAGTTTGGGTCGTTCTCTCCTTTTAACGATCTGCAAAAGTGTCTTTCTATAGGTATCCCCAACTAAGACCAAAAGTCCGCAACAAGTTCTTCTCTTTCCTTCCTACAGGTTTCTTAGGTTGTGTTCCCATTGTTGGTCCTACCTTCCTAGGTCAAGCTTCTCTTTTATTATCAAATAGCTCACCCGGCGTGTTGGCGCAATATCGCTTAGTGGTTAGTGTGTTGGACTACTAAGCGAGGGGTCTCAGGTTCGAATCCCGAAAAAAACCAAATTCCAACTTATGGAACGTCTGACAAACATCCGAGAGTATAACTGTCATGAAGAAGCTTCTCAATTAGCCGTTTGGACCCGTCATAAAATTGTAGATCCCTTCCATTCGTCCCGAAAATGAAAAACTCACACAAAAGAATGGTTGTGAGAAGCTAGGCCTAGGGTCTCTACAGAACTGTTGCGACAACTATTTATTTTATTTATTAGCTGACCCGGCGAACTTCGTACCGCCTAAAATCGATTAAATTAACATCCCTTTCCATAGTTGAACCTCTCTATTGAACGGAACGACTTCATAGATTTCTTGATCGTTTTTTTCCGCGCTAATGATTGAATTGAGTTGGTCCTGTCAGATTTTCTCAATCAACCAAATCAACCAAAGCAGAATGTGAGCAGTTTGGGAGATTTGCGCGGGAAGTAGGAATCACCGTTCAGATATTTTTTTCCACTTCACATTGGATAAAGGTGCTATAGAACATTAAATATCGGTAGATGCGACTTGTGAACACGGTGGCTCAGTGCGCCCACCACCCCAAAGCACAGCAAGACATGAACCATAGACAAACCATACTGAGACCCCAAACTCACAATCCTCTTGCCGCTGGCCCCCTCAGTTTTTTTTTTCAAATTCGCCATTTTGTTTTCCTATCGGTGTTATGTCAAAAAAGAATCAGTGTGACATGCAAAAACATACAAAAAATGCAAAAATAAATGCTGCCAACCTCGGCAACCGTGGGGAAATGTGAATGAGTTCGGGAGTACCACATTTTTTCATTACTGAACGCCTATGGTTAGTTATTATAAATTGTTAAAAGGCGAATAATTTGATTTGTTTGGTTAGTAAAATAATCTAAAGTTGATGTTCTATATACTAGAAACATATTAGAACAAACATGGTTGTGTATTTTCCGCTTTTGGAAATCATTAACTTCGATTTAGTGTGTACATTTTTCTTAAATAATGAAGACAATTTCATGAACATTTTAAGCAAATGTGCACTTATTCTTAAAAAAAAATATTATCCGAACAATTTCAAATTAAACGGATAAAATTCTATGAACTCTGCCAGCAACTTTGCCCACAGCGGAAGTGTCTCATATCTCCTGGGAGTGTGTTGGTGAGCAGAATTTTTGAAGTTTCGTGACATTTGTCAATACGAATTTCTATGTAAGAATACTATCGCACCAAACGTGAACACTCCATAAAAATATAGCTTGTAGGCTAAGTAACGGGAAACCGGCCGGAGTTGGTGGTCTCAGTATTGTCTCTGACATGAACTATCGGTTCAACCATAACCATCCACAAAATTTCATTGAAACCAGTAGAGTGGTTTCGGAGATCGACAACTGCGCCACCTATCAGTCCAAAACTGTCATATCTTCCTAGCTGGAACCAAACACACCCATCCACAAAATTCCATAGAAATTAATTGAATGGTTCCATAGGTCGACAACACAGGTATGTTCACTAAAATGCCGATAACTCGTATAACCAATAATCATACAAAGATCGTATATACAATTATACATACAAACCTTGGTATTGACGTCGTCTTTGGTTTGAATTTTCCAGATACAAAATCGGTTCAAACATTAAGAGAACATCAATTATTCAAACACAATGTGACAATGATTTTGATATATATAAAGGGTGATTTTTTAAGAGGTTTAGAACTTTTTTTAAAAAAAAAACACAAAAAAATCGAAAAAATGAATGAAATATTTATTTGAATCGATAGTTTGAACCTTGCAATTTAATGTTTAAAGATAATTTCATGCAAATGTTGACCGCGGCTGCGTCTCAGGTAGCCCATCCGTTGAGTCCAATTTTGGCATACTCTTTCACACATATCGGCCGGTATCTCACGAATGAATGCATGGATGTTGGCTTCCAGTGCGTCAATCGAAGCGGGCTTGTCCCTATACACATTAGCCTTGGCATACCCCCACAAAAAATAATCTAATGGTGTTAAATCGCACGATCTAGGCGGCCAATTGACCGGCCCGAAACGTGAAATTAACTGTTCACCAAACTCGCCTCGCAATTGCGCCATTGTTTCGCGTGCTGTGTGGCATGTGGCACCGTCTTGTTGAAACCACATATCATGCAAGTCAAGAACTTCCATTTCGGGCAAAAAAAAGTTTGTTATCATCGCTCGGTAGCGTTCACCATTGACAGTAACGCTGCGATTCGCATCATCTTTGAAGAAATATGGCCCAATAATGCCGCCGGCCCATAAACCGCACCAAACAGTGGCTTTTTCGGGATGCATTGGTAGCTGTTGCAATGCTTCTGGCTGATCTTCACTCCAAATGCGGCAATTTTGCTTATTTACGTACCCATTCAACCAAAAATGAGCCTCATCGCTGAACACAATTTTTCGATAAAAAAGCGGATCCTCGGCCAGCTTTCCAAGAGCCCATTCACCAAAAATTCGGCGTTGTGGTAGGTCGGCTGGCCTTAGTTCTTGCACCAGCTGTATCTTAAAAGGCTTTACGCCCAAATCCTTCCGCAAAATTTTCCACGTAGTGCTGTAACAAAGGCCTAACTGCTGGGAACGGCGCCGAATCGACATTTCGCGGTCTTCTGTCACACTAGCTGATACGGCCGCAATATTTTCTTCACTACGCACAGTACGTAAACGTGTTGGTGGTTTAATGTCCAACAAAGTAAATTTGGTGCGAAATTTGGTCACAATCTTCCGAATAGACTGCTCAGAAGGTCGAGAATGCCGATCATAAAATGGAAGCAGCGCGCGATGAACATTTCGAACCGAGCACGAATTTTGATAGTAAAATTCAATAATTTGCAAGCGTTGTTCATTTGTAAGACGATCCATGGTTAAATTGCAAACCAAACTGAAGCTGTTTGACAGTGACACAAGGTACTAAACACACGTCAGCTGTCAAAACCAGTGTTGCCAAAACCAAACCAGCTAAAAAATCACCCTTTATATACAGAAGGAGATAGATAAAAAACTAATTGTGCCTACAGCGCCACCTGTTGAGAATTTTTCTAATTAAAATTTTTCCTAAACCATCCCTGATTTAAGCCAAACAAAATAAAACATTTTTTTTCAAAACCGTCGAGCCGTCGAACAAAATGTATAGGAATTCATGTGTTTTTTACGTACGCACAGAACCCACATACATTTGCCGATTTCAACCAAACTTCACAAAACCCATATATAGACCAATACCAAATATGTGTGAAAGTTTTGTTGAAATCGGTAAATGCGTTAAGGCGCTAATTGGCGACAAACGAACACAATTTTAAGCCTCAATTTTTATATATATATAGATATATAGATAGATAGATTATTAGATAGATTTACCCCTTTGCTCAGCAAATACTTACAATTTTTTAGTGGAATCATACCAAGGATTTTATGTTGAAAAGAAATCGCCTCCAAAAAGTAGGCGTGTCAGAGAACTGTATGAATTGATTATAAGCTCACCACCTTGCACGACTCCATGTGTGTGTTTTATGGTTAGAATTGCTGGTTTTACCAAATTTGTTAAGTAAACTTTTCCATATAAGTTTTTTAAGAAGCTTTTAAAACTAGGATCAGAACATAGACGAGATTTTGTGTGTCAAACCACCACAGACGGAATTACAAACTACACATTGTCCCTATCTAAAGTTTCCTTTACCAATTAACAACACTGCCGTAATGATTTAAGAAAAGCTTATTTTACATTGCCCCAGCCTTAAGAATATACTATTAGCAGTATGTATAATTATCCGACTTCCTCTTCGTTAACTGTTTCCCCTCTCGAGTGTGATTTTCTCACAAAACCCTCTTCCAAGGCGACCAAATAAATTACCAATCAAATTTGAACAAATGACTCTATTATGTACCGGTGCCAAATGTAGCCGTGCAATTCACAAACATAAACCGGAATTGGGCAACTTTCGTCCGACATTGTCAAATCGACAACATAATACCGCAACTGCACGAGAAAATTCACTTAGTAGCGAATTGGGGTTGCGGGCGATCCGAGCACGTGCATCCCCCCATAGCTGAGCCACCACTCCACCTTGAATACAACCAAATTACACTCGCAGTGCGGCATTTAAATTAATTGCCTAAACCACTCCGAACTCGGCCGGAATTTTCCTGCAGAATAAAACCTGTAATCTTGGATCAATAACTATTGTGAGCTCAACAACCGGGGGTATGAGGTGTCGCCACACCGAAACCCTCGAAGAAATTTGCCGGTGTCAGATCGAGGTATTCGATTTGTTTTTATTCCCCAGCCGGTGGTGGTGGTACCTATTCTCGCAATAATTGGAGAACGTCAGCGCGCGGGAATGAGATGAAAAAGGAGGACAATAGGTATCCTGAGGGGTTAGCACGGCACACAATTCGAGCCAATCAATATTCCTAGTCAAGGGTAGGGGGGGGAACCCGAATTTTCCGTGGAAAAGGAATATTATACCGAGTCCTACCCAATCCACCTCGAAATTTCAAAACAATCAATCAGTGCAGCTAATCAGTTCTCGCTGTGCCGTCGTGTCCTCGAGGATGTGCTGGAGCAGCAACCCTCTGTCGCGATAAAATTGTTTCATTGTTTGTAATCCTGGCGAGGTGTCTCCTGGGGTGACACAGCTACTACTACTACGAATGATGATGATTGCGATGATGTTAATGTTGATGGTGATGGCCGCAAAGGAACTTCCGTCTGGCGGCGCATCAGCGGCAACTATGCGACTGAGAAAAATTAAAATTAGAGATAAATCCTTTTTCGCGGATAGCCCCGGGGATAGTTATGAGTCGCAGAGAAGGTGAATCCGTATGCCGTGTTGCTGCGTCATTTCCCGCAGATTACTCAAGGGGATAGTGAAAAGGTGCAAAGGATCGAGATCCATCGAAAGGAGGAGCGATTATAAATTTATACCCACTAAGATGGGAATTTTATGCGCTCAAGTGATGGCGTCCGGTCGGAACAATCACAGTCACCCACTCGTGTCCGTGCGCGGTGAGTTGCTATTTTAACCGTCCTTGGAGTGTCATTGGCGCAGCTCGCGTTCACTCCCTTTATTGCTTTTGCAACCAAAGAGGGGGTGGGCACAATCGCTGTGGTGTCCGCATGAAATATTTGGATTTCCTTGATTTAAGCACTCACCCACACACACACATATACACATTTGGCGGAGTAAAATATTATAATAAATTCAAAGTGGCGGAATCCTTTTTGTCCTTTCTGTTCATTCATTCATTCTATTTGCTATTTGCACAATAATTTTTTATTGTTTGCTTTGGCATTTGGCACTTGAATAGATTTTGTGGCTGGAAATTTATTTTCCCTTCCTACGAAAGAGAACGCGCGACGACGACCGTCTGTATACTATACAGTTGGGTGGAAACTGAAAAAGATTTGGGGATTGCTATTTTCCTTAAGACGTTTTCCGCTAGGAATATTAATGGCTATGGTTTCCCTAGTCTTCGTCGGTCTTTTCCTCTTATTTTTTTCGTCGTTTACTGGAAGTGGTTAAAAAGGATTCAAGGACATTTGGTTTTTTTTTATGAAAAAGCATTCTCATGCGGAGACGTTCTTGCATTTTGTCATTGAGGATAAAACGGCTTCAAGTGCGGATGAGGATATATTTTCACTTGGACAGCAATAATGGATTGTGATTAAGCAGGAGGAAATTCCTCAAGACCAATTTATTCGGAGATTGTTTGAGGGGCGTAGGTGTGCTCTGCTTAGTGGAAGCTTGTTTCGTGAATGGAGTTAAAGAAATGCCTGCATGAAATTTCATGTGTAAGACATTTTTTAGCATGCTAAAAACGCCTTAAAGGACTAGTGTCAGCCTGATTAAACTTTTACGTAAATTGTTTGGAGCCCACTTTGTGTGGCTCTGAATGTTGCTATGTGGTATAATTTTTCCAAGGAAATTATAAGCCCGCAGGGAGTCAGACAGGGCAGTCTCTAAAAATAAGCACACATAATCTATCCTTGTGTTCCACGTACACCTACTCAGTTATTCGCATCTGCCATTGAGATAGGCAAATATTTGTAGAACGATATTCGCAGACACAATTCTGTTAAATACACTCAGTGGATTGTCGGTTTTATGACCTTTCTTCAAATGCCTATGCACTCTAAGATTGAAACAAACAACCTACAATGGGAATGGAATGGAATGGTACGCAAATGCACAGGCGCTTTAAAAGGAGGCACGTTCAAGCTTCGAGTCAGCTATAAAAACAGGAGCACCTTTGACAGGTATAAGATCTGTAAGAAACAAACCTTGAAAATTTACCTGCGACAGTTTAGAGTGATATTTCGCCGATCGGAGAAGGCGGTCGACAAGGATAATCAGTTCATGGAAAGTTTCTTGTAACGCACCGAAGAAGCCTACCAAATTCGATTCACCAACAGTGCTGGTTAGTGAATTGGGGAAAACACTAATACCCGACAGCCGACAATATTAGGTTCATTCGTGAAAAATTAAAAATTAAATATCAAAAATGGAGAGAGAAATCCCTCGATCTCAAGAGAAGTTGAGAAACCGTGACCGGCTTTCTAACAAAAAGTTTAAGAAATGTCATTTTGACATTATCGTAAAATACCTACAGCATCTACAAAATAAGTTGGAATTGAATTTTTTAAAAGCTAAATAGGTACCTTTTAAATTTACTTCATACGACATCGTTGAAGACGAAAATAAATTGAATTTTACTCGTCAAACGTTTGAGCTGTCACTTAGTTGTCAGGGGGTAGATTCCGTATAACAATAATCGTCGGGACGATATGGTTTTTGAAACTTTACTGACCATACTCTGCCCGAATTTAGTTTCACTATCGTCAGCTTTCATTACATTTGTGGAAAATTAACTGGATTAAGGTCTAAAACTCGTAATTTTGCCACTCAGTTGCTACTTTTCGAGGTCTATCGTTTCGACAATAATCGTCTGAAAAATTACGGAATGAGTGCCCAGTTTTAATTTTTTATTTTCCAGTAAGTCGAAATTCAGCGAAAAAATGAAAAGGGTGGAGCTGGATTTCTCTCTCATTTTTTTAAATTTTCTCAGTACGTGGTCAGATTTGCACAGTTTTTTAGCAAATTTTTAATAATTTTACCTTTGCAAAAAAGTACCCGAACGAACCTATTGTAAACCTTGTGAGTCCAGTGATGCCAACCTTAATTTTCAAAAGTCTGTAGATGAAAGATAAAAATTCTGTATGTGTGCTTGCCGAAATTCTGTAGAAATCCTGACTTTTTCTTAGCATAAAAAGTGCATAAAATTATGTACTAATTTTGTACAAGTACATAATTTTTATTAACCGCTGGTATCACTGGAATCGATAATACTCGTCGTGGTGCTGGGGCCAGTAATGCCAGCTAAGGCTTTTTCATGCCTTAGGCATTATTTCAATAGCTAATTCTATAAGGCTTGTTTTTTTTTCCAAAAAGACATCTTTTTTTTATTTCAAAAAAATCAACATTTTAATTTCAATGACCAGACTATCTGCTGGATTAAAACTATGTTTGTTTTGTTCAATACTTTGAACCTACCTATTAAGAATTTCTTCTCTGTTTCATAATTTTAGTTTTTTTTTGGAAATAAAAATTGTTTTTGCTTATATTTTCATATTTTTATTTAATTTTTGATTTATTGTTCCAGTTTACCTAACAAATTTATTTAAGGCATTATTTTATTCAAAAAGGCATTTTTTTTCTCAACTAAGCATTTTTTCGTCCAAATTGGTTGGCAACGCTGGCTGGGGCTGGCCTTGTTTTTGAAATCATATATATTGATGTTAAATCTGTTTCTGTATTCTGGTTGGTTGAATCACAGTAGAACGACAAAGACGGCTTTAAATTTAAACTGAAAAATGTGTGGAGGAATGCAGGTATTTAATTGCTGCTCTCACACTTAGAGCAAATGTAGCAAGAAAGAATGACAAAAAAAAACTACAACTGAGGGGTTTGCATGTTAAAGTCATCACTAAGCGAAAGTAATGGATTTGTTAAGGTGGAAGCGCATTATGTTGGTAAGTTTTTTTTAAGGTATTCTTACTTTTTACAGGAATCTGAGATTTCTGTAAGTTTGAATTCTGTATTTCTAAATAGGCAAGGTGAAAATTTTGAAGATATAAATAAAATGATGTAGGGCAGGCATCAGTGCTTGTGACAGATGTTGAGGAATTATTCTTCAAAAGGCGATAAGCTCCCTGCTACCCAAAAAATGCGGGTCAACTTGCTAAACGCATTCCCTTATCAAGAAGTCCTTCGGCTACGAGATAAGCGCGCTGTTAAATCGCTTCCAGAAGACATATTCAATTATCAATTCCAGCTAGCGATATTGGATTACGAATTGGCTTCAAGCCTTTTTGGAAATGTCAAGGAAACATAATCCTTTTCAAGTGTGGGTAGGTGTCTTTATCTGTTACCTGGCCAGGCCTAAAGTATCGAGGGTATTTTTGTTTTGTATAATGTTCTTTTCATCTATATTTATAATTGTTTGGAGTGGTTTGTTTGGATACACGTGTCTATTTTATTTTAATGATTTTATTAAAAAAAAAAATCAAATGATTAAGGCAGACGCGTTTGTACAGATCTATTCAATCGCCATCAAAACTCGATCTAAAATTAACGGAAGCTCACAATTGCAAAATTTGTATTGAAAATATAGCCACTGTGAACTGCTAAATTTAAGAGTCGAAACTATAAATGTTTATTAGTAAGGCCCGCTGCCTAAAAGGAAGTCATAAGGAAGTGTCTGTCTGAATGTCCGCACTAATCTCGAGAAGCCGTGAAAGGATTTCGTTGCAGGTTTCACTTTGATGATCCCGATTTATCAGGGAAGGTTCATGCCCATACAAAATCTAGCGCCGCCTTTTTTTGTACTCACAGGTCAGTGAAAAATAAGCCGATGGCTTTTTTCAGAAATATTTTCATTTGACCATCGCGAAAGAAAACAACGCGATTTTCCCAATTATTTCCAGTGAGTGACACCTGCGGCTGACATCTAAAACTTTGAAGACTAAGAGCATCACGGATACTAGGCCGATTGCAATTATTTGAATACTGCTCCTTGCAGAGTTCTATGCCTTATGAAAAATACATACGGATTGGATGAGTACTGAGTTGAGAAACATAATTAATAAACTTTATATACTTAACAACACACTAGCTGACCCGAACTCGCTTTGCTTCCTCAGTCTGTCACATCTCAAATTCACAATCAGCTTGGATCTCCACTTCTAAACAGCGAATAATTATATAACATACCCTATCTTTTGTGACAATTGGCAATACGACTGTGAAAACCGGATTGAATTTTGCGCAGTAGTTTTTAAATATATTCAGGACATACAGTCTACAGTCCAAAAAAATATTTCAGTCCTGTTGTAGCAGGGATTTACGTAAGAGATATTTTTCTATCATCGAAAATGTAGGTGGTACTTACGTAGGTGACTGCTTAAACTTAAACTTTGGTATTTGGAGAGAATCGAAAATAGATAAACCGTGGTTTATTATGTTGTAGTACTGCTGGCATGAAGCTTCCAGGTTTGGAATCAGTCCCCGAATGTCCACATTATTGGCATTCGATGTCCCGCACTAATGAAAGGATAAATCATACAAGCGTTGCCTGTGACTCGATCTGCAATTATTTCACGTCGATCTTAGACTGACGAGTTGACTAGCGAGCGCATATTTTCGTTACCTTAATATTCGAACGAGATGGACCAAAATAAATAGAACGAGTGATCCTTTTGTTTTCTATTAATACCAGAATATTCTTTGAATTTTAAGATCGTTCACTTTTGGAGAACGTTTGAAAAACCCTTAAACCAGCACATCTGCAAATTCCGACTGACGCCGGGCTATTTCGTAAATTGTTATCGTTTCTTCGCATCCAAAGGTCCTGTCATAATTTCCACCGCAAAAAAAGTCCCAATCAAAACATGGATATAAATAAAAAAAAAAAAAAACAACGCAGCAAAAACCGGCAGTAAATGAATTAGATTTCCATTTTCATCCCATTACATATTGTTTTTCCTCGAGACCGCCTGGAGATTTTTCCATAACGACCGAGAAGAAAAATATATACTCGTACTCGTTCAAGTTGCTTTTGCAAATCAAATTAAAGCCCAATTGATGCGGAGTCTCTGGGAAATTCTTTCTGTATCCATAAGATATTGAAAAATCAAATAATTACCATTAATTGGAGTGATGTGCGGTGTGGGTTTGGTGTGCTCCACGAAAATTGCCAAGACAACTTCTCGGTATCCGGGCCTTTCTTGAAAATTTATACAAGCCGTATCTTGGAAACGCCAAATCACCTCGCAACGAGTCGCACAGGGTCCAGGATCAGAGCCGGTTTAAATGAAAATGACATGGCGCGTATGTCAACCTACCAGAATTTGCACATGCACCAGACAATCAACATCAGGGGCTTATGTAGGCTCTCTGGTATGATAGTAGAGAGCAACCGCAATCACAACCAACAGTAACAGGATTGACATTTCATATGCAGGACGTGACGCAGTACAAAACGTTCCATTTTCGTTTATTCTTTTCAGCTTTTTTCTCCCTTCTAGGTTTTGTCAGTCCTCCGAAGCAGAATACCAGGAAAGTCTCATCATCCTGCCACTCGGTTGAAAATGGCTCATCATCTTCATCATCATCTGGCTGTACCTACATACAGTAGGAACACTATACCTGCAGTCGTGGGACCAGAAATTCAGTGTGATTGGGGATTGAGGCCAGGTGAAGGGTCTTTCTCCATCGTTCTCCATTTGGTGAGTCCTTCATTAAAAATTCTTCATGCAAATTGTTTACGTTGAATACGGAATGAAGCTGGGCTTCATGCTCTCTGACTGATGGCTGCTGCATGACTTTGTGGATTTTTTTCGCTTTTTGTTTTTGGTTGCAGGTTGTCGACATCTTTCTCGTATAGGGTTACCTTTATTCTCGTGTTTTAGGGACTCGCTTTTGTTATAAGAGGGTGGAAATTGAAATGTTTCATACGAAGTGGTGGCTTTTGAGTTGCGAGTAGACGAGTGCAATATGGGGTTTCGGTGAGTGTGGAGTTGCATTTTTCAGCAGAGCGAAATGGCATCTCACTCTTGGTCAGAAGAGTAAGTGGTTACAGATGAAGGTATTTCTTAGAAAGCTTGTTTAAATACGCATATTCTTATATGCAAATTTGGTCAAACAAGGATTTATTTTTTCATATGATGGCGACTTTTTCATACACTTCTGGTTGCCTGGTTGTAAATTTGAGTAGAATTCCAAAAATTTATTTGGCTTGTGGACTGGTTAAAAAGGTAAATGACAAAAAGCCACCCGTTTTTAGAGAGTCGCAATAATCTTCTTTCACCACTTCTCTTCCAAATTTTACTTACAAAATTTCGCCTATCAGGAAACTCTTCTACCTGAACTATATCACTATATCACACTACTAGAAGATGTTAGCATCGAAGTATACCTATATACAAACAACAGAGAATCAAACCTTGAGGTTGTGAATTTATACTGTAAAATCTGTCAGTTGTTCCCCAAGTAACCATTCGATGTTTGCCACTTTCTTCCTCGGATTGGGAATTGCAGACATAAACTTTCCTCACTACTGAACTAGAAGTTCAAGACTTGGTAATGTACAACTTCACAACGTTTCTGAATGAAAATTATAGACTTCAAGTATGAATTAATACATATCATTAGAACTTCGTATAGTTTCCCCGTTGTTTGACTCTTGTTCGAATATGCGCCCACTATCAAAATCCGGACGGTCGACAGCAGCAAAGTTCAGTACACCAGGCAACTTCAAATAAATCCTAGATTTTAGTGGACCCTAGAAAGATATCTTACAGTCTTCGAGGTCTAAATATGTTAAGAACATAACACTAAAGATTCCGGTGAAATACTTACTGCGTTGACTCCACGAAAGCGTGGCGGACTTGGAACAATAACTAACTTATCATAAAAAGAAGACGTTCTAATTATGTCATTGAAGAGGGCCACAGGCTCGAAGTTAGAGACTCCATCAAATGCCGTACTTCATCCGAGCTACGCTCTAAAACGTAAAATACTAGTTTTGTGGGACGACCAAGGAAGGTAGATCTCTTTGTTGAATTTTCCCTCAATGGTTTACTCAAAGACTCGTCGGGCTAGTGCGTCATTGGCCATAAGCTTTATATCACAATTAACCATCTTAGCCGTCATGTATTAATATTCTTAACCAGCTCAATGTCGCTGTATAGGTCTTAAGGCTCGTTTTTAAGTCGTCTACATACAAATACTATCCTCGCAAAACAACCGAAAAGGTTTTCATCTACCTTCGAGGTCATGATCTTGCCTCATTTAGCAGAACCGTCTTCAATATAATATTCGATCCACGAAAGAGAAATTCCTTTATAGCCCAAAGATGCAGCGACTAGCGATAGCACTTTGTGAGGTAATGGTAGGTAGAGTCCATGTGGACAAATTACATCAAACTACATAGTCACCCATGTTGGGAGCTCTTTTTACATAAAAGCCAATGCTAAGTGTAGTAATAGTCGGACCTATCACCACCACCCCCCTTTTAATACTTGCAATCACGACTCTGAAACTTGACCGCGTTCCTTTATCAGCAACAAGTTGAACGGACTCTTGAGTATTGTACCTCTGACTTGGGAGTTTCAACTGCTTTAAGAGGTTGTTAAGGAGGTGACATGGTAGCGGTTCGTCTTCTACTAAACCTTTTACAACGTCAAGTGGTTTGTTGGTATTCTTGCCGACATTGACGAAGCAACAATATATCTTAATCGTGGGGGACACGCTCAAGTGAAAGTCGACTTTAATAAAGTTCATCACAAATACAAAAAACTCCCTGTAAATATTTCCACTGTTGCATAATCACACCACTCTGTATTGCAATTGAAAAGAGCTCAGTACACCAACTACACATACACCCGAAATTTATATTGAGTTTCTGCATCTCATAGTTAAGTCGAAACCTAAAGCCCTTTTGATGTCCTCCAACTTGTTCAAAATCGAATCCGAACAACAGCCATGCCAGCTCATAAGTCCAAGCCACTTCAATTATCGGATTATCGACACGGACCTATAGTATTTCTCCATTAAACTAAAACAACTTCCTCTTTATAATGTGCATACCACCCACCAAATAAAATACCTTTCTCTTTTCCGAAATGAAAGCAAAACTTTTTTGACCAAATTCAGAAAAAACGTTTAAAAATACCGCTGCTGGAAAAAACATGCACACGGTCAGCACTCAGGAACGCGGTGCAGAGAGCAACTTTTCGACCTGCATTGTTAAATACAGAAGGATAGTACTTTTTGCTTCCTCTCTCCCTCTCTCTGTCTTTTGTTTGGTTTTGTTCCTTTGTCCAGTATCTTTTATTCCATTTTTTTAATACCTACACCATTTCTTTACATTTTCGATGTTTCCTTGTTAGTGAATTGGACCACTAGTCAAAGAAGAAGAAACAGAAAAAAAAACACGAACGAAAAACTATTTCGACCAACTGCCCGAGTGAGACTTTCTCTTTTCGAGCTGTTGTTGTTTGCATTTTCTTTTTTTAATAAATAAGCAAAATAAATACTTTTGCAACAATTTCTCTTTTCTCTGGCTTAAAACACTTTTTTCTATTCAAAAAAAACTCACGACTTACATAATTGAAAAGAAGGAAACTTATATACACCTAAAAGAGTGAGAATGAAGAAAAGAACCCAATTTCTTTAGAAATCCTTTGAAAGGAATGCTGAAATAGAATCCTGGTTAAATAAAAAATAAAAATAAAATAAAAAATCCCAACAACAGAGTTTCAAGAAAGAGAAGAATGAAAGGACGTGAAACAAGTTCTAGCGTTCGTTTTATAGATTTTTAATTGAGTTACAAAAGTAGTTATCGGTGGGTAGAAAAACTTTAAATTAAAAACTGTTTCTCTGAAACGTGCGAGGAGTTTTATCTCAATACTATGGACTCAGAGTATCGAATGTTCGCTTCTTCTCTCGTATGGCTTGAATTAAATTATTCTAAACTAATCGATAAAAAAAATGCAAGTCGTTAAGTAAAGTATTTAAATGTAATCAACAACAACTGACAACGGCAAAGGAACAGCACTTATCTTCGAAACGATTACAAAACAAAATTTAAATACAGACCTATCTGCAACCACCACTACCACTCTGAAGTTTCACTCATAAATACCCCAAAAAATAAACAACGTCAACCTAGTTTCCATCAAAATCATTTGATTTGGAAAAGGCCTTCAAATGACACAAAATTCACGTCCACAAGAACTCTCAACTCGATGGCAAATTAATTTGCAATACCAATTCAAAGAAGTTGATGGACACAACTCAAACTATCTCTCACCACTCCTAATCAAACATCAATGACCTCTGACTGAATTTTCAAATTTATATTCTAAGTGCTGCACCATTTCGCCCCCTCGGGCAAATCATACAGAGACACCGACACCGAGACAAATTCTATGTTCAGTTATAATACGAAAAATTTGCCATTTTCCAATAAACCATCCCCCGACCTCTACGTACATAGAATCTGAATATTCTAATAAAGATCCCTAGACTATCAGCAAAAAAGTATATGCATGTAGAAAATCATATAAACTGCGGAAAAATTCAATTTGGAACCCACTCACAACCTCAAATTGATTCATATAGCACACACAAAACAAGAAACCACCATAGTTGCATGCTTATCTGCCGCACATACACCTTCTTTGTGCCGCCGACGCCGCCACCGCCCATCCCCTTAGCCGCACTGATCCCAACTAACAAATCGACGAAGAACATAACTAACAGCAATACAGACAACACAAAAAAAAAATCGAGAAAGCCACTGCAACACTATCAAAAAGTTGCCATCGATTTCCATCGATGTGTCCTTCAATATCACATTTGCATATAAATCACCAAACAAGCCAATATATACGGTGAAGGGAAAAAAAAACAAAAATAATCATAAAAAAATGTATCCAACTCCCAACTGCCTCCGATCTGGGATCCGATGCGATACACTAAGCCACCAAAGCGAAACCATCATCCGCAGCCACCCAACGCCACCCAACGCCACCGACCGACACATTCGAATTCTGGAATTGGGAGTTGGAAAATTTGAATATTATCATCCTATATCCGTCACATTAGCATAAATCTTGATATGCCACCACCAGTCCAACAGTGCTAACATGTAGGTTCGTAGCCTTTTGCTGCTGGTTCCTCTGCTTGTGTCTTTGCGGGCTGCGTAGAAGATAGCGTGCGGAAGTAAGTGAATCGCGTCCTGATTGTAAAGACGAGTACTCATCGTTCTTCTTTTTTTTCGGGGTAGTATTTTCCAGTTGTTCAAAGAGGTTGAGAGCGTCGCAGTTCATCGATCGGATGTATGGATAGAGACACAGATAGAACTGGAGTTTCGAGTGGAAATGATATTTATCACATACCTTCGTATTCGCACAACGGCGCGAAAATAAAACCGCAATAAAGAGCAGAGATTTTCAAAAGGCTATAAAAGCCAAAAGTTCACACTCACTCGCAAGTACTCAGGTTTCTATTTTTATAGCGCGCAAAGCACGCACAAGCTATATAAAAAAGGAAAACTAACCGTTTGCCGTATATGGTTAACAGTCTCAAAGCCAATGTCATAATGATGAGGCATGAAGTTCCCGTCAAACGGTTGGCGGGTAAGTCTTTCAAATATTCATATATTACGTTCCAATAAATCGCAGGTACCTACAAGGCGTTGTAACAAACTTTGCGTCTCTATATGAGAGCTTTATAGCTGCTTACAGTGTTCTTCTATCTTAAGCCTTATGTGGAATTGAGTTCGTTTTACGAAGAAACCTGCTCAAATTTAGCATGTCCTTGATTTTGAGTGTTGACACCTCTTAGGGCGACTCAAATCATGCCTTGCAACATTTAAGTCTCAGAATAACCTAGGGCTACCATTCGGGCAGACCTGAGCTTACAAAAAAATCTCCGACTGCTATAGTTCTAGATGGCAAATATGACCTCTTCTTGGTAGTTCATCAGGTAGTTTCATGGTTAGAGGCTGCAGTGGTTAGTCCGACTCGGGTTCAGAGTCAGGACTGATCGCCTTACTTGTACCCAAATGGGCCAACTAAGCTTTTTCAAGAGTAAGTTATTTCCTCTTAGGTGCTTGAGACAGACAGCGCTACTCAGTGAACCCCGTGATTCAGTTATTAAGTGACTTAAATTCAGATTTTCTCCATTAAAAAAATAAAAAAATAAATAGTTGGCGCAACAGGTATGTAGCGACCCTAGGCCTAGCTTCTCACAACCATTCGTTTGTGTGAGTTTTTCATTTTCGGGACGAATGGAAGGGATCTACAATTTTATGCCTGGTCCAAACGGCTAATTGAGAAGCTCCTTCATGACAGTTATACTCTCGGATGTTTGTCAGACGTTCGCGAGAGGTGGTGCAGCGGAAAAAAACCACAAGTTGGAATTTGTTTTTTTTTCGGGATTCCAACTGGGACCCCTCGCTTAGTAGTCCAACACACTAACCACTAAGCCACTGCGCCATTAAGACAGTTTAAATCTAGAACTATTATGGGAACCCTATCTAACCAATTATCGTTGAAAATCTGCAAGTATATTAGACAAATTCACTCTGCGATCACAAGTCTTTAAGCGGCCGAAAAGTGAAACAGTAAACTTAATTTGGCAGCGCATCAAAAACAAAGTCTTTAGTTGTAAAAACTTCTCTACAGAGAAGGCTTGAGTTGTCACTACCTGGCTATACCTACATAAAAAAGTAAATTTTGCCTAACTTCTACGGTCCATTGAAAATAAATTTCCCTTGTATTCTGTAAGCTTCTATCAAATTATTTAGTAATTTTCAAGGAGATTTCGTTTCAAGTCTTCCTAACCCAATTAAACCGCAAAACAATTCCCGCACCATACAAGAAAGCCGCAAACAAAAATATCATTATACAAATGAAAATATATATCTACCTTAGTCCTTAGTGAAAGAACCGAGCTGAGCTGAAAAATACGAAATTATCTGTTTAATATCAATTTTGTTGAAACAATAAAACCCGCCAACGATCAATAAACTCATACACCAAAATAAGAGTACCAACGTCACTGCCTTATTTTGTTACGGACAAAGCAATTTAGGAATACGAACTGAGAGAGAAAAAAGCCTTAATTACTTTCATTTCCAACGCGAAAGCTGTATACACAAGTAACAAACATACTTTCTCGTTTGTCCTCCTTCCACAGAACCCGGCTACTTATCTAAATTCCATTCCCAACCTTAGCGTATATACACAATTCCTTTTTTTTTTCACCGAATTTTTGTCATAATTCCGAGACACACAATGAGGTAAAAGAAAAAAAAAAACCATTCCATAAATGTTGACGGCAAAACGAAATGTAAAAACTAAAACTAAGGGGACACCCAGAAGACCGGAGGCGTATGTGGTTTCATGCGATTTTATTCCAAATACGAATTATGTAGGTTAGGTACCCACCTACCTACCTATCGACCCACCTTTTTCTTATGTTTCACATCTTGGCAGATACAGACACAATACACAAATTAGAAAAAAAGAGAAAACACGAATAAAAAAATTAAGACAAATGACAAAACAAGGAAACGACGCATCCTCAAACCACCCACCATCCGCAAGACATTAACCAGGGTGGTGGAACCCGCTGTTGCTTTAGCTCCAGGAAATCATAACGAGAAACACATCGCCAATGTTACACTACAAGGACGTACCTACTGGTGGAGCAGGAGAAGGTTGAGAGATGAAATTTAAGAATACAAAAAAATACGATGATTTAAAGTGAGACACACATTTTGCCGAGTGAGGACGAGGCGTTCCTTCCGCCCCGTTTAAATAAAGATGGCAAGGTTTCTAAAAAATACACACCAATTTAGCACAGTTCTCACAGCAAGAAGAGCGCTATAAAATGTGATAGTGGTTTGAATGAATACGTTTAGGTTCTCTGTTCTTACATACCAAACTACTGATCACTGACTACCTCTTTCGGTATCCTTTGCTTCGACTGGATTTGGGAAAAAAAGAACTAGGACTTACCAATAATCTGGGAATAGTTGTAGGAATATTTGAAACTCCAATGCACACCTTAGGCATGGACTCCAAAAATATATCAATTGCATACTTTATGGGGTTATGTCTCTTTCAAATACTGTATGAGCTATTTGAACTATTTACAACTCTGTAGGTAGCCCCTGGTTGGAAAACGATTCCGATCGGACAATGAATCTTCCAAGTTCTGGCCAGTTTATCGCTTTCATTTGTGCAATATTAGGTCTGTTCCTTTACTTTTGTAGTAAGAATGGAAAAGACTGTCAAAATGGCAGTGGTGGGGATAAATTCTCTCACAGAGGGAGACACTTACGAAAAAGTTAGGGAACGCTTTTGTAGTAATCTACGAAAAACGACAGATATATAATTCGAAAATTCAAAAAAGTTGTACGAAAAGTCGTTAAAATATTATGAATTTACGAACAGGATTAGTTGATCACTTACATCGATTCGGAATTAATCAAATTCATGAATCCGAGTACATGGAAGAGTTTGTACTGATCGAACTACAAGCATTCGAGAAGAGGAAAAAGCGGCACAGCATTAAGAATTACGTGGAGGAGACTGTCCTTTCTTACTCCTTACAGCGAGGAAGAATTTCATAACCACCAAAGGAATTTAAGGAGAACATTTAATTTTATTTTTCGCCTTGTTGAAGCTGTTACCATTTTAATATATAAGAAATCAAAACAAATGTCAAATAGGACAACAAATTTCGAATCAGCTGTTAATTGACATAGCTTTTTCAATTCTTACACCAAGAAATTTGTTGAATAAAAATTCGTGGAGGGGTAATTTCTTGCTCTCTCGATGACGCTCTCTTTTACGAATTTTTCGAGTTAAGGAACGGCATTGAGTAAAAATTCGTAAAAATTCGTAAGATTTAAAAGTAAAGGAACAGACCTATTAAGAGTGCTCGGATTTGGTTTCCATCAGAGAACATTTGGATCCTCGATTTATTTTGGTTAAAAAGCTACAGATTATGGCCATCACTTGTTGTCAAAATCATGCCCTATTTTTCATAATCAGTGAGTGGTGTTAGCATCACTGCCCAAAAGAAAGTCTTCCAAAGTTTGGTCTCCCTTGGACTAAGAGTTGCTTTGGCTGTCACATTCTTTGCATGTAAGTCGATGTGTTGAAGGTTTATGTCTGGTTGTACCGTGGATTTTATTGAACCCGTTTAACCCAGAAAAGCAATCCCTGTACCTAGCTCAGATGTTAGGGAGGATTTAGTACCAAGCAGCGAAGCTGTTGTCAACGAAGGTAGAAAAGGGTTTTTGAGATTAGGATTTTGACTGTACCTTTGCAAGTCTAAAAATGAAGTCAACGTATATTTTTTCTATGCTATAAAGACTCGTCACTAGGTCTAGTAACCTTACGAAGTTTAATTCCCGCAGATCTGGGGCAGATTCCGTGTAACAATAGTCGTCGGGACGATATCGCTTTTGAAACTTTGATGACCATAAGATGTTGTATTCTACCCGAATTTGTTTTACTATATAGTCAGCTTTCATTACATTTGTGGAAAATGAACTGGATAAAGTTCTCAAAATCGTAATTTTGGCACTCAGCTGCTACTTTTGGAAGTCTATCGTTTCGACGATAATCGTCTGACAAATTACGGAATGAGTGCCCTGTTTTTAACATGAGCGCTAATGTGCAGCACATATGGAACTATTCAACTCGAGGTTGTTCCATACCTACAAGTTCAATAGTCTTCCAAACGTTTTCAAAAGAAGGGATAGGGCTGTAGGTGCCCGAAAATAATTTAGTTCGTTGGAGGAACCGCAACTTAAGGATTAGAACAACAAATGCTTTACTTTATAGTATCAGGCACCCTTTTGTAGGGATATCTAAAGAGCGAGGTTATAAGACAAGAAGAATTTTGCAAAAAATACCGATTGCAGTATAGCGTTGCCAACATTTAATGAAATATTTGTCAGCATTTTTATTGTCCACAAAATTAGACAGAAATCAAGTGGTAAATTGTTTCGAAAACAAGACTGTATATTTCTTATAACTGCATGTACTATTCCTCGCCTTATTCATCGATTAAAAAATATGCGCATTGTGCGTCAAAGTATTTCTCATTAAAAATGTTAGTCCGAATCTGTTCCTTAAAAGCCTTAAGAAAGGGAGATAAGCTTTTGTTTATTTAGAGGTTTCTACGGGGATCTCTAGGGTAAGAAATCTTGAAGAGAAGTTCCGCACCCAACTCCATTCATCAGGTTCAACTTACTTGCGGTACTTACAAAATAAAATAACCAACCTTACAAACTGTCCATATAGGCAAATTAAAATCCGCATCGTTGTTAGTCCGTCTGATTTTAGAAATATCGACTGGCCGCACTAAGTAGGGCATGGCATCAAAATCCAACCCAACGAATCAATGGCATCTCAGTGAAAAAAAAAATATATCCAAATTAATTGCGAGTCTTTCGGTTGTCAGTCGAAGGGCAGAACTTCATCAACAACTGGGAGGCGCCAAACAGAAAATGAAGGTGGTCCAACAGTTAGCAAGGAAACACTTGTGTGATATCTGGTACAAGCAGCACCAACGCCAACGAAAAGGAGAATTCAGATCAAGGCGGTTCATTAATCCCCCTGGCTGCTGGTATGTGTATAAAACCTAGGAAATAGTGAAATTTCACTTGATAATAATAATGAGCTCATTAAAAAGAGAATGTCCAGCAAAATATGTTTTGTCTGCAGTTGTTTCGTTTTTTTTTCGTTCCTTTTTTGCCAACTAATTTCAAGATCTAGGATACTGTGGCATTCTTTTTTCCTTGTGTATGTGTAACACATTTTCGCTAGGCAACAGGCATCACCTTGGAAGGAAGACTTATCAGTTTAATCTGTTCTACGAAATATATGTCAGGCTAACTTAATTTGAATTTTGATCAGGGTTTTGCTGAATTAATTTCACTAAAGTCTTCATGTCAGAGTGTTTTAATTATGTGAAATAATAAATATTTGATTTAAGTATCTCATTATATGGGGGCAAATTAACAAGCAAAATTGCGCTCAGAGCCCCAAATTAATAATTTTTTATCATTCTATTAATTTGGCTCGGAACATAAAATGGCACGATCACAAATGGCTACTGGAGGGTAAAAATGAGAAGCTTTTGGTGACCGTATCCGTTAGGCCTAACATTTTCTGGTTATAATTGATCCAGACATGTATCGTCTTCAACGATTGATTCGACAAATTATAGTCTAAATCCAGACTGGAAAAAAAAGTGCCGCGCGGATATGACAAGCATCGAGACCTAGTCCTAGGTCCTGAATGGATATGCTGCGGTCATTTGTTTCTACCATACCAATAAAGATGGATGGTATGAATTTTCGCCCACACATACCTACTATCTCGCACGTGTACTCATAATCACTCCATTTTTTTATCTACTCTTCTCAAAGTGGGAGTCGTAAATTTGTAGCAAAGTTTCTTCGTTTGTCTGTTTTATTTCGACCACGACTAAAAAGAAAAAGCTTTCCATTCGGAAGTCTCCGATATTTGCCAGACTTTGCAGAAAAACAAAACAGCGCAGTAGCCGCTGCTCTATTCTGGGTATCTAACTGCTCTTTTCTGTGCCGTCGAACGCATACGCAAATGCGCCCACCTTAGCACTTCCGTCAACTGAAATTTATGTGGGATTCCATTAGCATTTACTTTTTGCACTCCTCCTCTGATTTCCTCTCTGCCAGGAGCAGAACACCGGCGGAAATCAAATATTTGAGGCAAAATAATTTATCTCTGTATCATCCGCCTTTTCCTTCCACTTTCATATCTACATGTCGCCGGCGCCGCTCCCCTTCGATAACATCTGTCTGCTATCATTAGCGGATTAGTACTGATGGTGTACTGATGGAGTACTAATTTTCGCTCAATATGCACATGCCTGGCAAAGAGTACCTACAGTTAATTTCGCTTCCAAGGAATAATTCGCAGATAAAATATTATCGACAGTTGGATACATTTCTTGTTTCCTTTTGGCACGCCAATGATATCCATACGTGTATAGATATATATCCAGTTGAATCGATAATCCTTGGAAACGAGGAGATTATATCGCTCAAAGGATTTTCCACATGCTGTGCAAGGCGGACATGTTGAATATGATTATTATCTTTATCCTGCCCGCAAGAATACAAAACAGAACAGGCACCTACTACCATCATAGCAGAATATTGGTGATGTGTTGGCTATGCTATATATAGACAATGAGGACAACCAACGGATAGCTTCTTTTGCCGAGAGTCACTTTGATGGATTTGAGATGTTTTGTGCAGTATACCCCAGAAGGGTTAATGTGATTAAATGGAATCTATTTATGTCACCGAATGTGGAAAAATCAATTTGTCAATTTTTCCGCAAGTAGGCACACCGAATGTAAATCTACTAGCCGAGCATATGTAATTTACAGAAAAATATTCACAAACATGTTTGTCTAGTGAAGGAATGTCTCGACTGGGGATGGCTTTGTACTTTTTGTATACCAGTTTCGGCAAGAAGGCACAAAGTGGAATAGTCACATCAGGACTTTTTACGGAGTCGGAGACAGCAAAAGCCGCTTAGAAGCTCTCTCTTGACGACCATCCATTGCCATCAAACAGGGTGCGTTCATCAGAGCAGAACCTGAACTGACACTTCAGAGCTCAGATTTGTACATATTTCTTTTTTTCGTTCAGAGCGTGATCAGAGCGCCGCGCTCTATGAGCTTAGAATAAATTGACTGAGCAGGCTGAGTAAAAATCTGATTACACACTCACAGTCACATTTGACAGGAAAACAAACAGGATAAACAAAATAGTTGAAATGGCGGACGAACCTTGTTGTTTTGGAACTGAAGCTAAACCAATTTAATAAATAACTATATTAATATACATATTCAATTTTTACATATACTTTGTTACAAATGACAGCTATGTGCTCAAGTGTGTTTCATAAATACATCAGAACGATCATGAAGCTCGAGCTCAGTTCAGTGCTCAGCTGAACTAAAAGAGAAAAAAAACTTTTACAAACAAAAAATGCAATAAGGTCGAAGTTTCTTTGGCCTGTTTACTGCGCAGAAAAATATCTAGATCGCTGTCTTGTAATAGTAATTGATCTCAGATAAAGGTCGACAAGCAACCAATGCCTTTTTTAAGGTGCAGAAAACCAGCAATTTTGGGGTTACTGTAGTACCTCGATTGGCAAAATCTTTTGATAAGAAGACTCAATTGGGAATTTAGTAAACGGTTAAACAATTTGTACATCCCAAAGATGAGCAGTAGTTTGAGCTTTTGCCCAAGATATAACAATTTTTTCGAGAATATTTTTCAACGCGAATAATAAAAGTTTAAGATTTCTCTTGATGAAGATTTATATTGAACGAAAGGTTTGCTATATAAAGCACAGTCTCTTGCAGACGTTAGAAGGAACAGTGTGTCTCATATCTTGGCATTGAATCAATAAAACTAAAGCGTAGAAAATTGTATGAAAGGATTGCGGGTTGCGAAAGACGAAATTGTAATCATTGGAAAGATTATATTTTCCATTAAAACGATCACAAAAAGCAATTTTAAAGGCTTAGCTTCAAGTTCTAATTTTCTCAAGATTCATAAGGCTAAAAGTTATTAAATTTATTTTCTCCACCACTTTAACAAAGAAGAGGTTTCTGCTTCCTTGTATTTACAATTGACCTAAGGTTAAATAACCGCATCCGTAATCGAGTAGCTATTCCTATTACCGACTGAAATACGTTACCGTTTGTATTAAAAATTCAAGTACCTAATTCAATGACCAATTGTTCGCTCACATATGCGGCAACTCAACCGCCGCATTCGAGTTTGACTGCTTCCCAATACATTTGAAATTCCCTTAAACAAAAAAAAATACAATAGGGCGGCTCACGCTACTACGAGCTTGACTCGTTAGGAAAATCTATCTCCTACCTATGCAAAATATTTCGGTCTTGTTTTTGGACCAGCCTCGGTCCAAACAAGAGTTTGGGTTTGGACATAAACTATTATCCAATTGCGTTAAGTGCGACTGCCAACTTCGTAATTAAGGTCACCTCAAATATGAAATAATGCGCTGTGCAAGACAGGTACTCGTTACTCGATTTTTTGTATATGGGTAATACAAGTGTTACCTCCTATCTGACTTTATCTTTGGCGAGGAATTTCTGCATATGAATTAATACACTAAAATTTGTAGAACAGAGATGTTAGACAGTATTACACCAGTGGAACGAGCCACCACAGAAGTTGAGGCAAGCAAATCACCCTCACTGCAATAGTATATTCGTCAAAAACTATTTTAAATGTGTAAATGAAACCCGAAACCATTCGCTGCAATTGAGAGCGAAAAACTCTTTCAGCGCAAATCATTTCAAAACTATAAAAAATGGTTATGTAATTAAAAAGCCAGCATTTCAGCTTGTCAGCCCTTTAATAAGAGTCAAACAACATAATTTTCGCAGCCACCAACAGTTTCTATTTACATCCGGACACAGTTTAACAAACCTAAAATATTATACTGTACGAAAATCAATAGCAGCAGCGATAAGCTTACAATAATTGCTTCAATAAATATGTAGAATAATATCAGATACAGTGATTTATATTTTCACCGATCGATACTAACTCAGATAGCGACATGAGGAATTAATTTCAGTTTTGTATCAATTTGTTCGATTCGATGTGTGCGATGATACCTACGCAATGAAAGGGGAGGCGAATATGAATATCAAATGAAAAGTTATACAAAAATGTTCGCTATAATCAATTTGATTCTAATTTGTAGATTCGTGATTCACTTATAGTACCTTTTGTGCATAATTGAAGTATAACATTAAGTTAATGGAGGTTCTTCTATTTGTTTAGTATAATTATATTGAAATCAAGTGGGCAACCATATGAACTTATCAGGTGATTTTAATAAGAGCTGAAGAAAGGGGAATATCGGAGAATCTTTAGAAAAAGTGTGGTGGCGTTCAAAATCCTTCATGTTCGATAACAGGAATATTTTTTCTGTCTTTCTCTGTAAATTATTAAATACTGAAGTGACGCACTATCTGAAGGTTGGACACAAATCAAGCATTGGAAGAAGTAGGAACGAGTGTCATGAAAGTGCAAGGAACCAAAAACACCCCTATATGCTTGCATTTATTTTAAATATATTATTTTATGGATTAATTCAACCAAAGCTTCTATAGGCCTTGTGGGCATATGTGAGCCAACCCATAACCTGTGGATGAATATTTACTTCGCTTCTGCGATGTGAGTTGCATTTTCAAATGAATCTTTTGAGCATTAATTAACTGCTCAACTGTTTAAGATGCTAAAATTGCTTTATGCAATGTCTCGCACTATCTACAAATGCGTTTGGCCTTACATCAAATTTGTAAAGCATTCCTAGTTTGAGCTGTTTGTCCCTATGTCTTATTGATTCTTGTAAGATCATCCCGGGACTTCCTTAGTTGGCATGATTATCGTTTCTAAATATATCATACAGTTTATGTTTTTGTCTTACTCTTTAAGCATGCAGCATTGCAAGAATTGCAATGCTTTTTGGATGATGACATATTGCGCTGATTTTTTTCTTCTGGCCACCGACGCAAAAGGTCTATAACCTGCTTAGTCTGTAATCTTTTAAAATAGAGTCTTTCTCTATATTCTTTAAATTTTAACTATTCACAGGAATATCCTCGAAAAGGTGCAAGGCGCAAGGCGCAAGTTAAGCTTTCTTAAATGCAGCTTATGGTTAAAGGAGGGTTAACAATAGACGATTTAGGTCCCCGAGTAGACGTGTGGAACTCTATTTTATCGCACACAACTTAACCTAGCCACTTACTGCAATCTCCTTGTAAATAAACGTTGCAGCAGTAGCAATTTCTGCTTATCGACAAATAACACTAACACTATGCCCAACATCAATCGATTTTATGGCCAAACGAAAGCCCCTAGCGACCACTGCCTCTCTGGAAAAAAAATCTGCAATTCAATAAAATACAATTTAAAACCTTAATGCTTAAGATATTTCCTTTTTTGAAGGCCCTACAGGCTCTACCTCATGTGTTGTATTAACAAAAATACGCAATTGTTTATTAGTACGAAATATTGTTGAGCTTTGAGCAGTAGTTTTAAAAGAGAGCTGAAAATCGAAGTATGATTTTCAAAAAAAAATTTTCTACATACAATATTTACAAACGGAATATATTACTAAACATAGAAATACTTACATAACCACCACACCTGTAATCGTACCAACATACTCGTATCCATTGCCATGAATCCACGTTTATGTGTCTCATTTTTCTGCACATCATTTCTAAAGCTGAAAAAATGAGCAAACAAATACACCGCCTTCCCGATTTTAGTAGTATCTTTCGAATGAAAACAATCAATTTTTAATTTTTCTTTTTATAATTTTTTTCGATAATTTTTTTTTATTTTCTCTTTTTATTCAAAGAAAAAAAAAGTCTTTGGTTTCCTTATAATCATCGCATCGCCTGTTCGTCCACACCAATTCGGTACATTTTTCTTATTTTTTCTTAAACATATTGTTGTCTTTTTTTTGTTTGTTTTATTTTTATACACAAAGGTAATCCTAACGGGTTGTTTTTTTTGTTTGTAATTTTATTTTGTTTCATATATATCTAGTTTTATATATATTTTGTCCATACATACTCATATATAGCTTATGTTTATAATATTGTAAAAAAATTATTAGTTATACATATATTTATTTTTATTCCATTAATACGTATAATATGCATTTTATTTGATACGAACTTTAACTACATTAAAAGAAAAGAATGGTATTTTACAAGAATATAAATAAAACAACAAACCGAATGCATTTTATTATACAAAAATAAAATTTAATTTTCTTTTGCTTAGAATTATAGGAATCAAAATTCACAATTATTATTTTAAGTTTTATTTATGATTTTTTTCTGTTTAAGTATTACCTAGAAATAATTGTAAAAATATATGAAAAATAAACTGAAATTTATTTATTTTATTGTTTGCAACTTACATTGGAAAATTTTTTTTTGTTTTTTTCCCTTACGCTACTTTGAGTTGACATCGTCTGAAATTTTTTTTTTTGTTTAATATATAATACAATGGTTACAGCAAATTTATTAAATTCTAATTTATTTCTTTTTCATTGGATTTGCTTCTTATGCGGAAGTTTGGTTGACATATAATACATATATGATTTCTGTTTTTTTTATTCCAAAATTCTCCCACATGGGTAGCAGCACAGTTACAAAATTTTGAAACGCTTTAAGTTTTATGCGATATTTCTTTATTTATTTTCACTCATTTACTCTTATAAGATATATATGTATTTTTTTTTTCGTATATTTTCACACATTCGTTAATACATTTGTATCGCATTAATAATGAAATTGTTACTGGTATTTTGTGAAATTATTTTTTTATAATTCTACATATCGATTATACAATTAACGCAGTTTTATTGTTGTTTCTTACGCAATAATACAGTGATGCAGGGTCACAGAAAGTTGAATGTGGTTCTGAGAGGATGTGCTGGTAATTGAAGTATTTATTCAATCGAAATTCAAGCATAGTACTATAGTACTAATGTCAGAGAGGTATTTTAATGATCAAGTCGTTGTTTTTCCTGTCCTTGAACACAACTACACGCGTACGATAAACAAAACAAATAATCAATATCTTCTGAAGGACGACTACATTGAACTGTATGTACAGCATAATATTTATTCTCTTTGCATTGGATGATATACTTGAAGGATTTACAGATACTATCTGACAAAACATTTTTTTTTCTACATACGTGCAAGTGCAATTCCAACTCTTGTTTGCCTGCCTCAAAATTATTATGAACGCTAAACCTGCCTGCCTTTACAATGGGGTTACCCCAATGATTATTTCCAGTTTGTTCCTGCACTATTTGTTCATGAGAAAAATACACAACGATGGGTTTTTGAGTATAGACATAGATTCAGGCATCAAGTTGTTAGAGTATCTACAAGTAGATTTGTTGAGTTGTGTGACCTTTCCGAGACTTTCTATAAATGAATTGGATTGTAACCTAAAAGCCCACTACATAAATGAAATGAAGGTCTTAAAACTTCTGCTTTTAATAATAGAAAAAAATGTCAAAGTAAGTACAATAGGAATGTAAAACGTCTTTGTTTTCTTTAAGAACTTGACGACAAATTCAAATATCTACGCCATCCAATAAATTTATTGAAGTTAATACCTTAGGAGGGTAGTTTTGTTCTAACTTTTAACAAAACGTTTAAATATATAATATACCTACACAGTTATCGAGAAAAGTTTGAATTGAACTTTCTTCGTTTCAAAGGAAGATTTTGGCGAATTATAAATTTCATAATGAACGTAGACGTATAGCTTGATCCTATTTACTGTAGAGAAAGTTTAATGAGCTCCAAAAATCACAAAAAAAAGATGTGAATAATAAAAATTCATTTTTGTCGATAACGTTCCTGGGTTTGAAAAACGAAGTCACAGACATAATAAAGGGTATTTGCTGGTCAGCTTGTGACCTTAGTCTTGGAAATTTATAATGCACATTAGCATTCATTAACCGATAAAAAAATATCAGACTAGCCTTTAGTTTTTAAGCAAGGGTGTGCTTTTTTTTTGGCGAAATATGTTACAATAAAATTGAAAAGTTATCCTTTGTATATTGTCACCTGATTGAGCAGAATATTACAAATGTTCGGATCGAAAGCAACAACTAAGACTGCATTCAACGAAATCTGCAAGCCCAAGAAACAGATTCGAGCCCCGATTTAAAATATCATGAAATGAATAAAAAAGGAAGCTTCATACAGTCAAATATAAAATTATTTACCCCCAAAATATTCGCACAGTTCAAAACTGAAAAAGCGTGTGATTTTAATAAATGACTTTAAAACATTTATTCAAACCACTTAACTCGTTTTTAGCGACACTCTGTCTGGACTTCATCCCTACCTCATATTCTATTATATCTCATGCAGTGATACTATTTTTCTTTTCTTTATTCACATCCATTTCACTTCGATGTTTAGATTAATTTATAAAACTAGGTCCCTATGCGGTTAAAGCTAAGTGCTGGGACACGTGCCGTATTTCTCTACCCTACCCTTATATTTCACGAGTGCCTTCTAAATTGTTTTTTAATAATTAGCTATTACACTCGTTGAGGTCGTTGCTATAGACAAAAGCTGAAGAAACTTACATGAAAACTGTTGTTAACTTGACTGTAAGAACAGTTGAACATGGCATAAGTATCGTGATTGTGTGAATGGAGTTTTTTCCTTCAAGGAGAAAGGTGGAAAAGTACCGTCTTCGCTAAGAAAATAAGGCGATAGGTTAGTACTTTTAATTGGTTCTATTCTTGTTACTTTTTGTTTGCGGCGTCCTATCTGGTTGGTGACTGGGAAACAAATATTTGTATGGCAGTCATATGAAAGTTTTTAGTTCGAATTGTAGAGTCAAATTTACAAAGTTATGCTGCAGTATACATTACCAGCCGGAGAGGTAACGGACGGAAATTATTTTTTGTTTCTTAAGTGAATTAACGAAACTTTGTATGTACAGCTCTTCGTTAATTACAAATTCCCCACATAAAAACAGAAAAAAACTGCTTGTCACTGGAATAATCTCTTCCACAATATTCATTAAACGGGAGGATTTATATTTCCAGATAATCTTTCCATATCCCGGGGGCAACCCTTAACCACTTGCACTACTTTGTTGGTCGCTCAAACTTTCAATTTGATGCTGAATGCATAATATTAGTTGTTTGTGAAACATTAAGTATTCAATTAAAAGTAGGAACTATTTGAATTTTGCATTCATTCACTTTATTGCAATATACTGCGAGTTAAAATACCCACACAATCATGTACTGGAAAGTTTCGCAAAGTTTCCAACAGGGAACAAACTGGAGAAAAAGTTATAAAAACGATAATAATAAAATGCCAAGTATGCTGAATCGCTATAGTTTGATGTGCTGCGCACACAGGCTTAAACTCATTACCGAAATAAAAGTTATTTTCGCTTTGATTTAAATATAAGGCGTAGAGAGAATTTTATGTCAAAAAGTTGATTAATAATATACATATTTATTCCATTGCCGATGGAACTATTATTATAATTAAAAGCATTATTTTTGAGCTTCTCTTGTTTCCAACTGCTAAGCAATTAAGTTTTGAAAACCGGATTAAATGAAACTATCATAACTTCACATTACGAGTGATGCCAATATTAGCATCACTAAAAATTTCGCAAAGCAGAAGCAGCGTCACAAATACGTTCATTTTAAAAACCCCCTGATGATGAAATACTTAATTTCCCACTTAAGTGAATGTTGGCAGCTATTTTTCGTTGTTTTGTTATCCTTAAAAATATCAGTGATGGGTTTTTCAATTTAAACTAAAAAAATTACAGCATAAGAATTTTTCTTAGATCCGTCTTATTGATTGTCATTCTATGGTTCTTGCTTAGAACGAAACAGTCTAGTATACCTATGACCAAAACTTTGCATTCGTGTACGTACTTTTTAGACAAAAATTCTTACTTATCCGAAACGTATTTACGGTAAAAGTGTAACTTCGAAAATGAATAATTAAATTGTGAGCAAAGGAGCAAGTCACTTCGTTTAAGCTTTAATTTTAAAAATGTTGACTGGCAACCAAAGTCGATAGATGAGAGTCAACATAACACCAGACACAAAACTGATCTAGACTTAGATATCTTGAGCGTGCGTTGTAACTGTGTATCAGTTCGGAGGTCGTGAGGAGGCTAGAATCGTTGGTGTGAAAATTAATAGACGAAATCGAGTACTCGCATAGTTTTGAATTAAAATTTGGGGAAGCTCAATCGAAAATGGGGACATGAGTGGGTCTTTTTCAATTAATAAGTGGATGTTTCTTTTCCGATTTCGATTCTAAAATAGTCACTAAAAAACAACTATTAAGTGCAAGTGGTACAATGAAACTCAGCGAGGCGTAATATTCATCGAGGTGTAGTTAGCGTTCTTCGTCTCGGAGCTACGAGGTCAAATGTATGTATTTACATGTGATTACATGTGATTCTACATATTTCGGTAGCGAAGCTGTCAAAATGGCCTTTCTAAAATGCATGCCTAATAACATAACAGACATAAAAACATGTACATTCATAGATTTTTGGTTCCCAATTCATTATCTGTTTAGATTTTACAAAATGGTCTGACGAGCAGTTTGGTTTCGAAACTCACCAATTTAAGCTACTCCGTTGTTGAAAGTTATGCAAAGTTAGGCAACGAACTTCCCACACAAAAAATAATCAAGCGTGACTCCGGAGTGGTATAAGGAAACACAAGATTCAGATTTACGGATGCTGATCTTTAGATTCTTTTTTTATAAAAGGCATATAAAGATTCTTTTCAGAAGTATATCGTTTTTTGATTCACCAACGTAAAATATTCTCCTTAGAAATTAAAAATGACTGAAGCATTTGGTTTTTCTTATGAAAAATAAAAATTGTTTAGAAATATAACACACTAGATCTGAATACCTGAAACTTATCTACATGAAATAAGTCCCAAGAAGAGCCACCAAAACCAAAAATTGTCTCAATACTCGCAAGGCATTCACCCCAGTCGCGTTTTTTGCACACCAGTAAAATGTAGTGTTGCCTTGAAGTCGTTATCAGCTTTTTGTGACGCAAGTGAATTGGATAAAAACACATTGAAAGTGAAATTATAACCTTGATAAAAGTTAAGTAAAAGTTTCCCAATATGACATTTTCTGGGGTACGAGCACGTGAGTCGCTTACGACAAACAAAAGTAAGGGTGGTTGTCAGCATGGATGGTGTTATAGTTGAGGAATTATAACATAATTATATTCAACGAAAAATATGTAGGCAGTTAACTAAATTCTTTCGACAAATATTGTTGAGACACAATCATATATTTGCAAATATGAATAGTTTTGGAGATATTTCAAATCAAATGTCTGTTGGCTCAAGTAATTGTCTTATTTTTATTATTCTTTTACCATCTTGATTGTAATCTAAGAAGAAGTTGACATCACGAACCAACTGCTGTAGCATAAATGCTCAGTTATATGTACATTTGTTTACATAGAGGTTGACATTATAGGTAGACATGTCGCTAGCGATAAATAAAAATCTATAGGTAATATTTAATAAATATTTTGCAAATCATATTGTGAGTCTTTTGTGTAAATTTGAGGTTATTTTTCCTTGTTTCCTCAAAATAAAATGTTTCTTTCCAAAAATGAATGTCTCAATATACGCTTAAAATAATTCTTCAGTAGTAAGATTATTTATATCGTATCTCTTTGTAAATTGTTGCGGCAACAAGCAAATGTAAAATTGAACGTAATAAAAATATCCATCTATCTATATTTGTTATTGACAATAATTTTAGCTTTTTTCTTCAACTTCGGACGATATTAATTACGTGGAAAACACTAAATTGCCAAAGAAAGTGATTATTCATAAGTTTTATTCGAAAGACCGAGTATACTATTATCTTTGGACTAAACGCATCTTCGTCACCTTCGCCTAAGTATAAAGCAGAGAAAAGTCCTGAGTTTACTTCAAAAAGAGAGATTTTAAATAAAAATTTGTATCCCAAGTGTTTGAGAAAGCAAAAATCGACCCACACTTGAGTAACGGATAATAATTTATGTCGCCAGTTTCAATGAGCGATACTAACAAGTAATACTTCTTTATTTGTAGAATACATTTTACGAACTCACAATGCTGAATATAATTATTGCGCCGTACTAATAACAAATTTTAGTCTCGACTTTAAATTTACGGAATCTCACAATTGCGAAATTTGTATGAAAAATATAGCCACTGTAAGCTACTCAAATTTAGAGTCGAAACTAAAAATGGTTATTGGTAAGGCCCATTGTCTTTAATGACTTATAAAAAATATTCAATGCGATTGCGAGAATTGATTATCAGTATGCGAGTATGGCCCATGTTCTAATATTCTACTTTCTCACGTTAGTAGGTAAAACCCGCTTATCTGAAACGCTTTTTTCATACCCGAGTATTTGTCGACCAATTACCTATAAAACACTCCGCTTAAGCGAAACTAGCTTAAGTGAAAAACCCGGATACCTGAAACATATTTTCAGTTATATTTTTTTATTTTCATTGAAAAAAACTCTCTTAAGTAAAAAAAAATGTTGAATCGAACAGAACAAAAAACTTGCCGAACGCTTTCACTTCTTTTTTCTCGAAAATGACATTTAAGTTTCTGATACAAGCGTTTATTTTCCACTCCAAAAGATAATTATACAAATTTTTCGAGCTTTAAATTTACGCTAAAAGTGACATTTTGTTTTCACTTATCCGGACTCCGCTTCAGTGACATTTATTTTGTTTTCACTTATCCGGACTCCGGTTTGTTTAAGTGAAAAACCCGTTTAGGGGAAAGAAAGGTTGTGACATTTTGGTGTTTCTCTTAAGCGGGTATTACTGTAAAAATACTGAGGTTCAACAAAAAATCAATCCCCGAAACTGCTAATCATTTTTAATGTTCAAAATTACACATTCTGACCTATAAAATATATGAGGTGAATGTTAAAAATTAAGGACCAATATCGATGTTTTTATTCTTGAATCTAGATTGAATTTCTATAAAATAGCACAAAATGTAACATTACCATTTTAAAAACAGGTTGTAGGTATCAAAACCAAATTTTAGGCAAAAACTTTTTTTTCTCATGACTATCACTGCGCTTCACTGTATTATCATTTTTTTCTTTTTTTATAACTTTCGCAGGGCATTCATTTTAAAACAACAAAAACTTTCTCTCCTATATTATGTTTTCACACATTTTTGTTTCCTTATATCAAACACTATCACATTTTTTATATTTATTAGATTTTCCATTTTTTTCCTTAGTAATTCTCTTCCCGTAACCGATTTTACAAACTTTAGCCGAAACTTTTGAATCGGAAAAGGGGCATTATTTTTTTGTTTTCTTTACTAAAAACGAAAACAAGTCTTAAAATGAAATTTTGTTTAAAAAAGTAAATAATGGAGAAATTGTATCTACAAACTGGGAAGGGGGGAAGGATAAAAAAAAACGCAAACAAAAAAAATTTAACAAACTTAAACGTCAGTTCCGCATCCCTCTTGGTAGCCTTCGTCTGGGGAGCTCCTACTGCTGCTAATTAATGCACGTTTCAAGGCTGTGACTGGTGGCAACACTGGTACACCACCCTTTTGCCAGACGCGTATCGTCTTTGCGTTGACAGGTACACCGTTCGCCATCAGCTGGTGCTGTTGATGTTGCGTCTGTTGTTGGGTTCCGCTGAGATTCGTTTGAGATGTCTGCGTTGTTGGTGGTGTTGTTGTTGAGCTTCTACTACTACCGTTACTCGTGTTGTTGTTGTTGTTGTTGTTGATGTTGTTGCAACTGGTTGGCGTCATCGCGTTATTGTTGCTGTAAATAGGATGCATTTGGTGGTGAATTTGCGTTTCGGCTCCCGGCACCAATGGCAGGCCATAGTCGGAGGGGTAGCCACCGGTCGAGTTGCCTCCCGACGACAGATTGGTGGTTGTGGTTGATGTTGTCGAGTGTGCACCACCGCCCAGCATCGATGAGGAGGTTGACGGCGCATTGTTGAAATGCGTCCGGGGGAATGTTTTGCTAAAGTAGTCTGTGGTCCGCTCGTGCAGGTCGTACAGTTGACTCGTTTCCATAATGGGTGTTTTGTCTGAATAGCCTGCGTAGCCGGAGATTGTTGTGCTGGTAGCGCGTTTGAGATAAAGGTCATCGGTCGTCGACGAGGATGTTGTGGCAGTCTCCCACAGCCCGGAGGGGTATAGGGAGTCGCAGCCGCCCGCTCTGCTGTATTCGCCACTGGAGTTAGCCGTAAGGATTGCTGGGATCTTGAGATCGGCAAATTCGTCACTTCCAAACCGCTTGGTGTCGTTTATCAGGTCCGGATTGTTGCCGGCTGAAGCTGTGGGCGATATGAAGCAGGTGGCCGTCGAGAGAACGCTTCCGTTATTGTCGTAGTTGCTTGTGGTGTACGCAAGATCAGTCAGGCGTGGTGGCTTCTGCACTGGATTTGTGAATTTGGAGTCATTGGACTCGGGGTGCATTCTGTCAGTGGCACTGCCTTTGCGGTCTAGAGTCGCACAGTTTGGGATCGCTCCATTCGCGATCACTACGCCGCCGATGTTCCCATTGGCCGTGGGTGGTTGAGTTTTGTTCGTCAACGAGTTTTGATGGGCCATCGTGTGAATGACCTCCAAGTGGTTTGGAGTCTTGCTTTCGATGAAGGGCGTTCGTCGCAGTCGCAGCAGAAGGAACATGATGATGAGCAGAATAAACAAGATCAGGATAACTAAGGCGGCACTAAGTCCAACAATTTGGCCGCTGCCTAGAGAGGCCATTCCAGCTGCACGCATGCTAACGTGGAGTGTGAAGTTTGCTTCAGCCGTGCCGGCCTTGTTCTCGGCCACGCAATAAAACTCACTCGAGTCGGTCTCTTGGGCGTTTGTGAGGATCAGTCGGCTTCTCTTTTCGAATTGGCCATCTTCAAAGATGAAGACTCTTTGGTAGGCGCTAAATGCACTTCCATTTGCCAGCAGCCGCCCCGACCAGTACCAATTGATAGTGGCTGCGGGGATTGCCGAGGCGCGGCACACAATCGATGCATTCTCGCCCATAGTTGCCTCGACGTAGTGGTTGATGGGCAGCATTTCGGGTCGGCACGCAAAGTCGTCCACGAGAAGATCTGCGAACGATCGGTCCAGCACCCGTTCAGGGCCACCTGAGCATATCGGAGCCACTGGGTAGGGGATGTTCTTTTCCAGCAGCCATAGCTTGGCTGCTCTCAGGCGGCAATCGCACATCCATGGGTTGTCGTGCAGCTCTATACCGTGCAGCCGGCTCAGAGTCTCTATGGTCTTGGGTCGGAGTTCACTCAGCTTGTTGCCGTTCAACTTGAGCAACGTCAGACCTTCCAAGCCCTCGAACGCCTGCGGAGCTAGGGTCTGAATATCGCAATGGGACAGATCCAGCTTGTGCAAGCTGGACGTACTGGCAAACGAAAAGCCCTCGATTTTGTGGATGTGGTTCGATGCCAGGGTCAGATCGCGCAACGACGATATATAGCTCAGCGCGTTTGACGGCACCACCACCAGTAGATTGTGCGACAGATCTAGCTCGACCAGGTTCGTCAGTCCCTTGAACGTCTCCGGTTCGATCTCGCCGATCTTGCAGTTGCGTAGATACAGCTTTTGCAAGTTTAGCAAATTCGCTCGAATGAACTGCTCGTTCGAGAGCGTCTGCAGCTTGTTGCCCGACATGTCCAGCACCTGTGTGGATGGGTCGATGTTGTCTGGGATTTGGATCAGAGAACGATCGATGCATTCAACGGTCTGCTTTCCGCCCTTCCACTTGCAGGCGCACACTGTCTGGCAGCTACTTAACTGCTGGTTCACGATCATCGGGTTCTCCTCGATCGGTGGCAGCAGCATTGCGTCGTTCACGCTGTAAACATCGTTGTGGTTATTGTTGCGATTGTTGTTGTGGCCATGCCGCCCGACTCCACGATCATCCGAACTGCTACTGCTGCTGCTGCTTCCACTATGCATTACGTGGTTTTGACGGTTGTTCCGCGCAGCGTTCACCAAGGATCGACTAGAGGTGGTCAGCAAGGAGATCACGATCAGAACGATCAGGCACAGTCGACTGCTGTGACTGTGCAGGATCTTGTAGCGGATTTTATTGTGATGCATTATGGGTTGCTGAATCTTGAATCCTTTTACTAGATGTTAAGTCCTGAAGCCGTGTATCCTGGCAGTCCTAGTTCATAACAGAACCAATGGGAAACAAAAAAGTTCAACAGAAAAAAGAAAACAAACCAAGGAAAACCGAAAAAAATTGTTCTAACAACAAAACTGAAAATATATCCTCTCAATCACGGTATCTACAAATGTCATATCCTTGCGTCAATCTGCACTGGTAATCCATTGTACCTATTTCAGAACAATATTTTTTTTTACTTTTGTATCCTTAAGGATGGGTGTATTCTTTTATTTACACTTTTTATGTAAATTCACTGGCAAATGTGTATACTTTTCACATAATCCTTTCACTGGTAATCCTTTCTTTTTTTTTTTCTTTTTTTTTGAGGGGGCTATTCAAAGGATTTTGATGGACTGAATTTTCATTCACAAATCACTTTCACTGTGCTTGGCATAAGATTTGCTAGTGGCCTACATTAGCCACACATATACACACTTTAAATTATTTATTCCTCCAGAAATTCCGCTGGAGCGAATTTTAAGGATATTTTCACACGATAACGGCCGATATTCACGCGAAATACCGATTTATTAAATATATCGCATACACACAAACATCCACTATGCGGGGTACTTGGCTAATGTATCGCACGGATTCACAGACCGTCGTCATTAAGTTGGAATATTTTTCAGGACTTTTCTTTTTGCATGCACAAATTTTTGTTTTCACAATTTAAATAGATTTTGTATCTATAGCTGACCGAATGGGAATTTGTTATTTTTATTTAAGATCCGGAATAAAAATTCAACAAGCGAGTACAGACTACATCCAACCGCACCGCATGGTTAATCAACATTGACTGAAAATGAATTTCAAAGTATACCTACTCAAAAATCTGAGTGTGAACTGCGCGCAGTAGATACATTTTTTCGTGTTTGCCTTTTCATCTGAATCCGAGCAGAAGCAGAAATGTATGATTTTTTGTTCCATTTCGACATCGAAGTGTTCAGGTCAGAATTCGAAGTTCGAAACGAATCGAACTCGAGGTTTTGTTTTGAATGAAGATGAAGCTGAGCTGAAAAGAGAACGGAATGTTGATGATGGGAATGAGAATGAGAAGTGAATTTGTTGGGCCGATGGCGTGGCGATAAGTTGAGTTTGCTCAGAGTTTTGTTGCGTACAGTTATCAGATGAAAGTTGGGACACTTTTCGAAGATATGAAGTTGCTGAGCTTCTGTAGGTGGCTTTCGAAGACATGTCTTTAGGGGCCGGCCGGCTTTTTAACTGTACGACGCACAGTCAAAGTGTATCTCAACGCGATCGGGAATTTATGAATTTGGTCTTCGATAAACATTTCTAATGCGACACTGCGATATGCTGGTGCTTTGTGTGATGGATACCGCGGATGGTATTTTTGAATTTCATATTGGAATTGATTGACACAATTGTCTTCAAATTCATCTATGGACCCACTAAACAAAAGCATCAAACAATGTATATTACGACAAAAAACGATTTGGCTTCTAACTATGAGAAGAGCCTGTTTTGGCATTGCAATTCCTCATTCTGTCAGTATATTTGGTGGTATAGGTACCTAGTTCTGGTTGATATGTGCACAATTCTTAGGTCCTTAATTAAAATCTGTGTGTTTAAAGGAAAATTACTTCAAGGGATTTATTGGGTCTGTATACTGATGAACTTTTTTGCAATAATAACAAAATTACAATGGTCCGACTGTTGTACACGATCTGCCCTAAACATTCCAGTTAAATATTTCTAGGGGACTTTGCTTAACTTAAAGGCTGAAGCTTCTTTTAGTGAATCTCCAAATTCTCTCTAATTACTTGCACACAAATTATTGTATTGCAGCAGAACTACAGAACTTTACCAGCTGTATGCATCGTGTATGGGCCTCTTTACGAAAGGAAGTATACCTAGCTTTCTTGAAAATCCTCTACTTAGTAACAAAAACATCCAGTATCTTAATCGCATACTTCTGATATAAGAACTAGTGAATCCATTTAGTGGCTAAGCTTGGTAAGCCGCTTTGAAAATGTTCGCCGCTTAGACAAAACTTACTCAGCTGCTTTCAAGCGGCAGTCGATTTCGAAAACTATTGCCTTTGAACAGACTGCACCTTAAATAAAAAGCCCATGTTCCATTCAGAAACAGAATACGAATTTTTACTCAACAAAGGACGAAAATAAAAAAATGTTGGAGCAAAGTCTCTCAACATGGTTCATTTTCCCTTTCTGTGTAGAGTGTAGACAGTTTTTCCTGCTCTTAAGAACAGTTTTCTTTCTCTGTTGAAATTTGCAATGAGAAAGAATTCATTCGAACTTCGAAAATTCGGTTTCTCTTCATTCAAGTTCATCCGAATCGCCATCTCTAAATGACTCAACTCTGTTCTCTGTCGGCTGTGCTCTGCTCTCATTTGAAACGCAACATGTTGTGATTCATTCAAGTTTAATTTTGAGTTCCAAATTGACACACTTTAGCGAGTAATCGATTCAGGGATTAAGGTTTCTTCTAATTGGAATTTGAGTCAGCCTTTCTGTGTAAAGTGCTGTTTTTCTACCGCTTGCGACTATGTTTCCTTGTCTATTCTTTTTTTTTTCACTTTCCCTATTTGATAGGCTGGGAAGAACTGGGTTAGGTGCACTCAATAGTTGTTTGGTTGCTTGGTGTAACTACACAGGTATTAAATGAGTATACACAACGCATTTGTATCGTATCTATATGAAATTGCAGCGTGGCAAGCGTAGGAAGTGAATTAAAGGTATGATGAGGGTTTGCTTTAATTCTGCAAATGAGGGTATTTAGGTACATGCCCACATAGTTATTATTTTTTTATTTCGGTGCTTTGTAGGAAATCATAAGTATTTTCAAACAGATTTCCATAAGAGAGTTGGTTTTTTATTCAAACTGAGCAGTACAGAAATCGGATACGAGCAGTGTTGCCGCTAAGAGAAAAAAAAAAATCCGCTTGACCACAACGCAAAATCCACTAGAAATGTTAATTTTTGCTTCGAAAAAATCCGCTAAAATTCGCTAAAATATCAAGCTGATAAGCTCAAGTATAAGTTCAAAAAATACATACATAATATTTAAAAGTAAATTATTATTGAATAAAATAAATAAAAAAAACTAAGCAATCAACAAATTCAAGTAAAAAAAAAGAAAGTTAAAAATTACAAACTAATTTCCAACTCAAAGACGGATTCATCTTTTCCTAAGGTTGAAGTAGTGGCCTCGGTTATAGTTCTTGAATCAGATTGCGATTTTGTTGGCTTTCCGATTTTACTTATGACGTCGTCTAGTAGTATAGCACTTTTAATTGATTTCTTATTGTTATTATACAAAGTTTGTAGTACCAGCTAGAGTTCACTAGATTTTATTTAAGCGACAACATTTTATTAAAAATCGTCGGGAGTCTTAAAAATCCACTAGAGAAAAATCAATTTCATGATTTTCTGAGTAGTTTTGTATCTACTTACCAATTGGCTCTATACAATACGAAACTTTAATTTGTTTTTTTAAATTTAGTTTTGACTTAAATTTTGGAAAATTAATTTTATTAAATTTTAAACTTAAATATTTTTTCTTAAGTTTATCTGTATAAACCTAGCTTGTGTCTGAATTTGTCCATCTACTATACTATATTAGTGAGAATGTTTTGTCGATAGCGGACTAGCGGGTCCAAAACCTCACTGCTGTGGTCAAAAAATAATACATCAAGTTGTTCGCCTATCTACTGTAGACACGATAATGTAGGCAAATCTAAGAAGATGAGTTGATGGGATGCCCTTTCGACAAGAAGATGATGAGGCTCATTTATCAGGCTGCCTAAGTTTAATTGAGAAACATTTCCATTTGTCTGCTGATAAGTTGATACCTACTACGCCTAATCTGATAAAGGGTGATTTTTTAAGAGGTTTAGAACTTTTTTTAAAAAAAAAACACAAAAAATTCGAAAAAATGAATGAAATATTTATTTGAATCGATAGTTTGAACCTTGCAATTTAATGTTTAAAGATAATTTCATGCAAATGTTGACCGCGGCTGCGTCTCAGGTAGCCCATCCGCTGAGTCCAATTTTGGCATACTCTTTCACACATATCGGCCGGTATCTCACGAATGAATGCATGGATGTTGGCTTCCAGTGCGTCAATCGAAGCGGGCTTGTCCCTATACACATTAGCCTTGGCATACCCCCACAAAAAATAATCTAATGGTGTCAAATTGACCGGCCCGAAACGTGAAATTAACTGTTCACCAAACTCGCCTCGCAATTGCGCCATTGTTTCGCGTGCTGTGTGGCATGTGGCACCGTCTTGTTGAAACCACATATCATGCAAGTCAAGAACTTCCATTTCGGGCAAAAAAAAGTTTGTTATCATCGCTCGGTAGCGTTCACCATTGACAGTAACGCTGCGATTCGCATCATCTTTGAAGAAATATGGCCCAATAATGCCGCCGGCCCATAAACCGCACCAAACAGTGGCTTTTTCGGGATGCATTGGTAGCTGTTGCAATGCTTCTGGCTGATCTTCACTCCAAATGCGGCAATTTTGCTTATTTACGTACCCATTCAACCAAAAATGAGCCTCATCGCTGAACACAATTTTTCGATAAAAAAGCGGATCCTCGGCCAGCTTTCCAAGAGCCCATTCACCAAAAATTCGGCGTTGTGGTAGGTCGGCTGGCTTTAGTTCTTGCACCAGCTGTATCTTAAAAGGCTTTACGCCCAAATCCTTCCGCAAAATTTTCCACGTAGTGCTGTAACAAAGGCCTAACTGCTGGGAACGGCGCCGAATCGACATTTCGCGGTCTTCTGTCACACTAGCTGATACGGCCGCAATATTTGCTTCACTACGCACAGTACGTAAACGTGTTGGTGGTTTAATGTCCAACAAAGTAAATTTGGTGCGAAATTTGGTCACAATCTTCCGAATAGACTGCTCAGAAGGTCGAGAATGCCGATCATAAAATGGACGCAGCGCGCGATGAACATTTCGAACCGAGCACGAATTTTGATAGTAAAATTCAATAATTTGCAAGCGTTGTTCATTTGTAAGACGATCCATGGTTAAATTGCAAACCAAACTGAAGCTGTTTGACAGTGACACAAGGTACTAAACACACGTCAGCTGTCAAAACCAGTGCTGCCAAAACCAAACCAGCTAAAAAATCACCCTTTTTAACTTCCAAAATATGGAAGCATTCCAAATGCTGAACGTATTTTAACCATCGGAAAAGAATAGGCTTTTGGTGTTTTTATTAGGAATATTGAAACGGAATTCTAACATTGTTTCCCCCTTCAGATATGGCGTTATACCGGTCCGGATGGACCACATACCTATATCCAGTATGGCGACCTTTTGCTGACAGCTAATTTAACCCTTGTAGCTTGCGATGGATTGTGGAATAGGAGATTGAATGATGGTACTCTTAACAGCAAAATTAACAAAATTAAAAATACGTATGTTCCTATATATCTGCCCAAGCCGTGCAGAATTTGTCTTGTCAGGATCCGACACATGCCGACAAAGCCCACAAAATGTAAGATAATTACTCGTCCCCCACTCGTAGGTCGGAATCATTTATAATTTGTACAATAAAACATTGTTCAAGTTAAAAATACACAAAAAGGGTATAGAAACTTGACGTTTGGGGTAAAGTTAATTTATTTAGCATTTTGATCACCGACAAACAAAAATGTCAAATACAATTTTGGTTGAAAATAAAAAATAAAAATTAGCTGAGTATTCTAGGAATACTGGAAGCACGTGCCCGGGATCGAGGAGGATGGAAAGCTTCAGTGTCACAGGCAGAGACTCTTCACAGGTCGGGAGCAGCGTTGCCACTTTTCTGCAATTGCATCTACTGCCACTAAATCCAATCTACTGCACTTCTTTTGTTTGATAAACATTCTCTTAAACACTTGTACAAAAACCATGCATAAAAATAACCAATGTAAAGAACCTCTGAACGAAGCCAACTTATTGTGACTTTATTGTATAAACATTAAAGTGATGGTTAATATAGTTTTAAGCAATTGATCTTTGTTTTTTTTTTGTTTAACAAAAAATATACTGTGGAAAGATAGAATCTACTATTATTAAGCTGGTTTTACATTGAAAAATTATCATGGAAAATAAAAAGTTGAGTTTAAAAAAAATTCTCATAATGAAAAAGATCACCTATGTAGACCGAATTCTAAGTGGTATGTTACGATTGCGTAAACACACATGGCGTTACAGTTGTAGAATTCCAAGTGATTTTCAATAATATTATACTATTTGGGTTTTTCCATTGACAATTAGTAGACTGGCGGAGCAAGGTGAGCACGGGTCAGCTAGTATTTAATGGTTGAACAAAATTTACCTTTTAAACATATCCTAGGAACTAAATTCGCTTACAGGACGTACAAAATGTGTTGCATGTGAATTTATTTTTTCTCGAACATCAAAGATACGCTGTTTTCAAAAAGAAAATTCTTAGCTGCAATCGAACTGAAGAAGACCAAATGCTCTTTGAAAAAGAAATAAATAAAATAATAAAATCTTTCACTAGAACAACATGCCGGTACCTACTCACTTATTTCTATACAAGCCCAGTTTCATAAATGATAATATTTTTTTCCTATAAATTTCGAAGTTGAATTGATATACCTTATACCAATTATTATTCTCTGTGGCTTCAGTTTTCATTTTTTTTTTTGATTGATTAATTGTTGTTGTTGCATTCATTTCATTACAGCTTAAACTGGATAACAATATTTGAATAATACATGTAATTAAATGAATAATTTACATACTTATCGTTCTTTAATTTAAGGGACAAATGTCCTAAATTAGTATTAAACGACACTTCAGCGCTAGTAATAACAAAGTTCTGCTTAAGTTCTGATGTGGGGTGACAATCAGTAACTAATGTGTAAATAAAAATATAAGTTATAATACAAAAATACTCGATTAACAATAAATATATGACAGCTATACTTCCACTTCTAATGAAAATGTTGACGAACTCACATCACAATCATGACGAGCGTAGTTTCTTAGCGAATTCCTATCGTAACAACAATTTCAAACGGTCAATGGGGATATATTTAAGGAAGGAACGTAACCTGTTTGGGCATGTGAAGGGATTCGTTTTCTACATAATTGAAGAATGAAGATCGTAAAGTTGAAATTTGCTGTTAATTAGCGTGTTTCGTGAGAACTGAGAATGGTGACGAAAACGGAATCCCTGCTTTTTAAAATACAGTGGATTCAGCTGGTCAACGCAATGGAACCATAAGCTGGTAAAATGTTTAGCGGCTCTTATTTTCCCTCGTCAGCACTCATATTTATTTAATAATGGTGAAGATTGTTTGTGGAGTATTGAAGTAGTACTTTTATGTAGGGCATAGGTCATCAGCTATTTCGTTACTCTTTTTTTTTAAGTCTCCTAGCTATTATCTTAATGCGGGAAGTCGTTGGTACAATTGTTTACCGAATATTTGGGCTACTGCTAGTTAACAGTGAGTCCCTTCTAAGTTCAAAAAAATACGGATGCACCATGCATCCATATTGCTATCATACAAAATGTTCCATTATGCTCTTCTTTACTGTGTCCAAATTATATTTATCCTTTCCAAATAATTTTCCTATGATGAGCCAAAAAGTGCCTTTACCTACTGAAAATCTGAGCTTATTGCACATCCACATTAGCAGACTCGAAAACAAAATTCCATTTAAACAAAATCACTTTAATGCCATCTATCCTTCCGATCAAATCCCGCTCCAATTGCTTCGAACTCTTTTATAATTTCTTTTAAAAAAATAAACCATCACTCATCCCATTCGGAGGTATAGGTAGCTAGACCCACAACAAGGATACGGCCGGCGGCCGACCCAAGTAAATTAACCAATTTGGAGAATTGAAATCTCCATCTCTCATCTCATCGACAAGTCTGGAAAAACAATTGTAAATTTTTGCATCGCACAAAAATAAATAGCCAGACCGCGAAAATTATCCGTTGTCAATAGGAAAATGAGACACTCGGATAATTGGTCCCTAAACCTGAGGAAGAACAATTATAATCATTAATCACCAGAACGAAGCAGGCAAGCAAACAAACCGCCAAAACGCTATAGAACAACACAATTCCTGGAATTCCGCCTCTCGGACAGAGCCGCTCTATCAACAGGTAGGCCAATTCAAGATTTTTAAGGTAGGTACCTGTGACGGGCAATCGTTTAAGACGCATTCTCCTGCTTTCCAATCTCATTCTTCATCTGCCTCGAGAGGTGATGAAAAATCACCCAAAAGTGTTCAGCATTGTTTTTTTTTTTTTTTTTTGTTTAAACCGATGAGGCGGGCTGCGAAAACAATCGCAATCGCAGAAAAGATAACATAATGAGTGTTGAAGGAGTCGTGGATGAATGCTCCCTGTCTGTTGATTGTGCCATTTTGATCTCTTATTATCAGAAAGATGCCGCCGTTCCAAAAAGGAGGTAGGTACAGATGGAAGTGTGTGTAGGAGTAATAGCACCGCCACCATTCACAATAAGCGAGTCAGCAGCTACATGGTATTGGTGGTGGGGCACTGCCAGGTGGGTGATTAATTGTTATTTAATGAAATTATCATTGAACCCCAACACCAGAGGGGAATGGCCCTGTGAGAACTGGAGCAGGCACAGCACAAGACATGTTTTCCGATTTAACTCATTTTAAGTACAGTCTTATAATTCCGTGATAGTATGCTGAAAGTATAAGATTGATTGAAATATTGCGTGCAGAAGCAAGTGGTGGCGAAAGGGAACGAGGACTGTCCATCGGCAAAACCATAGGGACTGCGCACACGGTGAGTAATTGTCGAGTATATGCAAATTAATGCTGGAACTTATTTTTACGTTAATCAACGTCATAGTGACAATCGAAATGGCGAACGCATGAAATACAAATTTCCTTCCATACTACGAATATAACATATTGTTGTTTGTATGTTCATTTTTCAGGTGTATCAAGAAGGACGGATATGTTGCATATTCATGTTTTCTTGCTTTTCAATTTTGCAGGGCGTGACACCACTTGTGGTGATATTTACTTTTAGATTTATTATAGGAAATAATTTTGAGTATACAGTGGAAACTCGATTAACCGGAATGGCTGGGACCGAGCCCATAACGGATATTCGAAAATCCAGGTTCATAGATTTTTCTCTAAATTTATAAAAAAAACTCTAAATTTGATGACACTTTATTTCTTTACCTTGTAAAAACAAAAACAAATATTAAATTCATCAATAAATACAACAATTCATTTTAAATAAATCAATTTATCAATTTGTCTTACAGTGTAAGTTTTTCAAGAACAAATAAATAAATCTCAAAATATATCTCAAATAAATTTAACGATGAAAGAAACTGCATCCAAACATACATACAACTTTATGACGAAGAACTAATAAAGAAGGAATTCAAACATTTAAGAGGAACATCAAACAGATACGCGAAATGTCAATTAAAAATATTCGTTCATTTTTGTCTGTCCGCCACTATAGCGACTTTATTCTTTTATTTTCCTTTATCAAATGTTCGCTAATGCGATGAATTTGCATTATTTCCTGTGGCGTTATCCAGGGCAGTTTGAGTCTTCTAAAAAATTTAAAAGTGTAGCACTCGTATTTATTGCCTCACCAATTGGAATTTTTTGAATTTCAATATTTTCCGAATCACTAGAATGTGTCTAAAAAACAATTCGAAGTTTTTCAAAATTCAAGGATAAAAAATGGGAATGTTTTTGTTTCTTTTAGGGATCATAGAGTATATGCCGGTTAGTAGTTACTAATGGGAAATTAATTGAAAATAAATTCCGGTTAATCGAGTCTCGACTGTACATCGATTCTGTTTGATATTCATTTTTGGTTAGTGAGGGATCTCAGGTTTGACACAAATCACATCCTAATGATATTTCCACTGTTCCACTTCTGGCGAGCTCTTGTCAAACGTGCGTGACTACACCCAGTGTTAAAAAAAATAAATATGCTAAATTATATGGACGAATGAAACCAAATATGCTAAAGTTTAAAACTACGACTGTAACAAGAAAAAAAGGTAAAAAAACTAAAAAAATTAAGCCATAAATATACAGATATTTACAGCAGCAATTTACGGCTCAAGATTTAACACTGTTTAACTGTCTTGGCAGACCGACTCAATTCAGCCCTTTGGGCTCAGTATAAAATCGTAGGTCCCAAAAAAAAGGACCTTCACACAGCTATGACTGGGTTTGTTACACGTAGCCCCAACATTTTTTTTTTTACTTAAGAAAGCAAGTACACATTCTTTTAAGACTTGACTCTGACCATAAGCAGAAGAGGGTTGGTAGAATATTTTTATTTATCTCTAAAGTGGTGCAATCAGTCGACTACAGGTTCACTCTATATGTGAGTTTAGGAAACAACTTGTTGGCAATATAATATAATAATGTAATGTCGGCTAACAAAAACCAAACTGAATTGAATTGAAATTTGGGCCTGTTCATTTATCCTATATTTGTTACAATTCTAGTGTTTTCTTGCTTTTTTAACTGATCACAGTAGCTATTTTCAAACGCATTAATTTTTACAATCTGCCTTCACCACCAGCTGTCCGAATATTAATACATGATGTGCAGTTTAGGTTATGCGGAAGATATGTAAGTATCATACATAAGGTGGTCCGACCATCTTAAATGCGACCTCAACAAGTACAACGTGTGCTGCTGAAAGTAGCTATCTGTGGATGAAGCGGGCTGGACAGACGTTTTAGAAGGCACTTCCGTCGTCCAAGACTCTAGTGCCATCAAATGCAAAGAAATATCAGCAACAGCTTTACGTATCGGAACGTTGGCCTTTATTTACGAAAAATTAAGAATTCTTTAACCCTAAAAGTACTTAACAGGGCAAACATGAGTAGCTAGTTGTGCTCAATTAAAAAGGCTCAAGACCAATGTCCTTCTCTCGCCAAAAATCTCCTCCACTTTGCATAATTTCGATATACCCTGTGTAAAAGCATGCAATCGTCCATAAATCAATTATTATCTTAACAACAAACATTGGTTCCTCCTTAATACCCTCAAATTAATTTCAATTAGCTATGGCTGTAATTGTCGGCGTAGTTACGTGTCTTTGCATTAATTTCAGTTTGTGTAAGACGCCAAGGAGTGGCTGCTATGTGTATCAAAGTAGCACTCTGCCTACCCACCCTCTAGTAAGGGTAATTTTATTCAATCTATACTTCATCCCGAAGGTCACTTAAACTTCGTTTTTCAATTATGACTTGTACTTTGTATGTACATCATTTCTCAGAAAAAATCGACGAACACATTTATTTACAAAATTGATACTCTTCTGGCAACACTCTCAGTCTGAGTCGCCTTTCATCAGAGATCAGAGTCGCAGAATTCAAATGCATCCACACATTCATCCCAGATAGGTAAACAATACACCGGTTTCCCGCGAAAACAAATAAACACACAAGACACAACGGACGTGAGGTTTGTGTAGGTTTGCGTTTGCCAATGTTTGTTGTTCTTCAGTGTTTGGTTTCGTTTCCCCGAACCATTCTGGAGGTCCATGACTACTAGCTACTTCTACACGACACCTATATCCCGCTACCGATGTGTGTGCATCTTTAGCTGACGCTCCATCGCCAGGATGTGGTAATTGGAAGAGATTAAGAACGAGAGAAAAAAATATAACCCAACGCTCAAATTCATTCTGATTCAGCTCAGACCAACATGACAGAGACCGAACCCAATTCCAGACAAATTCATTATCTGCTTTGCCTCAGGGAGGAAGTGTGTTGGGTAAATATGAAAACGCTTAGCCAGGTAAAAGATATGAAACCGGTGAGTCATCTCACAGCAGATGTTGTTGTGGAATGGTATTGCAATGCACGATGCCTACCTGTTCTTGTGGTAGTCTTCAACAGAATCTAATCCCATTCTTTGGGGATTTCTTTGTTGCAGTTGTTCCCAGATATTTTCCCATGCACCGATGACTTAGTCGTATCTGATTCGCACTCGAAGGGAACTCTCAAAATTGATGCCGAACGCGCGAGGGCTGTGCATCCGAATGGATGGCCATCTTTATTCTTCAATTACCCGCTGGATATTGTAGGTACGCAATTTAGTGCCGTACACTTTGATGTCATCCCGTTGTCGCTCGTAAATCCGCACAAAAAACTAACCTCTTCGACGATGGGTCATAAAAAACGATTTTTGAATTTTATTGCAATTTTTATGATTCACCAAGTGCCGCTGGCCAATAATTGGTGTAGTTTCCAGCATAGGGTGGCTTCTTTATAATATTTTTACGACACTCGGGACCGATGTCAATGGGAATGATTTCCAAGTGTGATAATGATTTGTATGGAATGAGCGTGGTGGTTGAAGGGGTTATTGAACGGCGCTGCAGCGGCACTTTGACAGTTGTAGCTTTGTTCGTTCGCGGCCGACCGGAAGCGCGTGTCGGTCATGATGGCAGTGAGGTTGACAATGACAAGCCGGGGGTAGTGGAAAAAAGTAGCTCGATGGCTAATTTTATGGGATCTCTTTGAATTAAGATAAGGGTTAAGGAGGTTTTATGTGAGCTGTCGTCAGGCAGTGAGAATATGACTTCGGTTAATAATTTGAACTTCTCCTTATGTGGGAGAGGATTTGAGCTCAACTTAGATATTTATGGTGACTAGGGAAATGGGAAAGCGGGAACAATTTCACAGTGTTGTCAACAATTATCTAACGGAATATGCTAAATTAAGAAATAAATATGCTAAATTATATGGAGGAATAAAACAAAATATACTAAAGTTAAAAACAACGACTTTATCAAAAAAAAAAAAAATGTTTAAAGAAAACAATAAGGATATTTTGGCCTGTCCATTTAGGAAGAAACTTAAATTAAATTGAGTAGCAATTCACGGCTCACGAGCAGTTGACTTTTAGATTTTTGTTTTTAAGGTTTAACACTTTGACAGCTGATACTTCAAATTGACAAATTGTCATACAAATCTTCAGTAATGCCAAATACAGCAATTTTTGATGGATGCGTTCATAATTTGTATAGCAAAATATACCACGAAAATATTTCTTATGGTTGGTTTTTATGTTAAAAATTAAAAAATATGACATATTGCATATAGCATATTTTATTTATATTTTATTTTATATGCAATTTAAAGTTAAAATATGCTAGATTTAGCATAAAAAATGCCAAAATGGCACCACTGATTTCAACGCATTAGAGGGGAAAGTTAAGTATGTGATAATTTTTCGGGAGGTTTTTGCAATAGACCAAGTAGATGGATGCGCACTACAGCTTGGCACTTGTGATAAAATAACGAAAATTCATAAGACTGCGTCTAACATGAAGAGGGTGACTTCTGATTCTGATACCGAATGCTTATCGTTTGGTATAAAACAAGGCTATAGAGTGTCAGCTACGGAAAATCAACTTTTATTTAGTCAAAATTTCACCCGACTCAGTTGTGTCCTTTTTTGCGGTTCAGAGCGCAATATGAACTGTTATACAAATATGTCGTATTTCTTTTTTAGCTCAGATACATCAGAGCTCAGAATTCGTGTTTATTTTTTCCTTCAAAGCACCATCAGAGCGCGCTCTACGAGCTCAGAATAAATTGACTGAGCATCCTGAGTGAAAAGCTGATTACACACATCCAGTCACATTTGACGGAAAAAGAAACAGGATAAGCAAAAAAGTTGAAATGGCGGACGAACAAGGTTCAGTTTTGGAACTGAATATTAACCAATTCAGTTAATAATAATCAATAAATATTCAATTTATACATATACTTACAACAAATGACAGCTATGTGCTAAAGTGTGTTTCATAAATACCTCAGAACAATCAGAGCACGCCCACTTCAGAGCGCGCTCATAATGCTCGAGCTCCGTTCAGAGCTCAGCTCTGAACTAAAAAAGAAAAACGCCTAATAAGAGCTAGACGCGGGCCTCAACCAAAATGCCAATTTCGTACGCCACGATGAGGTATCTAAGCAATCTTGTCCTTAAGAAATAAGTCGCAAGACTATCCGGGTCTGAGCATATCCCCCGGATGTATGTACCATTCGAACCGAATGATTTCAAAAATCTTGAGCGGGGCTACCTATACGATATATACGCATATAGGTCTTTTCTAACAAGCCCATTGGATTCAAGAAAGACTCTTTAAATTGTGTATACAGTTCGGAAAGAGGTTACCTAACCCGGACACAGCATAAGTCAATACATACAGCCTTACGTGATTTACGCATGTAAAATTCCCTTGTTATTAAAAGCGAATATCTAAAAACGTCAAATATAACCTGGCCTAAGTGAAGATCCCTTCTGCAGAAATATCAAACAACTGAGCTTGTTAAATCTTCCCCCCCTATCCGTTACCAAAACTACACTGCAACCTTACCAGACGCGAGTAAATCAAAAATGATGTTCTGCATAAAATGAACTACCCACTAGTACAGTGTGCGCCATAATAATACCCCAACCTACAGGACTTCCATATACTCGGCGCACCTATACCTACATATATAAAAAAATAGGCACATTAATTGATTAATTAATTAATTATAATAACGCGTTCCGGCTTCCGAGTGTGTTGAGCATATCTTTCAATTATGCGTCCTTCGTCTTTTATTAATAAAAATAAAATACTAAATAAACACGCACATTCTTATATGCAGTGGCAGACATCCGTCGTCCTTTAAAAATGATTCTCCGCTCTACATCCTCATGTGGTATGGGGTGCATCGTGCATCGCTTGAATTCCCTTCACAGTTGTGTCGTCATATTGTCGTATTCGTATCCCACCCAGCAAACTGATAAATTTAACAGGGAATGTGAATGAATATCCCTGCGCACACCAGATCCGAGCAAGAGTTATCTGCACCGAGCAAAAGAAAACGGACCAGAAGAGCGAGCATGTCAACCCATGGTCTGGTGATTTCATTTTATTTAAAGTTTATACAAAATAAATTCATTAATTTTATTCCTTTATTTGATTATTTTTTAATTTAATTTCTGATTCTTGGTTCGCTGAATGTATTCCGGGATAAATAATATAAGCAATTATGCAAATTAAACTGATCCATATGCACTACCTGGGGACTGCTGGAATGAGTTATAGGCGTGCGGTCTGACGTCTGAGATGTGATTTAATTTACCCTGTTGGATTTGTTGTTGTTTTATATTCGGTTTTCAGTGATATAAGAATTTAAGCTGAGATGGTGGTCATACTTCCCAAATGAATTTTATCGAGCTAAAGGAAAAGCACGACTCGAGGCTAGAAAGCCCTATCAATAGGTAAAAATAAAGCCGGAACCGAAGCATGCAAAGATGAATATGGGATCATTTTAGTAGAGCAGGAAGATCGGATAGCACGACTATTCAAAATTGACTCAAAAATAAACAAGAATCCTGCCAAATTGACTGAAGAATTAGTGGCCTTTTCTACGATAAGCCTGGGACGCCGATTACTAGTTCAATGTTTAGTTCAGTTTTTAAAAGCTGTAGGGGAAGGGGGAACGATGCACCTATGCTCATCTACGACCGATGAATAAAATTTCCAGTCTTAAATCTGTGGTCACAAGGAAAAAGCGCTAACGTCTGTTTTACTCATTTTTCAGGAGAGCAGTTTAAAGTTTTTGACAAACGCTGTTAGGTTTTTTTTGAAATTGTGGCCACTTTTTTAAAGACATAAATCTGAAAAAAATTTACAAAGAAGATTCTTAGTAAACCTTTTGAAACATTTTCCGTGTATTAACTTTTGGGTTTGAAAAGAAGATAACTATAAAAATATCCACACTGCGTTCGAAAGCATGGAAAGAACTAAGGAATTCAATATCAAACACCAACTATACATGAGTTTAATAAGGACGTCTTTCATAGGGTAAGAGAGACGAGCTTTAAAACATTTGTTCAGCTTTGGAATATCCCTTAAGTTTGACCATTTGCGCAGGGTTAAGTTGGAGAACTCTTGCTGCTTCACAAAATTCGGTGAGGTCCAACATTTTGATGTCCGAAAATGTCTCATGTGATGCCATACCATGTGAATCGTTCGAAAATAAATCCAGCCAATGCTATTGTTTGTCAAAAGCTTATACGACGCTGGCATATTCGATAAAATGCATTTCAAACCCCAATTCGAGCTCAACATCGCTTCTTGTTCCAAATAGTGTCCATCAAATGTCCAATGTCGGTATGGGTATAAAACAAGAGACGAGAACTGCTTGTACATAATTTACAACAATCACCGCTGGTCTATTCGAATCATCGACAAAAATATTGTTTCGTCCTGGGAATGCTTCTTACTGTTTTCGAAGAATACTTTACCGAAAACGAATACAATTTCCCATCTCAAGTTGCTTTTCACGAAGGCCAGCAGCCGCCACTACAACCTCGCCAACAATTAGGTTATGGAAAAAAAGGGCAGCGGACAAGAAAGGGATTTTTTCTGCCAATCACTTAAAAAGAAATTCACAAAAATTATGAAACGAAGAGGAAACACGAAAAGAAAAAAACATGAATTAACAGAATCCTTTACACTTTCTTAAATACCAATGAAAACAGAAAGAAGCTGATTGCCTAAGATACTTCATCGGTGTGCAGGGGACCATCCCGCCTCGCCCCCATCCAAGAGGACTCTTAATTGAGTAATTTAGTTAATTAATTCGCTTTTTATGCTACATTAAAACCTCAGGCGCTTTTCATCCCATGCCACTCTGCCACACAGGCCACCATCACCACAACCCCCTTGGAAACCAAGTAAAACCGCTTAATTAAAGGTGTAGGCACAATAAACCAGAGAACGCCCGTTTGCGGGCGGTAAGTAGGCGATGCGATGGGCTTAGCCTTGAAGCGAAAAGGCAAACATCATCATAGACGGGAAGAATGCCGAGTTTAACGGCTTCAATTGGGGCTCCTTAAGAAATGTGTCGATAAGATTTAATGGTTGCGGCAATAAACATTAAGATATTCGCGGACTTGAGTGCTGTGCCTGGACATTGGGATGACTCTAATCCAGCTCTTTAGGCAGGCCATCATAATGCGAGGTAGGTTGCTCCTACCTTTACCTGGCATGACTGATGCATTCGCAAATCGTCCACAGTTTAGTGTTCTTCTTCTGTGACTATTCAATTGAATTTCGGGGAGAAGAATAATTGCTGGGTCATTAATTATTGTGAGTAACGTCGCGCACGAGGAGGTGCACCCCATTTTGTGCTGTATAATTGACTTTCGTAAAGACAAACGTCTCCCAAAGGAGTTGTACATACCTTTCGATTTCCAGGAGGGTAACAAAAAAAAGTTTCATGCCAAAATGTGTGTTATGCGGATGTAACCCATATCCTTAAGAAACAGAGACGGATACAAAAGGTACCTACTACCTAATGTAGTTATGTTTTGAGGGTTGCAGCAAATGGAGATTTATGAATTCCTTAATTAAAACACCCTCCGAAGAGGCGTTTTTTTATGTATATATTTTAATTTGGGTTTTTTCCTTAGTCCTTGCCGAACACCAATTTCTTGGATTATATTGCGTTTTGTCAAAGGTACTTGGTGTACGGTTGAGCTATTGCCTTTGGCAACTGTGTAAATGGGGTTGCTCTTAGTGCTGAAGTTTCAGTTGCCCCAAAGCTGTTTTGGAAAATTATTTTATTATTATTACACTTGAAGGATTCCATGAATATGTAGTGATTCCAAATTCGATTGAAGAAAATCAGGAAAAATTCCCAAAGTAGTGAGGGAGTAACTCAGGACACTGGTTGGAATCTTGTCAGGCCACTGTCTTCTGAGAAAGTATCCCAAGAGTCTCTGAATGGCAGACACGTACACCAGCAGAATCTGTTATGACCTGTTTGGCGGATAATTGCACACTAACTATGCGACTGCAGAGCTATACGTCCTTCCCTTCTGGGAATGACTTTCTCTCAGTAAACTCAGAGTAGGCTACGGACTACGCTATAACTACAAAAAGCTACATGGTTGCTGCAGGTAAATTGAGATTTTGTCAATAATTGTATTTTTTTCTGTCTTACCCCTCTTAGCCCAACATAACCTAACCTAAGCTGTCATTAAGGGAACTGTAACATAAGACTACAAGCACTTGTTGTACACAGGAATTTCCACGAGTGTAACACATTTCTGTTACATAGAGAGAATTCGGATCTTATCAACCATAAATTTGTAGACGAATTCCAAATGCGCTTTTGAACCAGTTTTTTTCAGGAAGGTACAGGTAATATAGTCAAGACCACAGCTTGGAAAATTTAGCTTTATAGTCTTTTGTGCTTACATTCTTTGGAGGGGAAGATCCAACGACTAATAATCAACATACTTCTACATCGTCATAGACCCAGTCAGAGGATCGGTCGTCAAAGACCTCAATGACATGTAGAGCGGCCTACCAAGTTTTGGCTTAGAAGCGTTTCAAACTGATGCAGCAATCAAACAAAAAGAAGGAAATATTTTGACACGTATGCTGGTAGATCGGTATAAGATTTGGTTCAATGTAGCCACACGATTCTCCCCTAAGAGGAGATCGATCAGCATAGATTCTCCTCATTCAAAAATCAAAGAAAATTGATCTTCCTTCCAACATCAAGCAGTTTAACTAAAATGGTGTCACAAATATAAATTCTGTTACAGGAGCACCTTCCAGTCTTTTCTGTCGTTTTTTGTTTTCATTCTTACAGAGTTTATTAGCTAAAATTTGAAATAATTCTTCTCGCTGTCGTGTCTCCGCTTTTTTTAAGCGTTTTAATTATTTCCGTAATACCTAACCCATTCGGCTAGATACCCCAAGATCAATGATCTAGCTACATTTGCTGCTATATACCTGCTTACCTTATAACAGCAACGAGTAATGCATCCGACAAGTACCGTCATGGTAGAGAATTCGTCTTTCAACCGCTAAACAAATTTGCGTGTCTCTTGGCTTAAATCAAAACGTCTTTTACTTTCTTTCAATTATTGCCAACAAACACAATACGAGTTTCCCCACATTTCCTTGTTGACACACACCGTGAACAAGCCGTTAATTTCTTTTTTCGAGGAATTAACAATCGCTCCCCACATGTGTTATGTGGATGTCTTCCTTTCCAGTATTCACTGTTTGTATACTCAAACCACTGAAGCGGCAGATGAAATACTAACAATAGTTACATACTCTCATAAATCAGCCCAGATTTAGTCCAATTACAAAGTATCTCCATCCGTATACGTCTCACATCCAAGATCACCCAAACTGATTGCCGTTCCCACGATCTCATTTCTGCCACCAGCAGCAGTAAATTATACGATCGATTGACTGGCACTGCAGGCAGTCGCAGTTCGGCGACTTCCGATCTGGGAATTTCACAATTTCACAGTCGATCACGGCTGAACACGAACCGACATGCTTCGACGCCGGTTTGTTTTGTAAACAAACTGTTGCTCTGCATAGAGACAGACCGTTCGTTGTTCTTTAAAGTTGCAGAACGAGAACAAGATAGAGGCGGATCGTTCGACTGTTTCTTGAATCACTGTGTAAATTTTAGTAATTTTAGTGCAGAAGAAGACTCGCCAATAATATTATTGCGAATGACGAACCCGCACATGTGCATGATTTCTGCCTCTCCTCCAATTACCTACAGATCCAGACGACTCATATAAAAAATCGGATAACCGCTCAATAAATGTTCAATAAATAGGCGGAACGACCTCGACTCCAACTGATATTAGTGTAGTTGGCAGTTGTTGTATTTCAAGGGTGCAAAAGTTCAAAGGTTCAAAAGTTCAAAGGTTCAAAAGTTCAAAAGTTCAAAAGTTCAAAAGTTCAAAGGTTCAAAGGTGCAAAAGTTCAAAGGTTCAAGGGTTCAAAGGTTCAAAAGTTCAAAAGTTCATAGGTTCAAAAGTTCATAGGTTCAAAAGTTCAAAGTTTCAATGGTTCATAGGTTCAAAAGTTCAAAATTTCAAAATTCGAATGGCTCAAAGGTTCAACGGTTCAACCCACGGCCCAGTTTAGTGGAACCAACATTATCTACTCCCGCATAAATCTCGTTGTCGCTTAATGCGTTGCGGGTTACAGCTCATCTACGATTGGAATATTGCATTCCAATTCGCCAAAAACGATAATTAACCACTAAACTGCTGCGCTGGCTCCGATGGTATTGAAATGAGGTGATTCCAAAGAAGATTAGGAAACGCTTCACCTTACGCGGGCTGAAATTACCCTCGGGTCAGACAGAAAACACAAGCTTAACGTGAAACACTGATTGTGGGGTGACATGTCAAGGAGGTGCTTAGGCAATATCTGCATTTTTCGCCCCACGACATGCCACCAGAGAGTGATGGTGCTATAATTATTTTCATCCAGAACTGTGCTTCGAAATTAATTATGCAGATTGCAGGCAAACGTGGCACGTCCAATTCAAATGGAAGATTAATCAACAAACAATTAATGCAATGAATTGTGACCAATGCCAAGCAGGCGGCCACTGTCACACATGTGTCCGAATATTATCGACTCATTGCACCCATGAGCAGTCGTCGTTGATGGAGTGTCTAATCGGCGAACAGTTATCTCCAAATGGGTTATCCGAATACGAGTACCGCCTAGGGGAGTTTTGAAACTAGTTGGAAGCAAATTCGAAGAGATTTTACCTGATGTCTACTGCAGTGGGGGCCACGATTGACTGCAACATAGTTTTGGCCCTACAAAACGCAATAATTCATTTTAAACTGGTAATTTTGACGTTGATTGATTATGCAATGCTTTTAATGGGAATATGCGCGGTACTCGACATCTTTCTTAGATGTCAATATTTACAAGCCCGGAACACTTTCCCTATACATAAAATGATATATTTTTGCCTTTTAATATATTTGAGTTGATGGTTCAAAATGATTAGGCAGCGGGAGGCATAGCCCAATCCGATTTACCTTGGTCTGGAACTTTAAACATTCCATGGGGGGTGAAAAACTTGCATGCAATGCCTATTGGGGTAGGTAAATATAGCCTAAATGTAAATTATTAGCAAGATTTGGGTAACTTAGTACCAGAAAAAGCAATGAACTGTCAGGCTGGACTCAAGCTTTCGCCGATAATAAGTCATCATAGACCTTTAGGTTCACTAAAATGCCGATAACTCGTATAACCAACACACATACAAAGACCGTATATATATACAAACCTTTGTATTGATGTCACCTTTCGTTTGAACTTTCCAGATACAAAATCAGTTCACACCTACAGCCTACAGCACCTGTTGAGACTTATTCGAATTTTCAGTTTTCCTAAACCATCCCTGATTTAAGACAAACAAAATAAAAAAAATCGTTCAAATCCGTCGAGCCTTCGAACAAACGAACAAAAATACATTTTCCGATTTCAACCAAACTTCACAAAACCCATATAGAGACCAATACCAAAGACGTGTGAAAGTTTTGTTAAAATCGTTAAATGCGTTTAGGCGTGAATCGGCGACAAACGAACACAATGTTAGGCCCCAATTTTTATATATTTAGATATAAGTTTACCTGATACTTTTAAGAGCCTTAAATATTTTTTTAGGCAAGAAGCCCTTAATATACCGTAGTTGGGGGTTTCAGTTTTTAAAGCGCTTCGAGATTTCTGCTGATTTATGTTTTTCCGGCGATCGAATCCGACAAGTGCCGAGCACACTACCTACTAAGTGCCCACTGCGTTTTAGTTTAAACCAGAACGCACCCCTACCCTTTTATGACCCCTACGTCAGTGAAGGAGAGATTATGAGGGAGAGTGATTGGTTTAAAGTGAGAGCAGGAAGAGCGCAGCTTAGCAGACCATCATATATGCAGTGCTATACTTGTTTCTTCACATTTTAAATGTGTAGTTAAGGCGTTTAAGTTCATTACTACGGCAGATAAAGTATCTCTTCTTATTAAAGGTACACTGAACAAAACCTTGAGATTTACTAAAAATCACGGGACTGTTAAATTCATACCTTGAGTCTGATGTAAGCTATGTTAAGTTGTTGTTGCATACTCCATTAACTGGACAGTCACATGTTAGACTCTTGTGCTGTTTGAAAAAAAAAGAACGTCAACATTTTGGCTCAGGCTTATTTTAAAAACCCAATTAACGACTTTGGATCTGTTCTGTTTGTCATTGTGCTGTCTCCTCAGAATAAACGACCCCCTTTTACTATAATCAAGCTTAAGTATTGTTATAAATTCAGCTCAGTTTATTTCCACTTGCCACCCACCCCCTTGAACAATACTGAGCGCCACAATTCCTCTTCATTTTAGATATGTCAGCGAGCGTTTGCCTGAACGTTATTGCATTTGTATAACACCTAATTCCTTCCACAATAAAGGTGGTGCGCCACGACTGCCATCACGGAGATAAGCTTCCGTTGTACCTCGTCCTCCGAAATGCAAACAAATCGAAACATCCCGTGAGGTAGCAGAATCAAACGTACACGAAATACACGTATCTACCTCAAGTACCGAGCCGTGACACACAGGATGCTCCCCCATTTCAGATAAATTACACACGTTGTGAGGCGGAAGAACATTTGCTACTACCCCAACCCTCACCCGCACTCCGACGCGGCTGGTAAAATGTGCTTAATTGAAATTTATTGTTGAGTTTTTCATAAAAGTTAATGGAAAATCCGCACAAATCTTCTTTGCATGCATGCACGAGAATGTATGAGTGTACAAAGTACTCGCGCCCTCAAGCGGCAACAATTTGTATTTACCCTACGTTATGCCATTACAATGTCTCACTACACCCCTCAGGCTTCAGCCCCCCCAGAGGCAAGCGACAGCACGAGAAAAAGTCACAGAAACATCGTGCACCTATTATGTGCTAAACATTTTTGCCTATGCTTCTGATTACTGCTGCGAGTGCGATGTAAAACTGTGAGTCTGTAAGTCAGTGAGAGTCCTTGCGCTACCTCTATTGATGCCGCAGTAATTCCTTGTACCCAGGAGTGGGTGCTAGAATGCCTTTATCACCTTAAAAACTGTCAGACCCGCGCTGGTGGGGGGGTGCTCCTTCTACTCTGCCCTGCTCTGCTATAATAATATGAAATGTTGTTGTCGTCGCATTTGGAATATTTGTGTTTTGCTACACTGCTGGTGTTGGTTTGTCGTTCGTTGCGCGAAGCAATTTGGTTATGTTTTTGATATCCCATTGGAAATTACAATCGCAGCCAATTCGAGAAAAACTCGCTAAGGAGCCGAGTGTTTTTTCTCATATTCAACCCGGTAAGGTATAGAGGGGGCTATCGGTAATGGGGTGTGCGGCCTTTTCCGAGTATAAATTGAACTTTAATTTCGAGATTTCTTCGATGCGATTATCCCAGAAAGGTATGCCGATTTATTAAGTGGTAGTATCTAGTGAGGCGATACAAAAAATTGTTTGTAAGACTGAAAGGTGTTGTTGGCCTTGGGTAAGGATCATCGTCCTTTATACGGTTGAATCAAATATTCCGATATAGGAAATGTTTTAAAAGTCGGTTTGTACTCTTATATTTTGCAGAGAAAGACGAGAACGGCTCGTAAGCTCTATACCAAAAAAATAAAAAGAACAGGAGGAAATAGAGAGCCTGGGAGTTTTCACCAAAAGGTGAAAACGCAGTGCAAAGGCACTATGACCCGAAGCGAGACCTATATCTACAAATGAGCAAGGAAACCCTGTCGTATTTGGTATTGAAAAATCCCTTTCGCAGACTGTGAAATGGCTAAGACAACCGAAGACAGACAGAACGACTTCAACTTGTACGACTAAAGCTATGATTTCCATCGGACTGACCAAAACGATGAAAGGATAGCAATATCTTAAGTCAAGTCCATCTAGGCTTTTGGAACAAACAGCTACTTACATGAGGAGACGACTTAAGGAAGACCACATATCAGCACATCTCCAAGATTTGGATAGAAGGAAGGATGTCAGATGAATGGAGCCTCAGTAAGGTATTACATACTTTTTTTTAACCTTTTGTTAGCAAACTCATTGATCCCGCGGTTTTAGGCCCGGTAACTCCTCGGCCGACTAAAAAACCTACACAGACCCTACACCAGGGCACAAATTTTGGCGAAAAATTCTTCTAAGATGCCTAAAAATGATAATGGCTAATGGTTCTGATTTGTTGAGTCCAAAACTCAATCTACTTGAATGATGCAGTCAAAGTAAAGATCTTTTCGGTACTTTCTAGTTTCATGTAATCGATCAGGAAACTAACTCTATTGTGACAATTAACTCATAGACAGTCTTTTGTACTCAATCTATATCAGAAGACTGCAGTTAAACGGTCTGCTACTAATATCGCCATTAGTCGCATCACGACTTTCGATTATCCCATTTGCAACACAAGACCTTCTTCGGCTCTTAGGTAGGTATACCTTACCTAGTCTTAAAATATTTCCGAATGTAGTTCAATCTGTGACACGCATAAAACTTAAACTGCAACTTACAACAAGACAAAACCCAACACCTTTTCTCAGTGAATTAAGGTCTCTCACGCTCATCACCCGCAAACAAACCCATAGTCGTCTTAAAATCGTTTACCAACTTACAGCCGCTTCAAGTTGAAAAGTTATTCTCAAAACATCGCCCAGAAAAATCTCACAAAGTCACAATGACTCGTATACAGCCAAAACCAAGCCATGAAAAGCCATTAACAAAAGCAAACTTTTACAAAAGATTAAACCAAAGAAGATGGCAAAACAAAAAGGAAAATGCAAACCGAATCGGCTGCGTCTCGAAGTTGTTCTAACCACTGAGTGATTTCTCTGCTCCAATTAACATCGCCATCTGGAAATGGTAGTTGAATCAAGGGCGCGCACTACCGACAGCGTATAGCTCGCCGCTCTCCCCACCCCCATCCGTAGAATGCATTTCGAGAACAGACATAAAGACGTCAGCTCAATGAGAATGTCAGACCAAGTAATTCCTGGGGATTGACCCCATCGCTGGAACTTGAAATTCCACTTTGGTTAGATGCTGCGCTGGGCATCAATTGCTGCTCCTTGATCTCCTCTCGAAGGCATCGTTGTCTGGCCAAGAAGCGTAAGAGCTTCATAGTACATTTGTCTCTCTGATGGAGTAGCGAGCGCGAATGCAAAAAAAAAAATTAAGCAAAGACTGTGCGCATTTCTTTTATTATTTCCATTTGAATTGATTGAGTGCGCGAACTGGCAAACAAAGCCATTCACATTCGCAATGGAACCAGCCAATCGGGGTAAGGTCAGAGGAAATCTTTACCAGACCATGGCCGCAAACAATGCGAAGAAAGTTAAATTTTCACTAGTTACTGGCTAATAGTTTGCCATAATCGGCCGAGTCAGTGGGCGGACGGATTATGGCCAAGAATTTGACGGTTTATGTGATTGTGTGGATTTTCAGAGTATGGCCAGGGCAATTAGCGAGCTTTCGCAGTTCGTTGAATTTAATCGGCTGGAGATTAATTGGCGGTGGGCATGTGACGCGACTGGGGTGAGGTGGTTGTGTAGCTGTAGAATGAAGAAAGTGAAAATTGTGCCGCAATGCGGTGGCTTTTTAAATTATGATGTCGGGCGGGGTATTTGGGGTTAGGTGGATTTTTTTTGTTGACTGAGAAAGACTTGCTTGAATTTGATTTATTTAAATCAGTTGACGGCCCAGTGGGGCGTTTGAAAGGGGGCTGAAACTGTTTGAGCCTAGCCGAAGTAAATGGACAATGACAGCTTGATTGTTGCTAACACCACGAGTAGGATTTTAATTATTTCCAAGAGAAATCGGTTAGCTCTTTACAAAATTCAGTCATTTTCCGTTTTCCATAGGTTCCGCATCTCTTCCGAGGTCAGAAACCCTCTTTGCATTTATGAAATTGTCTTCCTTTTACCAAATTAGCATCAGGACATTCATAGACAAGGTATATGTTGCGTTATTTTCTCCTTCGCAGAGGCGGCAGGAGTCGTCAGTCATCATAGTTAAATTTGTTAGAGCTAGCGACTTGGTGGCCAGTTTCGCATAAAAAAACCTGTTAAGACCTAAACATATTAGTTTTTAAAGAAGCCTGAGTAGCCTCCCATGAGCTGGGATTATGAAACTGAAGCCCTTGACCCAGCATTCAGCAAGTTTGACTCATTTCTCATGGGTGACCACAGGAAGTGTTTAGGGTCGGTGAGCAGTTTGGAGGCGCGATTCCCTTAGCTCTTAACTGTGCGCCCTAATAAAACCGTGAAAACCAAAGCTTCACTATAGCCCAGAAGTCTCGTTGGATGAGACCAAATAAATCCACACAATAATCTCAATCCTCCTCCTCTAAGCAACACCTGCAAAAGTGAAACGTAAATATTGTGTTCACAATCTTTTGCCCTTCCCGGACCACTGCAGTTTACGTTATTGTGTTCTTTGAAATCAGATAAGCTAATCTCTCTAGGACAATTTCTCACAATTGCATTCACTCAACAGATTCAAAAGGATATTTCTGAACATTTTTCGCAAGACTCTTCCGTCTCTCTAATCAAAACAAAAAAAAAAAAATCCCGAATCCGGATTAGCTGTAATTGAATAAGTGCACATGTGCGCAAGGATTAGAAACACATTTCGTATACTTTGAAATGTCGAGCGACTGGATCTGTCGTCATTATTTTGGTTCTTAGTGCGGCAGCGCATCTATAGAAAAACACATGGTGTGTCACGATGCAGTATTTTTTGCCCACGCTATATGGAAGATAAAACGCTTGGTAAACTCCTTTTGTGTGTAAAACGACCGCTTGTTTGTTGCCAAGAAGGACAAATGAAATAAATTCGTTTTTAATAGTGTTACCATTGTGTGTAAGTAGCAACTAACAGGTTCTAACAATGCAAAAAAAAACACGCTTTCCGAGTGCCAAGGACAATCCTCAATGAAAGGATCAAATGTGCGGAACAGCGTAGGAAAAAAGGAAAATGTGATGGAAACGAGAAGAATAAAAGATTAGTGTTTGTTAGCCACGGATATAATCTATTAGTGGGAAGTTTTAACACGTTTTGTTGAGGGATAAGCGAAGATCCTTTTTTCGCTTCTCGGTTGTCGTTCAACCGGAGACTGGCTCCGTTGCTGGGATGTCCACACTGTTTAATGAATGAGAGTGCGCACGCATTGTCGAAAAATGGGTGAAATGATGTGAAGAGGCGACTATTGTTCGCTAATCCTGAAGACATTGGAGGCGATTCGTTTATGTCCGCCAAAAGAGGTTTCTTTTTCGGTTCTTTTGAGCAGCTCTATGAAAGGTTTCTTTTTGTAGAGACCTTTGAAATCTGTGAATTGTTTGTGGTTCTGCCATAAAGAGCTCCCTGGTACTGTCCATTCCCACGGCACCTAGAATTCATCGCAACTCTTCTAATTTTACTGATCTAGGATATGGAACCATTTGCCACGTTCGATCAATGCGACCCAATCACTTATACCAAACACAAATAGACAGTAGACTCTTTCAAACACGCGCATAAAATTCAAAACAAAAATTGCTCTTGCTGTAATAATTTAATTTGATTCCCCCATAGGCAAACGACTTCCGCGGCTAATCCAAATTGACAGCAAACTCCTTCACCCTTCATTTCCAGAAAGCTCTTAGCAAAAATTACTAATCTCCACACCCCCTCCAAGAAATATGTAAATGTAACCTAAAAATGTTCATCTGGGTATAGGTATATATACCGAACCCTTTGGTTTCATCTTTTATCCATCGCTTCCAATTAATCTCACATCCTCTAAGCACCAAGGAGAAACAAAATAAAAACTGCCACGAAAAAAAAAACTGAAAATCCCCATCACCATCACCATCACTATATCCTTCCGCTAAGCTCCGGAAAGAGCGCGGGCTTCCATCTCCGAAATGTGTTAATGGCACTCATCCGAAGAAGTGTTAATTCAATTTGCGACCCTCAGTTGGCAAATGTCATTCAAAGTGTCGACTTCAATTCGATCAAACAATACACCAGCTGTTGCTATCCTTATCCTAACCACTGTTTGTCGTTTACCCCATTTCAACGGCGGCGGCGTGTATAAGACTAAGTTTGACTTGAATTCGGGGCGGGGTTGTCGTTGCCGTTGCTATTCTAATCTAAATTTTAATGAATGAAATTTCGGAGGGTGAGTTTTTTTTTTCACTAGTCCGAAGGACATTGGTAGTGGTACCTATGATATAGGTGTATAGAAAAAAAACACACATTTGCCAGCAGTTTGCTGCAGAAAGCTCCTCGTGTAAAATTACCCTTTTTATAGTGTTTTTGAAAGTAATGTCTGTTTTTAACAGACTGCTCTGGCATTGGGGTTCTTTACTGAAATTTTGCATATTCACCCAATTAAGAAACGGTGACTGCGCTTTGTACTCAAATGCTGATGGGGTGAAAACAAAATTTAGGGAAAAATCTCCCATACAGGGAATTTAGTGGCGAAGTTCAGAGTGATTGCCATGGACGGTCGTAGAACTTGGAACAGATTTTATAGCTGTCGTATGGATTAATGAGTGAGAAGAGTAATCGAATGAGATAGCAACTTACAAGCGAGAGAATCTTTGTTTGATATGTATAGCGCTCGTATCTACACTGATTTTCGCAGTATTTATTATACGTATCAATGTAGCGAGGTAGTGTGCCAATGCCATAGATGAGCGTGTTACTCTCTGGGGTCGTGTTGAAAAAATATTGGGAAACATATCGCTTTTTATCCCAAATACTGCGTTATGTAACTTAAGATATTCATGCGTCGATTTCTTTGAATACCTCAAAACAAAGTCGGACCAGCGTTCCCTCAAATGTCGTTAGCCAGAGTTCTCATTGCGGTCACAAATTGTACTCAAATGGGTCTGAAGTTAGTACGCAATAATGTACCTAAAAGGGCTTTATGGTATTTTTCATTAATTAGAATCGCAATTTTGTTTATACAAAATTCACATTTAGGTATACTATACATTTTCAAAATGTTTGTTTTATTTGAACATACATTTTTTATTCATTAAAAAAATAACACAAACATAAATTATTTCAGTTCAGTTATATATCGAAATTTAAAAATAAATTATAAGTTATGTAGTTCAATATATATATAAATAAACGAGGTGTATCCTTTGAATTGGAACATGTATCTTGTAGTTTAAGGGCCTGTCTGTTCGCAGCTGGTTTAATCCGTGATTAAGTTACCATAGTTTTAGATAAACCCATGATTTTAAATCTGTGATAACCGATGAGTGCTTGTTGAATGATTTTTGACTTATGTCACCAAACCATAGCTTTGCGACAAATTGTTCCACTTTTTCAGCTTATTTGTCAATTCATGTGATTGACCGAATCTATAGTTAAATTTTGTTGTTTCCGGGTTCGTTTGTTTTTGATAAGTAACTTTTTAAGAATCGTTTAGTTAGATTACAAGATTTGTTTAGCACAAGAATGTCATAATCAAATGATACAGGCTCTTTTTAACAAGCGAAGAATAAAATGTTGTTGTTGTGAGACAATATGCAATTTTTTTTAAATCAAAACCGAATTAAAGCCACAACCTATAAAATTTTACAAATTGATCATCTCAATTTATTCAACGACCGTCGCAATTTTCTCATTCTTTCAATATTTATGCTCCAATTAGTGAGCTTTATCTTAATATTTCAGAGTTGTCATCGGCTAAAAATGTTGAAAATAATCTTACTTCATCCTTCGCATCCATTATTGCGTTGGGTACTGCTACTGTTATTCAATTCGTGTACCGTTTACTATACATCGATCGGTCTACGAAACTGACGAGACAGATTTTATTAGTTCAGTTCACTACATATTGAGTTATATATTATACGTTTTTTGTATTATTTGTAGTTTTTACCCACAATACAAAAAGTACAAAGTGTTGTTGTGTATAGCAGCAACGTCAAAATTAATACCTACGCAGTCCTTAAAACAACTTGAACAAACGAAATTCCAAAAAATCATTGGTTAAATCTCATTAACCGCGCAAAATCGGCTGATTATCGATTTCTCTGGTTAAATAACCAACCCAAGGATTCTCTAGTTAGTATTTTTCTGAACAAAACATTCGATGATTATTACCAGCTGAAATAATCGACGATTAAAGATAATCAAGACCGAACAAAACGGACTTTAGTCTGTTGTTACAAACAATTTTGGAAAAATAAGAAATGAGTTATTGATATGAATTTACAAAAAGTAGTACGCGGTGGATCCAAAGTAGTACCGTACTCAGTTAGCAAAAATGTACTGAAAAACTAGAAAACACTACAATTGTAGCATGGGAGCGAACGCTGCCCGAAACTGCTTCGTCAAATTGCTTCAAAGGAAAAGGGGACATTTATCGGGTAAAACCAAGCTTCTATTCGAAGCCTTCCATCTGAACCAACTTCCGTAAGCCTATTACTATTCTGTTAGTCTTTATTGAAATTCTGTGTGAGTTTTGGAAATTGGGAGAAGAGATTAGCTAAGATAAAACGATGCATCTAGGATTGCAAAGGTATTTATAGAATTACCTACATTTGTGTCTTCCATCAGCTTTGAAAAATAATTCCGAGTCTTTCCCGGTAGAGGCAACCTTAAGGTAACTTCTTGATCAATAACTCTTAATAAAGGGATGCATCGCCAAACACCAAACACCGATAAAAGCTTAGACAAAAATAAATTTATATTTCCTTTCTCCCATCGTCTCATTTTGAATGCAATAACTGAATGGGTAGGTAAGGAAAAGTTGCTCGTTGCCCAAACGCAGAAAGGAACAAACAATTCCTAGATGGCTTTTATTGTATGAACAGCTTAATTTTCGTGTGCCTGCTAATCGAACTTTTTACTCACTTGATTTGGCTTAACCCTAAATCCGAATGATGCGTTCGTCGACGGGTCGCTTTTTGGCCTTTGAACCACGTTCGTCGTTCGACTAATTTTTCCCTTGACTCAGTAACACAGTTTTACTGTTGAGCCGCTTCCTAACCCCCAATCTGAGCAAGGAACCACGATATCCCATTTGGCGAGTTGGTCAAGACGTAAGTCGATGACCCAGGAACCACATTTTGCCATTGGGCATGTTTGAAACCGCGTTTTTCGTTATGTCCCCGGATTCAGAAAAGAACCTCTGACGTTTGGCCCGTTTGGAACCACGTTCTTTCTCGTTGGACCATTTTTTCTGACAAACGAAGTGATATAGCGTAATTGCTAAGATGTTCTAATGTGGTTATAGTTATAAGCGGTTTATAGACTAAATATTTTACCACTTACCTTAAGTACGTTAGAGTTTCTTTGATGGCAAGACTCCAAGTTCCAGCACAGTCAAGGGTAAATTAAAACACTTCAGACGGTTAGGTAGCTTTCCGTTTTCAAAAAACTCAAAGTAGCTTTTTACCAGAAACATTTTCTCTGACACACTTGTCGATGACCACTTAATGCTTAGTCAACTTATTCGGTATTCGATTTTCATGGCGGATTTCAGTGTAGATAGATAGTCCTCCATTTGCTTCCAGGGTGATATTGCGATATACATTCCATTTTCAATTAGCAGATGTGTGGCATAAAAGCAGGAGTGGATGGTAACAACTCCATTTCAACACATCCTTTAAAAAGTCTGCCCCTGCGTCAAGCAGCAGCAATGCCAGTTACTTGCAAAGCAACGAATTCAATTTAAGCTTAAAATTCGCCACCATATATAACATGCCACTTTACTGTCAATGGCCTCGGAGTAACGAGTATAAATCCCCAGTCCCAGTGACTGTAAAAAGCTAAAAAGCAAATGAAATCTTTAATCACATCGGCCTAGAGATGTGCCATGTTGATGACCCTGTAAATGATTCATTTTTGCCACGTGCCGCTGACAGTTTTTCAAGCACCCATCACTTTTTTACGATCCGCCTTCAGATGCCCTCTGGGTGATCGGGTGAATCATAAAATCTGAAGTAAATTTCTAAGGAACACAAAAGTTTGCTCGCCTTCAGGTCTAAGCACCGTGTAATCAAATCACTCTATATACCTTTTCGCTCCAATTAAAACCGTCCTTAATATACATAAATTTCATTTTCAGCACAAGCTCCAGCTTTGACGTCTCCCTCTATGGCTGGGCCCATTCATTTGCTCACCATACCGGCGATACATCATTGTCTATCCACTGACTTTGCTATTATTCTCTCAAGCCAACAATTACGCTTCACAAAACAACTCACAAAAGAAGGAAGGGAAAACGAGAAGGACATGGCAAAAAAAAAAAAGAAGGAGAGAAACAGAAAACTTTCCAAAGTTACTGTCTAAATAATTTCCCGCAGCTAAAACAGGTACAACAACGCAAGGATTAAAGAATTCAAGTGGGTAAATAAAGTTTATTCCATGATGTCCTTTCATGGGACTCTTTTTGAATATCCTTCTTGGTACACACTCAAAAATAACCCCTGGGGGTTACTTCAGAAATCAAGTTCATTGTTGTAGTTCGTATATAGGCTAGCACAGTGGGCGAAGGACGGGTAAGTGTTGCTAGTTAAGTGTGGATCCTTTTTCCAGCCACGCATACCCCACAAAACTGCTATCACATTCAGTTTCTTTTTTTTCTTTTCCCTTGCCCTTGTCGGTATAAAATGATTTGTAACACAGTAGTTTGGGGTCTTTTCCAGATGGGGGAGATAAAAAAGGCTTTCAAGCATGGTGACTTTATAAAAAATGTGAATTTTTTTCGTCTAAGTATTCTTTTTCTGTTGGATACTTTTAACGTAAATGACTATAAATCCGATTGCCGAAAATCAAGAAAGCGTCCCAATTAAATATTTGGGCAAACGCAAAGTCCAATCCGAAAATGGATTGTTGCATGATGAAAACGAGCCGTAGGTGCCGTTTGCCGTACTCGTATGCAGCAAAAGAGACGAGTTTGTACTTGGATTTTTGATTTATGAAAACTGAACTTTACTTCGATTCGCAGAAAAAATAAAGTGCACGACTGGGTCGAACGTAACTTTCTCGTTCATCAAAAGTTTGGTTGGTTGTTTTCTTATTTTATTAAGTAGGTAGGTAAAGATCTGAGAGCAGATGCTAGATAAAAGAAATGGGTGCAAATGAAGTGGGAGTTTGTAATTGTAAAAGGAAGTGACTGCAATTATTTCAAGGTGCATATTCAACAAGGTTGAAAACTGGGTAATATTTGCTAAAATGAAGTTTTGCGTAGCTGTTATTGAATTTTTCTCGGAAGTGGGGGAGATTATAAAAAAAAAATTAGCATAGTTATACGATTTTTTTGATTATATCTTTAATATGTATTTGGATCAAAATCGTTAGAGCGGTTTTTGTAAAATTTCGCAGACAAAATAGTACCAAATATTGCATTGTTTAATTGGAAAAATACTATTGCTTAACTATTTAGCTCAAAAGCGAGTAGAAGCTATTGCTCGGGATGTAAGCATTACTCGGTTTCCAGGGTTTTATCGAAATTGAAAATGGGGTTTTCGAGATATGAGCAGTTTTTAAAGTGAGCATTTCTAATTATTCAAATTGAAAAGTAAGGACGCAATTATTTTCAAAACATCAATTTTACTCTAAGTTTGCATTTTGGTCAAAATCATGCCGTTTTGAGGTAAACTAGGGAAAACTACATTTTTCAAAAATGACTTTTTTCAAAAATTCATTTTACGATAATACAAAGAAAAACTGAGTTTTCCATTATGTTAGAAATGATCATATTACCTTAGAAATTAATTTTTGTTACAATCGTATGGACCGTATGGACCGTTTTCGAGATATGCCCAAGTTATGTTTACCTCACCTACATAAAAATATCAATTTTTGTTGAAATCGTTAGAGCCGTTATCGAACAAATCAAACTGGTATGAAAATTTTGTATGGGAAGTACCATTAATATTGAGTTTAGCATGCAAAAAAAAAACGGCCCGAACAGTAAGCCCCCAAACTTTATATCCGAAGTTTGAACGAAATCCGTTCAGCCGCTTGGGCTGTAGGCCTCGGGACATACCGACCAACAGACAGACAGACAGACGGACAGAATTTTGCGACCCACTTTTTTGAGTTCGCCTATCATCGTAATGTCAGAATTGATTAACATCTCGAGTTCGAAATTTTGTACGAATACAATACCTTTCTCTTACTACGTAATGGAGAAAGTTAAAAAATACTTCTTTAAATGGTATCTACTGCACCACATCACTCGAAATTTGGACAAGGATCCGATAGTTTAACTGTCCGAATAGGTGGTTGGTCCTAGAAATACTCAGTACGTCGTTTGTCTCGTGGGAGTCCTCATAGATTATTTATCAAAATGAAATCGTCTCCTCACAGGGGATATAATCTTTATCTAACGGGTTCCTAGTACGTGGAAATCTACTGTTGTAGAAAACACCAAAGTACTGCAACAAAACTCCACACATGCATCATTCTTTTACATAAAGAAAACCCTTCCTATGGCTACTTTCAACCTCCACGCACTTACCACTTACCTCCGCAAAGGTACGTCTCCACAAAGACAATGAGTCTTTAACAGTTTTTCTTCACTGCAGCTGAGTCCCAGCTTGCAACAAGAATTCTTACCTTGCAATTAGTTTAAGTGCACACACATGTCCTATAGCAAATTTCCGCCCTTGAAATCAACAGCACCAACAATAACACAGCCCATTTCGTCGACAGGAAAATGCATTCCATACAAAAAACTTTTGTTACTTCGCTCGTCTGCCTGGTTGTTCCACATGACATCCTTGGATGAAGCTACTTATGACACGTGCATTTCATCATTTATCCGGTAAATTAAGATCCCTTTTGCTAGGAGCAAAGGAAACCTTTAAAGCGATGGAATTTGTGCGGGAATATCCCCGTTTCACGTCTTAAAGTAATTTTCCAACAGATGGTAATCTGAAAGGGTATCAGATACATTACGCTGGAGGCTGATTGGATGTGTTCTCGTATTTATGCAGGGTAAAGGACGAGCTCACTTTTAATCCCAAATGGACGGCTTGCGGGTACAACGGAGTGTGTGTGTGTGGTGGAACGGTTTATTGCAAGGACCCATGAGCAGTAATTATTTTACCAAGGACAATGGCTGACAAGTTGGGAGTCTCCGAGTCTGGCATCCGCGGATAGCTTTGTCTGCATGTTTTAATTTTTTGCTGTTATTCTTTTCATTTGTGCTTTTGTATTTTTCGAGAACAGTCGAGTCAATGATAAGGGTGTTGTAGTGTTATTATCTCTGTCAGCATGCGGGTTTTGTCAAGAGAGCTTTAAAAATTACGCTGGTGGGGTAGATTTAGGTTTGAAGCGGTGAAATTAATTGGGGGAAGTTCTCGTTAATGCACCTGGCAACCTTTTAGACTTGCTTCTTTTTTAGAGCTGAGTTGATAAATCATTTTCATACTTGATTAAACCGATGTTACTGAGAGAAGTTGTACCAACACTTGCGCTGAATGTAGAAGAAGCAAAAAACAATAATATCAAGGTGCCAGCGATCAAAAATCGATGTGGAAAGTAATCAAATCCTATGTCTTAAACGAAGCAAAGCACCGAATCCAAAATATATACTTTAATGATGAGTGTATAAATGAAGATAAAAACATAGCTGAAAAACTCAACAACTACTTCGTGAAAAGTATCTCAGATATTAATGACTCGATGCCATATGCACCACCTGAAACAATAACTTTCTGCCAGAACATAACTTTTAAATTTAAAGCTATTTTGGTAGCAGATTGATATCTGGGGTACTGGGGTACTGGGGTAAAGGCTACTGAAATTGATGAATCAGAAGCGAGACTTTAACTTCATTAATGCTAGAATGATGCTTGATGCAATACATATAATCGGACCTGTGCTGCACGCCTTATAAATCCGTCCATGAGCAGTGGGTGTTTTCCCGACACATGGAAAGAATCAGTAATAACTCCTGTTGAAAAAATCAAAGGAGCCACGAAATGTGAAAATGCTCGTCCAATCAATGTTCTTCCTGTGTACGAAAAAGTATTTGAAAAAAGTGTTAAGACGCAACTGGAAGAAACCAACAACCCGTTCTTGGAGAGCCAGTCCGGATTCAGAAAGAAGCACTCCTGTGAAACAGCCTTAAACAACGTATTGATTAAATTACAGCAAAAAAGTTCGTGATTGCTATCTTCCTCGACTTCAAAAGAGCCTTCGAGACCGTTGACCAGAAAATTCTAATGGCCAAAATGCACGGCTATGGTATCCAAGGTGACGAGCTAAATTGGTTCAAGACGTTCCTAAATGGAAGATCACAAACCACAAACGTAAATGTGCAGTAGTGTAAGAACAACGCATGAAATACCACAGGGATCTGTTCTCTTCATAATATTCTTAAACGATATTAAAAATACACTCAGACATTCCCAGATAGCCCTCTTTGCTGATGATGCACTTCTCTTTATTTCCAGAACCAACCCCGACGAGGGTACACGATGGATGCAGGAAGACTTATCTAGAGTAAGCATATGGCTAAGATCAAATATGTTGAAATTAAATGTCAATAAAACCAAAAGCATGGCTCTAAAACATAACTCTAACCTAATTCTGAATATTGATAAGGAGGCCATAGAGCAGGTTAATCAAATTAAGTACCTAGGGATAATCATTGACTCGAAATTTAGGTTTGACTTTCACGTAGAGTACCTAGTTCAGAAAGTATCCAAAAAAGTCGGGGTTTTCAATAGAATAAGAAATAGGATATCGATCTTGTGTGCCAAAAACATCTACAATGTAATGATTAAGCCGCACTTTGAGTACTGTTCGTCAATATTGTATCTATGTAGTAATACTGTCTTAATGAAGCTGCAACTATTACAAAATAGAGCCATGAGAATCATATTAAAATGTAATCGATATACGCCAATACGAGTAATGTTAGATATGCTTATATGGTTAAGTGTAAAACAAAGAATCTATGTAAATGTACTGTGTTTAAAATGTTTTTAAAATCAAATATGGAATGCTACCTAACTATTAAAAAAAGAAATACCTTAGATATATAAGAGATTTGCAGCCTTATAATTTAAGAAACAGAAGTGACTTTAGACTACCTTCCTACCTAGATAATGTTTCACAAAATAGCATTGTGTACAAAGGCTGCCGCTTATTTAACTCACTACCGAGTGCCATAAAAAGGGAAACAGAATATTCTAGTTTTAAAAGAAGCATAATTGAATTTGTTAAATGTAATTTTCCACATACCTGAATTCTTATAATAAGTTTATTTAAGTTTATTTGTAATTTTGGAATATTGAATTTTAATAGCAGAGCTCTGCTAAATAAATAAATAAATCTAAAAATAAGAAGTCTTTTAGAGCTTGCCAACGACTGCGTTTAAAAGGTGCCTTGACATTAGGCCAAGAGTCATAAGGCCAAATTTCGCTTGGGGTTATGTCACGGCACCGTTTAAAACAAGCTCCGCGAAGGCTTCAATTTCTACTAAATGAAGTATTTGAGGACGTGTAAGACCACCAAAAACAATGCGCGGTGGCTAATAAAATTATTCTCAATTTATATGGCCGGCCTGAAACTTAACGACCATCTGACCTGAACTTAAATACCGGTAGATACTTCTTCAGCCGTTTACAAGAGACTCGTTATCTGAACAAAATTGAGGCCAAATAATTTAGATTCTGCAATGAAACAAGTCTTTGGATGAATTGCTTAAGGTTTTTGACCGAGAAGATTGAGATGTATGCATAACCCTATATAACCTAGCCTAACCTATTTCGATTGTCTTATTCTACTCCCATTAGTGATTATTAGTCGCACTACTGCCGTGTTGTGAACTGACCTATTTTCTGATTCGGTTTTTGCAGAAGATTCAACGGCAAATGCAGTGAAAGCTTTAAGTGCTCTCTAAGGTGGCACACATGCTATGATGCTATTATCAACACCACTCACCTTCATCCCGTGCAAGTGCAAACTGCATTATAGCACTTCTTTCCACCTACAATCCGAAGGTAAACGCATCAAACCCACATTCAAATAAAGCCCTTTTTGGGTCTGATCGTGTGATCGCCTTACCGCATACCTGCTGAGTCAACGAAAGTCTTCGTCGCCACAAAATTCCATTTCCGCAGCAAACAAGTCAAATATGTTTAAGATTTCAGAAATCCCTTCAAATGGATTTCGCCCCAAAATCACTTTCGCATATAAGAAAATCGACTTGGGCAACTGCAACTCGCTTGCATTGCAATTGCTCTTTTCGCTGCAGTCATCGTTCCCATCGTCGGCAGTCGGCTTGGCGAAAGCAGCACAATCTATCCATTTTGGATGTCATCGATTACTTCTGTGTACGTATTTGCTTGTTACGTAACACTCACAGAGATTGCCATCTCTCCTTCCTGTATAAAATGAGTTTCCACTCAATCACGAAGTGAAATAAATCGAACTTCAAAAGGATTTCGGGATTTTGCCATTTTTCCATTTTCCTTTTCGGTTTTATTTTATTTCTGCTGGCAGGATAGAAGGAAATCTCCTTATTTTGCCGTATTTCCCTCAACAGACCGATTTTTCGAGTACGAGTACGCCGAGTCACTCAGTCGATCCACACAGGACTGCTAGTCGTCATATCGAAATCGATTGATTGCAGATTTGTCCCATCTTAAGGAATTAGGGATACCTTTTGGGGCAACAAACACCTCTATCCTTCAGTGCTTCCACTCCAAATGGCGATGATGATATAGATGATTATATACGAGTGCGTTTGGCCGCCACGAAAAAATATGTTGAGTATAGCTTCACGTTTGATGCTGAGCTAAAAGAGAAGAAAGAGGCTCGTGTTCGTCCTGTTCTGGTCAGCAAATAACACAATCGTTTGGGCCGCCATTCAAATTATTTTCCCAATTACAGTGGAATGTGGCCATGAAACTCTCCAAATTTTTTGCCGGGCCAAATTTTCTGTTTGATGGCAGCAAATTCCATCCATTGATTTGTTTTTTTTTTTTGTTGTGTGTGTTGCTCCTCGCAGACGGGACGAAATATAGCATCAGCAAGTTCTAATTATCGAAACAATTTGTGCTGCGCACAAAAAAATTAAATGAGGCAACCGAGATACATTCCACAGAGCCACTCTGTGCAACCAGACATCTGACGCTGGGATGCTCCTGCTGGTGGTTGTGCACGCTAAACTCAGTTTTGGTCATGAGGCACGCTCGCATATTACGGATGAGGTGCCAGCGCGCTGCTATTTGTTGCTGAGGACGCCGCCGGCCGGCGCGGTTGGCACATTCCTGCAATTAATATTTTGGCCGGGTGTCTGGTGGCGGGGAGATTCACAACGCCATGGCATATACGGGGCGACCGGTGCTCCGTCGTTTTGGTGGCCAATGAACCGAGGCAGTACTTTAATTTGACCATAAAGGTAGATATATCTGGTGTTGTGGCGAGGAGATGACGATGCGATCATTCTGCCAAATGATTTGTGGATGTGCGAGTGATGCAGAAATTTCCAATTAACCTGGATGCAACAAGAAGTCGGTATATATTTTTTTTCCCTGTTGCTGGTTATTAACGTTTGACGGTTTTGTGGTTATTTTCATTAAAGAAATTTGATAAATGATGGCTTTTGGTTTTGGCGAACTTTGGGGAAAATTGCTTCAATTTATTGCTCCAGTAATCGATTTTTGTGGAAATGTGAATGAGGTGAATGGCGTCCTTTGCGCTAGACAGGTAATTATGTGCGAAAGATTGGATTTTTGTGTTCGGTCGGTGGCTATACATTTAGAAGCTTACAAACAGGGTGAATTGTAAAGCGAACTTCGACCGGATGGTTGACAGCAGTGCATAAATCTGGTGTCGGATTTATTTTTAAATGCTGTCCTCGGCGAACATTTAAAGTTTGAAAAGCGCTCCGAAATGATGACAGTTAATCAGATACGTAAAAGTCGGTTATTACATTTGAGCCCTGACAAATTTATGAGAATTTTATGAAACCAGTTCTAAAGTATTTAGTAAGACCCTTGCAATCAATAGCGCATATCGGCTCTAGGTGACGAAACTATGGATTTGAAATACCAAAAACCCAACGACTACCGGTACGACATAGGTATCAGTTCTCAAGCTTACAATCTACAGTTAGGTCTCATGAAAGGTCTTATGGAAAGTAAGAAGAGCCGATCATGGATGCACTTCGCAATTATCCAGCCCAGATTACATACGTAGCTGTATACTATAGACGATACAAACCAGCTTGGTCACAACGAAAGATATTCTTACCAAAGATACACGAAACTCGCAAAGTTGAAGCTATGGAAATGCGAGTCGGTATTATAATGGCAACTCCCGACAATATACAACCGCTATCTGCGACTCAATCTCAAACTTTTTCTATAACTAGACGCATCTCCACATACACTGGCGATCACTAGGATGAGGCCATACATTTTGCAATCGATTTTACTCTTTATACCCGTTGAAAATTGTTTACCCGGAAACTTTTACTACCTGTATACAGGTACATATTTTCCCAACAGTAAGTCATAAAATTAAAGGGTAAATAAAAAACTACGGCTGTAACTTTCCAAGACCAACATTGAACTTTCAGGTAGTTCGCGTAGATATAGAAAGATGCGCCACTAGGATGAGGCCACATGCAAAATCTTCGAAAGAAACCAAAAAATTAATAAAATGTTTAAATTTTATGGTTTTGAAACATTTATTTACTATGTTTTTCTACATTAATAATGAGTATGCCCGCCATTTTTCGATATGACCTCTAAAGGGTGATTTTTTAAGAGGTTTAGAACTTTTTTTAACGAAAAAACACAAAAAATTCGAAAAAATGAATGAAATATTTATTTGAATCGATAGTTTGAACCTTGCAATTTAATGTTTAAAGATAATTTCATGCAAATGTTGACCGCGGCTGCGTCTCAGGTAGCCCATCCGCTGAGTCCAATTTTGGCATACTCTTTCACACATATCGGCCGGTATCTCACGAATGAATGCATGGATGTTGGCTTCCAGTGCGTCAATCGAAGCGGGCTTGTCCCTATACACATTAGCCTTGGCATACCCCCACAAAAAATAATCTAATGGTGTCAAATCACACGATCTAGGCGGCCAATTGACCGGCCCGAAACGTGAAATTAACTGTTCACCAAACTCGCCTCGCAATTGCGCCATTGTTTCGCGTGCTGTGTGGCATGTGGCACCGTCTTGTTGAAACCACATATCATGCAAGTCAAGAACTTCCATTTCGGGCAAAAAAAAGTTTGTTATCATCGCTCGGTAGCGTTCACCATTGACAGTAACGCTGCGATTCGCATCATCTTTGAAGAAATATGGCCCAATAATGCCGCCGGCCCATAAACCGCACCAAACAGTGGCTTTTTCGGGATGCATTGGTAGCTGTTGCAATGCTTCTGGCTGATCTTCACTCCAAATGCGGCAATTTTGCTTATTTACGTACCCATTCAACCAAAAATGAGCCTCATCGCTGAACACAATTTTTCGATAAAAAAGCGGATCCTCGGCCAGCTTTCCAAGAGCCCATTCACCAAAAATTCGGCGTTGTGGTAGGTCGGCTGGCTTTAGTTCTTGCACCAGCTGTATCTTAAAAGGCTTTACGCCCAAATCCTTCCGCAAAATTTTCCACGTAGTGCTGTAACAAAGGCCTAACTGCTGGGAACGGCGCCGAATCGACATTTCGCGGTCTTCTGTCACACGGCCGCAATATTTTCTTCACTACGCACAGTACGTAAACGTATTGGTGGTTTAATGTCCAACAAAGTAAATTTGGTGCGAAATTTTGTCACAATCTTCCGAATAGACTGCTCAGAAGGTCGAGAATGCCGATCATAAAATGGAAGCAGCGCGCGATGAACATTTCGAACCGAGCACGAATTTTGATAGTAAAATTCAATAATTTGCAAGCGTTGTTCATTTGTAAGACGATCCATGGTTAAATTGCAAACCAAACTGAAGCTGTTTGACAGTGACACAAGGTACTAAACACACGTCAGCTGTCAAAACCAGTGTTGCCAAAACCAAACCAGCTAAAAAATCACCCTTTATAAGACGGTTTGGAAGAGAATCATTGTTTTTTTTTCATAAATTTTTAAGAGAAATTTGGGCCCAGGCATCACGAATAGCTTCGATTGAAGTGTCCTTGTCTTCAAATTGTCTGCCGCCTTCATACACTTTACGAGATAACCATGCCCAAACATTTTCGATTATGTTTAAGTCCGGTTAATAGGGCGGCCATGGCAAAAGTTCCACGTCTTCTGATTGAATCCAACTTCTAACAGCCCTGGAAGTGTGAATAGGGGCATTATCTTGTTGGAATATCCAAGGCGGGGGCCCAAAAATGTTTACCACGTTTGGAAATGACCGTTCCAGCAAACATTAGTAGTTGTTTCCGTTCATTGTTGTGGACAAAAACTCCAACTCGATTGTGCCATTGTGAGTAATAGCTCCCCGCACCATTACCATAAGCCAAAATAAGCTCCTCCTTTCTTAGATCATGGAAATAAAAATTGTAACCATCGGGGCCGTCAAGGTTAAACTTTTATTCATCCGAAAAGACAACGCGTTTCCATTCATTGTTCCAAGCAAACATGTCCTCTTGCAAAATTCATTCGATGCTCATTGTGTGTACTTGCCTCAAACAGGTTTCTTTTTAAGGTTTCTTCTCTGTATAGTACCACTTTTTCGTATTATCCTTCGGACCGTTGCTATGCTGCTGATACTCCACTCTTGGCCCTTATTTTAGTCGCTGGTAGAGTACAATTTGAGGTAAGCCGTAGAATTGACCGCTTTTCTCGCAATGTTGTTGCATCTGCCGTGCGTGCTTTTTGATTTTTCCCATAGTGTTGTGGATCCGCAAGATAACTGTTTTCAACAGTCTTACTTCTATTAAGCCTGCTTGCAATTTCTCGGTCTAAAAGTCCTAACTCCTTGAAAGCACCTATTTTTCCTATTTCTGTCGCTATCAAAGTCTTTCCGGAACCCATTTTTTGTTTTAACTAAATAAAAACAGTTCTTTTCAACGCTTTTTTAAATATTCTTAACAAAGCTTTGAAAAAAATCGGTGATGTGCACTCCTGCAACGAAATATTCGTGTATCGCTAGCGGTTCTCAGATGAACCCGTGAAAGCAAATCTTCTTTGGCAAACTCAAAGCGATAGATGTGCAAATCGGTATTTTAATGGGAACTTCAAACAAACTGGCTCTATATATGACTCAATCCTATAATGAGACAAATCCCCACATTTGTCTAAGCCCGCTTTAGCTCAGAGGACACTTTTTCTTCGATCCATGGATTTCAATTGGATCCGTGTTAAAAGAAATGACCATAGGAAGCAGGTTTTTACGAAAAGTTCAAGAGTCTTACCACCTCCAAGGCAGCTATCATCGTACAATTAGTGGAAACTTTTATTAACCATTTGACCGTGCAAATTATCTCCGCTTCGTAAACTTGAGTGCAGGATAGTCAATATAAATTCACTCGCCTGCTATATCCCAATCCCAACCCCATATGCATGTCGAACAGAAACTACTCGTAGCTGGAGACGGAAATTGTTGGCCTTGAAAATAAATTTCCACTTAGTTGGTACTTTCCTCTCATGGACACAGTCCCGTTCCGGAAAGTTTGTTCAGATTAAATTATTTGATAGTCCTTGGGAGAGCCCTAGCTATGAAACGAACTGAGCGCACACCGTCCGAGTCTGGAGTATATTAATGAATGTAATCACACGTTTAAGGGAGAACGACAAACGGTGTTACTTGGCTTCAATCGGGCGATTGTCCACTTAATAACGACCCCACCACCCACCACACAGAGACACGAAAAGGCCACCCACTTAATTTGTGCAATCGTTTCAGACTATACGACTAACCGGGTAAGTCCACTTCGCTTATAGTCTCCGAAAGAGACTCTCTGCGCGAGGATATGTGCCAAAAAAGGACTCCTTTCGTATGCAGTGCCTAATTTATGGACTGCTCTCAGATCATTACCTAGCTTTTTCCCAGTGTGTTTGTACACATAGGAGGAAGTGTGCTGATCCTTTTTTTTTTTTTTTTGCCGATGCGAATTTTTCCAGTCCTTATCCTGGTGTAGATCCTCTATTGCAGGGTATTTTTTGTCCCTGCGATTGGCATTGAATACCACACTTAGGTGTCCTCTTGGTCCATTATACACGGCATTGTTGTCACAATGTTGCGGTGAATATTTACATCCCTTTGTTTTATATCGCACACCCATACAGACGGAGTAATATTTTTAAGACTACGATGAGGGTCGATTTTGCATCATGAATCGCCACTCGTGGCCCTTGCCAAGGGATTCTTTGTACATGCAACCCTGTGTTTGTGCAGCAGGAAGCAGAACAAAATTAAAGGATGTCATGGCGCTCAAGTTCGGTTGGTGGTGTACTACTGGTGTCCTTGCTGGCTAAATCTTGTGGAAAGTGCAAAATACCCCAGTGGATAGTATATGGAAGGACACTTCATCTGCTTTTCTCTTTTGATATTTTTTTTCTTTTTCTTTTTTTGCGAATGCATCCTTGTGTTTGTGTCCTTCCGCCGGGATTAAGAACGAATACTAAGTTTATTTTTACCATTGTTGCGTCCTCTATGGTCTATGGTAGTCGGTGTCATTGTTGTTGGCTGGCCAAGAGAACTTCAGGGAAAAGACGGCGCCAAAGAGAATGAAGAACCGCATATACAGTAGCCGCAGTCAGGGTATCAGCCGCAAGCAAGGTAGCGCGGTATTCCTGCAGGGATCAGCCGACATGGGAATAGGTTTCATTTGTCCCATGTTGCTGCTGGTTGGTCGGGTCGGTATATATTTAGTGGTGATAGTAAATTTTACTCCAATAGTCGTCTTGCGGTAAAACTTAATTTGTTCAAGCATTAAAAAGGTCATTTTGGATTTTATGTAATTACACAAGGTGAGCTATGGGGTGACTTAAAGGCGTAGGTACATGAGGCGGAAGAGGATACACGAGTTGAAATGAGAACATACTGCGTGACGTAGTCTTTTGTATATGTTTTTAGGGGGGACATTGTAGGTTGGTTTTGTGGGGGAGGAGATGCACTCCCTGCTTGTTTATATAATGCAAAGGTCAGTGCTTAAAATATTATGGCTCGTTTATACGCCTTTGATATATTACATATATCAGGGTTGAGAAATGTGTTACAGTCGTAACTTTTTACCTACAATGGACTTTGGAAAAATACACTCAAGGAGTATTTTTTATTTTGAATTTTTATTTATACTCATTGGCCATTAGCAATAAAATATTTTACATAGGTAGGACTTTTTGAAATTAAAATCAACTCTAAGTCTAAATTAAATAAGAAATAAAGCATTCAATTTGGCTTTAAGAAATCTCAATATTTTCCCAGATTTGCATGTAATATGAACTACTTTCACTAATAACAATTACGCGTATGAAAAAGGGTTTCAACTGCAATGGATTTATATGAGTGTTAGTAAACAAAAAGTGTTTTTTTGCGGCCAACTCAATACACGCAAGGACCAATAAAATTAATATTTAATGTTTGATTTGGCAGCAGAAATCTGAAATATCAGATTAAAATCAGAAATACCAAATCGAAAACCACGTAAGTTCAACCCAATTAGTTGAAATTCACGATGGATCGAGTTCCAAGTTCCAAATTAGTAAAGTTAAGTGATATTTTCTTTGGGATATTAGGCCTTGCCACTCTTTATGTGCATGCATATGAATTCTCTGAATGTCTAAAGTGTGGTGCGCTCATTTATTAGGGCAGTCGATTAGCTTTAGGGTTGTATATTTTAACAACTAAAAGTTACACAAATAAAATAACATACGCTTTCACTTTTTCAAATTTCTCTTTGCAAATTATAACAATTTTTGTTCATATGGCTCACAACTTGAAGGTTGAAGCTCGCCTCTGGTGGAACAACAAAATTGAGTCACAATAGCTACTTAGCAGAAGTTGTCTTTTGTTAAATTTATTTCATTTCTATGGAATGCTAGGCGGGATCTAGAGTTCACTGCCTACCAAAAGAGGACTTTAGATTCGATTTTGTTCTTCTGTTCCTAAGGGCAAATGCATATTTAATACACCTTTTTTTATATGTGTATCCTTAATTAGTGCTTTTATCCAATATTCGGAAGTTTCGGTTAGAATGTTTTACAGGTTCTGTGTATAATGATAACGAAAACGATATACGAGTAAATTTCTTTGTAACATTTGCATCTTAGAAGATTTTTGAATGAAATTTTTAATCCTTTCGGAAATGTTTTTAAAGTACATAATTGGAATTGAATGGTGATCATGAAAGATCATTATTATGCAGATAAAGAAATTGAGGGCTTTTAGTGAACTTACAATTTGATTTCTTTAAAACTGAAAGTACATATGATCTCAAAAATTAAGAGAACTTAATTGGTTTGACAAAGTACACTTCTTCAACTGTTAAGCTAAAAATTGCTTAAGTGCAACGTATTGTTGAGCATGCAAACATTTTTATCAAAACGCCAAACTTGGTGTTCGAGAGTTGTTAAGGTACTTACCTATTGTTGTTGTTAAATTCGTGTGGAAAACGAAAGACGGTATCATATTAAAAAATTAAATTGCTCATGCATTTTGGATAAAATTGTTTTACCCGTTTTTATGTACATAAACAATTAAATTAAGTTGACCATATTCCTTTAAAATACATTTTTGTTCACACATGGCACATATCGCTTTCGAGAAAAATCCAAATTCTGAAATTTCTGTGCAAAATAAAAAATGGCTCCGAACTGTAAGCCCACAAACTCTAAAAACGAAGTTTGAAACAAATTCGCCTAGCTGTAGGTCTCAGAAGCTGACGGACGGAATTGCGCAATAGTACATAAAATTAATGAACATCTCGAAGTCATTTATCGTATACGGAAATAAAAAATACAATTGAGCCCGAAAGAATACAATCGGAACTTAGATTTGCTTACAGTCCACACCATTAATTTTGTATCCCTGATATATATTCTGGGCGGTACGAATATTTATATTTAAGTGAAAGTGATTGAAAATCTTCTACCTACTTGAACAAATAATTTGGTTTCATTGTTATGCTATTGAGAAGCTCAAGATGTTCCAAAAGTGGGCGTGGCAGTTGTTATAAAATATTTACGTTGTTTAGAAGTGAAAAGGACTTCATTTGTGAACATTTTGAGCTTGAGCTAGTTCGAGGTGTGACTTTCGATGACTTTCTGAAGCCCTGAAAGTTGTCTTCGCCAGTGAAGCTTAAGATCTAAGTGCGATATTCCGACAGATAGGAAAGGATGGGACAGGGTAGATGGAAAGATGATATTGTTGCCAAAACAAAGAGATGCCATAGCTACAGCCCACAAAAGGAAGAAAACTGCAAGGTCTTCCATGCCAAATTCTACAAGAAGTATAATGTGTCCATAATGAAGATTTGAGAATTGTGAACGACTTTGATAAGAAGTCTTAAGCAACATCAAGCCTCTGGTTGGCACAATCCAAATCAGTGCTAAAATTTCAAAACTTTATGCGGACCTTTGCCAACGCTCCCGCAGGGAAGAATGCAAGGAATTGATGTACAATAAATAACAGAAAACGCATATGACGTCAAGATTGCTTTTGGGACAGAGGACAGAGCCCCACGGTCTATAAAGCGGCGATGGCCTGCTCGAATAGCTTGGAATATAACGCTCTGACTAGATCAGTTGACCATATTGACAACGACACACCAGACCGACAAGTTTTTGAACCCACCTCTGAGGGATGATGCATAGCGAAGGAAGATGGCGGTGCGCCCAATTGAAGGGCCCTTAACCAACTTGATGAACATTGCTGAAGGCAGATATAGTTTTTGGAAGTGGAGGTCATGGCCAGTGCCGGCTCCAGCCAAACTAGCGCCCTGTGCAAGATTTACAGAAAGCGCCCTCTTTTCATATTTGCACACATGCGTAAGTCTTTTCCACATAACCCAGGAGGTACAGACTTTCAATGCGTTTTTTATTATTGAGGTATTTTTTGTTTTGAGATTTTTGAACTAGATTCTTTGTAAAATGTAAGTGGATGTGCAAGATATATACCTACACGAACAGGGTGGAATATTTTGTGATTATGTAGGTAAGAAGTGAACTTGCATAGGTCTAGTGGGACTTTTTAATTTTGCGATATTTTGAGTTAGATTCTCCTTGAAGTTTCAACATAGCAAGCGGTGTGAGTTAATGTGCAAGAAATAATTTAGCACAGGTGTGATGGATGTTGTTATTTTGGGCTTATTTGAACAAGCTTTTTGTTTAAAAGGCAAATGGTAGTATTTGTTCGCGCAAGATAAAATAAATTTTTCTTTCCTAGCAATGCGCCCTTAGAATATGGCGCCCTGTGCATTTGCACATCTTGCACATATGGTTGGTCCGGCCCTGGTCATGGCCCACTTCAGACTGAAGACAAAGTATATACAAGTAAAGTACTGGTTGATCCAAGTTCTTGCTCTCGTGTTCACGTAAAGCACATATTGCATAGACACAGTGACTGAAAGGTTAGTGTGCTGTACTGCAGAGCGAGAGGTCTAAGGCGCAACCCCCGAAAAAACCTCAAAACTTTTTGAAATTGATTTCACAACAGCTCAATAAAGTTGGCATCTCAACTCAAACCTAATAGCACTCCTCTTGTAAACTAAAATCCCCTTGGCAGCTCACCTCCTGTCACCTGAACTTGTAACAAGTGTGATATCTTACATCAATGTCATAGGTTCGAAGAAAAATTCCCCCATAAAATAAGCACCAACGGTGCCACTGCTTTCAAGAACAAACACAGACTTCCCGTCCGCCTGACCCGGCTTCAAAGGAAAATATTTGCTTTATCAATCATATTTCGGAAAAGGCTCGACTACACCTACCTACGACCGGCCGTGCTCCTGCCCACTGCTATGAAATCGCAATTTAGTGAGTTATGTAATTTTTTGCGTTGCTAAGGCGAACATGCAGCCTTTAACAAAGTCTCACCCAAGAGCATGTTGGAAAAATAATCCCCCACGCCATGCACACAAATCGAAGTGACCCAAAATGTTCCCGCCAAAGGAACCCAAAGGAATGCCAAAGTGCGGGCGGCTGTGCGACCAAAAAAGCACGACAAAGAAGGAACAAAAAAACATCCAAAATACAAAAATATGGCATGGAAACGTGCTCGAAATCCGATATCCTTTCAGATTCACACACTCACCCTCCGCTGCATGTCCACGTCCAGTTGTTCCAGTTTTGTGGTGAATTTGTATTTTTGCCTCAGCCCCTCTGCTCCAATTTTTCTCAGAATTGTGTGCACACCGGATTGACGGTTGTTTTGTGCGCGACCATCCCTTGTCGACGGCGTTGTGGTAGTCGTTATCCTAATTTCAAAATCCGACAACAATCTAATATGACAAACTGTGTTGGAGTCACATGCGACCCATACACACATGGGGCATATCCACCAAGCTAGACTCGCATCCTGTGCGGATGGGGGTCACCCAGTCCAACACGATAGGGCCGCTCAACTCGATCTATGTTCGACTGCAATGTGTGGGCAGTGGGGCCCGGCTGGTATATGGAATTCATCATTAAAATGTTTCCATGTGTCCATGTTTTCGTGTCCTGAAGAGGATATCGAATCAAATCTCCTTTTACTGCTCGTTATATGGCAAAGCGTACGAATGGGGAAAAAACTAGTTCGTCCTGAAATTGATGGACCGACCGACTGTATAGGTTCGACGCAGCGCCTTCTGCTCTGGAAAAGTGAGATAAAACAATCAAACTGATGTGCAACATGTGCTGCGATAGATGGGTTCCTTTAATTTTTTTTTTCTCTTTGCTTGGCCATTGTGTGTGAATGAAGGAGTCCTGTCGCAGAGTTCGGCACCTGAACGAAATCCACTTCAGCTCGTTGTTTGGTATACTTTCTCTTTTGTTCGCTTCAAAGATATTAACACGAGTGAGGCCAGGATCTGCTTGGGCTGGATACACACTCACATTGGTGGTAAAGTTATACCCTGCGAATTGGATTCTTTTTTTTCCCGCTTGTGGAAAATTTGGCAATATGGCAGCGGAATAGGATGAAAGTCAGCAAGCTTCGCTCACGTGCCCGCGTCACAGATGCCGCAGTTTTGGGTGCGTACGCTTCGGCTATATCACTTTCATCATAGCTGGGGTAATGTGACACCCGAGACCCGACGGCAGCAGGATGAACGAATAAAGAACAAACACACACACCCGCATACAACATGATTGCGTTTGACAAAGTCAGTGGGGTAATTACCAGCATGTGACAATCCAGTTTATAGCCAGTTAATGGTTGGAAGTCCTTCAAAGTCGTGCTTAAGTACGGTACAAAACAAATGTTATATATGTGAGTTTACAAAAAAATGTTGCCCCAGTGGAAGCCATCAGGACAAGGGGCACCGACGAGGATATACGTTTTTCTAAGTTTAAACAGTTTATGGGGTGGCAGCTGGTACCGGCTTGCGACTTTTATGACAAATTACCCCAGCGGGGTAGAGGTGGTTGGGTAGCCACTCAAAGCAATGGGATGGAGTTGTATAGTTTTTTTTTAATTTACCTTGCTGAGTGTATACAAAAGCAGTGTTTTCAGCAAATAATGAGTTGCCAAAGGCTATCATTAGCAATCCGTTTAGATGGGTAGGGTTGGGTAAGGTTAATGTTCAACTTGATGACTGGTTGCAGAGTTTGTTTGTGGCATGGAAAATGTTGTCAGAATACTAAGACGAGCAACCTTGAAGCGTTACAATGCGACAAAAAGGAATTTATATACAAAACTTGAATTTCAACTCAAGTCGAAAAAATCTTCCGTCTTTTCGGAGGACATGATGGTTCAGAAAACGAATTTTGGTAGATGTGTGAAGAATTGAAGACAATTTGTGACCATTATCTGGTGACTCGATCTAGTGCTGTCAAGTTGCACATATAAATCTTTCTCCTCTCAAAGATTAAATTTGTTATCGTGGCCAATCATTATGAACTTGAAGCTAAAAATATATTTTATATTAGTAGCTTGTGAGCTAAGGGTCCATGCAGAAAGCTGGATCAGACTAGGTGGCCAACTTGACAGGCATTTGTGCTCCGAATATCTTAGTCATTGTTAAGGTGACTGATGGGTATTTTTTAACTTGATCTGCGTCGCTGTACCACTTGTACATTTCATCGGCGAATCTTCACAAACGCTTCCAAATATTCCACAAAGAATTTTTTCAACGAAGAAACCGGGGATAGCTTCCTCCGCTTTAGACAGGGTGAAAACTGGACCTTGGATTTGAAATTTTAGACGTGAATTTAGTGGCTTTTACAACTCACTTTTTAACACTTTTCCGTGCAATTTTTGAAAAATATTTTACCACTTTTTGCATTTTGTTTCGAAAATTTTTTCGATGCATTTTTGATAAGTTTTTGACGAGTCGAAAGACTCGTTCTTGGTGTATTTTATGTATTTTTTGACTGTTTTTTAAACAACTTTTTTTGATGAAATTCTTGAAGCCCTTTTCTATGCGTATTCAATGCATTTTTCAAAGACTTTTTTAAACACTTTTTGATGCCAAGTAAGGCGAAACGTTAAAACGTTTTCGTGTACACGAAGAAATAGGCTTGTGTAACATAGGGCAAATCATTTGTGCGCACGAAAACGTTTGATTGTATCGCCTTACAGAATCTGACCACAGATTAAAGCTGTTTAGAAGATCTCGTAGAAAACTCTACATTAGCCTAACCAAAAACCATTGTAGATGCTCACTAAATCTGTTGCGGGCAGTTGCATCCCACCTGCCGTCCTCTCACTAAAAACCAACAGCAGATGTTGCGCAAACAAAACCGCGTACCCTCCATCTGCTCTTATTAAGAAAAATAAATAAATAAATCGATTTTACCCAACAAATGCCTGCAGGCTGCGCCTCCGCCGATCTTCTCCCCAACAGACGGACACGGAATACAATAAAATTCCAAAAGCGACATTAAATCTGTAAAATTTTCAATTTCTGTGGCTTTTGTCAGCGGAAGCGGTCCAAAAAAAAACAAAAAAAAAATCTATACCACAGACGTGCCATTCCAGACCGCATCCGCCAACAAAGTGATTCTCTCCAAAGGCAGTTAAAAAAAAAGAAGCCCAATTCTATATGTGGGGAGCAGCGTTCGTCTCCAGTGAAGCGAAGATCCTTCTACGGCCATCGAAAAAAAGAAAAAAACATTCCACTCCGATTGAATAACCCTCATGAATGCAAAGATTTCTACCTCGCAAAGATGATGAAGCGACGCAAAACGGAAAAAGATAACCCCGCACAAACAAAAATCCGAAAACCTCCCAAATGGCGATTGCACCTGGAGGTCCTGGACTCCCCTTGGACGTCGCCGAACTCTGTACACACCTATAGACACTCCGCATTGATGATGTGCTCCGATTTCAGGTCTTCCACGTTTCTGAGTTACTATAGCACTTCTCGCCACTCCGTCGAGTCGTCTCTCTTAATGAAAATATCTTGTTCGACGCTGATGCTGCGGTTTCGTTTGCGGTATGTCTAATGACGCAAAATGGACAAGCGGGTGGCTGCATCGAAGGTAAAACCAGTTTACCTGAGTGAATCCGTTGAAAATTTCTTGGAAGCTTGATTTGTTTTTTTTTTCTGCTTCAACTGAGCGAGCACACTCTCCGTCTACGGTCTACCCTCTCCATGCGCGAATGAGCGAACTAAGTGCGATTTGACAGGAAATTAGGTTCGATATCAGTTCGAAGAGTGCAGAAGCAAAGGCAATGCAGGAGCGTCTACTGTTTGCTGCTGGAGAAGACGACTCCTATTGGATTGCGGATTTGTGCTCGTTGTAGGTAGGTAGGTGATACATTGATTGTTAATGTGCTCCGTTGAAGTGATCTGGTTTTTTACGGCTTTTGTCTGCCGATTTGCTGCTTCAACCTGGAGAGAGGCTGAGATTTTAATTAAAACAAGCCTTTGGGTTATCCATTTGCATAGTAGGATATTAATGGGTTTTGGTTGCCATTTTTATATGCATCCGGCAATAAAAGGATGCGCGTGGAGGATGCTGTAATAAAAAAGTATTGCCTGGGAAAAGTTTCGACTATCGTTGGAACGCTTTAGTGGTACAACTGGCCTAGGGGCAACCTTTGCAAATGGTAAGAAATGCTGACAATGTAATTGACTATGGCCTGGGAAGAATATCAATTAAAATGAGAGACCAATCCTTAATTCGTTAATCTGTTAGCCAGAAACTTGCCAAATGCACACATAACTTGTCCTGATAGTCTGCAAAATGTGTGCCTATCGTCAAGTTCGCCAGCAGAGAAGGGATCAATTTTGCAGAACAAAATACTTTTTCATGCCTTTTAGGCATTATTTCATTAGCTAATGCTTTAAGGCTTGTTTTTTTTTTCAAAAAGGCATCTTTTTTTATTTCAAGTATTTTTCTAATTTTTTTTTTTTGATTCAACATAGGTACGTACTGACTTTTTATTTTTTTAATGTATGATTTCAAGGACGAAGATAATCCGTTTTGCTCAATACTTTGTACCTACTTATGAATTTCGTTCCTATTAAGAATTTCTTCTGTGATTTATAATTTAAGTTTTTTTGGAAATAAAAATTGTTTTTGTTTATTTTTTTATATATTTTTTTTTAATTTCTGATTTATTGTTCTAGTTTACGTAAATAAAAATTATTTTTGGCATTATTTTATTGAAAAAGGCATCTTTTTTTCTCCAGTTAGGCATTTTTTCGTCAAAATTGGTTGGCAACGCTGGGTGGTCCTTACAAACACAATAAAAGAAATATGTAGATTTAATAAGAAGAATTGAAACTAAAGAAGTTCATGAGAGCAATTTCAATTTAAAGTTGCGGCTGGAATCTGCTATTAGGCGAAATGCGAATAAAATGTAGTGCAGTGTGATACTGATGACATTTCAAAGCTGACTCACAGAATGGGTCAAGGTAATTTAATGGCAAGCTATACTATTCCTTTTGAAATGAGTGGGAAAGTTACATGCAGTCGTGCACTTATTTTTTTTGGAACTACCTTTCTAAAACTACCGAAAGTTTCCATATAGAGCTACAAAATATTTAATATGATTACCTATCAGGGATGGAAAATGCCATTTTCGATTTGTACTGAAAACTGTTGTAAGAACGTACTGAAATGAAGCCAGTTGTATTGAAAAGTGTTTTTCGTATACAGAAGTGAATTCAAAATATTTTATTTTCAAAAACATAAACAAAAATAAATTAACAAAACATTAACATGAAGAAACATTAATAACTTCATAGCAAAACTATACAAACCTACAAAAAAAATAGTTCATATTATCTATCATTTTAATCTATGAGCTCTTTAGGGCTTATACTCTCAATTTGCACATTCATCTTTAAAATGTTGCCCTGAACTTGAAACTCAGAACAGGATGAGTTTCTAATAAAAAATGTTGTTTCACTCAAAGCCCAGCAAGTGTCGACTTGAAGTCGGTTTCGACATTTGGACTTTATTAATGTCTGACAAGAAAAAATCTTTTCGACATTATATGAGTGAGGAATAGCGAGAACGGCTTGAGCAAGCTCATTACACTCGTTTTTAATTGAATTTACTTCAGCCCAAAATTCTGAAATTGAATAATATTTAAATTGCTGAATTATTTAGCAGTCGGCAAGTGCTCTATATTCATTGTTAATTTGTTGAATATTCTTTTTTTCATTATAGGAAAAAATTCAAAAACAAAATTCAATATAAAATTAGATTTTTGAATATTAATTTTCTTGTTTATGTCTTCCAAAATGACATAAAAATATCATCATATCGATTATTTGAATTGTTTTCTTAGTAAAAGCTTTACAAATTGCAAGAGACAAGAGCAAATTGTATTTTTGTACTCGAGCAAACTCATTTGTATCGAATTCGATACAATTGTATCGACTTTTCCATCCCTGTTACCTATACGTGATTTTAATTTAAATTTAAATTTGAATTTAAGGAATCCGTATTCCAGAATCTTCAGAATGCTGACAAAAGCTTGCTCAGATTTGCAAAGGAGCCACTATAGGTGCCGGCCCACTTAAATCCCATTCCTTTTGACTAAATTGAGGCTAATCTTCCTTCATTTTCATCGTAAGTGCCAGACAATCAAGCAATCAAGTCAGCCGAACTCCTATAGTAATCCTTAACACCTCCTGTCTAACAACACAGCAAATCCCAACTGCGCAATGCCACTTACAACCACATCCTGTGTACTAATCCGCACGATGTGTAGGTATACCAACTGGCGAACAAAGTTCCCACAACACATCAACTGCATCGACCCACTACGATGGGATATTCCACTCTCACAGCGCACACCCACGTGCATTCCTTGTCGCCTGGATAAGTCTCCACATCAATGCGATAGTCGACAGCTCAATGAAAACAAAGAGTTTCATTGCGTGGGCTTGGAGCGGCAAAAAAAAACCTAGCCCCCTTCAAAGAACCCACTCCCACTTCCACCGCACAGTCAAAGCGCGGCCCATCCTTACCGACGTTATCCAAATGAGAGGACGAACGAAGAGAGAGAAAAAAACGGATTTGTCACAGGACAGGACTACGCAAAAGGTCCGCCTGTGCAGTTCAGTCTCTTAAATTCGCATCGCTCAGTGCTGCTCTATGCGCTCGATAAGTTATCACGTCTAGCAAAGACAGAAAGCCAAGATGTTCCCAATCTCCCTCGGGACAGCAGACAGATATTCATGTCCAGAGAATGCAACCCTGTGCACCAACTGCACACAGGTAAAATGATTTAAATCTGCAGCAGCAAAAGAAGAAGGAGATCCAAGGGAACGATTACATCGTCTGGCCAGGCTTCACGTGGAGATTAATGGCCAAGTGGATGTGTGTTTGTATAAATCTGGTTGAATCCTTGACGTTGGACATTGTCATCATCATCGTCATCAGCATGGTTGTTGTTGTTGTCGTCGTCGGTGCTGGGAAGAGCTGAACAAAGTCAATTTAATAAATCGCAGCCATTGGACATCCAACAACACTCTCGATCTCCGTAGGCGGAGAAGTGCAAAGTGGATCCCACTTGAAGAACATGCACCAAACGGAAAGACATCGTATAAATCCTTATGGTGTCGTGTGGGCGATGCGGGCCCACTCTGTTGACTGCAGTGTTTCGTCTACCTTGGTGGTCGCCCCCGAGCTTTAATTGCCTTTTGTCGTCAAGTGGAGGACGTTTGTCCTCTGCAATTTACATTCTTTGGGATCTGTTTTGGGCGAAAAGGATGCGAAATCGATTCGATTTAATTAAGATTAAACGGTGAGAAACTTAACAGGTGAATTGGAATTTAATTTCGAGTTGCTATCAACTGCGTCGAATGGTATATAAGGTCCCTTGTGGGAGAGGACGAAATCGCATTACCAGCGCTGGTTGATGTCGTGTGTGCGTAGCAATAAATTAAAACGCAACATGGAATCGAGGCTCTTGAATGAGTTTGATTCAGCGAAATCATGCGCATAGGGTGCCGCCTAACCACTGTCCGCGTTCTGAAGTCAGTATATGCAAAGTTGGTTAGGGATGGGAATAAAAGCCAACTGTATGTTGAATAAATTTGATCAAAGCCAAAAAAAAACGGAGCAGTGGAATATTTCGCACGATTGTGCATAACCAGACAGTTAGCTCCTGCATCACACGAGACCTCCCTTTTGAATCTTCCGCACATAGGTGTTTTTTTATAGTAACATCTAAAGATCCCCTCAACTTTTGTTTTTACACCAATTTGTTGGCCATTTGTAAAAAAATACATTTGGGCGTTGTGACGATGTTTGGGCAACCAATCGCAATTTCATCGTAGTGTGTTATGTGCGCATTCCGTGTCGTTGTTTCCCCTTGCAATTATATTTAAGGCAAACTATTCAGAATTTGTACACCTGATTTGTCAAGGGTACAAAACGAGCTCAGAAAAAGAGTCGACCAAGAAGATCTCAAGTGGCAGACCTGGATGACTTGACATTAGTTGCTTACCAAAACCGTGTCGTAACCTCACTGAGGGAAAATACACGACCCGAATTTAAGTACTTTTAAGATTAAATTTAGAAAACACACATTATTAATCAAAGTTCTTACAATCTAAACTGATTTTTCTTACTTCAGTCAAGAACATTTTAATTTACAAACGTGAGAAGTAGAAGTAACGCAGTAATTCTAACTATTTTTTTTTTTTTTTTTTAGAAACATTCATTAAAAGTGCCAAAAAGGGGGTGAAAAACGTAAAAAAAATATTTCTTTTCAATATGCTCCAAATCGCTGCAAAAACCATTCAGAATAGTTCCCACGTAAACGCGATTGCTCAACAAATCAAAAACAGTCAACAAAGGTGTCCAAAAGTACATAAAAACATATAGGTTCGAAGTAAGAAATAAAGTGTTACAAGCATGCGCAGAGTAAAAAAATCTTCTGAAGTACGTACGTATTCACATTTCGAAAATGTGGATTCAGTATAAGACATTAATTTCTTGCACCTAAATTAGAGTAGTTATAACCCTTCTTTACGCATTGTCTTATGAGCAGATGCTCATATGATTTAGATTTTGTTTACTCGATTTCTTCTCACTATTCCAGCTACGCTATTATGTTATGAATGTTTAGTTCGATTTATAAAAATATTTACTTTTATCATATAATATGTACTTTTATCATTAACCTGCTCGAATTTGCAATTAAAAGATATTTTAATAATTTTTTGGAGTAAAAACAAATTGTTTTTTTATGTTGTTCCTGTTTAGCACAATATCGACGATGAAACAATTTCAGCAAGCTCCAAGGTGAGTGCCTGGCTTAATATGGAAGCGAAAGAGAAGCGACATACCTAATTCAACCAGCCAATTTACATCAAGCGTCGCTGCTTTATGTTGTTTGTTAAGAGAAAACCTCTATTCGATATCATTTTTTTTTTTTTTTTTTGAAAATATTATGTAATTCTATTCTAAGGATCTAAACAATTTATTAAGGCGTTCCATGGAAAATTGGTGGTCGATACTTCGGAAAAGTGATATTTCTTTGGATGATCTTCTTTGTATGAGCAATGCGGATTTTTTGAAAAAATGCCCAAAATTGATTGACTTTACAGCCAGTGACCTGGTAAGTACAGTATGTCTGTACAATGTACATTGTACATGTACACTCAAAATTATTCGAATGTATTATGTTTCTCTTTTTTTGTTGTTATTTTTTCATGAATATTAAATGAAAAAAAAATAATATTGTTTATGAAATGAATGTAGTTTTTTTTTTAATTTACATATCAGGTCCATTTATGAAAGGCAATTATTAAGAACGAGCTTCTTAAATCAATAACGCTCCATAATAGCAACAGAAAATTTAATTACATCAGATCAATGTAGCATCGATTGTTTTTCCTTAAACTAAGAAATATCATTCTAAAATCAATAGCAAGCGGTCAGAATAATAATAATGAAAATCGTTATCAAATTAAGAATTCCGAGTAAATTAATACAAAAATGATTATATTATAAAATAAGTACATATCGTTTTTAATTCAATTTCAATTTTCTTATTTTGAAAGCACAGTATTATGCTTTAAAAATAAGAAAATTTGGTATCAATTTAAGGACGTTTAGTTAGGTGAAAAGTTCTTAAATTAAACATGCGAATTCTAGTATATGCGAATTCTTACTATAAGTAAGAATGCCGTCAGTCTCAAACCGAAGTGCTTGATTTAAGCACAGATCGGATAGCGATGAATATGACTCGAAAATTGATTAACTTAAGTGTGTTTTTGCTTATTATCTCTCTATTTTTCTCTCGGCGATAGCAGCAATTCCACGGCGGGAGAGCTATTGCATAAAACGTAGGCCTGTGTGACCGGAGACACAAACCCTGCGAGTCGTACATGTCAGCTTGTACGAACTACTGTTGTATATATCTTTGATGAATACACTCCGTTTGGACGTATTCCTTAAGAATTAAATGGGTCCTTTTCGAGGATCTTCTTATAAGCGTCTCTTGTTCAGCAACACAAACATTAGCTCGATCGTACATTGCAAGACTCTACTCTTTAAATTGAATTGTGAATATCACGAGTTTTTTGACGGACATCAGGAAATTTGTTGAACTTTAATAGGGTCGTGCATATATCCAACGCACATGACTGACACCACTTTTTGTCACAAACATTTTGGATATATTTTATTATTCTAAATGCAAAATATGATAATAGTTATATAAATTATGCAATGGGTGTCCATTCCACTTGATTAACGCTGCACATGGACTGTATGGACATTTTCACATAACTTTCGATATACTGCCTAAGGAAAGAGTCTGATTATTTTTACTGCAACAGATGAATATTATTAAATAATATTTAATTTTGTTAGAAATAAATGCAGGCGAAGCTACACCACACTACGCATATATCTTTTTGATTCAATGAATTTCGTGGACTTTTGTCGCGTCATTGTTTAATAATTAAATCAAAATCAACAACATCCGAAAAGTTTGTCCATACACTAACGAAACTCCTGCTGCTATGGTCCAAGGTCCAAAATCCAAATGGAATTCGTGTTCAACACGCCTGAGTGCATGCAACAATAAACAAAGAAACCAAAAATACAAAAAATTAAAAATGTGCAAAAAGGTGAAAACCCGTGCAAGTGCGATAAATAAAACGACACCGGCGCGATGGCGATGACGCCGATGGCAGAGTTGTATATTGTTACAGTTTTTCATTATATAACCCGACGTTGGACTCATAAATATTTACAGGATGGTGCTGTGGTGAAATTTAAGTTGCTGAAGAAAGAAATAAAAGCCCTCCACTCCACAGTCCACACACTCTTTTTATCGCTCATTTCCAACCAACAACAAGAGCGGAGAACATCATATTTCACTGGGAAAAAAAGTGATTACGACTTACGAGTATTGCGAGTATCAATAAATAATGGTTACGTTACACTATACCTACGTTGCGTGACGCAGCCTTGCCATTTGAGTTAGATGTCTGCTTGGTGAATAATCTTTTACTGGACCACTGGATTCGCGGTGGCGATAATGTAGCTTAGATAAGATGGCGATAGGAAAAATGAAGATATTGCATGAATCGAGGTCTTTCTTCTGATTATATTAATAGTTTAAAAGACGGTGTTAGTTGTGCTGTAAGCCTTGTATACGAAGTAATGGAAAGGTGCAGTGTTCACGCGGAATGTCGAATTCTTAGTATAGGGAAATCATTTCTAACAAGGAATTCATAAATGAATCGCTTGTCTATCAAAGCGACTGCCGCATAATCTACCTAACAGATTTTCTTCAAACTTTTTCATTTTTTCATTATATGAGGTTCAAGAAGTGTCAATTCGAGATCTAAAAGGGACTTCCCAAGCAGTTGAGCATCGAGGCAATACTGCGGGAAAGTTGGGCATTAAAAGTTCTCATCAAAAGGTCGCAAAGCCGTCATGAATGCAAGAGGCTTATATGACCGCTTATCAAGCAAAGAAAAATGTCTATACCGCCAAATTTAACTCTATAGAAGACCAATTGCAGCGCCGCCAGGAAAGAAACCATCGGAAGTGCCATCTCCAATGTGGTAGGAAATGTTACCGCAATTTTTTTTTAAAGCGTAATTTAAATTTTATAATTTTACACAAAAAAGCTCTTAATTGACCTACCTGTCCATTTTGTGTTTAACAAATAAAAAAAAAGAAACAAAATTATTGACCATCGAAGTAGATTTCAATTTCTATTTCACAAACTTTATTATCCACGAGATGTAGAACATTGTCAACGGCGACGCGGCGAGACAGAAAAATATTGTTGTACTATTTCCTCGTTCCCTCCCATTCCCATTCCCACTCGCAGTTTGACGTTTTGCACAACTTGTGCTCTGTTTAAACAATCAAATGCATTGACAGAAATTGGTAGAAGTCTGTTCCAAAGAAAAAAGTGCTGCCAGTTCAACTTTTCAATATTTTTTAACGAGAAAAACAAAAAAAGATTGTAGTGGGAAAAAGTAACATTGCAACAAAATAATAAAATAATTCAAAAATGTAACACTTTTGTTACAATTGTATCATTATGGCAACGCTCGTAGGACTTAAATGGCAACCACCAACGGGAAGGCAACGGTTTGTTGACGAATAACGAGGGACAATGTCGGTTGCCTTAAACAGAAAATCAGGAAGAACTCATCGCAACTAACTGAGAGAAAAGCTGCTGATTACACCTTTCAGAAGTGAGAATACAAAAAGTTCGATGTGCAGTCGATGGATAGGGATGCCACGCCAGATATAGAGTTCGAAAGATGACCCAAAAGGTTAGAAGAACACTGGAAACGTTGCCGATATAAGAGTGGACTAAAAAGGGGCTTCCGATAATCGGGCTTTTTTCAATCGGACTAAGGCGTCTTCAGAATCAGACCTGTAGTTGGGGCAAATCATTACTAATTTAATCAGACTTTAAAGACGAATTCGTACTCCCTGCCCCCTCAGTGGTTAAGTCTAAGTTCATGCAACTAAGTTAGATTTAAGCTTGGCCCATCATTAGCTTGTTCAGGTTGGCGGGATTCGTATCGCATAGCCAAAACTGCCTTTGAAAGCGTTCGTCGCCGTCGTCACCCTTCATAAATCTGCAGAAATGCAACTTCCAACAACTCAGCACTGACTACGACTGCGACTCTACTGTAATAGTTCGGGCTTTAAAACCCTTTGACCAAATATTTACACAGTGGATCATTAAGAGGACCAAGGAGCAAACTAATTGTTATGCATCGACTTTAATACTGACTTTGACGACGTGTATAGAAACGGATTGTCCAGAGCCATGTCTAGATCTGGGTATCCATACCAATTCCATCCGTTTCGGCAGAAGAACGTTTGAACACTCTCTAGAGCGCCTACGAAGACAATTGAGTAGCAAAGCCAGCTTACAAGCTACTTAGCTGTAAAAGCTTTACCATCCTGCTACATAGACCTAGATTCGAATCGGCTGGGACACATAGAGGAAAAGTCTTGTACTTCAAAGCTTGGACACATTCTGCGGAAACTCAACACCAAGGCCATACGTTAAAAGACACCTCAACCAAATGAGTGCGCAAATGGCGGCCATTAACCAAGGCTCGGAGTTGATTGATAGATTCATTTCGAGGCCTTGTAAAACACAAAATGACGACATATTTCAGTGGCAAAGCATCAGAAAAAGAGACCCTCACCAACTTCAAGGCCAACAATGAATAAATACTAGGCCCACCTGCACATTCGCACATGTACTCCATTGCCATCCACTCAATTCCCGCGAGCCAGCAAAACGTTTAATAAAGCCTTCCTCCCCAACAATGCATACAGGCATTTATAAATTTCAGATTCGACGTAATTAAATTTTAATTGCTAATTTACACACATATCCAAATCCCCATCACAAACAGAAGCCAGAAGCAGTGCAGCGACACACGTTCGCCCCTCCTAAAGCTATTATCTCCTGGTGGTCGACTCCCGCATGGAGATTGAGAGTACTTATCATTGTGCCACCCTCGCCCACATTGCATATGCTTTCAGCTCGTGCAAGTAATGTACGAACGACGTGTGCAGCTGCATGGACCTCATGTTTATATGCTTATATGCAGAGGATACAACTAACTTATTAATCCCGTGAAGAGGTGCAAGGAAGTCGAGCCGTAAAGCCTTACAATTCCAAAGCGAGTACGACGACTTATTTCGTACTCTTTCTTAGCTCAAATATTCCTGTACACCACACATGCAATTAGTTGCCTTCCTGACTGTAAACGTAAAGAAAGAAGCTTGTCGTCCAGGCAGAGATTGGGTCGGAGTGGATGCTGAATTGAAATTTCACAGCCTTATCTGTCGCAGTGCGCGCGTTGCGTGTGTGTATGCAATCGTGTGGTTCATTTTGCAGTTCGAGTTATATAGACGTATAACTCGTGCCTGTGTGTAAATCCTTTTTAATTTTAATCTGCTTTGTTGTTTTATTCAAGAAGACTGCTGAAGATGGAGAAACGCAACCATTCTGGTGCCTAGTACTTGCACTTGTACCGACACCGGAACCATGTATTTGTATGTTCTTATGCACTGACTCATGTTTACCGGGAATTCATAAATATCCTTGTTGTGGCTTATCCAAGTGGATCTTGCTTTCGAACTAAATGAGCGGGAGTGGGGCTTAGGAAAGCTCTAGAGAAGCGACAACGAACAGGAAAGCAAAACCCACAAGAGGCTGTGGATGCAGTGGCACAGTCACTCCCTCTATCTCCTTGAATTTATTTTGTGCAGTTTCAATTACTACCTCTGATGTAATTCTCCAAGGGATTAATGATGTTGCCCCCATACTCGACTCATCCGCAGTCTACACAACTTCATGCATTTATTTGTATCGCATATCCTGGATGTGGCTGCTGGTTACTGCATCTCCCATTGTTGGTTCACACAGTATTATTATAGCTGAATCCTGTTGATTAGCAGCAACTAAATTGTTAATAGTGTTGTCTGACTATGAGTGGGCGTGGTCCTGTGTACGATAAAATGCTATGTGTGCGTGTGCAAGCTCCAGCAACAGGCAAAGGCAAATTAGACAGTTTTATATTTTATAATTAGCTTTTAAGCATTGCGTGCAGAGCAGAGATACGAGCACAGGAGTCTCTGGTGTGAGTGTTTGGTATACACGTCCTTTATTAGATTAGAATTTAATTTGTGGGAAATGTTCGGTTTATTGTGGCCGAGAGCCAGGGGGATATAGTCAACATCGGTTGGTTCAGTTTTCAGTATATGAGAGCCGAATGAGATTTGCATGTAAAGGGTGATTTTTTAGCTGGTTTGGTTTTGGCAACACTGGTTTTGACAGCTGACGTGTGTTTAGTACCTTGTGTCACTGTCAAACAGCTTCAGTTTGGTTTGCAATTTAACCATGGATCGTCTTACAAATGAACAACGCTTGCAAATTATTGAATTTTACTATCAAAATTCGTGCTCGGTTCGAAATGTTCTTTTTCGCTTTTTTATCGAAAAATTGTGTTCAGCGATGAGGCTCATTTTTGGTTGAATGGGTACGTAAATAAGCAAAATTGCCGCATTTGGAGTGAAGATCAGCCAGAAGCATTGCAACAGCTACCAATGCATCCCGAAAAAGCCACTGTTTGGTGCGGTTTATGGGCCGGCGGCATTATTGGGCCATATTTCTTCAAAGATGATGCGAATCGCAGCGTTACTGTCAATGGTGAACGCTACCGAGCGATGATAACAAACTTTTTTTTGCCCGAAATGGAAATTCTTGACTTGCATGATATGTGGTTTCAACAAGACGGTGCCACATGCCACACAGCACGCGAAACAATGGCGCAATTGCGAGGCGAGTTTGGTGAACAGTTAATTTCACGTTTCGGGCCGGTCAATTGGCCGCCTAGATCGTGCGATTTGACACCATTAGATTATTTTTTGTGGGGGTATGCCAAGGCTAATGTGTATAGGGACAAGCCCGCTTCGATTGACGCACTGGAAGCCAACATCCATGCATTCATTCGTGAGATACCGGCCGATATGTGTGAAAGCGTATGCCAAAATTGGACTCAGCGGATGGGCTACCTGAGACGCAGCCGCGGTCAACATTTGCATGAAATTATCTTTAAACATTAAATTGCAAGGTTCAAACTATCGATTCAAATAAATATTTCATTCATTTTTTCGAATTTTTTGTGTTTTTTCGTTAAAAAAAGTTCTAAACCTCTTAAAAAATCACCCTTTATAACTCAAAGGAAATGCTGTTTACCGACTTAAGTTTGACTAAATGAGTCATAGATGAGCATAATTATCTCGCATTTGAAGGTTATTCAGACTAAGATATTTGGCAGGTACGATTACTATGCAGAAATGGTGGACAAATGTGTTAACCTACTTTATAAAAGCCCAATAAACACACAAAACTGCCATTTTCTGTAAAGGATTTGATGGCTTTAAGTTCGTCTAAGCTAGGTACGTGACGTAGCTCCCACGTAAAAATACCATATTAAGTCCGCAATTAAATTTCAGATCAGACACGAAAGACTTAATTTTTCAAACAATATCCATATTAGTGTTCAATACGCATTTAGAGAAGCCCTGCTTATGATTTAAAGAGCCCAAACCTATATAACAGCTGAAAAGACAAATTTAAATATATTTTCGCAAGAACATACGAAAGCGCACATGAATAAATGCATATCGCACACGAGTTTTGCATGCGCACATCCTTTTTTTTTACAAACTGGGTACTTAAGAGTCGAAAAGTGGCTCAAATTTTCAGTTTTTTGTTCCGAATCGATTCATACACGGTGAAGAAAAGCTATTCCCGTATTTTTTTTCCGCAAATTTGGTGTGCGCTAAAAATACTCGCTGATAATAATTCTCAACGAATGTATGTGGAAAGATTTAAAACAAGAAAAAACCCGATCCGTAGAGAAAGCATCATGGTAAGTTGCGCACATGAGTGTGCGTTTTGAGCCCTGGCTACGAATTCAAATGCACCTAAGCTTAAGGGTTATCATAGCCTAAAAACTTAAGGGTTATCAAAGCCTAAAAACGTGTCTTACATGCCTGAGTGTTAAGCGCACTGCCTGTTACAGCTCAAAGAACGTAAGGTTTGCATCTCTGAACTTAAAATAATATCATTTAAACTACTGAGGGGAATTCTTTAAAAAGTCTTTCAAAAATAATCGAACCCATCGTATCGTTGTCAAAACTAATTTCTGTGTGCAGGCGTTCCAGCCCCGACGTCGATTGGACCCACCAAACCTTGAGGAAGCCTTCATTTCTAGCCACCAATTTACCGCTCATTAACGCCATATCAATGCAATCTCAAAAAATTACTCGTGCAGTGCGCACCATTGTGCTCCATCGTCAACCATTAATAATTGCAAGTCTTAAGATGCGCTTGCGCGCTCATTTTGTCAAATTTACCATGAAAAAATTGTCACCACCCCAGGGAATAGACGTAGAGCAAAACTTAGATTATCCGATGCAGTAGCATGAAATTACAACGAAACGTCACGGTCTGGCGGACAACTTGCTTCACCGCCTCAATCGCAAATCAGTGCTTTTTAGATCGCTTTGGGTTATTCTAGCAAAGAAGACAATCATCATCACCACCACCACCACCATCTTCTTGCATCATTTGCAAAGATGGAGGGAGAGATCGCATTCACCTATGCAGTGTGCCTGTGCATATTTGTTATACAACGGATGGTAGGACCGTTTCACAATGTAGCTGTGGGATGGCGTCCAACCATGCGCGGGTCCACATTTTTTCGCGTCTTCATTCACATCTATTGTGTGTGCTATTCATGAGGAAGATAACGTAGGAGTTGGTGCCTGATCCGACTCAGACGTTTCACATGGTTGCCGCCGTATGAAATGTGCGCTTATAACGGGCCCACGCGCTGCCAGATCACTTTACCTACCTACGAGCGAATGGAAAAAAAAAAATTGTGAAAACGGAACGCTCCAGAGAAATGACAGAAAAGTTCAAGCACGGAAAATAAGTCCCTGCCGTATAGGCGGGCTAGGTATATGGGTGCGGAAGAATCGCTGCAATGCATGTTCCGCTTATTAGACGTATTCCCTATCGTTCCTGGTGGACTCCCTATTTGTACAGAGTATCTGCATGTACGCACGAAATATGTAGGCGAATTTGCATGCTTGTTGGATTTAGGTTGAGTGTGGGAGGTCGCCGGGGGAATGTTACTTGAGATGAAATGGTTGTATGCGCTTTCCCTTGGTTACCTATGATCCCAAACTAAAATTTTGATGTATCTACGCGCGCTTAGGAAAATCCTTAGACTGATTGATACTCCATCAACCACTCATCGACCAGATGATTAACAAAATGGCATTAGCCCACGTCAACTGGCGTATGTCACTCGTCATTCAACCAATGCGCCACCCAAGGTGTTCACCGCCTTCATACTGAACTGAACCAAGAACCAACCAAAGCAACGACTATATCTTTGACCGCAGAAATCTGAATGTTGCTATGGCAGCCACGAGGGACGCACACTCCGACTCCATTATCCCCAGGGGACGCATCTCCAATTGCATTCGCATTTAATTGGCAACTGTGACTTTGGCGGCACAAAACGAAAATAGCCTTAATTCAATTAGAAGCCACAGACCACACACATGCTACACTCTGCGAATCCGAAGAGTCCTTGTTGGCGTCTCACGGGCTACAGGACCACACAAATAGCTGAATAATGAGTTTCATCGGAATTGTGCGGTCATGTGGTCATTTGAAATTCCAAATAAGAGCTTAAGGACACGCAAGAGCCCCATTCCATCCACCAACAGTGAAATCGACTCACAAAGGCACCTGTTTCCTCTCAGCAGTCATCCAACTGGAATTTTTGTTCAAAGCAGATAAATATACAAAAACAGTAAGCGCCTAGCTGGGAGTTGTTGCATTTGCGATTCCTTGAGGTGTAAATAAATTTATCGTCTCATCGATGAAGAGCAGGAGCAACTGATACACGACGACCCACACCCTCATGCACAGAAAAAAAAAGCTGGGAAATTTTCCCCTAAATTTGTTCTGATTTAACCATAAAACTCATTGCCTAACGGTTTGGTTTTACTACAGGTGTAGGTACACGAAAACCGCCTGTTCCCTGCAAGGGGGACGATAGTTCAATGCTCGGTGGCACTTCAAAACAGAGGAAGCTATCGAATCAGTTGACTGTGGAGGAGCACAGTGGGGACTATCGGTGGATGTGATTTCGGTGTATGTAATTGCGTGCCGTGAAATAAGACCAAGCGAAATAAGGCCAAATTCTTTCACTTAACAAAAGTGAAATAAAGCCAAGGCAGTTTGTGAAATAAGACCAAATATGGTTTTATATCGCATATGGCAATATTTCGCGCGAATTTTTCACTATTATTTTCTTTCATAAGAAAAATTAATAATTAATTAATTAATAAATAATTCATAAGAAGAAGCAATTTTAAATTTGTTCTTATGAAATAAAAATATGTATTAGCAAAAAATTCGCGCGAATTTGTTGTTTTTTTTATTTAAAAAAAAAATAATTTACAAAAATAAAAGCATAATTCATAAGATAAACTAATTTTAATTTTCGTAAGAAAAAGTTGAAATAAGTTGATTGTTTTTGCACATTACTTTTTTTTTCATAAGGAATGTTCAATTCGTATACAACCTCGTAACCTTTGTTTAGATTGTTTTACACAAATTTCAGAAAAATACACGAAAGATAACAATCCAATTCTGTGCCGAATTTTTAAAGAAATTGTTCAAAATAGCACACGAATTTATTGCTAAACCGACATGACTTATTATTAAAAATTCCATATTCCTTTTTGTTTGCTTTTGGAGAACTGGACATTTTTTTATTTGTAAATGATTAACAAATAAAAAAAACTGTTGATAATACTGCTTGTTTTATTTGATTTTTATTGAACATGCTAAAAACCAGGATGTGGGTAGTAATGGTCGGAAGTGGGCTTTAGTGGAGTGGGACTTACGTCATTTTACGGCGGGTTTCGAATGATGTATTCGAGTACAGGAAGCTGAGAGAGAAAACGGCGGTTAATGCTGGAGATAAATCACCCTCTGACCCCAACGCCCCAGGTAGACAGAACTCAGCCATGGTAGTCCTTGTACAAATTTTGAAGCATTTTCCATCTGCTCTATCACGACAATAGCTTCTAGCTACATTCAAAATTTCACTCAAATATTTATTTAGCAACTTTTCTCAAAAGATTTTTCCTTTTGCAACCACTTTTTTGCGCCACTGTTCAAAAGCCACTAAGAGCATCAGAGACATAAGCTATTTACCCCCTAGTACTCCATGTACACGTTAAATAATGCACAGCGCATCTCTGTTTCATGTATTACGTTTGCAAAAGTCAGTTGTTGTTGGCAGCTGCAAGGCAGGAGGACGAATAGTTCACTTTTTGGCATGTACCACAAACGGAGCAATATCCTCAAAGTCCTCAATGAGTTTCGTTTTTTGTTTTATGAACTTAAATTACCACCTCCACTCCAGCCTCTTTTCTTATACACTTGCAATTTCAATTTGAAATCTTCCAGCACCACCCAATGGCATACTCTCATCGGATTTCTCCGATGAAAGATGGCAGAGACGGTATTTTGCAGATGGCCACACTGGAGTGCTATGTGTGTTTCGATAAAATTGCCCAACAGACCAAGAAGCAATCCCTGCCGGCAATTCCAATTTATATTCTTATAGCTTCAATGCTATATTCGACATCTCCGGTGGAACCTCTGCTCTGACTAGACTAGGTACACAGTCAAGTTGCCAAACCAACAATAGCCCGTGTGTGTAAATTTCACGAACTGTGCAATAAACAATATACACTGGCAACCGGAGTGAGGGTGCAATATGGCTTTCTTCATGCATACCGAACGATATACAGTCCATGGATGGAGGAGGTTCAATGCGCCTGTGGTTTGCTGTTGGTTTCGTACATAGGAACGTTCAGGAGATTTTTTCATATTCGTTTGGTTAGTGCGTTTTATTTTTCGGCCAAAAATACAAAGCAACATTTCAGTTGAGTTATTTTCAAATAGACAGATGTTTTTTTTTTTTTGTTATTAGGTACTAACATCGAGGCTGTTGCTGCTCGAAAAGTGGAGGAAAGAGTTTACAGATTGTGAAGAGTGAATTTATGGCAAGCGGAAATTTGAAAAATGCCCCAACGGATAGAGAGATGGGACGGTGCAGGATGGAATTTATGGTAAAGTCGGGGCTACCAGAATTCGGAGGCTTTTAAATGAATTTCCCTGATCTGCGGTGCACTAAAATGAAATTTTTTTTAGCAGCCCTCAAGCAGCTTGAAAGTATTAAATCTGTTAAAATATGTTAACACGATAGTTTGCAGATGGGTGCAGTTGATTTTAACATAGCATTTCTCATCCATTTTGTAACGCGTGCAGATTCAGCTATGCACAACCCCAACTACTTTATTTTTTTTATTTTTTTTATTTTATTTAATGAATGCTTAAGAACAGTAACATATATTATGATATAAGTTTGTCTTAAGCTAATTTTACAATTTTATAATTTTGTCTAAGAGAGAGCTGCGAACAAAGAAAATGAAACAATATTTAATTTCATGATTAATACAGTTATATCTCCAGTTTATATAAAATTTGTTATGTTAAAGTTCACATATATACTGAAAAGTAATCCTTTAATAATTTGTTAATTCTTGTTATATTCTGTGTTTCTTTAATGTACCGCGGTAGAGAATTTCACAGACGGACAGCATTGACAAAAAATGTACGCTCCGATGAAAAACAAGGATGAAGGATGAGGATGAATCAATTGACAGGACCTCTGCGAAGATGTTATCCTTATTCTTTCAGCACAGTATTGAGGTTGTTGCGTTAGCAAACAATAACAGATAACAGTGTACCCGTGCGAAGTTGAAGATAGCTTTCAAAGGGCATACCAAGTAGGGAATTAGCAAAACCTGATTCTCTATCATATCTGCGTAACCCAGAGACATATCGTACAGTGCTGTTAAGAGCAACATTGAGCTTCCTTTTACATACATAGTTGCACTTACATACAAATTTCACAACCATAAATCAATATTATGGGTATTATCAAGGTTTTAGCAAGTAGAACACGGGTTTTAACAGGTGTGAACGACTGCGTAACCTGTAAGCTGCGGAGTACTCCATATACTTCTCCGACGAGTGAATTTATATGGTTATCCTAAGTTAGATACGGGTAAAATGTCACCCCAAGATTTTTTGCAGCTTCAACGTATTCTATCGGAGCGTTGCTTAATACAATCGAAAGAAAGTAAGAGAGATCCAGTGTTTTTCTTGATATTACCAAGCATTTCGACTTTTTGAAGTAAAACTTCTTTAGGCACGCTTGACTTGGGGGGTAAGCTGGTGAATGCGTCACGAAAGCGTTACGGAAATTGCGAACGGGAGTTGAGAGGGAGATATAAGTAAGTGAAGATAGAAAGAGAGAGAGTTATGTTTCGTTTCCTATATTACTGTAGAGGCAATAGAGAGAGATTCGAGCACACATTTTCTGTCTCTCTTCCTCTCATAGCCAGTGCATGAAATATATATATATCTCAGTCAGTAGTTCGTTTGCGAGCACATACATATAGATGGAGCTAAAGAAGTTTTACTTCAATCGTGTGGTCTAAAGCACACTCGTTTTTTATTTTTTAGGCTTAAAATCAGACCATTTGATTGGACCAGTGCATTATTTTCTCTAAGTCTTCCTTGACACAGGAAGCGCCATGCTCTATAAGTCAGAGAGGACAGCTTGCTTAGATATAGTTGTACATCATCGGCATACATATGAGATTGGCATTTCTCAATCATAGATGGAACGCGGTAGCATTCTGAAGAAAATCTGACAAGTTGTCTCCAACTTGAACTTTTGTGGGGTGGAAAAATGTTTCAAAAGTCCCAAGTCACAAGGTGACAAACTTATTTGCTACCTATACATGGAATGTAGGCCAAAATTAAAATGATTCCTAAAATTGGGTCTTCATTCCTACTAAAAAATTACAAAAGCGACCACGTTGTAAAAAAAAATAAAAACTAATTTCGAGTATCAAAAACCATCATCTTTAGCTTTATTCAAAAGCCATCGGTTCTTATTTTGTAATCTCCCATTTAACACAGCTCCATTCGGAGGCCATATCCAGATTTAGACGGACAAACTTTAATTTTTCTGATTTGATACATTTCGAATACAACAACCCACAAAATTTTCCACTGTTTGACAGCTTGACTTTTCAGCTTCTTGTTGCCTTGAAAACACGTTTTTATGAGGTTTCAACTCTGGTGGCAAATCAGCTAATTCAACTCACTAATATTTTGAACTCATATCATTTCACCATCATAAGGTATCATATTTACACTTTTATTGTCGTACGGAGAATTTCGTTTGTTCAAAACCAATTTTTATGAAACAGGAACCAAATGAGAGGTGCTTTTCGTAGTTAAATTCTCTTATGTATTTTCAAGCCACAATCGATACATTTTTTAACTATGCGATGGAAGGAAAACCTTCCGCAATTCATGAAGACGGTTTCTTATGCTTTCAAGAATAAGGAGATTTTTCTCTTGGACGGACAATTACCTTGACCATTGTGCCTCGGTCACTGTCCGCCTAAGCAGGTTTTTACTGTGTACGTAAGTAAAGTTAGCTACATCTTTGGTCTTTAAAGAAAAAAGAATACAAAATAGAAGAAGAATATAGAAAACATATATTTTGCTAAATAGACAGATAGCCATAGCAGCAAACAAACAAAAGTTTGAACACCAAAACCTACACACTCGAAAAACAAGGACCTTCCTCCCGTTCGCAGCTTACTGACTACAATAACAAGATACGCACATGCCAGCTGGTGAAGAACAAATATCCCTGAGTCACAATTCGCTCTATGAAGCCGATCTCACCTCACAATTATCCCTAATGCACATGGGGCACCACTCTACTATAGTTGTTCATACAAACAAGCGTTGTTTCCCCAGTGACTCACTTACTGTCTCACCCACTGATGGTTATCAGTTCGCCGTTGGCTCTGAAGCCGACACGTCTCCGGCACACTTAACTGGGACGCGTGTTGAAACGTGTAAACAAATTGCGCTTGTGTACACGTACACTTAAACTTAATGCAGTTCATTCAGTCCATCAATCCTTGCTCTCTTTCTAAGGATATAACGTATCACGATAAGACCATGCAGAGTTTTCCTTAAAATTCTACTCCGAGTACGAGTTTCTTTTCGTGCAGTAGGCTTATTGCCCATCCACCACCCTATCCCACAATCTTAAGGATAAGGTTCATAAGAAACTTCTCTTCAGTGAATTGAAGTTGGCAACCATGTTTACTGATGTCAGTGCACTGATTGCGAGCTAATTGTGGATGTCAACGGTTGCGGGGGCTAGTAAAGAGACTTTAAGACGAGTGAGGGTTTGTTTGGTTTTTGCGACTCCCTGAGGTACTTATGAAAGGATGTGAGTTACATTTTACTGTGTTGTGCGTTTTCTTAAGGTACCTTTTAAAGCTGCAATAATAAAACTCCAAATACCTTAAGATAATGAATATTCGCCGACTCAATTTGAAGCCAAATTGAGGCAATAAGTTCAATTAGGACGCTTAAACCACTAAACAGCTTTGTTTGAGGACACACGACCACGATACAATACCCCCCACATGCTCTCTCTCTCGCAAATCACCCAGCACTCATTCGGAGCGACTATACCAAGAGTGAATATTTGTCCAGTTCAAGCACAAAAAAAAATGTTTTCTTTATTTCCACGGAAAACGGCTCTTAGAGCGGGTCCTTTAAAACGCAGCTAGGAACTACATGAACAAATTTATTGATTTTAATTATTAAGCCGACTAGCATTCAGCAGTAGAAAAAAAGGCTACCTACCCATACCGATACTCGTACACCTTTTCGGTGACAGCCAATAAAGCATTCCCATCGAACACAACAATGCTGAAGCTCACCTGTCAGCATTGACCTATTTTCTTGTCGGTATGAAATTCCATTGAAAAATTCTGTACACCTTATGGTTGTGCTTCTCATCATTTTGTGGGCATCCGTTTCCACAGACTACTGTGAACAAAAGAGGACTCATGCCCAAATTCCATTTGTGTAGTAGATTTTTAGTTTGTTGCTCTGTACACATAATGGTTTTGCTGCTGGGATAGTTGGTTCGGCCTTAGAACCGTATTAGTCTGGGAAAATATTCAAAGGAGATCTTCTTCAAGGCGAGATTCTGTTCGAAATTGAAAATTAATCGAAATTTGTGTGTAGGAGAAAGGAGGCCCTCATCGTTTTGTCTTCTCAGACAGACGCCGAGCCGTTCACCCTCTTCAGGTGTATGCATTATGGAAGCACGCCTTACGGAATAAATTACAATCTGTGGGTGGTGATTGTAATGTATTGGGCGATGGAGCTGAATACTTTCAAGAAAATAAACAAAATGATGTGTATGTATTGGGAGCAGCCCCAATTCCTTTTCAATAGTCAATTTATTCCCACCTAAACCATCCAGAGACATGTGAGGGCGTCGAATTTAGAACGTTTATTGTGTAGATACAATTTAGATGCAAAATATGTGCGTAGACATATCTATTACCTGGTAAACTAATTTAAAAACAGGCTCTAAATAAATGATGATATTAGCATAAGGGGTCGTTGAGCAAATTTGGAGTTCAATCATCCTTTTGAAGGTCTGAGCAATGAAATAATGACCCAGAAGCTGTGTTCATATGAAATATTTTCGCTACATAGCTGTCGGTGTCATCAACCATTTGGGATCTGTTTTACAAGTTTATGGGTCACTGAGCTTGATACAAATCGAACAATGTAAAAACCCATTGAAAAACCTTTTAATTTGCTTACAGACGTTCCGCTTCCGACCTATGAATCAAATGAGTTAAGGAGACTTGTCAGATTTTTTTTTCAAAATTAACTAACTCCTAAGCCTCAAAACGAATATAAACAAGTTTTTAACCTGTCTACAACCAGTACCAACCTTAGAGCGGGCGCGACAAATTTTAGTCGAACAGACCCGAGAATTGACAGTTCGAGAGACCGAACATTGTTTGGGAAAACAGACCCAAGAGAAACAGTCGAGAAACACAGATTGGGTTTTATTTTTACTAATTTTATTGAAATTGCAGCAAAAAATAAAGTGCACGACTGGGTCGAACGTAACTTTCTCGTTCATTAAAAGTTTGGTTGGTTGTTTTCTTATTTTATTAAGTAGGTAGGTAAAGATCTGAGAGCAGATGCTAGATAAAAGAAATGGGTGCAAATGAAGTGGGAGTTTGTAGTTGTGAAAGGAAGTGGCTGCAATTATTTTAAGGTGAATATTCAACAAGGTTGAAAACTGGGTAATATTTGCTAAAATGAAGTTTTGCGTAGCTGTTATTGCATTTTTCTCGGAAGTGGGGGAGATTATAACAAAAATTTAGCACAGATATGTGAAAATAGATTGCGAAGTATAAGTAATTAAAAAAAATGATTTTTTTCGAATTTTTTGAGAAAAACTAAGTAGGTATCTTATTTCGAATACTGATTTTATATTTAATATGGATCAAAATATTTTTCAAAAATGACTTTTTTCAAAAATCCATTTTACGATAATACAGAGAACAACTGAGTTTTCCATTAAGCTGGAAATAAACATATTACCTTAGAAATGAATTTTTGTTACAATCGTATGGACCGTTTTCAAGATATATCGAAATTTCAAAAGTACCGATACTCGATTTTTTAGCGGAAAACTGAGTACGCAGTTATGTTTACCTCACCTACTTAAGCTTAAATATCAATTTTTCGTTAGAAAAATCGTTAGAGCTGTTTTCGAACAAATCAAACTGGTATGAACATTTTGTATGGGAAGTACCATTAATATTGAGGTTACCATGAAAAAAAAAAGAAACGGCTTCGAACTGTAGGCCCCCAAACTTTAAATCCGAAGTTTGAACGAAATCCGTTCAGCCGATTAGGCTGTAGGCCTCGGGACATACAGGCGGACAGACGGACAGAATTCTGCGACTAACTTTTTTGAGTTCGCCTATCATCGTAATGTCAGAATTGATTAACATCTTGAGTTCGAAATTTGTACGAATACAATATCTTTCTCTTACTACGTAATAGAGAAAGTTAAAAATAACAAGGGACAAATGTTTAAGTCATAACGACTTCGGCATGTCAAAATTTGACTTTTCAACTCCTTTGCCTTTTTTACTACTGATTGTAGCGCAGCTGCAGCTGGAGTATAGAACTTTGAAGGTAATAATATTTTATCCCTTTGGTCCTTTTAACTATATGACAATACTATTATAATCGAGTTTAAAAATGGGAGTATCTCAATTCTGGCTGACTGTCCATCCGTCGGTGTGATGTAGACTAAACGACAGCTGCCAGTTTGTGGCGCTTTTTATACGTAGCCACGACATATTCGGTACATCTAACACTTATTGCTTTAGTGAATGAATGAGTGATAGAAATTTATTTTGCATCTTAATAGCTATTAGATACAATTATTTTATATTAAAATTAACTATAAATTTACAAAATTTCATTAAATAAGATGTCTACGGGTTACTTTAATTTTACAAGAACCAGTTTTTTTGAAAACCCTTATACTGCAAGTACTTTTAATGTTCGCTGGTAATTCTGTGCACCTACTGCTAAGTAATTTGGCAAACGGAAATCTCCCGCATTCCTAAGGTGGCTGCATTGTATATCGGCAATATGCTGGATAAATTTAGTTAAGTCACTGATTGTGCGAATTGCCAGCAGTTTCTAGTTAACATTTTTTAATGACAAGTTTTCTAAGAGTAGGTAATTATTATTTTTTTTCTAAGCTTGCTGAAAAAATTGTTAAGGAACATTTCTAGGACTGCGGCGCCCTGAGAGAAAGTATAGGCGCCTGGTGCATAACCATTCAGCTAAAAGCTGACTAGTGGAGCACAATCGTGAATCCTTTTAGCAAATTAATAACTAGTGTTTCAAAAGCCCCAGATCTCATTTGTCCCTCTTAAATTCCGACGGAGTAAAAGGACTGAACTTTGCATTTAGTATGTATTTTTGTAAATTTTGTTATTTTTCCTACTACATAAGAGTACTAATAATTATTTCTATTCATGAAACAATAGGTGAAAATTCTAAATAAATGTTTTCTATATTATATACTAAGTTAAGTGACATTCTTGGACTAGTGATATCTTTTTTTTTAACCCAGAAACCTGTTTCAGAACAAAAAATCAAAAAAAAATCTGAAAATGGCCACATTCAAGAATCTAGTTATCTTAAGTCGACTAGATCGGTCTGGATGAGATGTAACCTGAACGCAAAAACTAGATTGGTCGGGAACGTCCCTTTTTCTACGTCAGCCACATATGAGAACTGACAACTTAGAACTCAGTCATGAAGTCATCGGCTACCCTTCCATAAACGTCAACGGAAACAGCTGCTCTCATGACCGATTTCCCCCAATCAAAAACGAGATACATCTAGTAAGAGAGCTGTCAGAATTACTAAACTAGATACTTGAACGTCCCCAATCAAAAGACCAAAATAACAAGACCTTGCTGCTCAAGTAAAAAAATTTCAAAAGATGACTTATAATATTGTTCAACATTTTTGCGTGGACAAGTCCAGACTGCCAGTGTATTTCTTTTTTTTTTGCTTTCCGAATATGTTGTGACTTCGTTCTTGGTTTTGAAAAACCGAGGTATCAGTCGCCCCACATAAATGCGAAGAGCTTTCTTTCGTTGCTTTCAGGAGAATTTCACTAGTTTTGGAAGTTGGAATGTGCTATTGATCGATTTTCAAAACTAAACCGTTTACCAGTACTCGTATCTTCGAAAGCGATATTGTGGTGTACTCAGGGCCGGACCAACCATATGTGCAAGATGTGCAAATGCACAGGGCGCCAACTTCTGGGGGCGCATTGCTGGGAATGAAAAATGAATTTCCTCTTGCGCGAACAAATACTGCCATTTGCATTTTAAACAAAAAGCTTGTTCAAATCAAGCCCAAAATAACGACATCCATCACATCTGTGCTTAATTATTTCTTGCACATTAACTCAAATCACTTGCAATGACGTCACTTCAAGGAGAATCTAACTCAAAATATCGCAAAATAAACAATCCAACTAGATGCAAGTTCACTTCTTACCTACATAATCTCAAAATGTCCACCCCGTTCGTGTAGGTATTTCCTTGCACATCCACTTAAATTTTACAAGAGAATCTAGTGCAAGGATCTCAAAACAAAAAATACCGCAATAAAAAAACGCATTGAAAGTCTACCTTCTGGGTGATGAGGAAAAGACTTATGCATGTGTGCAAATATGAAAAAGGGCGTTTTTTTTAAATCTTGCACAGGGCGCTAGTTTGGCTGGAGCCGGCACTGGTTGTACTCGCCTACTACTCATACGTAAATTGAAATTGAAATAGAACCATCCCGCGGGACCTTTAAAATTACATTCAAACCTCCGAGCGCGACTTCATTTAAAATGCAAGATTCCATCTTTCAGAGTGCTGCAGTCGGAGCACCCACTGGCATGCATCGTTAACAAATCTGAAATTCAGAGGAATTGCTAAAAATGCTCACCAAAACCCAAATATGTCAGTCGCAACCCCATTCCTTGCTAGAAGCAAACGAACATGTACCCCTTAATCTAGCCACTTAACGCGCTTCAAATCCTGAAGCGACTGCACAAGCACACCGAGCGCACACACCTACATTCTTCTCATTCGAGTGAATGCAACCACCTTACACCAGCAGCTCGGGATCTTGGATAATTGCACACCTTTCGCATGTCAACATCAACATCAATATAGCACATCATTTGTTACCAGTCCCAGAGTCGTATAATTAAAATCAACATCGACTTCCCGACCTCCCCGCTGACACCGAAATTCCGTTCCTAGGACACACACATTACACATACAACGAGCTCACATGCAGATTATCCCTCGCACGTCTTGGAAATTACTTTCTTAAATAATTGATCCTGGTGATTACGTGAAAACGGGTGCAGCAGAAGTTGAAATAGCTTCAAGGTAAGCAACGGCAAACAAAATCCACATATGGGTAAATACGTACGTATGTGTACCCCGTAAAAGGATGCTTGATTAAAGTCACATATAAGAAAGCATCGCTCAGAAAGGATTTGCAGAATTGTAAATTGCCTTGCCTGGCTATGTACGGCACATGTATGGTGTACGCTGCACGGCTTCAGCAATTTATTTAGTGATATCCTCCCGTGCCTCTGAAAGCCTGCCGCTCCCGCCACGTCTTCTTGGCTTAATCACTTGCAAAGAAATTCTAAATAAGCTTAATCCTTGAAGGATTTTCTCAATTCAAAAAAAGACAAATGTACACACTGATGATGGGGAGAGAGAGCAGCATTCCTTCCCGGCCACCCTTGTGTTGATTTTCAATTTGACAAGGGTTTGTCATTCGACAATCGCCTTTGGGGTTGATCCACCCCCACCCACCACAACGTCGAAATGAGAAATTAGCAAATAGGTTGGTTCTTGCTTTTGTCAGATTTTCTTCCCGTTTTTTTTTTAGTTTGGGCATCCCTTTTGTTTCGCTGTGTACGAAGGGCTATTAAAATTAGAAAGAAAGTCCTTCGACAGTTCAGTGAAATGAGTACAAAGGCTCCGTGCTTCGCTGTGATGGAGACGAAGCGTGTTTTTGACATATTTCGAACGAAATAAAACGCTTTCGACTACATGCCACCAGCCGGCCCGATGGGAGTACCACCATTTCGGGCCTAATGGGATCCTGTTGGACATAGAGTTAGGCACGTACTGCGCGCGACAATATTTTTTGTTTGACATTTATTGTATTTTATCTGGTGTCATCGCTAAGTGGTAGTGCAGTCGAGTGGTGCGGTGACGATAACTGTGATATCTATCTGGCATATCGAGGACTTTGGTTTGCTTTCGATCGTAATGGGTTACGTTAGGCTCAATTGAGTTTCCACTTAATCGCAATCGAAGTATGGCATGCTTTCGAAGGATTCAAGGAGGCTGTTGAGATTTTTTTTTTTTTTTTGTGTTTTCTTTTCAAACGGTGTAGGTGTGTGCATGCGATGGTGATGATTTCAATTGGTTGGTAAATGGGTTATGGATTTCTATAATTGGTTTTAAAAACTCTTGAGCGATGATGAAGTGGACACTTATGGATTGTTTTGTGGTTGATGTGATGTAGGGGTGAACTCATTTGGATTCGCTTTCTGTGCAATGCATTATGTAGCTGGTGGTGGCATTTGCTATTATTGGACTTTCGGAATGGAAAGCCTCTCATTATGGGTCAGTTGAGTGAGGTGCGGATTGATGTAGTGTTTTTGAAGAGGGTATCATGGTGAGGCAGAGAGTGTACTCTTTCTGAATTGACATCGATTGGGGTGTGTGTGAATTATTCTTCAATCCATTCAAAACAGTACATGCTTTCACTTGATTGTCTTAAGTGTCAACGCGAAGCGGAATAAATTTATCTGGCCCTCCATCACCAAAGATGTTTTTATTGTGAACGATCCTATGTACATGCGAACAAGTTTTGTAGGGCTGCTAAAACTAGATATCGCAACTTTAAAATAGATGGAGTTTGGGTTTCTTTGGTTCTTTAGATTGGCTGTAGACTTTTCTGACCTAAGACTGCCTTACGAAGGTTAGGTTCACATTATTTGGACAATACGATGTAATTCGATGTTAAGAAGACTGTTACTTCTGTAATTGAAGGAGTGTCCTTTTTTGTGGTCTGGACAGACGATGCTCAGCTAAGTTGGTCGGTAGTAGAAGCCGCAGGTTGACGGTAATATGCCCACTTCCAAGTTCTGTTGAATCTGAAACAAATATCGACCTAAAGCAACATTTCGACGAAGAGCGACCATGTTCGTCTATTTAACCACTCGGCGTAAAAGCTATCCATGTTCAAAGGTCTCATATCTTCTGATTACATGTTTGTACACAACGGTAAAGTTCGCTTTTCTCTGGAGTAGCTCTTGGACTGCAACAGGTTGGAAGTGTTTTTTTGATGCTTTTCAAAATAAGTTAAATAAGATCGGCTATGACTTTCATAAGGACCTCTGTAAGCCAAGTGTTCCACAGTATAATTACAATTTATCAGACCGAGCTAGTAACGAAAACCTCTTTAGTCAACATCAGGGGCGTTAAGAATGAAGGTTGAACCATAACTAAGATCGAAGGCGCTGTGTAGAACGTGTACCCTGTACCTTGTCCGGTAAGAAAGGGATGCGGTAACTAGGCGGTCAGATACTATTGTAAGTGCCGTGCCCCCCTGTTGAGCTTCTCCTTCCTCCTTCTTGAGTTTCTGCGGAATGGCCTGAAGAGGCAAATCATAATTTTTATTGAGAGATCAGTTCTAAGGAATTTGACCAAAGACCATCCCAAAAATATGATTATAGTTCAACGTACCCAACGCCGCTAAGAATATCGTGAAGTGATGGTTTGGGGGCTTACAGTTCGGGGCTGTTTTGTTTTTTGCGTGGTAACCTAAATATTAATGGTACTTCCCATACAAAATGGTCATACCAGTTTGATTTGTTCGAAAACGGCTCTAACAGTTTCAGCCAAAATTGATATTTAAGCTTAAGTGCGTAATGTTAACATAACTACATACTCAGTTTTAAGCTAAAAAATCGAATAACGGTACTTTTGAAATTTGGACATATCTCGAAAACGGTCCATACGATTGTAACCAAAATTAATTTCGAAGGTAATATGGTCATTTCTAACTTAATGGCAAGCTCAGTTTTTCTCTGTATTATCGTAAAATTAATTTTTGAAAAAAGTCATTTTTGAAAAATTTTGTTTCCTTTAGTTTACTAGAAAACGGCAATAGCGATTTTGACCAAATTGCAAACATAGAGTAAATTTGATGTTTCCAATATTATTGCGTCCTTAATTTTCAATTCGAATCACCGAAAACTCTGAACTGCTCATATCTCGAAAACCCCATTTTCGATTTCGATAAAGCTTTAAAAAAACCGAGTAATGCTTACATCTTGAACAATAGCTTGTTCTCGGTTTTCAGCTAAATAGTTAAGCAATAGTATTTTTCAAGCTAGACATTGCAATATTTATTACTTTTTTGTCTGCCAAATTTTACAAAAACCACTCTAACGATTTTGACCAAAATACATATTAAAGATAATATAAGTATTCTAAATAAAATCATGTACTTAGTTTTTCTCAACAAATTCGAACAAATCAATTTCTTAAATTACTACCCAAATTCCGATCTGTATTCAAAATATTTCGGTACAATTTTGAAATAATAACAATGCCCCAACTTCCAATGAAAATCCAATAACAGCTACGTAAAACTTCTAATTTTTTTCAACCATATATTGAATATGCACCCTAAAAATATTTCCAACAACTTGGAGCTTACACAGTCAGCAACTCCCACTTCATTTACATTAAAACTTTTGATGAACGAGAAAGTTACGTTCGACCCAGTCGTGTACTTTATTTTCTTCACATAAGCTGGGGTAAGGGGTTTCATCTGTAGCATTTATCAAATCAGACTTACTAAGTCTTGAAATTTAAATAAAACTTGTTATTCACAGCTTCTTTGCTCTGCTTACTAGACCAGATCACTTCCTACTGAGCTACGCCTTAGGCAAATCAATGAAATCGAACAATGAAAAACGTTACGTATACGACACCATCTCTCACCTGTGCAATATCAATCTCTGGCCCTACCGAAACTCAAACCAATGCCTTCACAACCTGCAAATCCTAACGACATTAGTTAGGATATCCAGTATTTATTTTTCCGAACAAAATCCTCTTTTATCGAATCGATTCAAGCCGAACGATAAATCCATAATTTCTACCAACCATAGATCGCCCCCACATTTGAAGCCTCCGCAGATATGACTAATGCTGCTACTTGCCACTCGTTTCTTCTTACTACGCATCAACCTACAACCGTGTATCATTAACCTAATTGACATAAAGCTAAGGGTTCTTATATAACCAACCGTCCGCCGCGCCGTCTACATGCCCAGTTATGACATCGCACCAAGGAAAAAAAAGAAGCAAAACAAGGTCTCTGGGGCAAACAACTTGAAATTCCGACAAAACATACAAAAGGAAACAAAAAAAAAATAGGAGAAAAATATCCTTAAAACATTTAAGTATTATCCTTACAATTTAACGTAACAAGCTCCTTGTGGAGGTAAACAGCATAACAACAACAGCGACAGGACAACAAGAAGGATGACACAAGTAAACAAATAAACAGGGCGTTCGTTTTCATTCTCTCGTTTTGCTGTCCCCCACCCACCAACAGGCAATGGACAGAACAGAACGATGGGGGCCGGACAGCTAACAAGTGTGCTCTGAACATCCCCAGTGTGCAAATCAAGATCTATACGGTGTTTTTTTTTTTTTTTCTTCATTTCACCCGCTTTTGGGTCAAGCTGGCACGCGTATTTACATACTGACACTTACAGGGGCACACGTACACCGGGTCTATTATCCACATAGGGAATGTGTAACGAGAGTGATGCTCCTAAACATCTTCCGTGTGACAGATTCCAGTTGTCAACATTTTGCCAGGCAATTAGCATGTCCCTGACTTTCTATTTTAAGCTTCTGTTGCTGCTGCAACTGCTGCTGGTATATCATTGTCTGAGCAAAAACAATTATCCTTGAAATCCCATGTGAGATATCTAGCCAAAGAAGACCTGTGTGTATCCACAAAGACTCCCGACGACGACGAATCCATTCATCATTTGGTTCATAAAGTTGTTGTTTGGTCGTCGTCGTCGTCGTCGTCGTCGATGGTGCGTCGTATAGTGGTCGGACGTAACGACGAATGCGAATTGGATTAAGCCTTCTCCCCCAAAACAACACAATTGCGGCAAGTTATTCCCAAGGAGGCCCACGCAGGATTCTCCACAAAGATCCAAATTGAATTACGTCGGACGGCAATAAAGGCAGCACACTGGCCAGACCAGACCCAAATCAGTATGAGCTTTGGGAGAACGAATGGATACACTGACTCGTCCTTTGTGTCAGATTTGTGAAATTCCATAGCCGCCTTCGCCGATGTTGACTGCTGGCCGGCTTGCCGGCGTTGACGGATACATTCAGTTTCAGAACTTTTGGGAGATTAAGTAGAATCAAATTAGGTACACAAAACGTTTGTCCTTCTTCGTAAGTTGTTGTTGTCGTTGGCCGTTTTTTGGGGGCTGTGTGGTGACGGTTGATTGAATGGTCATGTGTGTGATGGAGTTTGGCGTCAATGTTAACTGGTGGTCAATCGAATTGTGTTTTGTCTGATCGTTGATGAGACACGATGATTACAAATGCAATTTGCCTTGATTCACTCAACCTTTTGAGCCAAATACAAAGGGGGAGGATACAAAGTTTGACCGTTTTACCCAGTAAAAGAAATAAAACAGAAACGACAAATGATGAGTTGTTGTAATTGGATTTCATATTGTAAATGATGTCCTTGATACGATTGTGTCTAAGCTACTTTTCTTCCAAGTCGTATATGGCTGGAGGATGTCAATGAGCGAGACTCGTTTAAATTTAAACTGGCTGAAGATGGTCTGAGTTTTAATTGAGTTAGGTGGTGGATGTTTATAGACTTGTTGCAATGAGGGCCGGAGTTGAAATAGAGGGCTTTTGAGTTGGCAGTAATTATTGGTATAATGAGAACTAAAATAAACGGTCTTTGATTTCGCCTTCTTTGGTGAAAAAGTCAATACCCCCGGTACTAAATTTTCCCAAGTCGAACGAACTTGGATGACATTCGAACTCTCGAAAAATTTAAGCGAATAGAAAGGCTTTGAAATTATCGAGTCATAAGTTGGATAAAATGGGTCCAAAATGGAAAAGTCGGTCCGTGAAACGCAGGTCTATATCAAAATGGTGCTCTTCGCAACCGACCACGGCATGGCTCGATAAACCACAACAATCCTAACTTTAGTAAAGCTATTCCGATTTTCTAAGCAGTAACGCTCATTCAAAGTTTCGTTAAAGTAATCTAAAGCCATCCGTCCACTGCGTCCGCAATTTATCCACCAGTTTGCCCAACAGTTTTTGTTGGTTCTTAAGTTGAACAAACAAATGTTTAAGCTAATTCACTATTGTAAGAAAACAGCGGTAACACTTCTAGTTTATATGTTATCAACTGTAAAGTCTTCGATATGAACATTTTTTATGTACTTTTACTTATGTCTTATAAACATTTTCGAGAGTTTTTACACAAGAGAATTAGACAGTAAGTTTCGTGACAGAGTTCGATTTAGACAGACATTCCGAGAAGTGCTTTGTTAATAAATGTTTTAAAAAAGATTAAACTTGGGTAATTGTTTTTTTTATTTTTGACCGTCCTTACACTATTGCGTACGAATTCAGCTACCGTAAAATCGTTGCTCAACTCGATGCACAACCATGTTCAATGAGCTTGTACACTATCTGTACGCTTAGCAACGACCTACAATCAGATCTAACACGTTTGTTGCTCAAAATTGGGAGCATTGTACATTAGAGTTGAAAATAATGATTCAAAATTTATGCATTGCGCACTTCGTGGACGACGGGCATAATTTTTATATAATTTTAAGCCGAGCAAAATCATCTTCTTTTGTAAATGGGTTTCATCGGAGGGCGGGTTGCTTTTGTACAGTTATTATTAAGACTGTCCACGGAAGATTTCTGAAATTTCGGACTAATAACAGGGCCTTTCAAAAGATTCCTTAAGGCCTCCATATTAAATTTACTGTCGGCCGCAATATTCTACTTCAAATTGAAAAATTCATAAAATTCAAACTGGATACTAAATGTGGTAATAAGTACAGTGAAACCACTTAACTGAAAACCGTTTAATTGAAAAATCCGCTTATTTAAACTTTATAATTAATCCCCTTGTATTTTTCAAAAAATTTCATACAAATAACTCCGCTTTATTGAAACCCTCTTAAGAGAAAAGCTCGGATCTAAAACACAATTTCTTTAAAACATCATAACTTTTAATAGAAAAAACTCCGCTTAAATGAAACAAATGAAAATATATACAAACTTACATCGCATCCATAAAAGGGTAATGGTAGCGAGCAGACGTTGAATGCATCCATTTTTTTGCATTATTCACCTTTCACGACCACTTTACCTCTGACATTGACAGATGTAAATTCTGGCGACATTTATGCATAATATTTTTTTGTTTATTTGAATAGGGTTTTTTTACATTTAAGTTCAGCTCCCCAGAAATCGTTAGTCTTCAAATTTTGTTAATAAATACTGAAATGTGATTATTTTCAATATTTTTTGTTTATAAATAAATGGATAAACTTTGTTTTGTTAACTTACTAAATTATAGTAAATTTATTCATTATTATTATAATAATTTGTTTTGATGAAAAAATTTGTCCAGGGTCCGCTTTACTGAAACTTTTTTTCAGTTATCCGGGGTTCGCTTAACTGAAGCTGAAACTGAAGTTAAAGTTTTTTGTATCTAATTTCACTTAAGCGGTTTTGTCTGTATCTCTATATCAGCCCTTTTTTGATATAATCAATATTAAGGCCTTAGGTCTACCAAACATTCAGCGGAGCAGATAAAAAACCCACCATCTGACATCCCGCCAAAAGACTTTTCACTTTAGTTTCCGTGCAACCAATCCAATCAAGACATCTACCACTTGAGACAAAGTATCGCATTGATGACAACAGTGATGAGGGCGGTAATTATTATGACGACACGATGACGATGACGAAAGTATTCACATTAGCAAATTTCGTACATCTAGTTCCATCACGTACCCACAGAGATCCTCAATCCAAACAAAAGATGCATTAAACTTTCATATTTGCGTCGAGCTCCTTACCTCGTATGTACTTTGGAGCGCACATAGTATACGCCATCTGCCATCATCAATCTTTCTGGTACACTCTGCTCCGCCTGACAGCTTTTGCTACTTCGCTGCTAACTGCTCCCATTGCATGCCCGCAGCATCCGGTGATCCTTCACGCATTACTTATTTAAAAGTTATTTCCTGTTTGGTTGCTAATTTTTGGGCGAAGCTCCACATCTGTTTGTCGTCATTGTCCACCAGGCCACCCAAAAACTGCCGTCTTCCCCAAAGGGTGGGTGCAAAACTTGAGACCAAAACTAAATTGTTCACTCTTATGAGTTGTGATTAGCTGAATATTATGACAGAAGTATGTGAGGAGACTTGGAAATCGAGACACGGTAGAAACTTTCTCATTATCACACAATAATGGTAATGGAGAGTCCTTTTGTCAAATGTGAGCTGAGTGCAAAATGATATCTCCGTGACATTGTCATTAGTGTCGGGTTTAAGTTTCTGCCCATTAGATACATCCGGATACGAGTATTAGAAGTTTAGCTTTGATGGAAGAAGTTGGCGAAAACGAGGGAAGGGGGGCATGTTTAATCTGGTCAAATGGCGACGAGTTAAGACAATGGCTGCCTACGCTATTCTGTGTAATGTACGGCTACTTACAATGGAATGCGCTCGTCACGCGTATTTATCACTGATGAGGAGAGAGAAGCGGTTCCGTTGGCTATTCCGCTTCGATTTCGGAACGAGAGGAATGTTATTTCAACATTGATTTTTGAAGGTTTTTTTTCTTTCTGAGCCTATTGTGGACCGCGGGCTCAACCAACAAGACCCTTGGCTCCTACTAGCTGCCACACCAAGTTGGTTAAGGTCGCTCTCCAATGACGAGTTACCTCAGTCAGGTTCTTCGTCTCCTGCGTTACTACCACAACATCTGCCCAGAACAACCTTCGCCCATGTCACTAGTTTCCTATTTGAAACTCCATTCCATTCCACCGTTCAGCTACTCCTTTAACGAGCATTTTGTGGGTGAGCTACGATATATCCAATACATCGTTCCTTGTAATACCACATACCCCTGTGGAACGTGCGAAGCATCCGCTTGGTACATGGAACCGTTTACAATTTCCAAGGAGCCTCAGTTTGTTTGCATTCCAAACAAACACATTTTTCTGTATACATCCCGACATCCTTACTCCATACATCGATTATTGAGGTTATTGTTTGCCGCCCTCATATCTTCTTGCTCGTGTGCATAAACTTCCATGAACGCTTAGCCATTGTTTCCTTATTCTTTAGGTTCAATGTGGCGAGAATATCCTTTCTCAAAGGGGGGCAACCTACTCCTGCCTGCTGCACGAAAGTGTACTTTGCAATCAACTGCATTAAACGCGTGCATGCAGGAGAATTGATGTTATTGGGTTGAGGTAGAAAATCTCTGCTAGAATGCGCCTATAAAGTGTATTTAAGTATTTAAGCGATTTTCCCACATTCTACAGGGAAGGTTGCATATTTTGTTTTCTATTCCCCACACCTGTTGTAGGTGGGAAAAATGATCGAAAGTTTTTCCCTTTTTTTCTGAATTGCAAGTGAAGAGTGCGCTATATGGTGGCGGGATATACACAATGCAGTTATTGTGTTTGAGTGGAAGAGGTTTTTTTTTCTGTTTTCCCATGATAATGGAGCGTTTTAAATACTTTCAGAGTGTGAAGGAGTTGGATGCTTTTAGATGGTTTGCAAGAGTGAAATTTTGAGCACTTGATGATTTTATTCCGCGAAATATTAAAAAATGGATTTTGTACAAGGTTTTTGTTTTTTTCGTTCAATAGTGTTTATTGCTTTTGGGATTTACGAGCGGCTCGGGAGTTTATATTTAAAGTGGGGAAAGGTTCGCCCGTAGCAGCGCTATTGTTTGTGGAACCTAAATGGTGGAAAGAGTTTAAAAGGTACCTACCTATGATGGTAATCAAACATGTTTATACTTTTCCTTCTTTATCTCATTCTCATTCTCCGAACTTTAGGGGTTCCTACCATAAACTAAGTATTAAATAGAACGTCAGCTCTTACAACTTAAGAGAATTTGCCTACAAGCTGTTTTCCGTGTTGCTATGTGGCAAAGTATGTGTACCATGTTAAAGTAGATTAGCCGCACACATACACTCGCACATAGGAACCTGACAGATGCCTGACAGTTCATTCTGTGGTAACATTGGAATATATTCAAATAATTCAAATAATTGCCCGTTATCGGGACGTGTTAAGAAAACGGTGGGTATGGTGTGGTTAATTTAGTAACGCATAGGTATGAATATTAGGATTCCTTTCATTTTATCTAGATAATCTTTATAGTACGGGATGCTTACATTTTTGTTGTAGACAATGGAAATCGATAAACTATATGAACCATTGACAAAAATATAAAAACGCTTATTAATATAAAAAATATCTGATTACTAATGATTAGAATCGTATAAACTAAAAGAAAATTTTAAGCAGCAAAACTTAAGTACGTGAGACATATCAGGGTACAAATCAGTAAACATGTTTATTTCCAGTTTTGCTTATTTAAATTTTAAGTTTCGTTCTTTCCTGTACATTTTAAAGAAAATGAATTTTTGTTGATTGTGTCTACTAGACATTTTCTTTTTATTATAAATGAACATTATTCATATTCTCGAAAACACAATAATTTTAGGAACAAAAATATCTTATTTTATTTCACACATTATTCCTTTGTTTTTTTATGTTGATTATACATTCGCTATTATACATTTTTTAGAATATCTACATGTTTTCGTGGTGAAATAAAACAAAGAATTTTAACTCTCAGAACGCATCCATCAGATGACAGAGACTCACAAAATACACTCACTTTCAGTCAGTGTTCTTAACACTCTCTCTTTATTTTTCACACGATGCGTGTTTATTTTCCCTTTTCACTAAACTCAAACTACCTTAGTTTTTTATGGAAAACATACTTTTAAAGGTAAAATTTGTATTGTTCATATTAAAATAATCTTAAGTATAAAAATCGCAATTTGCTAACATTATAATGATTATTTTTTGGCAACAGAAATGTTTGCTTTTCAGGCAAATCTCTTTTTTATGTACTACATTTAGTGCTTTGATATTCATAGTGAAATGTATTTTGAGTGTTTTTCTGCCAGATTATTGATAGTCCAACAGTTATGACATTTTTTCCTTTTACACAGGAAATTTTTCAAAAATTGAAATTCCCACAAAAAGGTAGAGATACCACGATGTAGGAACATTGCTGAGTGTTAGTATTTTATTATACCTCCCGTCATTTAGAATTCATTTTTTTGCTGCTTCACACGTATTCACAGATAAAAAATTTAAGAGAAAATATTATTTTCAATATTTGGGGGGAATCGGGTAGGTGCGCGGGAGCTGACGGTCTATTTAATACTTAGTTTATGGTTCCTACGGTTCGTCTCTTTAATCCCAATAACGAATAAGCTGGCTATCACATTTTTACCTTTTTTCGGGCTTTGCTAAAACAGCATCTATCTAAATAGAAAAATATGAATATTTGTCTGTCTGCTCTTGTATAGGTACTTGTGATGAAACTTTGGTGGGTTGTTCTGCACCCGTTCGCTAAGTTTTCTGACGGTTTACAACTTATAGCAGAAAATACTTCGCGCGCGGCTGTGCTAGTAAATAGTAAACGGCTTCGCTGGTGTTTACTGATTTTTTTTTTAAATCTGTGTCTCCGGTGGGGCAGTCTACTCTTGACACTACTCGCTGATAGATGTCTAACTGTATGTGGGTTTTCAAAACTGTTCCTACAAGATCTCTTAGCTGACTAGAAAATGTATTTTTTTTTTTCCAAAATTCAGCATTTTCACAGACATCCATACAGAAACTCGATTTTTATTGGTTTCTGTAAAACCTAAATACCTAGTCCTAGCAAACACTGTAACCACTACACCATGACAAAGGCTAATTTATTTGCCAGCCCTTGGCACAACTGAATGTGTGAGCGCAGTGCTTCAGTGGTTAGTGGCTGGACTACAGAGCCATTGGTCCCAAATTCAATTGCCGAAAAAAAGTTTAAAAAAAAACGGTCCAAGCTTTTCTTTTACTGCGCTTCCTCTCGCGAACATTTGACTAACATCCGACAGAATAACAGACAAGGGCTTCTCAATTCAGCTTGGCATAAAATTGTAGCTCCCTTTCACCCGTCCCAAAAATGTGAGTGGTTTTGAGAAGCTTTATAAAACTGATGCGTCAGCTACCGATTTATTTAATAGTGAACATCAGAGACAATAATGAGACCACCAACTCCGGCCGATTTCCCGTTACTTAGCCTACAAGCTATATTTTTATGGAGTGTACACATCTGGTGCGCTAGTATTGTTACATAGAAAATCGTATTGACAAATGTCACGAAACTTCAAAAATTCCGGCTCACCAACACACTCCCAGCAGATATGAGACACTTCCGCTGTGGGCAAAGTTGCTGGCAGAGTTCATAGAGTTTTATCCGTTAAATTTGAAATTGTTCGTTACGTGTGGATAATATTTTTTTTTAGGAATAAGTGCACATTTGCTTAAAATGTTCATGAAAAATTAACAATGTAGATTGGTTGAGGGAAAATGAAAACATTTTAAGCAAATTTTCTTCATTATTTAAGAAAAATTTACACACGAAATCGAAGTTAATGCTATCCAAAAGCGGAAAATACGCAGCCATCTCTGTCCTAATATGTTTCTAGTATATAGAACATTAACTTTAGATAATTTTACTAACCAAACAAATCAAATTATTCGCCTTTTAACAATTTATAATAACTAACCAATTGCTTTCAGTAATATAAAAATGTGGAATTCCTGAACTCTTTCACATTTCCCCATGGTTGCCGCGGTTGGCAGCATTTATTTTTGTAGTTTTTGTGTGTTTTTGCATGTCACACTGATTCTTTTTTGACATAACACCGATAGGAATACAAAATGGCGAATTTGAAAAAAAATTGAGGGGCCCAGCGGCAAGAGGATTGTGAGTTGGGGGTCTCAGTATGATTTGTCTATGGTGAACATGATCAGAGACCATAAAAAATAGATCACTCAGCTTTGGTCATGAAACCAAAATGTGTTCTTAAACCCAATGAGGAAATTCTTATTGAAGCTTTATACTTTTTCTTTTCAGGTCGCCAATGGGTATTCATTTCAAATTTAAATTTCAAACCGTGGTCAGAGAGGAAGCGCAGCTCAGTGGGCATCATAGCAAAATGTTTTTCCAACCGAATCCACTGAAGCGGAAACCACACTCAAAATGCCATGAAAAATTTGGATCCCCTTAGCTGTAGCATTTCTTGTTGCTCCCTGTTGATACGCAGATATCTAAAGGTAGGCCGCTCACTCTGACTGTACATACACAATAAGAACCGACAAAATAAAGAACTCGACTCCGGCAGCCAATGATACTGATGACGATGATGATGGCCCGTCGGTTTAAGCACTCTTCCGTTCAAACAAAGTCGAATGCGAAATGCGAATATTATAAGGTCCAGTATGGTATATGCGAGCCCTCTTATTAAGTTGCTGCATGGAGTAATTTTTTTTAACGCTTTGGTCATTCTCATTCTCCTACGGAATCCGAAAGTAGGACCTTCAGAAGAGACAAAAAATACCCGAAACCTTCGAGTGTAGGTACATATGCATTGAATAGGATTGAACCATTTTGCACAAAGGATACCCCCTGCTCGCTCGTAGGACAGGGTTTATCCTTTTGCTCTTCTGGCGTTTCGGTTTTATCCTTTTGCTGAGAATGAGCCTTCGACATCGACATCGTTAGTCAGTCGATTCACGTGTGGCCGAATCGAATCGAATTTAAATTTTTTATCTGCATGTATCCTTTACGGGGATTTTATTTCTTATGTTTGCGTATTTATCCATATCCTGCGTCCCTTTTCCGGAATTTTTTCTCTTATTTTTTTGGATATTTTTTTTTATTTCCCGAACGATGTCCCTTCTGCTATTGCTGTTTGATGCTGAATTATCATTTCCTTTTGACTTCATTATGTGGTGCTGCTGTTGGTGCCATTGACAGTGTGTCACATACGGAAAGGGATTGCTTCATTGGATGGGTCTATATCATCATATCCCAAGTCTTCTCGTGAATGTCCTTTTTTTCTGCCTATACACGCATTCGTTCGGTGTGTGGAACCGCAGAGACTTCCAAGTGACAGTGACAGCACGCAGGAGTGGGACAGATTCCCCAATGGACCGGAAATCAGATTTAATTCAATAATTTGATGATTCGGTTTATTTGGTTGTGCGTTCGTGTGACGATGTATTTTTTTTGTTCTCTTCTTTTGGTGGCATTTCAATTTCTTTCTTGCGGCCAGTATATGCTGTGGGAATCCTCGGACTCGGTTGTCGTTCTCACGTACATATGTGTTGCGGAAATTTGATGGGCTAGCCCCTGTCATTCGCATAAAAGAAACTCATTATATTGGGAGAATGCTCGACCATTGGAATTAGGAAATACTGCCGCTACGGAGGAAATGGTTATGATGTTGGAGATTACTTAAATATCTGCAAGTGGCTTAGGGGCAAATGTGCGTATTTAGACAGCGATTGAAATTTATAGAAAAGCGGTTGTAGATACTAGGTCATAATTAAATTGAGGAGAGTGGGTTGGTTGGTTGGGTGGGCAAGATGTGTAGTCAAACTTGGGAGTTAAAATAATTTAAATTGATGTCTGTTTCTTTGAGAAGCCATGTGATTTCTATCATCTCACTTTGCGCACAGCAACAAAATAAGCAATCATCGTATGGCACTCGAGAAATTCTTAAACTGAAAGTGAAAGGCATTGAGCTGCCTTCTAATAATCCGCTTTATGTAGGTATGCCTGCCTGGTTCCATTATGAATAAGATCCTTTCTGAAATTGTTAAGTTCCCTACACCGCTTCGCCACACTCTTTAAATTTATTGATTGCCTGTATTATTAATTCTAAAACCACACACAAAAGGACATTACTTTCCTTAATGCATTTCACATTCCATCCGTAGTCCTTCTGCAAAATTTCAACGGTTTTCCTGACCAAATTTGGACCAGAAATTATGTTTCGCAGAAAAAAAAAAACCATCTCCGAAAGGTGTGTAAAGTATTTTGCGGTCGTTGTTTTGACCTCTGCGAATGGCGACTGGCAGAGACGATGAACATTTGGCCAGTCCAACGTCCAACTGCGTGGTCCACCAGCCAAAGTCGTTAACAACACTTATGTGTGTATCCTTCTTTTCTCTTCGCCCCTCTCTCTCTCTCAACCACTGCAATCATTAAGGTATGCCGTTGCCGCTGCATAAACTCCACACACATGCACCCGTAAAATCGCATCAAAGTCAAATACAATTCATTTAGAATACAAATCCAATTCGAAAGGGAATCGAATTCTTCTGCTAACTTAATCAACTGGCATTAGATTTTCGATTTTCATCTGTGAATGGCGAATCCGTGCATCGCAGAGTAGAAAACTAGATCCTCTGCCAGAACGGAACAAATTCCCATGCCGCTGTCTGAATGTCGAAATCCAAAAATTAATCGAAAATCATCTACAGAGACAGGGACCATATAGAAAGAAGCACTGGGAACTAATTATGAAACGGAAATTATGAGGACGTACAAAAGGACGACGAGCAAACAATACAAGACCAGAACAATGTGTGTTCTTTTTCCGTGTGGACTCGAACAATGTCCAACTGGATCCAATTTATTTAAGATAGATAGAGGGATGAGCGAGTACTATTGGTGACGTTGCTGTAAGGGAATATTGCTGAGGAGTTTGCTAAAAAATGAAAGAAATGACAACAAAAAGCAACAAATGCGGTCAGGTGCCGCACGGGGAATTGTCACTGGTCAGGTGAACAATGCCGATAGCGTTTTTCTATTCGGTACACTGCTCTGTTGTGTGGTCACGTCAGATGGATTTGAATATGTTATAGGGTTGTGGTTCAGATTGTTATATTTCGATATAAGAGTAGCAAAATATGATCGGCAGGTGGAGTGGGTCGAAAGATGATAGGACAGTGCATTAATTGATTGTCCTTACATCTTTACCTTTACAAATAAAAGTGTACAAAGAGTTGCTAAAAAAAGTCTGCAGCTTCACCCTCCTTGAGGATGACGGCCGTCTCAAAAGGATTGACTGAAAGAACGTGTACAAAACACCCACGCTTTTGAACAATTGGTCCGGAACACTGCCATATCACCCGCATACAACATGGAATTATTGCAGACGTGCGACCACATGTACCATAACAGAGCAGACAACCATAGACAAACCATACTGAGACCCCCAACTCACAATCCTCTTGCCGCTGGCCCCCTCAGTTTTTTTTTCAAATTCGCCATTTTGTTTTCCTATCGGTGTTATGTCAAAAAAGAATCCGTGTGACATGCAAAAACATACAAAAAATGCAAAAATAAATGCTGCCAACCTCGGCAACCGTGGGGAAATGTGAATGAGTTCGGGAGTACCACATTTTTTCATTACTGAACGCCATTGGTTAGTTATTATAAATTGTTAAAAGGCGAATAATTTGATTTGTTTGGTTAATTAAACTACCTAAAATAGATGTTCTATATACTAGAAACATATTAGAACAAACATGGTTGTGTATTTTCCGCTTTTGGATAGCATTAACTTCGATTTCGTGTGTAAATTTTTCTTAAATAATGAAGAAAATTTGCTTAAAATGTTTTCATTTTCCCTCAACCAATCTACATTGTTAATTTTTCATGAACATTTTAAGCAAATGTGCACTTATTCCTAAAAAAAAATATTATCCACACGTAACGAACAATTTCAAATTAAACGGATAAAATTCTATGAACTCTGCCAGCAACTTTGCCCACAGCGGAAGTGTCTCATATCTCCTGGGAGTGTGTTGGTGAGCAGAATTTTTGAAGTTTCGTGACATTTGTCAATACGATTTTCTATTTAAGAATACTAGCGCACCAAACGTGAACAGTCCATAAAAATATAGCTTGTAGGCTAAGTAACGGGAAATCGGCCGGAGTTGGTGGTCTCAGTATTGTCTCTGCAGACAACTTCTGTTAATACTTGTCACAATTCAGTCACAAATGTCCGTCTCCGTATCAGTATTTAAAAAAAAAAAATAAAAAAATTGAACACACAAAGCAACCCATAACCATTTCAACACTCATATTTCCGTGATGCTCCGCGCACGTGATGCAGAAAAATCTTGTTTTACGGTTTTTCTTGGAATCGCAGAAAACAAAATTTGTGTGGTTGTTGATTTTCAGGGAGAAATTTCAAAGTATCACCTAAAATGGCATCAAGGTTCCTTCTTAGGCATCGCCTCAAAGTTGGTACTTCGCGACGATGACGCAACAAGGACTCTATCAATTTGTGTGACACCTCTTTCAGAAGTGATCGTCTTGTCAATGGTTTTGCTTATTACGGCTGCTATTATGGACGTGGATTACAAAAGAGTTGACAATAGACATATTTAATGTCCCAAAAAAGCAGCATAGTGGTCATCTTTATGTTTTCGGGCTGCAAGACATATTATCATACATTTGGTCAAAGGCATCTACTGCACGCTTCTTGGAATTCAAAAATTTGTATGGAATATATGTATATACTTAGTCCTTTCTATGAAATTTCCGCACATCAGTTCATTGTATAAGGTAAATATATATAACATGCAACAATAAAAATTTTTAACACTATTCATAAACATAGGTACCTGAGACACCTTGCACGTAAAATATAAAAAAAACTTTACTCTATATGCACCAACAAAACTTGCGCAACACTAAGCTCTCTCTCTGTTCTAGGAAGGTACTGAAACGCACCTGTTTGAATATCTTTCACACCGTATGCTGTGATCGATTAATCAACTGAGAGGGTCTGTGAGACCCATGTTTATGAATCTAGGGTTAAAGCATTATGCTTAATGAAGCTATTTTTATTTATACGAACATAGTACTCCAGGAACTTGCATCCATTCTTTGAGCTCTCAGTTGTCAATTTCGTTAGCCGGTGACGCTGTCAAGTGTTTTGTGAAAGCGATTTTTATTCCCAAGCTATCTTTAAGGCGGACACTTCTTATAAGAAGGAAGCCAATCATCGAATTCCGCATAAATCGCATGTTTCTTTCTTCCACTCGTCCAAAAATTAACACGGAATTTTATCAGACTTGAAGGCTAACGCATAATGCATCTATCCAGCATCTCCAGTTAGTACTCTATATTGGTTAGGTAAATAACCTCAAGTTTCGGCCTTAACAAACGTTAGCTTGAAATAGAATTCATGTGCACAGCTAAATAGCTGCTGGAAAATGCCTTTTTCGATTTGTACTGAAAACTGTTGCAAGATCGTACTGAAATTGAGCCAGTTGTATTGAAAACATTTTTTCGTATACAGAAGTGAATTCAAAATATTTTATTTTCAAAAACATAAACAAAAAAAAATTACCAAAACATTAACATTAATGATTCCATAGCAAAACTATCCATACCTAAAAAAAAAGTTCATATTTTGAATCTAACATCTGAGAGACAGTTTTTCATTGCTGCCATCCGCCTCTGGAACTCACTTCCGCGCAATCTAAGAGAGCTGAATGATACACGTCGATTCAGAATCGAATTAGGGCTTTTCCTGACAAATCGGAACAACTAGTTTTTGTTTTTGTTTTTTTTTTTCTCTGTTTCAAGCAAATTCAAATTAATTTTATTTCTTATTTCTTATTTTAATTCTTTTATTTAAATCATGTAAATATTAGTAAAGTTATTTTCCAAGTCATATTTACTTTCGAATTTTATTTTATTATCAATGTAATTATACTATTTAACTATCACAGAATTATAAGTAATGTACTCTTACTGTGTTAGCATATACTCAATAAACGTCAACTTAAAACTTAAACTTATGAGCTCTTTAGGGTTTTTACTCTCAATTTGCACATTCATCTTCAAAATGTTGCCCTGAACTTGAAACTCAGAACAGGATGAGTTTCTAATAAAAATGTTTGTTTCACTCAAAGCCCAGCAAGTGTCGACTTGAAGTCGGTCTCGACATTTGGACTTTATTAATGTCTAACAAGTAAAAATCCTTTCGACATTATTTGCTGATGAGTGAGGAATAGCGAGAACGGCTTGAGCAATTTTGTAAATATTTTCAAACATCAGCTTTTAATTGAATTTACTTGCCCAAAATTCTGAAATTGAATAATATTTAAATTGCTGAATTATTTAGTAGTCGGCTCTATATTCATTGTTAATTTGTTTAATATTCTTTTTTTCATTAGGGAAAAAATTCAAAAACAAAATTCAATATAAAAGTAGATTTTCCTGATACAACTGCTTCTGATGTAAAATACTCCAGAAAATTTAGAAAGGAATTTTGAATATTAATTTTCTTGCTTATGTCTTCCAAAATGACATAAAAACATCATCATCTGGATTATTTTAATTGTTTTCTTTAGGAAAAGCTTTACAAATTGCAAGATGGAGATGGATAAATTGTATCGAATTAAGGCAAATTGTACTTTTGTACTCGAGCACACTCATTTGTATCGAATTCGATACAAATGTATCGACTTTTCGATCCCTAGCCGACTATGGTAAATATCTCTGCAACAAGTCGGCTTTAAGTGTGTCCGCCTGTTTAATGTGACAGCGTCAATTCACGTAATCGCTTTTTACTCAACCTAGGGCCCTATGAGGTCTTCCAATTATAAGATCATTAAGCTGCATTGTGACTCCTAAAAAAATGCTAATCCCTGTTTATGGTCTCCAGATACCTAATTCAAAACTTACCGATAATTTCCGCCATGTAACGTCCAGTGTACGAGTATTAGAGTTCCCTGCTAACTGGAACTCGCCTTTTCAGGTAAGGTCCTTCTCAGATGGCTCTAAAGTGCGATATTAGTAGCCCCTCCGGGCATCAATGGATCTAATTCGCGCAGTACAAAAACGTCAACTATTTTCAAATGCTCTCGACTTACCTCCTCCCATTTGAAGAGTACAAACTTATTTCCTCTCCATATACTGTGACATTAATTGCCCACTTTAGTCGTCCTCGGACGATCAGCGACCATCAACAAAATAACCGCCAACAGCAATCGACTACCGCACGCACTCTCCCATGTCACATTAGACGCAATTAAGTGCTCAGCTTACCTGAATACGCCACCACTGACTCTGATGGAGATCCATCACACCCGCTGCTATTTGTGCTACTGCCGATGATGCTCATTCCCGATATATATTACCCCGTCGTTAACGCAGACCACCCATGCCAACGAACTAATTAGGAAGTTTCAGCAGCATCGCAGGATTGTCTCTGGACTTTGTAGGAATCAAAATGGAGAAGGTAGGTAGCACAACCACAATGGTATCCTGCAGAGTAATTTTCTGCGCCATATGCTGCTCAGCTCAGTGCAATCTGCTTCTGCAGTTGTCCTCTTGTAAATGACCGAAGCGAGCCACACTCTGTGCATAAATACGAGTATCCGCAAAAAGAAGAAAAGGTAAAGAAGCGATTGAGGACAAAAAGCCGCCGGCATTCATCATCTCACTTAACTCGCATGGAATGCGAATGTGTTGTTTGTATTATAGAGAGAACTGAATTTGAGTCGTTCTCCGTAATCTTTCCGATCCTGCCTTGATGATTGAATAAATTTTCATTCATAATTCAGTCGAGCTGTTTTTGTCTTGTTGATGCAGCGAATGCGAGGAGGAAGACTGCCAAAGAACGCCAGGTGAAGATCGCCGTTGTTCGTTTTTTGTCTTCTCTTTTTTTTTGTTGTTGCGAAAACCCGCCTGGCCTTAGGCTAACAATATGTTCCCTTTTGCGCTGTGTAATTGGGATTGTGTGCTGTGGTCGTGGGCATTGCCATTCGTATGTCAGGGGATAAACAAATACAATACATGAAGAAAGAAAAAGGATCAATCGATAGCAGTTTTAAATTGCAAATGGGTGAATGTATTACGGGCTCCTTTGTCTGGCATACGAAAAGGTATACAATCCCTAACCCGTAGGAGAGCCGCACAGGCGGCAGTTAATATTCTTATTGAATTGGTGCTGTTAAATTCCTGTTATTATTGTGGACTTTTGATTTTTATCAACTCTCGGGAGCAGCAGATGTGTAATTGTAATAAGACCTCGCCTGGTAGTATACCTACGCACATAATAATTGAAACTGGAGTGGAAGTCCGACATGCGGTGGATGTGAGCTAGATGGGATATTACTCCAGTGGAATGTATTCCCTTTGTTGTCAAAATACACATGGAATTTAGGGCTCCTTGAAAGGAAAGTGAAAATAAATTAATATAGAAATAGAAGGCAAGTTTTCAAAGGAGCATTATTAAAACTCAAAAGTCTTTTCGGCTGCTTGACTGTTTGTCAGACCTTCAGTCTTGCTGGAACAATTTATGAACTTAATACTATCACAATTCGTCATTGGTAAGAACTAATATTTCAGGACTAATATCTTATACTATTCAATTTATTTTTATCCTAATTGAGTGTTCTATTTAGTTGTTACAAGGATGGCTAACTAGAGGCAGCTTTGTCGCTTAGCGAGCTTCCAAGTACATAAAAGAATTGCGTATGGGGTATTCAAATTGCTTTCCTTCCTTCATTTGCAATGTCCCACTTATCCACTAAAAGAGTCGCAGTCTTAGGATACTTAAGATTGAAGCCTTCAAAACTGTCGATGTTTCGCTATCAAACTCAATCTAAGCGAGGACGAGGAGAGATTTCAGACGTTCCAGAATCCGAATTAGGGACATGCATTTTACGTGACCAAACCACGAACGCATGGACCGTTCCATCCGAATGGTTGCAGAATGGCCTAGATGTCTCAGATTCGAACCAAAACTTTTCATTGCTTCTTCCATTACTCGAACTGACATTTGCTCCGTTTTATTCAAGATTGATTTGCCTGAGTTTGCTCCTCAGTTGACGCAAGGAATGGTGCTAAGTTCATTACAAATACTGTAAGTAAAATAGTAACTCCGGTTCAAATATAGTCACATAGGCTAGCCTTTCACGTGGGACTTAAATTGGTACTCAAATTCAAAAATATTGACCAACTTTAAATCAACAATCTCTACCTAAAGTAAGCATAAAGTAGACAAACCTAAATTCCCCAGTCTTCAATCCGCAACTCAACAACATCGCCAGCAATTCAACAGGGCAATTCAGACGAGCCCTGGAAAGGTCTCTAGTTATATATTTTATCCTATATGTTGCTTCGGAAATAAAATTCAGGGCACACTCAAAATCCAATGAAGATAGCCTTTGTCGTAGCAGTTAAAGGAGTACTCTCTTTACAGATTTTACAGGATACGATTTAAGGATGAATTAGGCGACTTAAGCCCACAACGATTAAGTCAAAAAAATAAAACTGCGCATTGAAACACGAAGAACTCTACACTGGCTCACGGACTTTATGATTTTAAAACAAAATGGCAACGGAATATAGGTATAAGGACGGAGGTAGAAGCGCGGTTGTCACTTGCATACAAAATTAACTACCAAAATTGGAAAAAAAAGTTTCCAAACCAAATAAAATTTATCAAAAATCTGGAGACGTTGATAAAACATTTTTAAAACATAAAAAAACATATGTCTTTTAAAATATTCAATTTGGTACATTAGGTTTGTAGGAACTTAGTCAGTCTTTAAGTAGTTAAACAACGACTACTTTATAAAATAAAACAAATCTGCTTTAATTACTTCTACTCACCAAAAGCATGATTTTCTGAACTCAAATTATTTTATTTGATTTTTAAAAATTGCTTGTTTAAAAACAAACATTTATAAAACATAAGACTCAGTAAGGAACGTAGTAGGAACTTTGTCAGTCTAAACAATTAAACAACGTCAACAACGTTGTGCACAAAATTACCAGCTGTTAGAAAGGCATGGGATCATCTAAATAATATGATTAACTAACATTTCCATATCTAAATGTAGTTATAAACAAAAATATTTCAAAGTCAACCATCTGTCAAAAGAAGAAAATGAGTGCATTCAGTAATTTTTTGAACAAAACAGGTTGGGTGGTGCTTTCACTCAGAAACAGTAAGGCAGCATTTTAATGAATTGATATCGGAGTTCGTATTTTTGGTGCTCCTGCTCAAAAAGTTACCAAAATCAAATAAAAATTACCAAATTACCAAAACTCAAAAAGCAGAAAAAAAATTACCAAAGTGGCAACCGTGGGTAGAAGGAGAAGTTTGTTAGTTTAAGTTAGGACGTTGGTTCATCGTGACCGAAGTGAGTATAAATAAGCACATGCAGAGACTAAGTACCGTCGAAAATTGTCATCGCTACTTGTAGGTATATTCTTCAACAGCATACATGAGTAGCTTACGAGCTGGCTTAAGGGAATAGTTCATCGCTGGTAATCTAGCCGTAACTATGTATGCTGTGTATGTATTTAACTTTTAGAATATTGCTGGTTGTGATCCAATCCTTAGTTCGGACTTCCCTTCTGCACGATTTAACATTTTGACCTAAAATGATTGCCAGCCTCTACCAAAAGTGACCCCACCCCACAAGTTGAAACAAATCATAATGTCATAAAATTCTCTAAACGAAAATACTCAAGTTTTGTATTTTCCCACATCAAATCGTTTTTTATCTACAAAAAAAAACACCATTCATACCTAGTCCTTACTGTATAGCGACATAAGTCCTCCATTATGCCACTTAAGAAATTGTAAAGAAAAAATCTCCTTTCTTTTACTTTTCACGTACAACTCAGACAGGATATCAAATTCATAAATAAATCTCCTCACATCTCTCTCGAGAAATGTGTGCTGTAAATCTCTTGGAGTTGGCGAAGACCACCAAACAACTCGAGAGAGGGAGAAAAATCTAATTTTCAAAAGTACTAAAAAGCATCACCGAAATAACCGTCGATATGCGTCGCATTTTTCAATTCCCTCGACCCGAACCGAATCGAGGCGAAGTCAACTTACGCACAAGATTGCGGTCCCACTAACAGCCGTCTCCATCTCCAACCCCTGCTGATGTATCTAATTTCATTGGAATCCCAGTCATTTCAGCAATTGCTACCGAAACCATAAATCACCACCCCATTTTCAAGGAATCCTTGATTTGGGGGATTACTTGTTTTTCCTTCACCACCACTACGAATACAGGTAAAGACTGAATGTACCAGTACCAGCGAAAATGGAAGGCTTTAAGGAGGTGGTGCGGGAAAATGGCAACACATTAAATCTGATTTGGTCACGTTTCGATGCTTTGTTCCTCTTATGGTTCATTTCGGAACTTGATGCAAAGCTATCGCCAGGATATTCGTCAAAATACGATAATGCGACGAGTGTATACCACGTGTACATAGTACGCTGTACAGTTGCTGTCACTTCCCCGGAAATAATAAACGGCAATAGGTGGAGCAGGCTCCATCTCAGTTGGGATGGGTAGGACCAAAAACGTTGACATTCATCGACATCGTGGTAAACGGAATCAAGGGTGCCGGCGACAGTTTCAATAATGCGGACAATCAAAGTCTCGTTAGCCATTGGCACGGCACATACATACATATACTCGTAATGCGACACTCGTCAGGGCGAAACAAAAAAGACATTCCTGTGGGTGGATATGAATAAACGTGCTGCGGGGCTTAACCGAAGTTATATGTCCGTTTTATTGCTACAGGACGGGGCATAATGATAGTGGAGTGTCGTCAAAATGAGTATTTTTTGATTTATCTGCCAGGGTGAAAGTGGTGCGTTGCCAATGCCATCCACAGGGGACATTCCGATACCCGACTTGCCAGTGGATGATGTCCCAAACTATGCTGATGCTCGGCAGCATGTTGCTTTCAATTACCCTGATTCGAAGATTCATCTGAATTGTTTTTCTTTCCGAATGCCAATGGGAAAGACATTTTCGAAGAGTATTTTAGTTTCGCGCATGACGTTTCTCTTTCGGTTCATTTATGAATCAGAATTCGGAGAGAGAATTCGATTTTTCGAACTGGCTGCCACTCGCACTCAATGATGAACTTCGAGTGCATATTCTTAGGATGAAGAGGAAAGAAAATGGGTACCAAGAGGCAGGTGCCTCCTACACCTACACCCTATAGCATGAAACGTTTTCTCAGCTGATTACAGCGCCGAATTTTATAGCCACATATATTTTCTTTGCAACCAGCCCCTGAAGCCAAGCATCAAACTCGGTTCAATTTTTAAAAACCCTGTACACAGATTTGGGGATCAATTCCGACATAATGAGGTAGGATCACAAAATCTGTAGGTACATCGATTTAAATTTACCCCTCACTGCTGTGTCATGACGACACCCGTTTGGGTTCTTGACACGAGTCTCCCCACCTCAGCTGTTATTCTGTGGGCCGATTTTCATGGGATATTTATTATGCTGCCTTATCAAGGTGCGCCTAGAAGCTAAGTTTTCTGTATCTATTTATTTATAAACGTCTGATATTCCACTTTTTCTCTGACATGGTGATTGTGGTTCAAGGTTGCCCTTCTATACACCCACACACGAATTAGCTTGGTGTATAGTTGGATGAGCCGTGGTGGGGTATTATGTGTGCGTACTCATATGAATCAAGGACATTTTGTGCGTGCTGCATGTCAATATTTTCGTAGACATTTTCGTGTGCCATATATAGTTAGAACTGTGATTGAATTAATTTCGTAAAGTTCTATCTGTGCTAGCTGTAGGTACTTGCCAGCATTTCATCGGTGCGGTTAAGAAAACAGTAATATTGCAATAATATTCCGGGAGAGAATTTTATTCGCATTCGTACATAATGTAACGTTTGCTGGTCCTATGGCCAATGTACTTCTGTTGGTACCCGCTAGCTCTGGCTATTGCGCCTTCAGCTAAAACCTTTGGCAATAATCTGCACTCAAGGCGGGGTATCAACTTCGAATTAAGGTTCACCAGGTTTCCGGCTCGCAAGCCAAATAAAACTCAGTTGCTTCGTTCGTAGTCAGAAGTAGAATCCTTCCTTTATTTGTAAATCAATGTCTCTTATACAGTACAAGAATGTTTGTCGAAATATCTACCTCGAATATCGATAACCCGCTATTGTGCATTATCGGCATAGTGTTGAAGTGTTTTTGGGTTCATTTGCGTACGACGCTTAGTTGACATATTTAGCGTCGTCCACAAATGTACCAGGTCGCGCCGTCGGTTCGCTTATCGTTAACGTATACAATTTGTATACCCTCATGCACTGAGTGTGCCATCAGAGTAATATGACGCTTGTGTTTAAATGTTCACTCCGAGAGTGTTTGTATGTCGTTCATATCACTCTGATGTTTGAAGCCATGTCATATACAATGCAATGCATTGGATGGGCTCCGGGTATCGAGTATCGAGGCAGAGTGAAATTTGTTTAATTGCATTTAGGCAATTGATTAAGTGGTCGCCAGTGCGATCCCTTCACAATGAAATAGACTCATACCTATAGAAAGGGAACTTATTGCAAGGATTTGATTTGGCACTGTATGTTAAGCTCTTAGGTCGGGGACATATCAAAGTGAGAACTGATAAAAGGAATTCTTTATGGCACAGACTAGAAGATACGAATGCCCCCAATAAAACATTGCACAGTCAGATTTTTAAAATAGTGTTATAAACTGTTATAATTATATGTTTTGATGTGTGTCTTCTGCTAGTTTGATTCAATGTTCTCCTAGTTCTATCCCGTCGAAGGGGAATGACCCTGAAAGCAGTCAAGAAGCAATGTCAGCAACACATCACCAGAAAGTTGTCAAACTGAACGCTGATCTACTTGGGATAAAAACCTACCCCGTATTAACAAAAGCTGCGTCAAATTCTTGCATGCTGCCTGACGTCTTTTACTTTACAAACTTGTCCACATTTGTCAACTAATCCGGGGGCTGGCGTCAATCTCGCAAATATCAAGTATACATAGATGTTCAATAAAACACGGAAAATAATGATGGGATTTTTACAAGAAACAAACTCACTGACGGCATAATTGAGTTACATGCTCCGCAAACCCACATTAAAATGTCCGCTTACGATAAGAGCATTATAGTAGCCGAAGGCTGTTGGAAACGCAATACGTTGACCTTTATTTATATTACCAATTCGATGATCAAACAATTTTAACATGCCAGGAGATATCTGTCTACCTACCCAGCATGATGCCAGAAGCATTTAGTCAATCTAAATGAATAAAATTATCCTCTTCCTATATACGAAGGCTGTATTAAATTTCTTAATGAAAGGTTATTATATAGCTCGCGGAAGAAGACCTTGGGTTTGTCAGGAGGTTACCCTGGGAGTTCACTTCCATTTTTGAGGAGTTCCGCTTTCAAATGGTCTTGTTGTTTTTATGCTCTTTATAGCTAAACCAGGTTGGTTTATATTGGCCGGTAAAGCTGTGTCTCTCTAAGTAATGGACATTTAGTTGGTAGATTTTAAAACGCAGCTTGAAAACTTTTATATAGGCTGTTTCGACACCTTCTGGAATGAAATGGAAGGGACCTACCTATTCTGAACGGCTAATGTGAGAACCATTTGCAAGAGGTGAACGAAAAACTAACTCAAATTAATGGTAGACAATACAAATATTTTCCGATGACCTTCTAAAAGTATGATGAACTTTATAAAAAGGTAACAACGAAAACACAAAAAGGAGTTCTTCAAATTTAGCTCACCAAAGTCATTGGCCTTAGCTAAACTTTTCTCGCAGACCCTATTTTACTCAAAAAATTTGTCTTTATCGTAGATTCTCATTTTTGACTGAGTTCAAACCCGAATCTGAGATCAATTTGGTAGCTAAAGCAATTTTTCCAACCTTTTCAAAGTTTTAAAAATGTAATTAATATACATAGAACTCGTCCGCAAATGTTTTTCTACATGTGTACAAAGTGTAAGGCAACACTCGGGTTATAAGTTTAATTCTTTTCAAGGAACAGAAAGTTGGAGTTTAATCTTAATGCTCTGTAGGGTATGTATGTTTTTAGGGGAAAGTTTACTAAAGGTGAGTCCTCATCTAGCTTATAGATGGAGTTTAAATGATATATTTGAATTGAAAACAATTACTTTTTAACAAGTTGCTTTCTAACTCTTTAACCTGCTACTAGATGACGTAAGACTCTTTGGGCCTTACTAGTAATCATTTTTAACCTTCACACTTATTTTGTAGGTCACAATATTCAATTTCGTATGAAAAATTTCGCCATCGCGAGTTCGAAAAATTTACTCTGGACACTAAAAATGATTATTAGTATCGCGGATTTATAATTTAACAAACAACCAAGAAAATTTTTCAGCAGATAGGGTATAACACAATCTTCACGAAACATACACGCATTTTTCAATACCTAATTTTTTGGTTCACGTAAAAATCTCCTTGAGGTGGCGGCCGAGCCATAAATAAACAAAATATAAGATAACAAAAACCAAAAACAGGGTGGTGATGAAACTTTTCTCTGCCCTTTTTTGCACATAACTCCCACCGCCATTTTCTTTCCTTTCACTTTTTTTGGTTGCAAAATCATCGCCAAAGGAATAAAACAACGAACAGTGTTTTTTTCCCCCCAACAATCTGCGAATATCTGCACGTAACTATGTGTATGGCTGAATGAGGATTTGCAAAATACCAAATAAAAAAAAAAAACGGGAATTTATTGATTTTATTACGCAAATTTTGCACCAGGGAGAAAAGAAAACTTTTTCGGGTGTTTGCCCTAAATTTTGCCACCAAAAAAACGGAAAGTTGCAGCAACAACCGAACAAAACGAACTCCAATCGACTTTTACCCCCACCCCGCGCAGCCTATAAAGGACCACGGCAGTTGCCACTTGCCACCCTATGAAAATTCATTTCGTTACATGGTGTGAGAGTGAAGCTCACATTCGTGTGAACGGTCGTTGGCGAAGGCGGCGGTGGTTTCTAGATACTTTTATATTCGCAATTAAGCGATGTTGGCTGTCCTTGCATTGTGCCACTAGCTGAAAATATGGAACAGTAACGGTATAACAAAGCAGGGAATAATGTGAGCAAAAAACACGGTTTACCACGTACAAAGGCATATTTTTGATTGCACACCATGCGTGTTAGTTAGTGAGGTGCACTGGAATGGGACAAAGTTGATTACGACTTCTGCCACAGTTGCCAGCCCGAGGGGATGAATAAATTTTGACGATGAAGTGTTGAAAAATTCCACTATACCAAAGGGTAGGCTGACAGGAAACGCGGTATTACGGCCTTAAAGCTATTCAAATGCAAGGCAATATGAACAGGTGCGGTGGACTGAAGAGTGATTTCCTATTTTCAATACACAGTCGTGTGGATTGTTTGTATTTGCTCAGTGCAATAGGTCGTTAATTTGATGTGCGAGGAGATGGGTAGGCAAGCATATAGGAGTCCGGGAGGCATTTTGTTAAAAATCATACGAAAATTTTGCAGCGCGGAGTGAAAGTATTTAAGCAGGCGGAGGATGAGAAATTCAGGGCTACGGGCGTCGGTGCTATTCACTCGGGTTAAATAAGAGGTTGAAATGCTTTGAGACCAACAAGATGAGCAACTAACTGACTAAGTTGTGATCTTCACCAATGGAAAATTGCTGCCACTGATCTTATAAAACTATTTGGAAGTACTTGTGGAATACCCAGAGCCGGCTCCAGCCAAACTAGCGCCCTGTGCAAGATTTACTGAAAGCGCCCTTTTTCATATTTGCACACATGCATAAGTCTTTTCCACAGAAGGTAGACTTTTAATGCATTTTTTTATTGCGGTATTTTTTGTTTTGAGATCTGTGAACTAGATTCTCTTGTAAAATGTAAGTGGATGTGCAAGGAAATACCTAAATTAACAGGGTGGAAATTTTGAGATTATGTAGGTAAGAAGTGAACTTGCATCTAGTAGGATTGTTTATTTTGCGATATTTTGAGTTAAATTCTCCTTGAAATTGCAACATTGCAAGTGATGTGAGTTAATGTGCAAGAAATATTTAAGCACAGGTGTGATGGATGTTGTTATTTTGGGTTTATTCGAGCAAGCTTTTTATTTAAAATTCAAATGGCAATATTTGTTCGCGCAAGATAAAATAAATTTTTCTTTCCTAGCAATGCGCCCCCAGATGTTGGTGCCCTGTGCATTTGCACATATTAATTTGTATATACCTTCTAAAGGAATCAGCCTATTGCGATGAAATAAAAAGCAAATATTGCGACATTAATCCCTTTGTTAGCTATGAGATGACAAATTTACAGGGATTCAGTAAGAAGTTTTACAATTCAAAATCCGCATTTAAACATGCAACAAATTCTGTTACAGATTTCTCATTCAATTCGCCTGGCTTGGTCATATGCTGCTAATAGTTCTCAAGTTTGGACTCCCTTTAAACTTCTTAAGATGAACTTAAATGCTTTTTAAAATGAACTGCCCTACCAAATACCCGATTTCAATTTAAGCCCCAACCCAACTTTCAAATCCGTTGTTGAAAACGTAATAATTTTCGAAATTGTTGCTGCAAAAATTCAATTCACATCTTATTCGGTCCCACTTTTAGTCAAAATATATTTTCGCTCCTTTTGCTATTTGTAAAAAAAAAACCCAAACATAAACACTAACAACGTGTCATAACTTTAATGACATCCAAGAATTTTCCGCCATAAATTTTAAACAATTACTGTCTGCTGAAACGCCTTTACGGCTCCCCCGACAACCGTATTATTCCGAAGATCTACAACTTTTAAATTATTAAATTATGTATTATGAAGTGCAAGGACACGCAACAACGAAAAACACAAAAAAAAACTCCACTAACAGCCCGCCCCACACACTCTGTGCCACTTTATATAGAAGACAAAAATTCCACACCACAATTTGTATCACCAGCGATTAAAAGTTTGGACAATGTGCTTTTCGTTTCTTGTCGTTCCGAATGGCTGAGGGCGCGCTGTGGTGCGGCTCTGGTAATCCTGACAAATGATGTAATTTCACATCGGCACTTAACTCGCCAGCATAACTACACGAATACCCATGTTGGAATGCATCATTCACGGGACAATGGCAGCGAATGGTTTTAGACTTTTTTTTTCCTTTTTTTCTTTTTGTTTCATCCCCATCTCATGTCTGGAAGGATTTCTTGTTTTTTGTGTTGAGCCGTTAGACTTTTTATACATATTTAAAATATCTCCTTAGTAAAGGCAAACGCGCGAAATACCTATTATACGCATTTAGCGACAATATTGCTGCTGCTGGCGTTTTTGGGGCGACACTTTAGTGGGTGGTTCTGTTTCTGTATCGCATCATCATTGCCGGGTGGCGTTGTGCATCAGGAGGGCTGCTGCCTTATCATGGTGTGTCGTAAATTTAACGAATTGCGTTAAATATGTATCCCGTGGCAAGGTCATAAATATTCGCCTGTGACTCATAAATAAAGATACTTTGCTGCCATCGACCTTTCGCGTTTTGGATTTGATAGACAAATTGATGAAGTAAACCTAAATTTCGGGCGCGCGAAATGTGCTATATTACTACATGTATTACTTGATCGTATTTGGCGCAGAAGGATCCGATGGCACCAGTTTTATTGGCTGATTGTATTTGGATTGGTATAAGTATAATAATTGGTGTGAGGCTGGCAAAGTCTGTGTATCGTTGTAGGGTACATGTGATGCAATCTGGGACTCAGTATCCGAATTTGATAGATATATATTTTAGACCAAACCTGTACTACAACTTCAATGGTGATTTTTACTTCCACTTCATCGAATGTTTCTTCCAACAGTCTGGGGAAACACTTGCAGTCGACTTTTTATTCACATTATTGTCCTAAATACGCCATCTGCGCAATTCGTAAACATTTTGCTGTTGATTAAGTCCACAAAAGGTAGATCGCATATTTCTATTTCGTTCCGATCCAACTTCCAACGATGAATAACAATTGTTGCTAATATTTTCGATATACCTAGGTAATTAAAAAAAAATTTCTAGTTAAACAAGCGGCCACTACTTGGCAGCATTTTCGGACAACAATATCAACAGACTCGCAGTTATTGAAGGCACATTTATTTGACCCTTATATTACTCGAAGTAAGTCACTTTTGTAATCATTTCGGTGTCGGAATTCTATTTTGTTTTGAACTTGAAGTCGACTTAATTCCGCGAACTTATAGCTCGTTCACGGATGACGAGATTCTACCGCTGATTAAAAACTCTGACAAATTAGTTCGAGTTGGAATTCACCTTTCATTTCATTCATATTTTTTTTAGAAACGGTTTTAAAATACCACGAAAAATTGTACGCCAAAAAAAGAAGAGTGTAACCTACTAGATTTGATGAAGATAGATTCTGGTCTGCAGTTTACCTTCTGGATGAAGCTAAGATTGATATCCTAAAATTAATTCTACAAATTAGGCTAGTCAAAGTCAGTGAAGTCGGTAAAAAATACACACGGCAAAAACGTTTTCTGAAAGTAGGCGTGGCAAAAATGCACTAACCCTGTAGCCTTCTCGGAGTCTTAAGGAGCATTTGAAACAAGTTTCTGTTCTGTTCGGTAGTTTTCCGACGTAAGTCCTCCTACATTTTTATTACACGCATACATGATCTGTCAAATTATTTCATGGAAGAAATTTATGATTTCAGGACGTATTTTACCAGTTTTCTTTTTCACGGTTCAGGTTTTAATTTAGCAGGGATAAATGAATCATTGAGCATGACGAGCTTGAAATTCAGAACGCTTTTAAATGATTTCTTTAATTCTACCGTCAGAGGGTATTTCTATTCATAGCTTGATCGCGGACTTTAGTTGAAGCCTAAAGTAAATCTACAAACGATGATGAGTCGGCTATGAATTTTTGGTGACTTCTAATCGAACCGGGTTGGCTTGGCTCACAGAGCGATCGTCGAGGAACTTGCAAAATAATATTTATCGTCATACTCGTACATAGTTGGTCACATTAGCAAGTTTTGTACGAACTATATCGTCGATGTGACTTGCGATTGCGACAAAATGCAAGTGAAATGAACGGGTGTCACGCTGTGACCTTAACTTTCGCGACTTGTTTGAATTGAGATTCTAGGTATGTACCTTAAACTTATCCGGGGAGAAAAGTAGAGCCATTGACTTCCACTTTAAGCGATTCAAAAGTTCTGCGATTCATATCTAGCTCTAGTCTGAAGCTCTAAATTTCTAAGTATCTATGATAAATGTTAACAGAACACTCCTTTTGATTGTTTGCAGCGAGACTGTATACCTATGAATCGATTGCAAGATGATGCCGAGTAAAAGCCAATTTTGAGCGGTTTTATCTGCCAACGGAAAAGAAATTCGCTACTCAACTATATAGGAATATTTTCTGATATTTATTTTGTTGAGCTAAAACTAAAAATTCAATTCAGACAAACTCGATGTCAACTATGTCATCTCAATGCCACTGGGACGTTGTAAGGAAATGTATTTTAAGCCGCCCAACATACCATAATAGCTTTATTGATAAATACCTACCATCATCATGGGAGGGTGTTACAACCAGCGTTACCAAGTCAGTGCTTTCAGCGTTAATTTTAGTGCCCAAAAAGGAGATTAAGAGCTTGAGCGTTTTTTAGTGCTTAGACAAAATCTTAGTGCTTTTTAAACGCTGCCGCTGCACACCGCCTTTTTATCTCTTTCTTTAAATGCAGCCATCCTGCAATGCGTTCTTCTGTTTGCGTTTTCGCTAAGTTAATTATTATAGTCTCGCCTTAAAATTGCTATGTTTGCCACACTCGAATGGAGATGTGGAAAGGGTTAATCAAAAATAAACGAAATAATAAAATGAGTTTTGATATGCTCTATGCAATTATATCAATTCGTTTTAGAATGCAGAGAAACAAACAATATTGTAGCACTTACACCACTCCTGAAAATGTAATTTCCAAGGCGATTTAAAAAACGAATTAAATCCTGAAATAGAAGACATCTTAAATGTACGAAACAATATTCGTAGATTAAGAAGAATTAAACCTCACGACCTTATAATCTAAAAAAAAATGAGAACCCGTATTCAAATTGTAATACCTTCTCAAACACAAATGAACGTTGAAACTAAAATCATTTGTCGATCTTTCAAGGAGGTGTTTTTAGTGCGGTTAGAGTCCCACACTACTCTAGGTTTCTAACCCTATTGTGTCTTTCGAGATGTTCACCTTCAATAAAAAAAAAAAATGTATCTAGGTACCTACTATTATTTTTTCAAATTTTATTGAAGTACATATTTATTTTTATTTTACTGTGCAATCGGCATATGACTAAATATTAATAAACTTTTGTTGTTTTTTTTATCTACTTTCGAGCGGTTTGAAAAAAAAAATTCAGTTTTGGTGCCCAAGTGGTCAAAATTAACGCTGAAAATTCTAAAAACGGTGCTCAAACGCCAGAATGACTTGGCAACGCTGGTGACAACCGTTGAATTTTTCTCAGCTGCTGAGAGAAGTCATAGGTACCTATGCCTCAATCGGGAATAGTTTTTGAAGTGGCTGGTGTAGTATTATAAAAACGGACAGTGGCTGACTTATGGCCGTGAACGTGCAATAGGACTAAATGTCATCATCTTAACAGTTTAGGTATATAGCAAATTTACTTTTGTGGCGAATTGAAGTCTCGACAAAATCATACTTCTGCTATCCTTATCCAACTGTTTGTTTAAGTGTAATCTGCGTGTCTGTCCCTTCCAACACGCCACCCTATAAGACTGCCGTCTTGTTGGCAAACCATACAGTAGGACGACTTCCTTCGTGGAAACTTTCTTACCCCAAACTAGGTACACAAGATTTGTAATTTCCTTTGGCTCTATAAACTTACAGCCATTACATTATAATAGTGGCTGAGAAAAAAGACCCAGTCCCTGCCGCCAATAACAGTTGTCTAGTCAAGAGTACAAACCACACACATGTCCCACTTAAAACCGTCCTTCCGACACGCTGTGCTAAGTGTAACGTGTTCTCCTGTCGTTTTGTCCTTGTAAAACCGCACAAAAGCCCCGTCTCGACCGAATTTGATTCTTCTGTATGTATGCTCAGTTGAAGACAAAAGCCCGGAAACCCTTTCAACACATTGGTAAAAAAAAAAATGTTAAATCCAATGGAACGCCAGGAGTACACGTTCATTTTCAACCGCGTCGCAAATTCTCTTTCAATGTTACCGCAAAAGTATGCGATTTGTAACTACGTGGCATATCTTTATCCTGAGTGGCAGCTCCTAGCCGCATTCACACCGGCACAGCACGGCAGCGGCAACCACCGGAGCTGCTATTCTCCTGCGACAATTTAAAATGTTGTTCACGTGCACGCAAAAAGTGATACGAATTTCGACTGTCTCTCTCTCCCAGTTCCAGTTCCAGGGTATGGGATAACGACAAATGCCGTTACAAAGTCCTCATACATACCCACACCGAACACTGCTACAAAAGCAGCAGATCATCGTCGTGCTTGTGTTGTAACGCATTTCGAATGCAGCGAACGATTTTACAGGTCACAAAAACAAAAATCCCATGCTGTGTACTTTTTTTTTTCGCTTGTCTCAGGATCACGAAGGATTTCTTTATGCATGGCAGGTTTTCTTCGAAATCAATAAACGACGACGGTTCACCTAATCTAGTTTCTTGGAAGATCCATTTGCATGCGACAATTCGGGGGGTCCACCCACAAACTATAATATTATGTGGATGGGATGGCGATGCCTGGGAAGGACTTTCAATAGCGTGTGACAAGAGTTTGTTTAGAAGGACTTTCAATAGCGTGTGACAAGAGTTTGTTTATAAAATTGCTCTATGGCGTGCATGTGTGTGGACTGTTCTCCAAAATTCCCATGGGTGTGTGCTGTGTGGTACAAACGATATTTTTTAATATATCCTTGCACTTGTGGTCCGACGTACGACCGCACAGAGAGAGAGAGTGAGTGAGAGCACGCCAACGCAAAATGTTTCATTTTAAGCGTGAGGTTAGCAAATTGTTTAGCTATTATTCGGTTGTGCACTACACCCGATGGGGTCGTATATCCATACATCCTTATGGTTGTGCGGATTGCCATACTTTGACTTTCAGGTTTCAATGTAAAAGTTTGTGGTAAGCGAAATTCCATATACGAGTGCACACTGGAAAATGAATTTTATCTCGGTGCAGTGGCTAACCGAAGGTAAGTGGAGGAGGCAAGCGTGATGAAAGCGAACAAGGATTCTTTGAAGCGAGTTGTTGCGGTATATGGTTGTGGGAGGTTGGACCGCTTTTGGCGTTTTTTTATTTTTTATTCGAGGCCGTTTTGCTCAGGTGAGCATGTAAAGTGAGGCGCAAATTTACAAGATTCGTTGCGGCAAATTGAGGCTTAAACTTGCGTGTGTTTGTAGCGTTGGGTTTTTGTTTTTTCGCTCAACTTATTTTAATCCGTTAATTAGTGTTGCATGGGCGAATGTTTGGCAGCAAATCGAGTTGAGATTGTGGTGGTTTTTAGCGTGCCTTGTAACGAAGGATACGCCACCTTCACACCTTACCTACAGAGCCGACTTTATGAAATTTGAACCGCAGTGGAATATAAAATAGGTTCAGTGGGAAAGGAGCTAAAAATAGTCTCACTTTCAGGTACTTAGGTACATTGCATGACAAGTTTCTCTCGGGCGAATAAGTATAGACACAGTTAGGCAACGTGGTTTCAGGCCAAGCTTTTACAGAGTTAGATCGACCTGTAGCTTTTGTTTTAAGACAGAAAAAATTAAGAGGGATACGGATATTCTTGGTAAAAATGTGAGGAAAGCCCGCTTATTGGTGAAGGAGAAATTTGTGAAGTTGCAAGGCAGAATATTTTATTGCAACTCAACAAAAAGCAAACGATTTGCATTTCATTTGCCCGAGAATCCCGTTCGATACATGTTTAGAGTAAAGTAGTTGACGTCGCGGTTGAAAAAACGCTTGCGATTCGCCAAAGCCCACGCGGATGAACAAAATGCGAACGATCAACACATAACCTCTTATTACCTATAAGTGTTACTTTACAGATGTGTAGGGTAGTCAGTAGGTTAATACTTCACGTGTCGCTTTACTCCTAAACATAAGGCTGATACGAATTTTTACTTTCATTGTGGGCTCACACAAACTGAGAAGGTACACCAGTAAGCTTTATGTGCAGATTTCAGATTGCGTTGTAAATACAATGGTGCCCCAGTGAGAGTTCCTTGTAGTGCACAGCTTACTCGAAGCTGCATCCGTTTCATTGTTATCATGGCCACACTTTGGCCACCATTGTTGTGAGTTTCAATCTGTAACTGACGGACGCTGAACAACACCTGTTTCTGGTAGGCCTTCCTAATTCATACTCCTGCCATCTTCATCAGCCGCTTAATGACTTCAAAACATCAAATCATTTTCCTTCCACTCTACATGCCCGAACAATCGAAATTAATACGATTTCATTGGGCAGAGATCTCTGGCTGTTAATCCTGTCGAAGGCATCCAACCCAACATGTTAATACGTTTAAAACATAGTTACCTTACACATTGTTGGAACAAGCCGTAATAATTACATAGCCATGAATGCACATATGCGTGTGTATATTGGAACCGTCTGTCCCTGATATATTGAGGTCCTATTTAATTGCGTTGAAAATGCTGTAGCGATTTATTTGCTCACACGAAATTAATCGGTGAATCTATGGCCTTTGTGTGCAGTCAATCGTAAGGATAAAGTTGAATGGGATATTATATAAATGTTGTGTGTATACCGAGTGTATAGTGCGGGGGTGACAGGGGCCTCCTGCGATGACGTATCACATACTAATGAAGTCTACCCAGTGCCACCAGTACGTGTGGGATATTTCAATGGAAAACATACAAATGGGTGTGTTCACAAGGACACAATGAACAGATTTAAATGTGCTCTGCTCTGTCGAATGAAAAACAAACGTCAATTGTTCGCCTTTATAATTTATGATAAATGTTTTCTGTATCGGCTGAATGTTGTTTTATTGAGAAATTGTTGCGATTTTTTCTACATATGTTTTCCTTTTTTGTAATTCATGAACAATAGATTATGACAATTTTGACATACATACATGCATTGAATGTATGATTTATTGAATTGTAGTTTGAAATTTGCAGGAAAGTTGGCAGCCACATGTTTTTTAGCTGTTTACGTGTATTTAATACTTTTGACAGCAAAGGCGAATGCACAATGTTTCTGAGACCTCCATCTTTAAGTAGAGTCCGGGTGACGATTGTCAGACTTTCGCTTGAGATGGTTGCGCCTCTGATGGCCCTTACTCTGTAGTCCTAGCGAATAATTAGTAAGAGGTTGTAGTCTTTCTTAAGTTTATAGAGTCATTTGAGACCTGTACCATTAGACATTTTCTTAACCTTGAATCTAAATATGGGTTGAAGATCTTTTCTTCTTCTTCACATTGAGTAGCTCTAGTGCCTTATCTAGATAAATGAAGGTCAAACATAGTGGGACTTTTGACTTGTTGCTGGATTCCGTAGTTCATAGAAGATCTGAAACGTCGACATAAAAGGCTCTGATTTGACTTTGGTTAGATAGAGTCTTGATTGAACTGTCATATGGAAGATATAGTTATTGGACTTAATATTTTGTCCGGCACTATTCTCGTCCAAAAATCTGATGCTGACTCCACTGTCAAGGTGGAGCTGCAGTAGATGTGTTGCATTGCATTCCATTCTAGTGTAGAATCGGTGCCCCTTGTTCTATCGTTGACAGCTTATTTAGTAGTACCTACACTTAGTGAAAAGGTTTTGGTCTCAAGTAGTTCGGTCGATCTAATGAGAAACCCCCTTAAAGTAAAGAATGTTCGATAAGACATAAGTGCGGGTACTCCATTGGAGAATGAATTTTCTTTTGCTGATTTGTAGGAAACTCACCAGAAATTTAGTCTAAATATGCCCTCCAGGTGCAACGAAGGTCTAAGTTTTATTTTAGACCTATGTATGGAAATTCTCAAAACATGTTCACCTCCAGAGTAGAGTTACGACTTCTGGTATGTAACGTAGGTATTTTCGGGAAATAAATCGTCTCCCCACTAATCGCACACCCTAATTCTTAATTCACTCGATCATCATTCACAATATGTGCCAGTGGCAGTCTACAACTCTATGTAAAAATCGCCTACATAATTCTTTAAGTGACCTCCCATTTTTAACTTTCTCCATTACTTAGTAAGAGAAAGATATTGTATTCGTACAAAATTTAGAACTCGAGATGTTAATCAATTCTGACATTGCGATGATAGGCGAACTCAAAAAAGTGGGTCGCAAAATTCTGTCCGTCTGTCCGTCTGTCTGTCTGTCTGTATGTCCCGAGGCCTACAGCCTAAGCGGCTGAACGGATTTTGTTCAAACTTCGGATTTAAAGTTTGGGGGCTTACAGTTGGGGGCCGTTTTTTTTATATGGTAACATCAATATTAATGGTACTTCCCATACAAAATTTTCATACCAGTTTAATTTGTTCGAAAACGGCTCTAAGGATTTCAAAAAAAATTGATATTTAAACTTAAGTAGGTGAGGTAAACATAACTGCATACTCAGTTTTCCGCTAAAAAATCGAGTAACGGTACTTTTGAAATTTGGACATATTTCGAAAACGGTCCATACGATTGTAACAAAAATGTATTTCTAAGGTAATATGGTCATTTCTAACTTAATGGAAACTCAGTTTTTCTCTGTATTATCGTAAAATGGATTTTTGAAAAATGTCATTTTTGAAAAATATAGTTTTCCCGATCTTAACTCAAAATGCAAACTTAGAGTAAAATTGATGTTTTCAAAATTATTGCGTCCTTAATTTTCAATTCGAATCACTGGAAACGCTCACTTTAAAAATTGCTCATATCTCGAAAACCCCATTTTCGATTTCGATAAAACCCTAAAAACCAAGTAATGCTTACATCCCGAAAAAAAAAGATTTGCTTAAATGACTTTGAATTTCAGTCAGACTCGCACTAAACGAGAAAGTTTCGTGCGACCCAGCCGTGCACTTTATTTTTTTTTCACTTCATAACGACTGAGAATTGAAACGTTCACTGTACTTTCTGGCATGTCCAGGATCACTATACATGAACTGCATTCCACGACACCTGGGAACATAGTTCGGTTGAAGTAGCCGACACACTTAGCCCATTAAAAGGTCCCTTGTGTGCCGACGTTGTATAAGTAAGGGCTTCCCCTGAGTTGGTCTGAATGTTATCATAATTTATGTTACACTTTGTCTGCTAGGGATGGGTCCTTGGAATTTGCATGCACAAAGAATTAAGGTAACTCGCTGCGAATGGCTTACCTTTAAAAAATAAGCCCGATAAACTATATTACTGCTTCCCGGAATCCATTGGTGCAGATAATTTTACCAAGGATTCCATCGAATGAAATGAGGGTTTGACCCTCCAGTGGTGTGGGCGTAAGTCCAGAAGAAATGCATGTGACTTGTGATCCCTTGAAAAATTGCGGCTAACCTGAATTAAGTTTGAAGTGCGGCAACTTTTTGAATATCCTTCGAGTGGAACTCCTTTCAAATTGTATAAAAAGTAGGTAAGGTTACTCATAATTGTCAAAGTTCAGAAACAAATTATCTAAACCCCTTACCTAGGGCGATTAAGACTACAAAAAAGTCAACATCCACTCGCACTATATAGTGCGCCTACCACAGCTGGTGTCAGCGCTAGTAACAAGCTCTGTCAAAAGCCCTTAAAACCATTCGCTTGCATTGGTGGTTTCGTGTTCATGGCGAGTAATTAGCACTGTACCACCCACACGCACCACAGTCCGCGAGCTGATTTTTGGCCGCTTTAATTTGTTAACACGACTGAAGATTAAAGGCACGCTGTAGCCGGTGATTTGCTTCCCACAGTGGGTTAGTCGCCCCACCCGCGCCGCTCTGCATATATGAGCAGTCGACATTTTTGTCTAAAAATATAGAGACTGTTTAGCTTTTGGGCGGATATGGGGGCGCGGGATTGTTTCGGTTGAATAATATTTTGATGGTGGCGGCTTGTGGGGGATCCGCGCATTTTGAATGAAGTGAATGTGTCTGTAATTTTACAAATTTCATTGAAAAAATATCGCACGGATTGTGTGGTAGATTCACAGTGAATAGTCCTGATTACACTGTCAGCCAGTAAGTGGTTTCTACTTAGAACGGCTAATTGCAATATGAGATAAATGTATAGCGGGCCAGTGTTATCAGGTAAATTAAATTTGTGTGCGCGGGTGAGGTTTGCTGTTTTTTTTTACTGCTTTGATAATTATTAAAATGTTGATCAAGTGGGATGGATGCAGGAAGTCTGTATTTAACTGCGGATATAGTGTTAGAACAGATCAATAACTTTAATATTATAATTCAGTTTTCGAATAAATACGATTAACATTAAAAAACACGCCACTTGACATAAAAAAAACATATACCGACTCAAACACGTCTTGTTTAAAAGATATCTTTGTTCAAACTTTGACTGACTTGCTTTCGCAGAATGCTTAGCAAGCATACATAAGGAAAATGCTTACGGTTTACAAACAAGAAAGTCGATAGTTTACATAAAAACTGTGGTTCAATGGTTCGACATTAAAACTATCCATTGTTAGACAGTATTGTCTATTCTTCAAGTAAATATAAATGTATAACTAATTATGTTAACGAACATTGGCAGATAAGAGTACAGGGTGGCCAAGAGACATTTTAATGAAATGAAAGTTGTTACATAATCATAAGCACATTTAATATTAGAAATGTCTTAAATTTGTTTGTCGCAGAGGTGAGTATGAGCATGAGGACAGCAGGTGTTTGAATTTTTTTAAATAACTACAGCGCTATTTTTGATGGATTTAGAAGTCTCCTTCATCCACGGAAATCGTGAGTTCAACATATCGCTATTTTGAAACATTTTGTGGTAGTCCATCACGCCCTTTTAATAGACCCCAGGCGGAGATCAATAATAGGCCCTATCGATACGTTGCCCTTGCCATCATTGAGAACATTACTTTCATCATTTCCAAACCGTTCACACTGATTTCCCGCTCTTTAGCATGGCTTTGGTCCAACCTGCTTGCATTGGTACGTTATGCATTAAATAATTAAGGCAGATCCTATCTGAAACTCAATGCGGAGGAAGACCGCCAGATCATATTGCTTTTGATCAAGGCCACAGCGCAATTGCAATCTGCATGTCAGCCCAACATGTGCGGTCTTCGTGGATTTCCCATGCTTCTTTACATGCTGTCAATCTAGGGTAGTTTTTATGGGTACAACTACATCAATACTACTAGACTGTTTTTATTACAGTCCAGTGTGAACGTCGGGTGCAATTCTCTAAAAAGAAGCGCATTTAAAAAAACGAAAGAAATACTGCTAAAACGAAAATTTGCTTCACGTATCTCCCTTCGTTTCATTCTTTGTATTCGCAGATGTTTAAGAAGTAGTGCAGTTTGTATAGTTTGAGAGTCATAGCTTTTCGTTGTTTGCTGTTTTTTTTTAAGGAATATAGGGAAACAAATCGTGCTATCGAAAACGATTAAACGTTTTCATCATACGTGGGGCTCGAATGTGCTTCAAGCAAAACGCCCGAGGATACCTTCATCTGTCTTCGCTAAAGTCCATGCTTTGGCTTCATACAGCAAGGTTGGGGAAATAGAGATCATATAGAGACTACTACTGTTTTTTGACAGAACCTTAAAACTCAGTTTCCTTTTCAGGCAAAATACAGCGATTGACTTCTTTCAGAGGTCATTAGCCTACGCTGTTCAGCGTCATGCTCTCTACATTTCGACGTGCTTTCAATTTTACTAAGACTTTTGGTAACCTGCCTAGCCATCCTCTATGATGATCCAGAACTATGGTACTAACACAAGAAGTCCTATAGCGAGCAGTACTTACATTCGGACGAATATACCGATTTGTAAAAGTCAGATTTCAGCAAAGGAAAGGATTGCCAGGATTATTTTTACATCCGAAACAGCAGCTTTCCGTGCAGACTGTCATTGCTATCTGTTTAGCATATATATTCCTATGCAGCTTCACATCAGTAGATTTAAAGTTCATCAGTGAAAGGAACTGTTGGAGGACCACCACGCTCGAGTTGGCAAAACAAGCTACAGCTTTCCTTACCACACCAATCTCAGCACGTAGTCTCGATAACATGCCCATGTCCTCAGTTTTTCTTGAACATTTCGACCAGAGACCTGCTTAAACTCTTCATTGCGTCTCGTTTGGGTCTTTGATTGCCGTTTTTTGAGCTAGAGTAGTACAGTAAAGGAGATTAAGAATTGTTTATAGGTATTTAAGGTTGCAAAAGTGTTTTCTATATGTCGAAAAAGTCGCGAAGCTCCACATACCTAAAAGTGGAAACCCTTCTATATGCATTTTGACATTAAAACCTAAAATTTCAGGCACGATCCTACCATTGTATGTTACATTTTGTATAGATGTAGGTGTATGTGTTCCTTCACTGATAGCATACCCTCTCTGCAGGGACTGTTACTTCCAGGTATCCGACGCCAAGCCCACTCACGGCTTCAGAATGTCACACTAACCCACAGCTCTGACCGCACGGATGGTCAAAATTAGTCAGAAGGTCATTTGAGCTTAAAGAAATTGTGCAAATTTGATGGCCAAATAAGAGACCCAACATGCCTCTGCTCAACCATATTCAAAAATCCTTGCCCCTTACAACCAGTCGAGTGAAATAGTCCACTGAAAGCCATCACAGCTATAAATGCCAAATGGATGTACGCATGATGGAAATCAGTACCATTACGCTCAATCTCTAAGGACCTTCTATTAGGACATTTATAAAACAATCAGCATCAATGGCCGGTTGACTTTACAGTCCCTTGTCGGACTGTTATTAGGCATAGACAACAATGATGTATAAACTTCCGCTGGGAACTAGACTGCAAAGGACATGCAGCTGCAGCTAGTACTAGGTATGCATTTATTCCTCCCCATTCGATGATTCATGGTACCGCAATTTAAAATTCAAAATTTCCAAATGTGCCCACTCACAGGCCCGAAAGCTGTCTATCCATTTCCGATTGCTGATGCAATTTCAATGCCGGATGACAAAACTTGATTGACAGCACAGAGAGGCCGTTTCAATTGGTCATATTAAATTTTATTGAAATGCGCCCGAGGACTGTCCGACGTTCGACGTCCGACGTCCGTCCTCCAAGAACTTCGTACAGTTACAGTTGTTGTTGGCCATTATCCCGATGTCCACTGGAATCATTATTAAAATTTTATTGTCAAATCGTTATGCGAGAGAGAGGTTAATCGTTTCGGCGAGAGGACTTCATAAATCTGCCACCCAATCCGGTCCAGTTATCAGATGAAATACACTCGTAAATCGCTATGAATTGCACTTTTTACTGCGACGTGGATGGACGGTCGTTTTAAGGAGCTCCCTCCAAGGATATGCACAGTAATGGATGACAAGAGAACAGGATATTAAATTTATTGCCGAGAATCCACCATACAGGATGGAGCGAAGGGTAAAGGGGGCAACAGCATACTAAATGCAAATATCCAATTGTCCTTTCGCCGTTATTATGATGACTATAATGTATACGCAGAGAAACTGTATACGCACAGACAGACACACAAAGAGGCAGCCAGCAGCAGTACATACATCTAATAAGTGCACATAAATAAGGGTGACTTTATGTCCTTACGACGACATCCTAATTAAGGTTTAAGGTCCAACGCAATTTTCGAACCCGATGAACATTACCCTGGTAATACGAGTCTGTATTATATACGCACGCATCTATGGGCCAAGTTGGCTGTGTGCCTGTATATGTTTGTAGGCTCTACCGGAGATCGGAGATTTATGGCATTCCAAATGTGTGTCCTGTTGGGTGGATGATAATTTTAATGAATGAATTGAGAGCGAGAGGGCGAGCGGGCGGCATGGCGGTACCATGCTCGAGATAGGTTAATAAATCGTACTGTGGTGTATGACCAAAAATGACTTGTAACAAGGATAATGAATATATTGTTTTTCTCCCGCTGCGCCTGGTTGGTTGTGTGCTGCATGTTGTTAGGCTGAACAACGATGTCGTTGTGAATTATTGCCGTGATTCGGTTGAAATAGGTTCCCAGGCCTTCCAACATGTAAATCGAATTACTTTGGTCATTTGGGCGATTTATTGTGGGCCAATGACGACAAGATTATGGGCAAGAAACCCCAGCTTAGAGCAAAAAATAACTTTGACATAAATAATCGTTTTAATTGATTCTTCGTGAAGATTTTCTCATATCTAGTGACTTTCCAAATTGATGGAGGGGCCTGTTAAATTTGGAGCTGGATTGGTTCTTTTAAGTAGTCCTGCCTGCTTCAAAATAAATTTGGCTGTGGCTAGAATAGAATTTAAAGCGATCTATAGTTCCCAATGGCGTATTTCTCTCACGAGGTGCATCATTAGTCACTGCAGCCTGTCATTTTCTCTGCTATCCTTTTCACTAGTTGCGTAAGCCCAGCCTCTGCTCCTTAGAACGAAGGGTCCTTTCTGTCGTCTCTAAACTTTTTTTTTGAACATAAATAAAATACGTCAAAGAATTTTACTTTCAAGGAACCAGCAGTACTTGCCACAAACGCTTTCTGAGGTACGTTACAGTCACCAATATCTCCGATTATGCTTATTTATGTCACAAAGAAAGTGACAACAATTTTGAGTAAAAGCGCACCAGAGCGGGTAGGAAAAAACGAGCTTCTGAAACTTATAAAAGCGCGTCAAAAATTTTACATAAAAAGCCATCAAAAAAAGTATACAAAAAGCGATATAAAAACGCTTTCAAAATCACTTGCAAAGTTGATAAAATTTCTAGGGCCTATAATAGGCATTTTTTATTATGCCCACATGATCTATAAAGATCAATGATTTCCATGGTTTACAACAACCATTGGATCTCGTACTGTTGTTGTAAGCCGTGGAAATCAATGATCTATTTAGATCATGTGTGTAAAATAAAAAACGCCTAATACTAGCCAGCTAGTGACGAATTCAATGGAATTGAAAGGCTTGTTGACCGGTGGCATATTCTTACTAAAAAGCTTCTAAATTGCGGAAAAATCATATACGAAAATCTGCGTCAAAGAACAAGCAAACATCCGAACCAAAATTCCGTCCAAAACTTCGTGTGAAACCGCTTTGGACCAACTATTGTACAATCAGACTAAGCGTGGCGAAAATGCTTCGCAAACCTAAACCATGGACACCTAAAATAAGCGAAAATCCACCTTAAAAGAGCTCCAAGGAAAGCTTGCAGTTAAAACGCACTGAACTGGGAGATTCCATTCCGGAAACTATATCCCGACCACTTGTCACACAAACACGTGAACTATGCGATAAAAACGACGCGTCTATGTAATTAAAATGTAGGCAGCACCCGTGGCATTTATTAGCACCCCAGTCCAATGTGTAAACACAACGAACTCGGACACAAAACATAATTAAATGCGCGCACAAACAAAACGGAACACAGCATTTCAACAGGTAAATCATGGAACAAACTATAACGTCCGGAAATGAACGCACAGACACACAGGCCAGGCACTTAGTGCAAACACCAACAACAGTGGCGCAGCCCCTAAACCAATTAATTAGGCGTCATAATTTCCGGCAATAATCCGAAATAACATTACAGTTAACATTTTATATTGGCGTCAGAATAAAATGAATTATTACAACTTTTGCAGCCGTTAAACACGAGCACTGAGCACAGCTTAAACAATGACAACAACAAAAGAAACAGAAGAATAAAAAAAACAATAAAAACGATTTATAATCCCATAGAGAATCGTACGTCCTACCGGCAGCCCCTTTTTATAACCAAATCTGCGAACGTTGTCATCATCCCTCAAAACGGAGGAGGAAAATCTTTAAAAGCTTGAGCGAAAAATTATTTAAGACACAAGCCCCCACGCAGCTAAAGGAAATATTAGTCTTGAAATCCTTTTTCGCCAGCCACCACCACGTCTAGAGGAGCGGATTCTTCGCTGTAATTAGGTACAGGTAAATATTTCCCACCAAAGCAAAGCCACGCAAACAATGGCACAGAGCAAAAGCATCCTGATCCTCTCCCCCTTGAGGCTTCTGTTTCGTCGGAAACAAAATACAACGACGCTGCGAGTTTGCACAACAGACACGCACACACAAAAAAATAATTGTGCGAGCAAGGATTTTCAAGTGAATAACAGCACGGAGTAGGTATCGACGCAAAAGGAATTATTTTTGGCGTACCGGTACCGTCCTAGTCGTTTTCGTCGCGCGGTGGCGCGGTGCACACAAGTCCTCCCTTTGACACGTGATTACAAGATAAAACGCACCCTTGCGTGGCATATTTCATCTTCTGCATCGCACTTGAATGTTGAGTACCCTATACCCTTCCCACAGTGCCTGCCTTTGAGGATGTTTTTTTTTTTTTATTTTTTTTATTTTATTATTTGCAACCTTTTTGAGGTTTGACTTTGTGCATAGTAATTGGGCTGGTTGGGGCTGCGGCTATGTGCTGAGTCAAAAGAAGGAAAGTCCTCGACAATTAAAAGTATCATTCCTGTGTTGAACATTTTCGAAAATGACGCCCCCACCATAGCATGAGACGCCTTTTCTAAATGGAAACACGTGCGTATAGGTACTCCTAGAGGTTACCACTTTTGCCAATTAGTGATAACACAGAGAAAAACGTATGAGACGGTGGATGGAATTGAAATTTCTCTCAAATTTTATGGAAATACCTACCTTCAGTGGGCGTATGAGTAACATGCACGGTTGATACCAGCTATTAAATTGAGACATTGTATCCGTTATTCGTTAACTATAAAAGCCTGCTATAGAAGGGTGACTATACACACACACTCACTGATACTCAGAGCCGGCAATTAAGAACAGATTATAGAAATTTCACTGCGAACATGAGCCTACAGTGTAATTCCGCTCATGTAAGTAAAGGGTGATTTTTTAGCTGGTTTGGTTTTGGCAACACTGGTTTTGACAGCTGACGCGTGTTTAGTACCTTGTGTCACTGTCAAACAGCTTCAGTTTGGTTTGCAATTTAACCATGGATCGTCTTACAAATGAACAACGCTTGCAAATTATTGAATTTTACTATCAAAATTCGTGCTCGGTTCGAAATGTTCATCGCGCGCTGCTTCCATTTTATGATCGGCATTCTCGACCTTCTGAGCAGTCTATTCGGAAGATTGTGACCAAATTTCGCACCAAATTTACTTTGTTGGACATTAAACCACCAACACGTTTACGTACTGTGCGTAGTGAAGAAAATATTGCGGCCGTATCAGCTAGTGTGACAGAAGACCGCGAAATGTCGATTCGGCGCCGTTCCCAGCAATTAGGCCTTTGTTACAGCACTACGTGGAAAATTTTGCGGAAGGATTTGGGCGTAAAGCCTCTTAAGATACAGCTGGTGCAAGAACTAAAGCCAGCCGACCTACCACAACGCCGAATTTTTGGTGAATGGGCTCTTGGAAAGCTGGCCGAGGATCCGCTTTTTTATCGAAAAATTGTGTTCAGCGATGAGGCTCATTTTTGGTTGAATGGGTACGTAAATAAGCAAAATTGCCGCATTTGGAGTGAAGATCAGCCAGAAGCATTGCAACAGCTACCAATGCATCCCGAAAAAGCCACTGTTTGGTGCGGTTTATGGGCCGGCGGCATTATTGGGCCATATTTCTTCAAAGATGATGCGAATCGCAGCGTTACTGTTAATGGTGAACGCTACCGAGCGATGATAACAAACTTTTTTTTGCCCGAAATGGAAGTTCTTGACTTGCATGATATGTGGTTTCAACAAGACGGTGCCACATGCCACACAGCACGCGAAACAATGGCGCAATTGCGAGGCGAGTTTGGTGAACAGTTAATTTCACGTTTCGGGCCGGTCAATTGGCCGCCTAGATCGTGCGATTTGACACCATTAGATTATTTTTTGTGGGGGTATGCCAAGGCTAATGTGTATAGGGACAAGCCCGCTTCGATTGACGCACTGGAAGCCAACATCCATGCATTCATTTGTGAGATACCGGCCGATATGTGTGAAAGAGTATGCCAAAATTGGACTCAGCGGATGGGCTACCTGAGACGCAGCCGCGGTCAACATTTGCATGAAATTATCTTTAAACATTAAATTGCAAGGTTCAAACTATCGATTCAAATAAATATTTCATTCATTTTTTCGAATTTTTTGTGTTTTTTTTTTAAAAAAAGTTCTAAACCTCTTAAAAAATCACCCTTTATAACGCGCCTAAAGGGTAGTTTAATCGATACAGTGCGCTGTTGTGGAGTGATTACATTTTCCTAGAATGAAGCGGATATCGCGTGTACAATCGTTGAGTCTTGAACTGAACATTTGGCTGGTAATTGCAGTGATTCGGGAAAGGTCAATATAACTGAAATGCATGTCTGAATGGTCTTCGAAGTTCTTCTTAGAAGATGCAGCTCAGCGAGAATTTTAAAAAGGTATGGTTAATTTTGTGAACGTGTGGGTGGGGAACAGTTTACTATGCTTAAATAGTGTCATAGTCATATAGAATGGCAGTAGAAAAGACGGAAATTATTTTTACAACCTTATAGATAGTCAGCACTCACAACTTTGGCCAGTGACAAAGCCCTGAAGTTACAGAAGCAATATGGCCGCTGATGTGTTAAAAACGTTAGTCTGCCGGTCTTTATATTTAGCGCGAAGCCAAGCTTCCAAGCAATTAGGTCATCATGAAACTCCTTCTATGCTTTGCCGAGCTAGTTCGTTGAATATAAAGTTTCCTTTAAAAGACTGGATCTAAGGGCTTTAGTTGTTTTGACAAATTAAATAAGTTTTCTTAGCTTCTGCGCTAGCTGAGAATTAGTTAAAAGATTGTAAAGACTGAAAAAAGGCAGCCTTTGCGTTTAAGAGTGCAAAAGTCTAACATTTCAGACATCGACCAACATTTTAGGATATCGGACTCATTTCAAAGTTTTAGTCCCTCCATAAAAATACGGAATCAATTTCAGTTCAGTTTCTAACTGTAAAAGTCTCTAGGTTTAGTCGAAAGGAAGCAATGAATTCGACTAAGATGGTCATAGAGCCGACGACTGACTGCACCCCTCACAGTCCTGTTATGACGAATGATGGGTGCCATTCAATTTGATATGCTATATCCATGACAAGCCTTTCACTAGAATTGTAAAAATCATTTAGAAAGTCGCATTGTAAAAGGCTCCCCTCATAAAATGCCACAAGAATTCATTTCGCTGTCTGAAAGTATAGATTATCATCATCAGAAAGTTTTTAGCTTTTAGCATACGCAGCTTCACGGAGTGTATAGGTAAAGTCAAGCTTGAAGACCTTGTTAACGAAGCTTTCAAATTAAACAAACTTTGACATAATCGCAATACCCGGCTTTCAAGGATTATATGCGAGTGCTCAAGGTAAGCAACACTTGCACTATTTTGCTGCAGCAAGCCCTCATGCGTTCAACTTGTTCCGGGCGTCAAGCCTCCAATCAGTCTTAAGATTAATTTGTGATGAGATATTCAAGCTACTATTAATTGCAGCTCCCAACAGTCTGCGATGAGAGAAACCTATTGCAATCTTTTAACCCTGGAAGAGAACCTTTACCCAAAGACTGTTTCCTGTTCAGTCGCAGCCCAATTTTATAAGTAAATAATGTAAAAAATTTGACTGCTCTCGCTCATAAGCCTTTATAGGCCCGAGTTCTTCTAAAAGATTTATTCGAATAAGGTACTGGATAAAGTGATGATCTATAAATCATTGATTTCCACGGTTTACAACAATAGTTCGAGATGGAACTGTTTTTGGAAACCATCGAAATCAGTGATCTATATAGATCATGTGAGCCCAATAAGCAAGGCCTGTTGCCTTAGCAAAACTCCAACTTCCAGCTGCACATTGAATGGATATTTTCTTTCCGACTATGTACCTAAAGAAAAAAGATTTCATCCCCTCCTCCACTTGGATTGGCGATAGGAAAATACAAGAAAATATTGATGAGGCTAGAAAACTTTGATTGGAGCAATTTTCAAAACAGAAAATTGAGTTTTTTCTTTGCTCGCCGTGCTGGTTAGGGAGGGATAGAAAAAGTTTCCAATCTACACCTCCTATCCTTTTATTTTTCATATACAGTGATTTGTTAAGTCCTTGCCATGGGATACCCCACTTCAAAGAGCCTTAGGATATTTGAATCAACTGAGCGACAGTGTGAGAGACTGTGTGCCTCCGCATCGAGTTCATTTGTAGAGACTTATCCCAGGCAAGCCCGTGTCGTGCGCTCACATTCCTCTGCGATTGCTATATAAGTTGTTGGGTTATATCCCGGAGTCCTTTAAGGTTATGGGCATGAGGTAGGGCGCAAAATCATATTAAAAAGATTTGTTGACAAAGTTTTAATTTTTTTTCTTGCCTTTTCCGCTATCGCTTCCGTTTCGCTTCGTCCTTGCTGCTAGTCAAACAGTATATTTTCACAAATTTTGTTCATAAAAGCGAAACGAAAAAGTTAATGATGTTGTTTGGGAGAGGGAAACTGCCCGTTTGTGTGTGTGTGTGTATACTTTTGCTGAATGTCCTGTAAATTAGGCGTAAACTTAATTCGCAGTTTATTTCCTTTCGGTCCATTTTCGTGCCCGTCTCGATAAATGGTGGAAACATTCTGCAATTATTACGAAATTATTTCGTACTCTTGAGTTTTGAATTGTGTGTGTGATTGTCGGAGTCTTTGTCGTGTAAAATTTTATTTATTATGCCGCTATGAACATGAGGTGCCAAAAAGGTCGAGAAAAAGGAATTAAATTCAAGCAGAAATGGAATTCCTGTTCCCCAGTCTCTGTGTTCAAATGCGAAAAGTTTTCCCTTTGGAAAAGTAAGAATTAAGTGCGCGAGTCCTTGTGGCATGGGGCTGAAAATCGTACCAACTCCCATCGTCGCGCACTTGGATGTTCTATCGATGCCATTGACTGAGCCAGAGGAGGAGATGAGAGGTTGGGAAAACAACCATGACGGAACATGAATTCCGTTGTTGTAGTTTTCAACCGTCGCTTATCCTTTTCACGAATATCGTGCATACTGAGGGATAGAGCACATGATATTGTTATTGCAAGCTCGTTTAGAATTTAATATTTCATGCTCAGAGTCACCGTGTGTGCTTTGATGGCAACATAATGAAACAAGGAAGACGAGAAGCGAAAGAAATCGCAAAATGCCAGAGCACTCGTTACATTTTTTTTCCTTAGACTCGCTTTTTTACTTTTTGGAAAACGAATCCTGACGGGGATACGAAACGAGATGAAATGATATTTATGTTGTTTTTTTTTTTTTCATCAAACGAGCGGATATCTTTTTGATAGCGCATGTATAGTCCTTGCTGAAGAATGCTCGTGAAATTCTTGATTTTCTTTCATAGTAGTTGTTGCAACGACACACGAATACATTGTTTCACAGTGTATTTGTGAAGGAATTTGCAGCTTTGAAGTGCTCAAAAATGAATAGAATGACAGATGTTCGATGGCGAAAATGTGTTGTTACACAAGCTGATGACGTACGTGACCGTACTTTGGTTTCGTCAGAAATGCGATAGGTACGTTACATTGTCAAAATCGATATAATTTTCTGCATCTTTTATGAAAATTAATTGTGTTCCGGGAAACCCACACAAAAGGGCACAACGTCCATGGCAACTTCGGCAGCTTTGTGTTTCAATTCCGATGAATTTTTTTCTGAAACGGTTTCAGTTACCAGGAGCGGGGTATAGCTTCTTGTGGTATTTTACTAATGAGACTGCTTTTGCCAAAGGAGACACTATGTGCTCTGTGTTGGAATTGGTTTGGTTAAATGAGGGAATTTTTTTCCAGATTTTGCTGGATATTTTGAACGAGGAACATTTTAGAGACTCAGGATAAATATTTTTAGAGCACAGCACTTAATTTACTAAAATATTAGCAGGAAAAATATGGCGACTCATCTATGATTTTGTGAATTTTGTTCCACTTTCAAAAAAGCTTCTTTGGAGACCATTTGGTTACACGTTTTAGGTCTTGTTTCGACATTGATCCAAGCATCTCGAAAAATGACTGTTTGGTGGCACAGATTCCATTGAACTTCTTGAAATCTGAAAAGTGGTCATAAATCTATAGTTGCAGCGTCTTGCAGCCAGGACCAGTGTAACCGGTGCAGAAGTCTGAAAAAGAAAGCAAGAAAAATGGCCAATGAGGAAAAAATGAGCCATTTCTGAAGCAGAGAGCTTATTTAAAATTGTTGACCGATATTTAACAAGTATTGGTCTGCTAATTACTATAATAGTGTTGTGATAAGTAACTGCATTACATTTAAAAGGTTTTTATTTGGAATTAACAGCATTTGACAAATTTTTAAAAGCGCCTTTCAATTAAAAAAATGGCCAAAATAACAAAAGTTGCAGGCTCTCGAAAAAAGTGCCAAACTGTAACTTACTTTAGTCGCACAACGGTCACACTGGCCAGGACCGTTCCGTTCGGAAAGGAACGAGTTCGGCATTGAGTAGTTTTTTTCTTTTTTACAATATCTGCAAAATACCCACCCACAGTGCTTCGTGCGCTTATTTGGTAAGCAGCAATAAATTTATTCATCCGCTTGGTCATACCCTTTGGAAAAATAAATACAAATTTTAACGAACGAAAATAAAAGTGCGTTCCATTCGCCCTAAAACAAGGTCAAGGGTTGTGTTTCACTAGCTACTTTTCTTTAAATCAGACGACTCTGTTTTTTGGTAATTTTTATCTCTTATGAAGAGTATAAAGAAAAAAGTATATTGCCTTTCATTTGATCCTTACCTAAATCATAAAATTCAGTTTTGAAACAACGCCTTAACCGAGACGACAAGAAAAAACGTGTTGCCTATTAATAATGTGATTCTTGAAGTACTGCCATTTATTTATTTATTTATTTATTTATTTATTCACATCAAATGAGAACATTCACTGCTCTCGCTAGATTACTTAATACAAAATTTAAATACTTAAATACTACCACCAAAGCCTAACCTTAAATTAATTTATTCTTAAATGAGTCCCTACTGAGATCAAACTCGAACAAACTACTATAATTATTAGATTCTCTTAGGCATCTGGTAATTGATTCATTACAACCATAGTTAACTCTATGATAAGGAACATAAAATAAAAAGCGATTTGAAAGCATCCTAGATGGAGCATAAAAACCAATTAATGATAAAAGAAAAGGGCAGTCGATATGGTTGTTTATCAAGTCCCGAATGAACATAATTGAAAAACATTGCCTACGCTTAAAAAAAGCTAAGATACCAAATAATTTGCATCTTGTCTCATACGATAGCCTTGCAAGAAGACTGTGAAATAGATTATTGGCCTAATTTGCAAGACTCAATACCACAACCTAATAATATGCAAAAATCTCTGATTATCGGCCATGTTGTTTTGTAGCAGTAATGGAAGAATAAGCAAGTTGAAGTAGCTATGCAAGTCTGACAAACCTAGTAATTGAGAAGGTGTTGTTGGTAAAATCACGTCTTGACAAACAGAAGCTTGCAAAATGTGTTTAGACCCCGTTCGGGAGTACCTAATGTACCACCCATCATATAGTTACAGTGTGTCCATAATAATAAACTGAGCATATTTGCCAACAGACATTCCATAGTAAAAAAAATTTCGGAACGAAATTTATGTGTGCACCTTTAAAGTTGCAGTATATTTTCTATACCCGCTTTCTTCACGTTTCTATCACTGAAAGTGCTTGCTTCAATTTTTCGTTTTTTATCCACACAATTGCGTTACTCACATTTGAAAAATGTTTTTACACCGAATCAGTACAAGATGAGGGTCTGTAATGCGAGTGAACACGTAGGAGTATATTGGCAAATGGTATGTGCGAGTATTTCCCCCGAAAGGACACAATAAATATTTCACGCGAACTGCACACTGCTCAAGGAATGTTGTATGCTTGGAATAAGCAATAGGAAAAGCGTATATTTAATTTTAGCTGAGGGACAGTATCGCTATGGCAAAATCTAGCTGACGTATTGTATTGAACTGTCAGTTTTCTTGCATTTAAAAAGCGAGAATGTTCACGGAAGGGCTAGCAATATTTCCTAAGAAGGATAAAGAAACAGGTATTGATGTTTTTAACTTTTAATTGACAGTTGTGCGCGTCTTTTACAGAGGCATCAACAGCAACACATTTAAAATGCATAAAAAAAGAGGTACATGCCTGTTACCGGTTGACGTGAAAACTAGTTGACAAGTTTAGATAAAAGTTTATTAAAAATGTTTCGCAGAACTTTGCTAGTATTTTAGGCCATGTCGTTCATTGCCACGCCTACTATTTTGGGGCGTTTTAAACCAAAATATATTTCTTTTTACTTTGCTGCTATTACTCAGCACAAAAAAAATAAAAGAACTTCCTTAAATATCTTAAGCTAGCGATTAATTTCGCTTTATGAATCCTTCTCTTTTAGTTGAACTAAGGATCAAAATCTAGTATTTTTGTTGATAACCGCCGTGCATGGACAGCGCTCTTTTTCTCTTTTTTCCATACATCGATGGTGGGCGTTAGTTCTCGAGTCGATCTGTCTTTTATCGAAAGTGAGTCATTTTGCCCCCCGGGATAGCTAAGGTTTATTTTTTTTTGAATTGCATTCAGAAATTTAGCAGCCTGTTTATGAATTATTTTTTAAGGAGCACTTTATCCCACAAGTTTTCCGATAAGAGCCACTTCATTAACTCGATTTATCTGCAAATGGCAACTTTAATTCTAAAATCAAGCAGCTGACACTGCATAAGCTATAAGAGTTTGGTTTTTTTTTTTTTTAAATATTAAAACAAACTGCAAATCCACCACGAAAATCCTTGAAATAATTCCTTCATGCAACATCGCTTAGCTTTGGTTGCTGTCATTTGTGTTTTCCTTTACCTGTCAAGCGGTTCTGCACGACATCCATCAGCGTGTCATAAACAATGCGCTTTGCTGTGACATAAAATCCAATTTCTGGTATAATGTTTGAAAAATGATGCATGTGTCCTTGACGGAACCAGTAAGACAGCTACTCAATTCAGTGCACATTGCATGCAACATATCCTTACCGCACACGACCATATTCTTTGCATTTGTTCGCCTTATACCTATAAAGGAAACACCCAAGCTCCGCATGTAGTTCTCGCAACACCCATTTGTGTCATTTATTGTGTGCACATATCACGCAACCAATTTCCATCATAATCATCATCCAATAACATGCAATTCATATATACTATCCTGCTATGTCATGTCCGACATTTTCCGGAATGTCCTTCTCTGAACAACTAAATTAAGCATCCTTCTGTACAAATCGCTATATACAGTGCAAAGAAAATTCCTCTGAAAAGGAGCAAAACAAAAATTGAAACGGGACAGCAAAAGACTGAAATGCTCATAACTTCATTTAAATCTGTCACTCACAATACGTCGTGCCTGAGTTGGGTGTGGTGTGTGAAAGCATTTATACGAGATATGCCAAAGATGTGTGTTTGTGTGCAAGTTTTTGTCCTCTTAGTAGTTTACAAGGAATTACTACAAGACTTTCCCTATTACACAACAACAAGTTTTACGGAAGCATAACTCAGCCATCAGGAGTAAAACAACACTGTTGGTAGTAGTAGCTGCATCAAGAACATAATATCGCAGTATCCAGCCAGATGGACTTGGTGCGGAAGAGACAAATAAACTGACTTTCTTCCTACGGTTTTGACGAAGTGGAAAAATCGTTTGTCATGACAGGAATGCACGTTGTCTTTTTTTTGCGAAGAAATTCAGTTTCCTACACCGAATCCAACATATGGATGTCCTGCAGAGCACAAATAGCTCAGAGACTTGTGGAAACAGCCAAATTAGCTCCGTGTTGCTTTGCTACATCTGAGCAATTACGAAATGTGAATTATTTCTTATTACGAAACGATCGGAGGATGGGTGGCAATGTTTTATTTTGAAATGTGAAAAGTCAAGTCTGCACTCTGTGCCGTTTATATAAATGGATACTAGCGACGCAAAGCTCTGAAGCAACTACAAGCCTCCTTATGGTATTTTTGTTTTTAAAATTAAGAGCTTAAAATATATTTAAAATTATTTTTTCCGTAAGATGTAAATATGTTTAAAACTTCACCCCTAACACGCTCCAAGATAGTTTCCCTCCGAAGGAAAATCTGCTAACGAAGAACAGACTGGCTGTTATTAGATGGGGCTTTTGAAATGCTCAACGTTAGAAGGCATAAGACCACAGTTACAGTCAATTGGTGAAGTTCTGCTGCGTTAGCCTTTGATATTCCAAAGCCAGTCAGAGGTGTTTAGAACAAATTCAAGCTCTTCCTAAAAACAAATAAACAATAACTTACCCCCAAGTATATGAGAGGTTTATATAGCCCCCTATACTCTCCAGGATTCCATTTTAAGTACGATAGCAAAAACGTAGGCATGAGCTATACTGTCGGCTTTTCGATTTTTTGTACAACCGCATAAAGTTATATACCATTGAAGAGACCTCGCTATCCTTTCAAACTTTAAACCAATAACCATCGAGACTTTCACTGCCGGTGGTGTCATTTTTTTAGCCATCGTCCTCGAGCAAGTAATGCAAAGTCTTGGGTCTTAAAATCGTCTTGGACCTGTGGCTGTAGCTACGCTCTAAAAGCCGAAGGCTAAATCCACTGTACCGAAACTAGAGCTTTTTTTAACTGCAGTCTTTAGGTCATAATTTTGATATAAAAGAAGGCTTCTAAAGACGAAGAAGACTGCATATCATCCGGTTTAGTAGCAAAGTCGGAAAGGTCCCTATAAAAAAGTAACTACCTTCTTGTAACGAAGCAGAAAGTTTCAGGTGATCGAGTAGTGCAGTTTTTTCATGGTGTTCATCCAAGACCACTCTCACTTTAATGTCATATTAGAATGGTTTAAACGTTCCGAGCTCCGTCACATTCAACAAATCTTTGCATTTGTGAATCACGCGAGTATCTTGAGCTTAAGCCCTATGTATACTAAGTATTATACCGATCGACAGCAGATGGTATAAGGATTTTTCGGCCATCATTTATAAACCACTAGGATAATCAGACTCTCAGAAAAAGAAGATTAAACTGACAACCTGACAACAAGCATACATTTTGAACAGTATCCACATAGCACAATCCATTTATTAGCAGTAACCCAAGCCAGACTCATGAACTCTGAGTGGAAATAAACCACTCGGTAACTAGGACCACAGACAAAACGTTATTCCCAGCAACTTCTTGAAACTACATACTACTTATCTACGGTACACAAGACCAAGCTTCCACTTAAAATCCACTTCATGTTCGGCAAGGAATTTTCTTTGTCCCACTTCTGACAAAACTTCCCATAAGGAGCTCCTTCCCGTGTACAACTTTGAAAGTCTCCGCCAATTACACACAATGCCCACAAAAATGTGTGTGCCCCACAGCCGTTTAACTTGTGCACACACAAAAAGAGACAAACACCTATACCCTGGACCGAAAATGTCCGGCAAAATAAGGCCAAAGTCTACAACAGTCGCAATATTAGAATCCAATAAATTTCTGCAAGGAAATTGCAAACAAAGTGCACAATTTCCAACACTCTACAGACTTGTCCGTTGCTATCCCTTGGCAACTTCCTACTGCCTCTGTTACAGTGTCAGAGAGAGTGGCCAGTGTAGGATAACAAACAAAAAAGAAAGAAACGAAAGAAGTCAACAACGTGAACCGAACAGACAAATAATGGAGAAACGTGACCGCTGCAACTATCCACCAGCGCACAGGGTTGCCTTGAAGCGCTTATTATATTTGGTGAGAACTACTATGTGTCCTTCCGGAAGGTAGAGACCAGCTACACTTCTCGGAGAACTCTCCGCCAAAGATGGACAGGCTATGCGACGCCCGAGAAGGAAAAATGCAATTTTCGTTTAGTGTAGCTAAACTTTTCCATTCTTGACCGGTGTTGAGATGGGAAAGTTTAGGGAGGAAGTGTGAGTCTGCCATTGAACAATGACAAAGAAGAATTTCTTGGGGCTAAGTTGTGAAAGTGCTGTCTTTTTTGTTCGTTTTTTGTATCCGCCTCCTTTTCACATATTCTCGAGTTTCACATATCCTGAAATATGTACAGCGGGGCACATTCGATCAATGTCCCATCGCCCTTTGCCTACTTGGAACATGATACCACATCTTAATGTCCTTGCTGCCGCCTTCGGTCTCTTTGCGCGCCGATGTTTGACCCTGGGCACACTCTTCGTTTTCCGTGTTATCTCGCCGACACTCGACTTCCCCATGTGGGAAGATTGCAGCTCGAATGGCTCTTATCTAGCCGGCAACCCATTTGATACACCCCCACCACCTCCACATGCACAACAAATTGCCGGGACTGGAAGCCGTACTCTACTCCCACCAGCAGCCGTAACAAATCGTAAGGATGTTCCATGTTTATTTTGGATCACCCCCGGCTTCATGGCCAGCTAAGAAGGGATGAAACAGCCAGCGAAAAGTGGGGTGAGACGTATCGAGGGAAGCAAAAGATATCCATCATCCAAAGGCGAAGGATATCAAAACGAAATTCGATATGCTGGGCAATTAATCGCCCCCTTCATCGTTCTCGTCTTCCTGGTTAAGTTTGTCCTCTCCCGATGTATGCATAGCCTACATAACTAACTGGGACTCCGCACGCTGTTGTATGCATCATCGGGCTTTTTTTGCCTTTATATATTGGGTGGGTATGACGATTTATTGCTACGCAGGGACACCACCATTAACAATTGAAATGGATTTGGTTTTAGTTTTATTATCGATTACCGTTGTTTGTGTTTCGTTTTTTTCTATCCTAAACAAATCCTTAAATAAAAAATTTGTTCTACACACACTGTTAGTGATTGGGGGTGGGTGCACAGCACATACCGATGTAGCTGGGGGAGAGATTTTTACTGTCCCAGTGGGAGTCGTCAGCCTGTTTATTCGAAAAGTTGACATAGGGTGAGGCAGAGTAACTGAGCAATTTTGACAATTAACATGAGAATTGCAGAGAGTTTTACTACAGATATCATATGGTCGCTCGGATAAGGCATCCTGATTTGGCTCTAGACGGATGGGCTGGTTGTAGTTGCAGGAGATTACAATCAAAATCGATTTGTTGAAATCCGATGAAAAGGGATATCGTTTGAACTTTTATTTGTTTAGATTTGTAAGCTCAGGCGAGGGAGGAAAACATCGACAAAAGGGTGATGCTCTGACTGAGGGATGATGACGGTATTATATGGGAAAGTTACAATCTGGTGGATATTTCGGAAGGGTGGTGCAGCCATATCCCAGGGTGCTGTGTTTTATTCCTAATCCTACCCGACCCGATAGCATTATTACTGCGCAAATGGCCCAAGGTAGATGAAGGGGACAAATGTTCATTTGTGTACGTAGGCAATTTGCAAACTACGGGATTATGATGAAATGTCGTTTTAATAAATCGTTTATACTAATGGGGGGTGGGTTTGTTGCACTAGTAGCACAGTATTTATCGGAGACTGAGCTTGTATTCGTTGATATCAATACCAAGTCTGATCAAGTCGAGATCGTTTTGGTTTTTCGTGGTCGTCAGTATGATTATTTTTGACAGTTATTTACTGAAAACTACTAAATAATCGTTCTAAAAGATACACAGAAGAACATTTAAAAAAAAGCTCCAAGAGTTCCTTCTAAAATAGCTCCCAAAACGCATAAGAAACAATGCGAAAAAAACGACCTAAGAAGACCGAAAAACACAAAAAGAAAAATACCTGAAAACAGCACCATAAGCACTCAAGAAACGTTCCGAAACACGATCCAAAAAATGTCCCGTAAAAATGAACATAACGCCGCAAAAAAATTTGTAAAACGCCATGAGAAACTTTGTAAATAGGACCGCAACACATCTTTTAAACGTCGCCCTAAGAGCTCTTGAAACCATTAAAAAAAGAAAACCTTATTTAAGGTTTAAGGATCAGAAAAAAAAACATTAAAAAATTATCTTTAAATAATCGTCCATATCCCCCTACAAAAAATGAATAGACCCTTAAACAAAATTAATAGAAAACAAACCAAACAAAACTTCGAAAAACTGTGCAAAAATAAATTCAAACTTTAATCCAAAAATTGATCCGAAATAGACTTAAAAAACGGCAGCACCAAACACCTCATTAGCCCACAGAAGCTCATAAGACTTGCCCGAAAACGTCCTAAAACTCGTCCAAGAAACTCCCGAAAAACTTGTCGAAGACCCTCCAAAAACGTGCTTGGAAACCACCCCCGAAATCGCTTCAGAAAACTTTAGAGAAGACCCAGAAAACCTCTAGTTTTACTAAATAATAAATGAGCTGAAAAATACCTGCTTAAAGGCCTAAAATACTACTCTAAGAAAAACAACGCCTTTAAAGAGATCCAGAAAGGAGAGTACACAAACAGCACAAGAATTCTCGAACTTGATTTCGATCTAATTCCTATGTATGTCTAGCACATGAAACATAGATTCTTCGGTAGTCTTCTAAGATAAACAGTTCGACCTAAGTCCAGTCTTTGAATGCTTGTGCCAATTTTGACATTTTTGAATTCATGAAAAACTATTTTTGAAAACAAAGACTCAAACCATACGTAAGCCTTATATCTCCCTGTGAAACTGTGCAGCCCCGAAATGTTGCTCAGGCAACCCCAACTTTGGGTGTTGATATTTGTTCAACAGCAAACCCGAACCCACTCAAATCGAGGCAGTAGAACGTAACACTGAAGTTTCCTTCCGACGAGAAATAGCGAGCAGAACTTTTTAATCTGCCACTGACAGAAGCAATTACTCAAATTCGATTTCGCAAACAGGAAACAGTTGTCGCAGGGACTATTTCTCTGTGTGGAGTCATGCCACCACTACCATTCTAACTGTAACATTGATCCTTTCCACATTTTGGTCATTTGACTTTGCGAAGCTCGCAGTCTGTAACCGTCCCCCTTCTCGTGTTGAATTTAACGCTCAAGTGGATTTTATAAATTGACATTTTTCACTTCATTGGGCTGCAATTGATGAAAGCGTTTTAAAGCATCACTATTCGACAAACGGGTTAACTGTAATTAAATGTTGGTCCTTCGTGCTATGAGTTTCACCTCTTCCAATAAATTTAAAGTTTTACCTTAAATTTCATCGATTGCTGTGCCCACGGATTTCATATTTTCATTGCCTTTACTTTTCGGAAAGGGAGTAATATTTAATATCATCCAGGACCACTCGGCCTGCAAGCACTGCAAGCCACTCACCCAGAAGGATATGGTCGCAATGGAAAGTTAAATCGAAATAAAAAAAATCATGCGGATGTGCACAAACAGAACTTATACAGAACCATGGCAGGTCTTCGCGGAAGTCGAAAATTTGTTATTCTATAAAAAATGTATTTTCTTTTTATTCGCGTCAATAACCCTTTGCATGGAGTCCAAAAAGGACCAACGGAGGAGGAACAAAACTACCTCCAAGCCCGAAAGAACGTATGTCTGTGAGATGCGTCTGCCGCAGTGTTACCTCTGAAAATTTTCAGAAAGATCCCGTGAAAGAGTCCCGGGTGAAAAAAGGCTCCGATCTAAATCTTTTCTTTTCTTTTCTAAAGAAACACACTGTTACTTGTTAGAGATATAATTGTAGGTAATTCAATTTTAAGTTATATCAAAAACGTCCTACATTTTTAAAAACAGCCCGAATTGACAGATCTTTAAAAAGTTGAGTCCGGAGTCCAAGCGCTCAAAAAGGAGTCAAAATGACTCTAAAACGTCCCGAAGGAAACACTGGTCTGCGGGTGGATTTATTTTTTTTCACTACGAATTGGAGGCCTGCAAATAAAAACAAATAAAGGACCTTAAAAAACAACAGAAAATATGTCGGTGCATTTCTCCTCGGATACTTATTGCTCCATTAGTTTTGCCGGTTCTTTTTTTTTGCGAATTATAGAAGAGTGGTATGCTGAGTGAAAAGACAAAGTGAGGAATAATATTCGCCAACGAGATGCAGGAGAAAAGTGCACGACATTTCTGAAATAAATGAAAGTGCTTTCCCTATATGCACTGTTAAGTCAGTATTCCTGAGAATGTATTTACTGAATGGACAGTCCAATATTGGAAAGTCATTGGCCTTAAAGAAAGCTGATGGTCGGTGTGTCGTCATGAGCGTTCTTAGAAAATAATTCATTGGGATAGAAAACACATTAAAGCCGCGCATTTAAAGCACCAGCTTGATAATTAAAAATTGTCCAGTCTTCCAATACTAAAATGCACGGCAACCTACATCAGAAGTGAAGTCAAAACAAACGTCTTAACGTGCTTCAGCACACCAAACTATTGTCAACGATTGTCATAATGAAGGCGCTTAAAAATAGCATTCACCGTCGATAATAACTCTTGACTCTATCATTAACGGAGCGCGTACACCGTACACACACAAAAAGCCCCTCCCTCTTTGCTTCCCTTCAATCCGGTGTAGACTTGTACGTTATTAACCTCGTTCTTTCACAGATACATCTATTTCTGTGGCCTACATTCGCAAAAAAAAAAAGGCTAAATAAAACAACCGACAGCTCCTTTCTCTAATTATACACGCTCGAGTCTGGGTATATGCAGTATGCACGTCGCTCTCCAAGTAAAAATGACAAATGTCAGGACACAACATACGGAAAGTTGAACATAAGCGGCCTCCACGGGAATATGAAAAACACATTAACCCGTCGATAGATGGCAGGCAATTAATCTTGCTGGCAAAGAACATGACAGGAAAGCAAAGCACTTTCTCTAGGACTTGGGTGTGCCACAGAACATCCTCAATGAGAACTAATTTTCGTGACATTGTTTCTCTAAACTCGGTGACACGACGACATGGCGACAGCCAAATCTGATAAGGTAATTAATCTGATGAGAGCAGGTGGGTGGTTGCCATATACTCTTGCTCTTTAAGGTGTTCTTTAAAAACCGAAGGACGAAAAATTCCATCATCCATATAAAAAGCTGGAGGTAGGGCAACAAAAAAAAAACGTTCCCCGTAGTAGTTTTAATGCTTTTTTAATTGGAAAGACATCCAGCAGCAGGTGAGTGGTCCTTTGTTGTCAGTAGAATGGATTTGCAGGATAGGTAAAACCTCAAAAAACATATAACGCGAAACTCAGCACACATGGATGGGAAAAACTATTTTTTCTGTCTTCTGGCGCAGAGAGCTTATTGAATGGAACCCGATTTCGTTTAATTGCGACATTCGGTGGGAGGGGAGGGGGATATGTTTTTTATTTTCTGTTTCCTTGTAGCAGTATCCTCTGAATCCAGATAATCTCTTGTTTGCTTCCATGATGATGAACAAAGCTAACAAGACATGTATGCATAACACAATAAAGGGATAGGGTATAGAAAGTGGTCTCCGATACATGCAATATGAGGGCATACTCGTAACTACAGAAAACTCATTCTTTGACGGGTCCAATTAAAAAGAGATTTCGATTCTAAAATGTTTGCTTCTGTGTACAGTTTTTTTTTTTTGATTTTGTATGACGTTGAGTTGAGTCCTTTTGATTTTAAAATTATGTTAAATTTAATGGAAGGACGACGGGTAGAGCTGGAGAAAAGGACGGAACATGCACTCCGATGGAACTGAAGAAATATATATTTTCCAGATGAAAGCTTAAACTTTCGGCAACAAAATATGGAGTTACAAGGAAGCCATCGACCTAAGATCGCTGAAAAAGCAAGCGTTTCCGGTTGTTGCAGTCGAGGCATATCCAAAGTAAAATGATTAAATTATGTAAGTCGCCGAAATAGAAGCAAACGAGGCCAATGTATTTAGTTGACAGTTTTGAATATTTTCAGGCTACAGTCGGGCGATTTTCCGATCTTGATTTCATTTTCTAATACACGAAGTTTGCTGTGGCTATTGCGGAAGACGTTTTGTTTGAATACTTTTCTCAGAGAAGGTGACCTTATAATTTATTATGGTCTAGATAGGTATTGCTTCTGCACTTAAATTGCCATAGGTTTAAGTCACGTATCCTAGATCTTTTATTGCACTTAAATTGCCATAGGTTTTAGTCACGTATCCCCAGATCTTTTAAATTGCGCCTTATTCTATGCCAGACCCGATGGAAAGCTGAGATACATAACTAGGAAAGGTGACAAAATAAAGCCTTGGGCCGCAGGCGACCAAGAATAAAAACTGCCCTGTTTAAGGAAACTTTAAGTCCATGTATCTTCTGAATGAATTGACCGATAGCGCCTAATCTTACGTCCGGGAAAATGTGTATAGGTAGATTTGGTGAGTGGGCTTAACCTGAATCGGTAGCAAATTCAAATAAATACAGATAAATAGATAATAGAGAGATTCTGACGTATAGGAGTGCTGAAATTGTATTCCCTCTACTAACAGCTATAAAGCATTAATGTGCATTCAAATCATTATTTTGGCTTGCCTACAGTCGGGAAACTCTCACGCAAAATCCTCAATCGCAGCACCAAGTTTTTGCAAATACTGAGTGCATGCGTATGACCTTTTTTCTATGGCTTCTTTTTCTTATATTTGGCAAGAGATTTCGCGTATGTCAACATGTTTTTAGATTGGCCGAACGTTGGTTTGTTGTACTCACTTCACTACCAGTCGTCTGTGCAAGTGTACTTCGCAAACATAAAGGACTGATATACAAATTGGTTTTTGGTTTTTAGTTTACTCGTTTATTCTTTCCCTCTAAGCGACTTCTTATCCAAGTTTTGCTATAGCATTGTTTTAAAGTCCTTGATTTTAACACATCTGACTAACTGCTCAGCTGTCAGAATAACGAAAGTTTTTGCTATTCTCCTTTGCTTTTGTTAGCATCTACGAGTATCTTTGATTTAAGAACAGTGCAGCCATTACTGATTTTACAAAATCCACTTTGACCATCAAATTCATCAGAGTTTCATAGAGCATTTAAACCGAATTCAGTCTTGAACTCTTCGGTATGGAGAACTTTTTTTTTTGATGCTATGAGACGTAGATTGACCCATTCAAATTTATCAGGTAAGTGAGTCCCGCTTTAAAGTAGAAGGTGGAGCAGCGTTGCCAACCAATTTTGCCGAAAAAACCAACCAAACTTGAGAAAAAAAGATGCCTTTTTCAATAAAATAAAGTCTAAAATAATTTTTTTAAGTAAACTGGAACAATAAATCAAAAATTAAACATAAATATAGAAAAATTTACAAAAACAATTTTTATTCACAAAAAAAAAACTTAAATTATAAATTACAGAAAAAATTCTTAATAGGAACGAAATTCATGTGTTTTTAGTTTCATAAGTAAAAACCGACATTATCAATTTAATTTACCGAGCGAACTAGGACATACGTTTTACGTGGCCGCGCGCCAATATTGATATTAACAATCTCGAACATACTACTCGTATGCAGGAGCTGCCAAATGGCAGTGCCATAGTGCTACCAGCTACTTAAGAACTGGGTATGTTCTACTAAAATTTGCGAGGCATAATAAGTAGGTACAAAATATTGAAAAGTTTATACAATAACAGGCTTATTTATTAGAATTTGCTAAACACGCCTAAACTCCTGTATAGTTATGCAGTGTATAAGTATTTATACAGCCTTTATACACCCTTCCAAAAATTCTTATTTATAAAACATTTTTCCATGCATACTAGTTATACAGGGCTTGCGTCAAAAAAGGTACTAAAAAAGAGAAATCTATTACATTTATCTGTCCTAAAAGATAAAAAAAGACTAAGCAGCTTGTGAGAAATGCAAAATTCAAATACAAATAGGAAAATGAATTAAGAAATTTAAAAGTAAAAAGAAAAAGAATGATTTGGGACTCCTAAAAAAACGGAAGTCTTATGCAAATTAAAACGAATTTTTAAAACAAATTGAAATATCTCATTTCTGCACATATTTTCTATCGAGGACACTTGTGGAATCTTGAATTTTGAAAATAAAAATGTCGATACAATCTATCCAATTTATTTTTGATTTAATTTAAAATAAAATGTGACAGATTTTTTAAGTCAAAATGACATTTCGATACTATTCCACCTCTATACAAGCTCTAAACAACGTCCAAGCGCGTTTAGCTTATACAACCTCTATACAACGTCGAATAATTTTTATAAATAGGGTTTTTGCGTATAGAGGCATTATAAAGGGTGCATAACTTTATACACTCTTTATAATGCGTTTATTAATAAGGCTGTAAAAAATTAAAAAGTCAGTAGGTATGTTATGTTGAATCAAAACAAAAAATAGAAAAATATTTGAAATAAAAAAATTTTGAAAAATAAGCCTTAAAGCCTTAGCTAATGAAACAATGCCTAAAAGTCATGAAAAAGCCTTAGTTGAAAGCAAGAATCCCAATGTGCTTCAATGAAGCCATGCCCGCAAAGTATATAGAAGACCACAGTTAAGACTCCTATTTCCCTGAAAGCTATTTTGGGCCCCTTGCTACAACAGTCTCAATACAATGTTCCGGTTGCTATATGCCAGCTTCCTATATACCTTCTCCCGTCGATTCCAATCCAAGTGCCTGTCATCCAGAAATACGAACCATGTCGGTCACAAATTGCGCCACCAACTAAGCAGATAAATGGGAACTTTTTCTAAACCCTCGCCAGAAGACTCTAAACCATGTCTGGCAATGTAATTACACACAAACCGCGACCACATTTCTATTTAGCACAACTTCCCTACGATGTTCCCGCTGGCCCAATTTCCGTACACAGATAGCAGACTAAAAAAAAACCTTCCGTATCACCGGGTATTGCCATTTGGATCGTTTGTTACCCGGAGGATATAACAAGTTTTGCTCAACTACTAATTGCGGATTTTGTTGTCTGGCATTCGGCTAATAGCCGTCAGCACTGATCCTCTCCTGTCACCATGGGTTGCTGCCTTCCTTAGGCAGGCCTAATGACAACACACCGCATAGCACACAATTCACGGTAAAACAATTCAACCTAATTCATTTGGGCAGGTTCCGCACCAACATCGTCGTTGCTACTATACTAAAACGTTTCACGACACGACAAATTTAGATATTCCCAGAGTCCATGCTTGTGTGAGTATATAGGCATATGGCAATGGCAACTGACTGCAGGCCTATGAAACCTGAGCGAGGATTCACCGTCGCTGCTGTGTTTTTCATGTTAATATAAATTCTAGATGATTTTGTTTTGCTGTGAAGTGAGTACCATTTTTAATAGCTAAAATGTCCCTTTATCCCTGGGACATATTAAAATTCGAAGAAAATCCCTCACAGAGCGAAAACCACCACATAAAATAGAAGGATAGTTATAAAGATTTCTCTATGGTTTTTATCCAAGAAGAAAGTCATGTCAAAACAATAGAGTAAATCTTATTAAAATCTTGATGAATATTCTATATGAGAGCCACATAATTTTAAAAAGACATCTTATTGAAAATCAATATGGCGGCATCTTGAAACAATATGAAAACTTTTTTAAAATTATGTGAAAATCTCTTAGCAGCAATGAGAAAAACTTATCGAAAGTATATGAAAAACGCTTGAAAATTTTAAAATCAGGTTATAATCTTTTTAAAGTATTTTATTTTGTACATATTTTACATATGGATACACAAGTAAACTCAAAATTACCATTATTAATTCCAGGACTTTTCGGGTCGATGGTGGTGATAGCGTATACCTTGGCCACACAATAAAGGTTTATTCTGAAAGACAAGATGTGAACAGAGTCACATTTATTCTTATTTTTGATGTTTTGGCGAACAAAAAATTGCATTACAGCATGAAAATAGAGCCGTTCTGTGACACATTTTATTGTTCGCCAGACCTTTAGAAATCCGATACCACAATTCAAAACAATTTGAAAATCAGCCAATAATTTTAAAATATCATTTACTTGAAAAATATATCATTTAATTACTTACCCTATCTTTTCTCCATTTTTTTAACCCAGCTTGAAATTTAAGTCTATCGCCAAAGTAGCCTGATCTGTCTATAAAACAAAAAAAAACTTTTCGACGTCTTCAATTTTCATTTTGTCCAAAACGTCGATAGAATTGAGTCCATAAGCTTTAAGTAACATTGACACCGAACTACTTAAGCCTCAGGAACTATAAAGTGCTTGGGTTTCTTCCAAGTCTTTTTGAGACCATATTAAGCACGGCACAAGCACTTTTAATTAGTTCGTCTTCTCAATACCGAATATTAATAAGGGTTTTATATTATTATCCAACAATGTGAAAATGACTCGTACAATTAATGTGATATCTCTTTAAAATTTTAGATTGAAGTCTTATGGATTTGAGAAGATTTCCTTTTAAACGTTTATAGACATACTTTTTAATAAGATTGACTTCTTAAGACCAAAAATTAACAAGGTTTTTATATTATTTGTATTATTTGAAACGATTTTGCACGTAAAAATTATATGAAAAAATCTTTAAAAAAATGATAAGCTTTTCTTCATTAAAACAATAAAGAAAGAAATCAGATTTCATAGTAAAGTAGTACAATAATAATATTGATTTTATATGGTAATTTTTCGCTCTGTGCTAAAAAAAGGATAAATCCCTTAAAATGGCATCACTGATGATAACTGCAAACTATACCGATTGATTTTTTTGAGAGGGGAAAACTTACAGTCGAATAACGGTCCATTATACTACCAAGGTGTAGACCTTGCGAGCTTTTCCTATTATTCTTTTCACTTATGGCCAGTCACTTACGCCACTTGAGTCACAAGCAGGCACTTCAACCACTCACCTATTGCTTTGGATAACAATTGATTTAAGAAACGTCTGAAGGAAAAATGTAATCTACGAAAGTAGTCGAATTTAATTAGCCGTTCATAATCGTAGTCCATGTTTATTTCTAAACTGTTGTGTCCAGCAACATTATAAAGTAGTACTGCAGCCAAAAGAGGGGATTATTTTGAAAAAAATAGTAGTACACGCATTTTTTAGTCTTCAAAATACACGGAACAACCAAACCACAATCTCAAATAACAATAAAATAAATACCGAACTGACAGATGAAAATTGCATGAAGCCAGCGAAAATCAAGTACAAACTAGAAAGAGGGAAATTCCGTTTTTGACTACAGTTTGGAAGATAAAATTGCTACCAAATTTGCATTAAATTTGTAGTGAATTTAATTTATTAAGGTTGAAAAATTACACTTTGCTGAAAGTGTTAGATATTTTAGGTCTTTAAAAAATAAAGGAGTACGAATGTGAATGGAAGAGTACGGAGGTGTTGAAAGTAGTGCAATACTCCTATGGGAGTACTTTCGGCAACACTGCTGACCTGGTCGTGTTAGTCTTCTGGCATTTTTCCGGATCAGTGTCATCTGGGTGCTTAGTTCTAAAGGGGCTATCGAAATGTGGCCAAAGTTCCTTTGATATCCATAAGGGATTGGCACGGAAGTGGCTTCGTATTCACACCTTTCCTACTATTTAGCAACACTCATCGCCTTGCCAACAACTCAGGTCGCTAAACCACATTTTATTGTACTTCAGCTTCAAAACCCGAGGTGCAGTCGGAATTTCTAAGCTGAAAAATACTTAACCTAAAACTGGCAGCAAGCTCTTTGCGACCCACTCATGCACATTTTTTGCGTAATAAGTAATAAGGTTTGGCGTCGGCCTATGGGTGGTTTAACGAAAGGAACGAATAAGAAAACAGATTAGTTTTGTAGTGGATATCTGGGCGAGTGGCTTTATAGATTCCACTTAATCAACTTCTTTGTATAATTTTTGTGCATACTTGTCAAAGTTCGGATCAGAATCCCCAACTCTTTCGTAGCACAACCTATTTCCAGTTCAGTGTATACTTTGAGTCTTCAAATCATATTTATTGAGGAACTCCCCACCGGCTTTCACGAGCAGGTAGATACAAATACACATGAATACGAAGTACCCCTTTCAAAGTTTAAACTTCGTTTGCCTGGCATCAAATTCGATTACACCAAACATTTTACAGTCGTTCATTCATTCCCCATGAGATGCATCTGCCAGTGCAGACACAATTTAGATGCTACAGTAGTTCAATGCAAAAAATGAACAAAAAAAATGAACAGAAAAAACAGTAAAAGTAGAACGGCCAAAGTGAATTTAAATATTCCAGAATAGAGTTGCACTGTAAGCTTGTAAAAAGGATATTCTAGTTGAGTGTGTAGTTTTGTGTGCCTGTGCATGTATGCGATGTTCATCTCAATTACATAGGTGGGTACTATTCTATTCAATGTTGATTGCGATAGACATACTGAAAGATTTAGTGCGATTGATATGGAAATTGAGCTACCCTACGATGGTATAGTAGAGACCGTCTAAATAAAAATTAATCCTTTTGGGGATCGGCAGCTCTTTTCAGGATCACGCTAAACAGGACTTCAAAAAGTAGCTTTATTTGGACCGAACAACTGGAGGAGCACTTGATCCGCATGGGTTTTCCGGGGTAAACAACAAATAATCCGGCGGAGCAGGTGTGCTAGAATGCTGCCCAGACATCGCAGGGAGAAATAATGAAGGATACATAGTTTTGGAACAAAAGTAAGTCATTAGGTGTACTCTGTACTATTTATAATCAGAATTTTATTCGTTAAAATAGCTTTGAATGGCTGCAGTGCAAATGGCTCCTGAATTAATTGCCGAAGGGTTCTATTTTTAAGGTCCGGAAAAGCGCAAATTACACCTTATGCTTTTTTCCAGTACCCCAACACCCGAGTTCGTCTGCAAATCATATGATACCTACCTCATTTGACAAAACTTCACAATTCAAAACAAGAATAAAAAATATGATACCTACCTCATTTGACAAAACTTCACAATTCAAAACAAGAATAAAACTCATGGAAAAGAAGGATTCTCAAAAAGGTCCATCTATGGCCCTAGAATCGAAGCTATACAGCTTTATCAGCGTTCCCAGATTTTTCAGATATGTGTTATGGTCTTGTGCTCTGAGGAGGTAACTTAGCCTTGCCATATCCTTAAAATATACTATAGCTTTAACTCTTTTTGGACTAACGAGGTTGACCGGAATAGGTTAAGAAACTACAGCACGAAATCGACATCGGTTTCCAAAGTTGCATTTCAAAATACCAGCGATTGAGTGGTAGGATATATATGGTTTATTATTGTCCGTTGTCCAGAATCGAAGATCTGAGTGGATACCTACAGCGGGGACAATTTAAAAAACACCTTCTAGAAATTAAAGCTTCAGGTTTGCATATGAGAGTCTATAAAAGTAGCCATAGATACGTGTAGATTATATATTGCTAATGCAGCATGAACTCAGAACAATCTGAATAATTTCATCACCTGTTGTAACATTTTTTTGAAATTTTTTTCCTAAAGCCCATCTACCCTATGCGGGGGATAAAAACCCACATTTGAAGGAAGGACTACATATAACGTGGGACTGCGATGCCATTAATTTTGCGACACTCGGTAGTACCGAACTCAGGGTCGACGCTACGGAAGTTGGCGTGAGAACGTTAACAAACGATTTAGTTAGTTTAACATCATTAAAGCGGGTATGTAGTTAAATGCGCTCTTGAATAGAGTAGAATTTCCACATTTCTACTGTGTGACTACTTTTTGTGTGAATAGCTCATGTGTGCATCGAGGCAGGAACTATGATGATGGGAATACTGCTGATGAACTCATCCATGAGGTGATATGGGAGTGTTTTTTTTTTTTTTCTGAAGAACAGTGTGTCATGCAGATGCAAGCAGAATCGGGTTTATTGCCCGTGATGAGCTTGGCTAGTGGGCTGCAAAATAAAACGGCCCAGTGGTGTATTTATCTCCCTTTTAACTCATGCAGAGCGTTTGCTGTTACCAATGAGGACTAGGATGTAGACAGTACCATGCTATGAAGCGAAACGGGTTTCACTCATTCGTGGAAACTTTTAATCGACATCAATGTGAACGTCGCGAAATATGCGGTGGAGTCCATTCACCAAATCAGTCAGAGAAGTGAGTTGCTTTATGCAAGTGCACCTTGCGAACTTTTGGGGAAATTCAGACCCCAACTAACTATTGGATATTTTATGAATTTGGAGGACCCCATTCTGCCAAATTAATTGCGCCACACTTGCTTGTCACACTGTAACCCATTTGATCTCCTAGTTTTTCTAGGTTAATCCCAAATGCCTTTTGACGTCAGAACCTACCAGTGCAAGTTGCACAAATTCAATTCGACGTTTCACATGGGGGCTTCTTTTCAGTCAGAGTTCGAGGTCAGACAGACGCGGTAAAACCCATACCAACATACTTACCAGTCAGAGAATACTCATTTCAGTGTGCAGCAGCTACGAACATGGGTAATTAAGCCTTTGACTGGTAAATTATTTAATTAAAAAAACCAAGCTCTTTTTAGTATACAGCTCCTAATCAATTCATGCTGCACATGAAGTCCACATAAAAACAAAGGATTTCGTTCACCAGTCAGAAGTAGACGGAGTAAGGCAACCCAACCTATGGTGCGGGTAATTAGAATGGCTGCGAGCCAGGAATTTTCTCTTGTCTTAACCGCACTAACGAAATAAATCACCTTCGCCTTACCTACACTTCTCTCACATGGAGAGTGCTGTCTAAACGAGTTGCATGCTAACAAGAATAGCTGAGTTTGCCACAAGGCACCCCAAAGGAGCGCCAGACGTAGAAAGTAGAATATGGTCAGACTTTATTTTACAAAATGACGTGCAAACTGCACCAAGTAGATAGTAGCCATAGCGCAATCCATCATCTTTGAATTGCCATGATAAAGAATGCCTAGGTGATATAATTTAAATCATCTTGATCCAGACGAAAGGATGCGAGTCGTAAAAAAAGTCTTAATTAGCGTCTGTGGCTTTGTGCGTTTGATTTTATTACAATGAATTGCGAAATAACTCACTTGTACAACGTGAGGGTACTTTGATCTCCTTGTTCTTTGTCGTTCGTCGTCTCCTGCTTCAACTTTTGGTATTTTAACTTAATGCAAAAACTTATCTAATGAAAATCATACCATCCCTCGGTTTGAGTTCCCACAAGTGGCACCGAGGTACTGTTCTTTGTATGGGTTGCTGGGTAAAACAGTAACTGCCTTTTGTTGCCCTACCAAATGGGGAGTACCCAGAGAATCGAGTCAAGGAAACGGTTATGCTGAAAGGCAGACTAAAGACGCTGATGCAAACAGTCTTTGAAATCTCGCTCCAGAACAAAGTTCAAAATTAGATGTCAAACAAATGTTTACACTGAGGAAACAAAACAGAGTCCTAAATGAAGTGGAAAGTCTGCATAATGAGGTTGTTGCTACTGCCGGAGTGCATGTTTGTTCAAGCCGGAGAGTAAGTTGCTTATAGATTTTGGATCGAGGTTTGTGAAACGGGTGCTAGTTTGTGTCTTGGTCCGAAAATTTGTTGTCTGAAAAAAATGGGACACAAGGAAGAGTTTTTTCTGCTGCCTCAATTAGACAAATGCACTTCGAAGGAATTGAGCTTGGCTTAAGTGATTATACGGCTTTACGATAGTCCGCAAACTATGTCTCGCTTAAAAAGTTATCACAGAACTTGCTGGTATAAGAAGGAACGCAGAAAGTTGCTGATGATTTTATCAATTCATATTTAAAAGGAACAACTTAACAGGAGATATATTAAAGGTGAGCTTCGGTGGAGGTGTTAAGCCCATCGCTTACTCTGCTGAATAGATTCAAAACCGAGCATTGATAAAGAGGATCCAAGCTCCACTTGGCTTATTTTGACAAATAAACGGCGCACAGGTGGAATAGGACATCAACCAACTTCGACATCAGGATCGCGTTTTCGGGAGAGGAGTATTGGTTAAGGCGCAGGTAGCACCAACTACATAAATAAGAACGGTGCAAGGCGGCCACTAGCCTAAGTACGGGTAAATGGGATGCATCCAATTTCGACATCTCTCGTCATACCAATTGCCGAAGTTCCACGAGCTCAAATATAATATACTTTTACTTGGCACAAAAAATGTCCTGCAGCCTTGTCCAACGGTTGTATCTTTAAAATAAAGTGCACGACTTGGTCGAACGTAACTTTCTCGTTCATCAAAAGTATTAATGTAAATGGAGTGGGAGTATTGTGTAAGCTCCGAGTTGTTGGACATATATTTTTAGGGTGCATATTCAATATGGTTGAAAAAAAAACTAGGGAAAACTATATTTTTCAAAAATGACTTTTTTCAAAAATCCATTCTACGATAATAGAGAGAAAAACTGAGTTTTTCCATTAAGTTAGAAATGACCATATTACCTTAGAAATTAAGTTTTGTTACAATCGTATGGACCGTTTTCGAGATATGTCCAAATTTCAAAAGTAGCGTTACTCGATTTTTTAGCGGAAAACTGAGTAAGCATTTATGTTTACCTCATCTACGTCAGCTTAAATATCAATTTTTGTTGAAATCGCTAGAGCCGTTTCCGAACAAATCAAACTGGTATGAAAATTTTGTATGGGAAGTACCATTAATATTGAGGTTAACATGCAAAAAAAAAAAAACGACCCCTAACTGTAAGCCCCCAAACTTTAAATCCGAAGTTTGAACGAAATCCGTTCAGTCGCTTAGGCTGTAGGCCTCGGGACATACAGACAGGCAGACAGGCAGACAGACAGACAGAAAGACAGAAAGACAGACAGGCAGACAGGCAGACAGACAGACAGAAAGACAGACAGACAGACAGACAGACAGACAGACAGACAGACAGACAGACAGACAGACAGACAGAAAGACAGAAAGACAGAAAGACATACAGACAGACAGACAGACAGACAGACAGACAGACAGACCGACAGATAGACAGACAGACAGACAGACAGACAGACAGAAAGACAGACAGACAGACAGACAGACAGATAGACAGACAGATAGACAGACAGACAGACAGACAGACGGACAGACGGACAGGATTTTGCGAACCACTTTTTTGAGTTCGCCTATCGTCGTAATGTCAGAATTGATTAACATCTCGAGTTCGAAATTTTGTACGAATACAATATCTTTCTCTTACTACGTAATGGAGAAAGTTAAAAAGCGAAATGCAGTGATACGATCCTGATCGGTGTCCCAAAACTCTCAAAAATTGGATTTTTCTTTAGCTGACGCACCCTTACTTATATTTGGATGTCCATATACCAAAGTCCATCCACCCATTAATAGCATCTATGAATACAAAGTTGTATTCGAATTATTCTGATTTATTTAGTGGCGAATAGCAACCCTGACGTATACGTAACATTTCCGTTGATTACGATTTCTCATTTCACTTCATAGAGGGAATTTCCTCCCCCGAATCTTTTTATTATTATTTTTTTATGAATTATTGAAGGTCTTGCCGTTCACCCAGTTGGAACTTCCAATGGTTTCCACGTTCAATATTTTTGTTCGATAAATATTCGAAGTAAGCCGCTTAAGTGCGGCAAATTATGGGATAATTTTGCAAAATTCAAAAAATAACGAACCCGAAATTTCTTCGAATATCATATCTTGTAATTTTGGTCGTTTGTGCGAGAAGTTATTCATGGACTATTATTGGAAATCGCTTTGGAACTTCTTGGGGGTATTTGCGGTGAGGTATATGCTTGGCATTGGCGAATATGGGTGCGGTAGTTTGATTGATTTTTCACCCGAGCTTAATCTGAAGCAGAACACTCTGGCTTAAGTCTTCGGCAATGGTTGGCAGAATAATCGTATTGAATTAATTTGTCAGACACTTGAGAATAAATTAAATTCGAATAGGTCTCGCGTTTTATGATGGTAAACGTTCGGAATTTGGATAATGTTGCGTTCTTCGGTTTATCCCTCTTTGTTGTGGGGTGCTTGTGTTTGTACAGCGATGGGGTAAAATCATGACCTAGTTACAAAATCAGAGCTAGGTTTCTTTTTGTCATCCCTTGGTATTGGAAAAAACCGACATTATTCAGCTTCTTTTACTCGCACCATGAGATTGCTTTTTGGCCACCATTGTGACAAGAGCGAAACAGAGTTGGGATCGCATCCCATTAAGGAATATCCACCATAAGTATTTATTCTTTTTTAATGCTATCCCATAGCTACTCAACCTCAACTCGCCAGTATTTTTATGGTGTATATTATGAGGAGCAGTGGATATTATTTGCAGCGTTTTTTGCTCTGCTTATTTAATGGAATTTAATGGTCGTGCTACACGCTTTCGTGCCCCTAGCGTTGAATGTAAATTTAGCCCAGTGGTGGTGTTTCACTATTGTGTGGGCGAGCGCGGAGTATTGTGCAGAAAATTGTGTTTCGAGTGGAAAATGATTTTTAATTCAATTTATATTTGCACCGTTTCAGCATTTAAATTGGACGAAGCTTCTGAGTACTAATGTGTTGCGGTTATGACTGCAGGTGTACTTTTTATAACTCACGCATTGTTATTTATTTTTCCGCAGTCCCATACTCTATGTGCGTTTTGTTTTATGGTCGCTTGTAGGGATGAAATTCATTGTGCCTCCGATGGTTTTTGATTTGCCTCATTATCGGACGCACAAGTACTGTGGTGACATTTTCGCCTTGTAAAGGAAGTATACCTATACATCGTGTCTACGAGTACTTATTTCCAATTAAAAAATAAATGCTCATGACAGACGCCCACTCTAAAAGCCAGCTCTTTCCTATCTTGCCAAGATTAAACTATTGCAACTCAAGTTCCGTTCTCCACCATTGGAATTAAATGCCTCCAGCTATCCGTAAAGGACTCTATAAACCAGTTTTCCACAAATGATATATAAACGGCTTACCATTTTTCTCTATCTCTCTCTCTCCATGGATCAACTTTCCTTTCAGAAACACGCGCCACTGTAATTAGCAACAACCCCAAATTGAACAAAAACAGAAAATCCCAACCATAAACTAGGCAAAAGAAGAAACTTCTCAGATAGAAACCGTAAATTGTCAGTCAGACTTGTCGTTTTCAAAATCCAAATTACGAGCATTTTCAGACACCGCACAACCCTTTCCCCATTTGAGTAGATTCACTGTACAGTTCCTGTAGAGCTCTCCAAAAAGTACTAGAAAACAGACAGCAACAAGAAAAAAAAAAGAAGAAGAAGAAAAAATTCCAAACAAACGTACAAACAATATTCCATCCACTATCCGCCTGCATGGCAGCTAAAGTATCTGCTGTTAATTCATTACTTCAACAACAAGCTGAACAGAGAACACAGGAGTGCCGGGACTTTTGTGGCTGGTGTCATGGTGCTTCCTGTTGAGATTTTCAATTAAGCCCCAGGCGGTCGCTATGTTCTGTGTTCTTGCTTCGCGTGTACATCTCCATCGCACACTCTCAATCCGGAGCAAACAACCCCAGCAACCGACAACTATACGATGAGGACAGCGCATATAACTCCAAAGCAATATCCTTTTCCGTTCTTGCTCAGTAGTAGGTAGTTTGGTGTAGTAGATTTGCCAAGCGGGGGTGTGCCATACCAGCACTACCGTTGCCATTAATATATTTTCTTTAATTGTTCCCGCATTATTTGAATGGAATTGAAATTGAGGGTTTCAACGCGAACGGGCTGAGCAGGAGTCCCGCCAATTCCCCGACCACACGACTTCAAGGCACGAGATTTATAAATGCTTGCTCTCGATACTTTTGTTGGATAATAAAACAATCGGAAAGTGGCGAAAGGACGACGATGTTACGGTGTAATATCGCCGCTGTTGGAGCGGTGTGTGTGTGTGTGTGTGTGTGTGGTGGATGAGCTGCTGCTGCTTCAGCTGGTTGGCGTTTTATATTGGCGAGGACAACAGGTGTAGCTTTTGTTTTAATTAAAAAAGGTTTACACAAAGTCGACACTCGAATTGTGCTTAGTTTCGACTGAGAATGGTGAGTGTAGGAAGTAGTGGTTTCTGAATATTGGGGGCGCTATAGTTCGAAACTAATTAAACAATGCCAAACGGGAGAAATTGATTGTTGTTCCTTGATGGTTGGACATCTGGTACCCAGCCACCGAAAGTTTTCCATTACCGTTCTGGCGGAAATTCAATAGTTTATTCATTGTAATATGTTTTACAACTCATTCGATTGCCTGTCAGACAGTTGGGAAGGTTTTTAATTATTACGGCGGCAAATTAATGAGAAGGGAGTGTTTTTGATTAGAACCAAGCGCATAGTTTCTGCGATTTTGCTCTCTGAATGAATGCGGTTTCTCTACGTAAGCCTTGTACAATGGCTTGATTCTGCTATAGCCTGGTATAGGAAACTTTTTTTTTCTTACACTTCAGCATGGACTAATGCCTCATCCACTTGTTAAGGAAAATCCCAGCAGAGTCAATATTTGACACAGTTCTACCGTCCTCTTTGTTCCAGCCATTGATTTAATAAGTGAATCAACTCAAACAGGAAGTTCTTGGAATTTATGTACTAGCAACAAAGATTAAGCCGAAAAAATTTTTTGGTTTCTCTAACTCGCAACGGATTTGTTTTTTTAAAGTGATAACTTCTTTAGGCGCGTGGAGCATTTTTGATATGGGATAAAACCATTGAACTCGCGACACCAATGTTGCGTAACCAATGTTGCGACACCAGTGTTCGTGCAGACTCTTAAGGCGCATGGGGAAATTGTATATTGGGCAAAAGAATTCTCTTAAGTTGTCTTATCTGGCGTCATCGTTTCCAGCCATTTTTAACGAAAAAAATGCTAAGCTTGAAAAAAGATGCCTTTTTCAATAAAAGAATGCCTGAAATATTTTTTTTCTATAAAGTGGAACAGTAAATCAAAAATTAAACAGAAATATAGAAAAAATAAACAAAAACAATTTTTATTTATATAACAAACCGTTTTCAAATTTGTTTCCAATTTCATTATCAATCCAGCTTCCACTTCCAGTATCCAGTATCAGTATCAGTACTATCAATTTATCTGTCAGTCTTTAAAAATAGTTCCAGCTTCCATTTCCAGTAAGTAGAATAAAATTGGAAACAAATTTGAAAGCTGCTTATTTTTTTATATTTGTGTTTAATATTTGATTTATTGTTCCACTTGACCGAAAAAATTATTTTTGGCATTATTTTATTGAAAAATTCGACTTTTTTTCAAGCTAGGCATTTTTTCGTTAAAAGTCGTTGGCAACGCTGCTTGAAATTGATTAAAACAAGCATACCAATTAATTAAATTTCACATTTCATATATTTGTAATTTTGCGTATTAAGCAATAGATTGCAATTTTTGTATGTAAAATAATATGCATTATTTTTCATATACAATAGCGCATTAAATGAAAATGAAAATTGTAATAGATATAATTTTTGTAGTTGTAGTTTATAATACCTAATGACCTAATGAATAAAAAAACACTTCAATTTTCGGCACAATAAAATATTTACTGACGATTCAAATAATACACACGTAATTTATCAAGTTTTCACTTCTGACGGCACTCCCGGAGTGCTACTGTATTTTTTTTTACACCACCAAACCACTACTTTCGACCGAATTCCTCTTTCTTACAGAACTCTGCCCAAAGCAAGCATTTCTCATACAGATATAACCTCTAAGTCCCCAAAGTTTTCACTGTACGATGCTACAAATCTAGGCTCTCTGCTCAACCAGGTGGGGACGATTGCAAGGAATGCCGATTGCAGCACGTGTCTGAACAAAATAAAACTTCAAAGAGAACATGGACCACTTTCCAATTCAAGCATTAGCCTAAAGATCCAGTGGCTTAGAAAAATTCGCAATCAAATTAATGCAGCAACAAAAATCGGTACAATTGGACATTGTAAACAGAAAATGGATGTCATACCCTCGGACGCCTACCCAATACCCATCTCTCCTTGCAACATTTCGATTTCGATTTAAAAACATATCACTGTCACATCAACTTTACATCAAAACCGAAACCCCCATTAGAATACAAAGCCCAACTTTCCACTCTCCATGCATAGTTTGTAGTTGGGAAAACAAAACAACCCTTTTCATTGCTCGTGCGCCGGTCTAAGTCCTTCCGTTTAAGGAGAAGAAAAAACGTTCACCTGTCCCAAAATGACAAAACAAACTGCCACAAATGCGCCCCACTCCGGCGACGTCTCGATTTCACAATAACACAGTGTAAACTTTCAACTTCTAGAGTGCAGCAGATGAAATAACAATGAGCACTGGCGTACACCCTACGGTCCTTCGTTACCAGGGTGATACCTTTCACAGAATCGGTTACCGACGCCAGGTTAATATAGATTTCCAAGCAAAGCTACACGAAAAAAAATGTGGAAGACGAGGCAAAAATGAAACTTTTTCTTAAATGGGAAAACTTTGAGTGATCCTACAGATGGCTTACCCGATATGGAGGGCGGGTTCGAAGCCTTCTTCTGCCCCACGGTGGCTTACGAGACCGTAAAACGAAAGACAACCAAACCGAACCCCCGTCCATATATACGGAGTCTAACAGAGGATTTTCCCAAAGTATCACATCTCGCACAAAACTTTTGTTTACTTTTAAGTTCTTCGTCGATTGCGGATAAAAACAGGAAACGCAACACAAGGGCTCTGAAGAGGGAAACTCTCTGAGTAGACTAGCGTCCACACCAAGCGACGGTACCTCCGACAGGCTAAAGTTCACCGGCAACAAAAAATCCTAGTGGACATGAAACTAAGGATGAGGTGTCTTGTAAAAGACTTCCTTTGGGCGGCTATCGTTTTCTGATTTTCCCATTCCGACTCAATCTCCATTTGGCATCGAATGATATACTTTTTGGGTTCCACCACGGAACTTTCCAGATTCTCGCTTCCTATCCCTCGCCCGACACAGAGACACAATAACACAAGCACACTTTGAAGTTTTTAGTTCGCTTCCTTCGCCCTCCAAGTAGGTCTTGTGATTACCGTCTTCGCAAAAACGAGAAGAACGTGTGAGGGGGGGGTGAAAAGTTTTTTAATTACGTCTTTATCGGAAATTTTTAATCAAAATAATCGGAAAACTCTCCGAGTTGTGTGGTGTAGCACTCAGTGATGTGGCAATAGATTTAAGAGTTTACATTTTTACAGCCGTTGTGGGTGGCGAAAGGACTTACTGGATTGGATACATTATGTATAGGTAGGCCTTTTTGTTTAGAGCGAGCGGAGATGTAACATGGGGGCCTGTACCTGCTGGGTTATATTTGAAGTCTTAAGTTTTTCCAATATCACCTAGTGCCACTGTCGCATGGACCGATGTCAGATTTTGTCATTAAACAATGATTTAGGAAACTCAAAGAGTATTGGGTCTAGCTTGTGAGGGGATTTTTATCTAGGGCCGTCGTTTTCGGCGTCTTACCAGGAAGAATTTTAGTCGTACTTGCGTCCTATTGAGATCTCCTTCAAAAAGCGAGTGTGAACTTTATGGGCCATCCAAATACTTTCTTGCGTGACTTGTAGGTATCCTTTATTTGGGTTGGATTTAAGTTCAACTTACCGCTTTATGTTTCGTGACAAGTTTGTGAATAAAACTACCCAGATCTGATTATAAGTTTCCAACTTTTGGGGACTCTGCCGGTCTGTTTTTAAAAGGCAAGAATTTCCGGAAATTCTTGAAAGCTTCATTAATGTATATAACTTTAGATCGAATGTTAACGGTATACACAACTTTATGATGGAGCGGAAACTTAATAGCTAAGTCTTGTACCCCAATTTCAAATATGAAATAAGGCCACACTGCATTGCTTTTTTATTTAATATATTGTCTTCTTAGAAATAAATTTACAATTCTATTATATATATGTATTTTAAATTAAATATTGCAACATTTCTTCCTAACATTTTCCCAATTATTTTAAATGTTCCGTAATGAAATAAGACCCCAATTTTCATTAGGAAATAATACCCCAAATTTTATTAAAAATCGTTGTTGTTGTTGTTTCCTGTATAATTTGTTGGGGCCTAATTTAATTTTTCTTTTTTTGGGCCTTTTTTTATTGGGGCCTTATATCGCAGAGTCCTACGGGGTATTGGAAGTCCAATAAGGTAATTTTTCTATTCGGTCATTCGTCGCTGATTGATATATCTAGAGACATGGCTTTCGGTGGCATGACTTGTCGGGTTGTACTCAGGCTTATCCATACCTGTAAGAAGTCAGTTTCGTTTTTGTTGTTACCAGTGTGAAAAGACTGCTTATGATCCACCAATCTCCAACAAATCACCCTAACGTGTTGATCTCCGTGGTTAACCCGACATCGCCTATTTTTGCTAACGGAAATTGGACTATCGTAGTCGTGAATAATACACTTTTGAGAATTCCTTCTTTCTAAAAACCGCGAGCACTGTTTACAGTAAAAGAAGTTTTCGTAAGCACAAAGATCCACTTTTTTAAGATTGACAGAGTATTGACACCAAAGGGCTCTATAATATTATACCTATCGAAAGCTATATACAGGGTGTCCGCCGGGAAGGTATACTACTTTGTTTGTTTAATTAAATGAAAGAGAATGGATCTTATGTTTTATTTAATGTCGGCAATTATTATGTATGGAATACAATATCAGGTAAATGTCCGCCTCTGTTAGTCTCACAAATGCGAGCCCTTTTGAGCACATTTTTCATTACATTCTCACACATTTCACGCGGTACCTATTTCATTAATTTCATCACGAATATTTTGCTTGTTGCTCAAGCGTTTCTGGTTTGTTTGCATAAACCTTGCTTTTCAGATAACCCCACAAAAATAAGTCCGGAGCAGTGAAATCAGGCGACCGTGGAGGCCAATCAACATCACCATTTCTTGAAATAACTTGTTGTGGAAAGAAGTCTCGCAGTAATTCCATTGTAGTGCTGCCTGTATGCGATGTGGCACCGTCTTGTTGATACCGCATGTTAATCAAGCCCAAAGCATGAAGTTGTGGCGTTAAAAAGTTTTCAATCATACCGATATCGCTCCCCATTCACAGTTACCGCTACGCCGTTTTCATTTTCAAAGAAGTAAGGTCCAATGATTCCTCCTGACCAAATTGCACACCAGACTGCAAAACAAAGTAGTATACCTTCCCGGCAGACACCCTGTATAAAAGCCTTAGACGACTTTCTGTTGCCTTGTTTTCAAATGATCGGTAATGAAGTTTCATACCGCCTTTAGAATACACGAAATGAGGGCCAGAGTCCACATTGGTACGAAGGGCATGTTAGTTGTAGCTCTGGAAAAATCGGCTGCTTAATTTTTATGCACTATAATGACATGCAAACTGGGTGACTGGTTGTGATGGAAATCAAATTTCGAGTGGAGAACATTTTACAATTTTCAACCAAAAGCTCTGTTTCAGAAGGACCAAAGAGCTAAATGGAGCAGCATTTGTTTTTTTTTTTTCATCACAATTATTGGCAAATTAGTTCAGCAGATTTACGAATTTGAAATTCTCTGAAAATTTCGTTTTTGGTCGCCCATGGCCAGTGATGCCAACTTAGGCTTGTTCATGCCTTTTAGGCATTATTTCATTAGCTAAGGCTTTAAGGCTTGATTTGTTTTTCAAAAAGGTATCTTTTTTTTATTTCAAATATTTTTTAAATTTTTTTTTTTTTTACTTTTTATTTTTTTAATATATGATTTCAAGGACCAAGACGATCTGATGGACTAAAATTATTATGTTTGTTTTGTTCGATACCTTGTACCTACTTATGAAACTAAAGTCATGAATTTTGTTCCTATTAAGAATTTCTTCTGTGATTTATAATTGAAGTTTTTTTTTGGAAATAAAAATTTTTTTATATTTTTGTTTAATTTTTGATTTATTGCTCCAGTTTACTCAAGAAAATTATTTTAGGCATTATTTTATTGAAAAAGGCAATTAGGCACTTTTTCGTCAAAATTGGTTGGCAACGCTATCTATCAGCATACAGCATACTATCATCAAATCTGCGCCAACAATTTTGAATGAATGGAGACTTCAGCGCGTATTTCAGGCGTCAGTGTTAAATATGTTCCTCAAAACAGACTTCGCCCAACAACTTTGTAAATATTTTCTTCGGTCTGTTGCACCAACTATTAATTTTATAATATTCCGTTATCAAGATGTGCTGTGAGCCACTAAGTTAGGACTGCTAGCTAAAACCACTAGTCACAACCACCCCCATGTATGACAATGCCAAAAAGAATCTGTTTAACTTTTTGCAATAATCTGGAACGTCACGTATCTAATTCTCGTAACATAAACAACTCGAACTGTCCAAAGATCATGGTCATTGCTCAACGTGACCAAACGCACAAGTATCATCGTCCTCATTAAACAGAACCGCCATCCTTATCATCATCATCGTTGTGGCCTTACCCACACCACACCAGCTGGACGTATATATTACACGCTGAACTACTTTTGAATTGCAGTTGTATCCCTGACCTCATACAAGACCATGGAGAGGCGCTTATGGCTCCAGTCCATACCCACGCAGATGAAACCCGAATAAATGTCCTCCAAGGACTGCATAAATAATTCAAATTGATCGTAAAAAGGACGAAAAACCCCTAAAAGACAACTCATATTAGATTGTAGGACAATATCCTGCGCTCAAAGAAAACAAATACAAAAAAAAACACAAACTGATTATATGTGAGCTTGTATGATGTGCAGTTGTATTACCGACCGGGCGTCGGTCCCTCCCCATCCATTGGTGGATGACGCACACACAAAATATTCCTTCGTGCGGTGCATACGAAATGCGGTTCTTGTCCTCGCTCCCCAAATGGTCATCTCTATGCGCGTTTCCGTTTTGATTTGATCTGCATTTCGTGCGGTTGTCATTCATTCGACATTCTGAAGTCTCCACGATAATCCCGATGATTACACCACCCCTGCTGCTGGTCCCCAAATCGTACTCATCACTTTATGAGGTGCGGCTGAATTACGCACACACTGCTCTCGTTGTATTGCAGTCGCCTGGGTGGAGGGCGAAAAGCGAACACTAAAGGAAAACTTGCCAGAGTCCTTTCACAAATTGAATACCTCAAATGAACTTGCAGAAGTTTTAGCTGTGTGAGAAGGCGACGGGTGGAAAAGTGGCTCCGTAACTTCGTTTTCCGTTCGTCGTTTTCTGTATCTGCAAGAAAACGTATTATGTTTCTCTATTCATTATACGAGTAAGTTTCCTCAAAGAAAGGACCATCGAGAGAAAGAAATTTTCCATAAACGGATTTAATTATGTAATTGAATCGATAAACATTGGCCACCCACTTCCTTCGCCTTGCAGCAATGAGTAATTTGTGATACTAAAAGGATTAAAATTTGCTAACTGTGATGTATATGTAAGATGTTCCTAGTTTCCTCGCCAGATGTTGACACGGTATTCAGGTGAATATCTAGATTAATGGAGACGGTTGCGAGATATAGTGATGAGCTATAAGGACGCTATATTAATTTCAAAAGCTTGCCTTCCCCAAAGGAACACAAACTGTGTGATGAATCAAGGAGATTTACGATGTGATGAAAGGAAGGGCGACATAATGTTTTCTTTCAAATAAAGACTTAGCTCACTCGAGCTGATACTGAGACACTGTGTTATCTTCAAATGGATTGGGGGCTTTCATATGAATCTAAAACGAGGTACATAGAGTTTAATCTTAGGCAAAGGGTGAGGCCGGAAATAAAATCGTTTACAGAAAAACGAAGAAAAACAGCCGAGATTCTCAGAAGTTATAGCTGTTCAGTGTGTTGCTTCGACAGAAGAAGCCTCTGTAACCGTGGGGGATATCTTGGGGACACAGACAACCATTGAAATGAGGAAATACTTATCTTCTGCTACACGACCAGCTGCGTATTTTCTTTTTGCTACTCGGTGGCATCTAGCCCTAGACTCTGCCAAATTATCGTGGGAGAGATATTTTTAGAATGGAATAAGGTACGGGACACTCATTTTTTTGTCGGTGCAGTGGCTTAGTGGTTATTATGTTGGACTGCTAAGCGAGGGGTCTCAGGTTCGAATCCCGAAAAAACCCAAATTCTAACTCAAGTTTTTTTTCAATGCGCCACCTCTCGCGAACGTCTGACAAACATTCGAGAGTATAACTGTCATGAAAGAGCTTCTCAAGCCGTTTGGACTCGGCATAAAATTGTAGATCCCTTCCATTCGTCCCGAAAAATTAAAAACTCACACAAAACGAATGGTTGTGAGGAGCTAGGCCTTGGGTCACTACGGACCTGTTGCACCAACTATTTATTTATTTATTTTTTACACAAATTTTTGTTAACGAGTACACAATAAGACTCAGGAGTTATTCGCGGAGCAGTACGGCGATGCAATTATCATTTTGTCCATAGGAAACAGTTTTTTTTTTGTCGTACCGATCATGTCCTTATCTGAAAGGTGATTTTCTGTAGGTTCATTCTCGCGTGTTGTCTTAAACGATAAAATATTTACAAAACACAGGGTTGCTGATGACCTATCTACCTACACAATAAAAGGAAAGATAAAGGAGAATGCATTCCACAACAAAAAGCTACAAGCTTTTCGTACCGACTTTAAATGTACGCAAATAAGAATGCAACGGGTCCTGACCTCTACAATCAATAGAAAGGTTATATGAAGCTGGTTTTCTATAGTCACTGGGCGTTTCCCGTGGTCCGATGATGCGGTGAGAACTGTCGTGCTAAACCAATTTCCAGTAAGGAACCTCATTTCCTGGTTTGTTCTCGGTATTTTCTGCGACGGACTACGACATTAGCACTTTTCAAAAATCGAACACAGTTTAGTGTTCCACCAATTAGACCAGAAATTTCTGCAATTGTGCCGAAGCTGCTAAAAGCCTATGGACACCAGACTCATAAGGTGTTTCATTTAAAAACAAGTAAAAAAGTTTGCTAAATGAAAACCGTATTAAGGGAAGGCCTGAATTGACACCACATATCCAATAGGTTAGACTGACACACCTCTTTGGAACTTCTTCTTTGTAGCCCAAGAAGAGATCTCCAAGATAACTATTCCATGTTATTGAGGAAATACATAACTCCCTGGCGAAAGTATTAAAATGTTTTAAAATTATCTGGGCACAATGCTGATATCGACCTGTTCTTTTAATAAATCAGTTGCTTGTCATGCAGTTTGATAAGTGGCAGCACTATTCGAAATAAAAGTCTTTCCGATCGATGTCATGATAACTTTGGACTTTAGACACGAAACCCTTTTCTTATTTCGTCGACATCACACAGCTTTAGTTAAAAATTGTTATAGCGCAGCAATTATCAGTACAAAACGCTCTTTCTTTAGTATCAGTTTCAGGGCAACATTGGGAAAAATAACTGTCACCAACATCTACTCCTCCTGGGAAGATAATATTTCATTTTTTACTCTTGCAAGTCAATAATGTTAGCCACTGGACACATTTTTCTTAAAAAAACAAGCTCCAAAATATATTTTTTAACCTACCAAATCTGACATACGTCCTATAAATAGATCAAAGCCTTCGTTTCCTCCACGAGTTCCGCAAAAATAAAAAATTCCACTGATTTAGATCGAGCAAGATTTTTGACATGTTTGCCATCAAGTCCATGCAAATGAAAACATGAAAAGAAGGCAGCAAACATATTTGCCTGCTCTTAGCACAACACTTTAATTAAATTTCCTGTCGGCCAAAACATAAAGCGAAACCGCCCCTCCCAATCCAAATCCTCTTAAGTACAATTCGTTTTGTATTTCCATTTGAAGGAAACCCTCAGTTATATACCTGAATGGCGCAGAAATCACATATCATATATCATACATCAGTCAGGACAGGAGAAGAAAGCAAATAACACAGTTTGTATTTTTTGTTCAACTTACATGTGCGATGTAGGCAGCATTGGGGGGAGCGTGAAATCCTTTGAAGCTATTTTTTTTTTTTTACTATTCCATGCCCTTATTTATGTAGTTGGGAACACATATAATTAACCCAGTCGCTTGCGTTAAACACACCGGTGAGTGTTGATTTAGTGCAGAGGCAACCCCTCAGCCATGTAAAATTGTAATTTAATTTTTTTCCTTAAGGACATTATGTCACTTACTGCAGCGAGCAACTTTATGCCGGGAGTACAAATGGATGGAAATGTTTTCGCTGTGTGAATGTTGAAGTATTATGTTTCCGGGAGTTTTGACTGGCAAACGAAAAAATTGATTAACCTTAATGACAGCTTATACGCTTGGGTAGAGCGCGGTAGTTCATATGGAATTTTAGGCGCTGCAAAATGTTCCTCTCGGCTTGGAAAATGTTTTTTCTTTCTAAAATTAAGGCCGTTTCCGGTGCTGTGGATTGAGAAGTTTCAGGTTGCGAGCTAAGTGCTGGGTTCTTAATACTAATGGGAGTCGGTGTATGTTTGTAGATGAACGTTTTGGCGTTATTGTTGATTTTTACTCCAGGTAGAGTTGGCAAATTGTGCTTTTAAAGCGAGCTCATTTAACGTGGATGGCATCATCTTGGAAAGTTGCTGCTTGTGATGTTTTTAATTTTCTCGAATACTTAGTAAGAGAAATTTATTGTATTCGTACAAAATTTCGAAATCGAGATTTTAGTCAATTCTGACATTATGGTGTTAGAGGAACTCAAAAAAGTGGGTCTCGCAATTCTGTCCGTCTACAGCCTAAACGGCTTCGGATTTGGCGTTTGTGGGCTTCCAGTTCCATCTTTTTTTTTTGCACGTTAGCCCGAGTTATACTCTAAATCATTCTCTACAACGCACTTATCTGAAAGAAGGCATTTTTTTAAAAGTTATTTTGTAATTTTCATGTAAACGAAAATGGCGCTAATGATTTCAACCAAAATGGATATTTGAGCTAACGTAGGTGCGGTTAACATGGCTGCATACCCAGTTTTTCGCTAAAATATCGAATAGTGGTAAACGGTCCATGCGATTGTAACGAAAATGCATTCCTAAGTTGGTCATTTCTAACTTGATAGCAAACTCATTTTTTCTCTAAATTATCGTCCAATACATTTTTTTTTATAGTTTACTTGACATACTGATGTCAAAAAAATGCAAACTTGGAGTAAAGTTGATTTCCAAAATTATTGCGTCCTTAATTTTGGGTTCGAATCACCGAAAACTGTAATTTTAAAAATAGTTCGTATCCTATAAGTACATATTTCCGTGAAACTTGAAAAACGAAGTAATACTTAAATCATAAACAATACCTTGTACTCACTTTTTAGCTTAATAGTATTTTTCGAAAAAAAAAAAACATGGCAACACCTGTTACTATTTTCTCAGCACAGTTGCACAAAAACAACTCTACCGATTCTGATTGAAGTACATATCTAGGATAATAAAAAAATTTTAAATAAGATCCCATTCTTAGTTTTTCTAAAAAAATGCAAAAAAGACGCATAAAAAATATTTCTTCAAATTACTAACCAAATCCCGATCTGTGTTCACATACGATATATTTTAGTGTATTTCAATGCCTCTTTTTCAATAAAATCCACGCAAAACTTCTTTTTAGCACCTATCGTCCACATACTTACACCATAAAAGAACCACCAACCACCTATAACTTTCACGATTGAAAACAGTTCATTGGTACTCTCCGACTGTAATACGCTTTAATCGGCCTGTTTGAATGCAAATTCAAAAAACCAACGCAGAATTTTACGTATACCATGAGCCCTATTCTTGCAAGTTCCAACCATAGGCACGAAAACCAGGAATAGGTCCAGTTAATAACGAGTACTTGCCTTAACAGATCAGAAACTTGTCCTTATAGGCACATACTCAAATATCGTGTGAGGTCTAAGAGCCCATGAACATCACGTGCTTTGTACTGAGACCTTAGGCCTCACATTATTATTTGATGCAGTATCAAAAGCGGACTTTATTTAGGTCTATTCTTATGTTTTCTGTACTGCTTGTTTATCTAGATTCTAGAATCGCTTCTGAGTTTTTTTACCTACATAGATACCTAACGAAACAAAAAGCAATCAACCAAACTGTTGATATGAACGAGACAGTTTCGTGCGACCCAGTCGTGCACTTAATTTTTTTTTCTGGATTTTCACCACAAAGAATTTTGTATGAGTGTTAAAACATTTTATAGGCTGCGCTGAAAAATGCATCTAGAGTCAGAAGGGCTTTTGCAAATTTAAAAGGAAAGTTTTTTAACTTGAGCAAAATTGTGGAGATTTCTTGATAAAATCAATGCGTTCAATATATAGGAATGTTTTGTGATTTTTTTTTTGGTGAATGCAATAGGTCACCGCAATGGGTTTTGCTTTACTTTCTCAAGCACGGTTTCTAGGGGGCAGTGTTACCCCCGAACGTTTTTTAGAAAGAGTCAAAGAAAACAGTCCTTTCTAAATTTTGTTTTTCTGTTTTATACTTTACTTTCAAATTAAGGTTAAACGAAATTCCTTTCAAGGCGATCGTAAAATTAAATGTTGTTACATGCACTACAGCAAATATCAGATCATTAATTCCAATGTGTTTTTTGTGACGTTACACAGACGTAGAATGTTTTGTACAAAGCCGTTGACAAAGTGCATAAAACATTGTCAATACAAAGAGTCAAATGATGTGTTCAAAGAGATTTGAATAGATTGAACTTCATTGGAGTCCGAATATAGGTGACACTGCTAGCGGGTTTTGGGGACAAAATGTATTATCTATCTCTGTCACTGTCCAGGTGTTCAACTCACAATGAACAACCTTTTTTTTGGGAGGCGCTTCAATGAGCTAGTGTCAGCATTGATCAGTATGGACCTGAGTGGAGCTTGAAACGTTACCTATCCTTACCTCAGGTAAATTTGAGGGCCTTGACTCAATGGTGCGCTTTATTTCATAAGCTTACATATCAACTCGCAGCCTTTGCCAGTTCCGGACATGATGGGCAAAGTTTTAAATTCATGTCTTGAATGGTATTGTTAGAGTGTTTGGTAATATGGAATTAGTTTGACTCATGACTCCCGGCTGAAGCACTTCTGAAGTCAGTCACCTGGATTCTACTCTCAAAACCCCAATTGCAATACGTTTCTGCATATGAAAAGGAGCGCTATCTTTAAATAACTGCTTTAGTTCCCCCCTATCCGCAAAGAGTCATTCATCTTAGAGTAAATCGGGTGAGATTCAATGACTCTGATGACGACCACGGTTTACACAAGGCATCTTTTGCGGTTTGAAACCAGGTCCATCATTAGTCCACAAAGTAAACGAAGCCACTCCTGTATCTCCTTCATCCCCATCAAAGAAACATTCAAAACTTTCCGTTTCTATTGCCATTGTCACCCTTAACACATACAAATGTATGCTCCTCCATCAGCTGAACACCATTTGTTTCACCGCAACAACAAAGTGTAAAATTGTCACATCATGCAATTAAAATTCCCCCTCCAAAACAGAGAAGATTTGGAGCCCGCCAAACCGGCTGCCATGCCCTAGATTCCCAACGAAACAAGCATATTCTCGGGGCAGTAAAATTAGTATTTCCAACTTTAACCATTCAGCTGGGGCATACGTATTTTAATGTTGTTCCTTTGCTAATGATTGCTTGCGCAGTCATATTACGTAGCGCGTATCGCTCCATTTGTTCACAATGTTGTCGTCAATTGAACTCGGCAGCGGCACATACATACACACTCAGCGACACAGTCACCGCCATACATTATGCCAAGCTTTCTCTGAGCACTAATCATTGTTCAACAGCATTCCTCCGCCAGTAAAGGAATGGCACTCAAATTCGTTTTTCGGAAAATGTATGCGCGCCAACCCTTACCTCCCGGAACACACGTTTTAACAGCAAGGAGCTCACTGCGGTCGATGGGGATATCATGGCCATAATGTTCTTTAATGTGAAAACTTTTGAATATCAGCACATATTTGACAACTGTGTGAATAGCGGTGGAATTTTGCTACTTTTCAAGAAGAAGACCGCCCGTTTAATATCTACAAAAAAAACACACACACACATACAGAGAATCGCAAAACATTTTAAATACTATATTCATAGACTCACACCAGAGTTCGCAGTCGCCATCCCACCCCTACCCCTATGACAGAGTGCTGCGCGTGGGAGTGCACGAAGAAGGACCTGTCTTCGAGGATGTGAAACTTTTCCACATAAAAGTTTCTTCTGCAAGGGTGTCGGATCTCGGATATATGTGTTGTGTGCTGTGTGCTGTGCCTGAATCCTGCTGTAGGATCGGCGTTTCTTTTTTGTCACCCCATTCCATTGGTTGGTGGGCAGTTCGGCTTCAGTGTTTTTATTGAGCGCCCAAGGATATAATTTATTACACCCCAGTGAATAATCAAATAAGTTTTACGCAAAGAAATACAAACTGTTTATCCTTCTCCTCTGCTCGGTACCTATATATAGTTGCTGTTGCCCAGCCATTGCTGCTGATAATGGAGCGGCGACACACAGTGGCATCATGGTGTCGGTGTCGCTGTGCGGTTGTGAAACTCACTTCGATAAGAAGTTGTTCAAGTTTTTATGTCCCACAATGTGTGGGTGTGCTGTGCAAGCTGCAAGTGATTGTAATTAAGTCCGAAAGAAAGGCGAGCGTTTCTCGTTCAGCACCACACACAACTCAGAAATGCCGTGCGTATAGCCGCATGACAAGGGACGATTTAATGTGAGTGCGGTTTCACAGTGGGAGTACTGGGTGCTTGAACCTGGAAGCTGGAACATCCCTGAAGCATATTTAAATTGAAATCATTTTTCCACGGCCATTGCCGCCGCCGCCCTGTTGGTTTGGAAAATTTAATCAGATTGTATCAGCGGAATCCTTTAATACCACACATCCTGGGCTGTCTCTGTGAGACTGTATGGGAAATGGGAGTTTAATAGTGTGATTACGTTGGCTGGTGAACTGAGACACGACTTCAGATTGAAATCAGGCAATTTAGGGTTTGTTCCTTCCCAGCAGGTAACGCTACGGTGTCATTCTTTTTTCTTCTTCTTTTTTTTTTATTGTGTTTGTGTGTTTTGCCTAAGCAAATGGGTTATTTATTAGCCCGGAAAGACAATCTTTCTGCGATTTCTTTCCATTCCTAGCACAGAGTGTTGGTGTGTGTGTTTTCGGTGGATTTATATGAATTTATTGTAATTTAATGATCAAACAGGATCATTTACGGAAAGACATAAAAAGGAGTGGGTTTCTTCGGTGTTCGTGTCTTGCACGGATTGGCATATTAGGAGGCGAATGGATTTGCTATAAGTGGGAACCACCCTCAGACCGAAATAAGATTTCCCCACGAAGATGTCTGCAGGTTAACAATTTAGAAAGTGTAATCGGGTAGCCTTGAAACAGGAATGGATTTGCTTCGCTTGTCGTGACCTTTGAAGTGCTTTGTTCGAGATGAAGTTGTCTCCGTTGCGGGTCTCATTTGATAGGCATGTAAAAAAAAGTCTTAGCTTCGGTTGTCCTTGTCGATTTTGCAATGAATTTAATTGGCGCCCTCGATATTGAGATTTTGAAAGCCACTGGAATAATAAAGGACCGAATTTCTCCAAAAGTGCCCTATAGTGCGCACGCAATGCGTTCTTGTAGAAGGGAATGCATTTTTCTGCATTCTGAAAGTTGGCTTTTGAACTTTCATCCAAAAAGTTTCATATAAACCGGTCTCATTGGGTGAGTTGTGGTCATGAAAGTCTCCCATGACTGTTCTAAAGTGAACATTTCTAAAATGTCCCATCAACTCCAGCACATAAGAAGCCATCCCATAGTTGACACACTTTGGCATCCCAACTAACTGACAATTTTTTATGTAGCCGACAAACTAAGTGCACACATCACACTCAACTCAATTCAACTCAACTCCTAACTGCGTATGCTCAAACCTCTCTATGGAGCACACAACAATAAGGTAGATGGAAAAATCCTTGCTAATCCTGAGGTATGTATCGGTCAATTTAGCACCAACTATAACAAAAATATCACACCCATGCACGGTGTACACAAATCCAATCTATCCACTCAAGTGCAAGAATGAAATGAATTGCTAAAGACGTCCTCCTTAGCCGGCAGCAGCTGAATAAGTCCTTTCTCCCGACAAAGTGACGACACACTTTGCGTTCAATCTCTCTCCCTGCCTGCTGCGCTGGCTGGCACCACGTAATTACTACGTTTTAAATTCCAAATCCTGTTGAGGAAAATGGAAAAACATTTGCCCCAACCGATAGACCAGGACGGCGACAATGACAAGGACGACCATGAAAACACACCTCACCATGGCTATGTTCGCCGATATAGTGCTGAAAGTGCAACCAATCCGATGGCATGACTCTTGCCACCTCCTTGAATAATCCAATTTGCAGGAAGCACCAGGATAATGGCATCACCGGCACAGAACGAAGGCAAATGACAGCAGCACGGCGGGAAAGACCTGCTCACATATACCTCTGTATAGAAGGCAAAGTCGTCTCGCATTCTTTCCGTCCGACAAAACTCCTTCGCCTTCGTGTTTATGTTTCCCTGTTATGACATCTAATTTTGCCTCCATAAGCAACGTCACGAAGACGTCTCCGGATACCTTCGCCATAATGGAGGAGACGACAAAGTTCATACAGGATACGTCTTCGTTATACTGTTTGGATGCACCATGCCAGTTCGAACAACAACATGAAACCGAAGAATATCACATCCAGCCGGGATTGCATTGCCAATGATAAAATCAGAAGAAAACTCATATTTTCGAGAAACCAGAATCCCTTACGTTCTCGCATATATAGGTATAAGGAGGAAATGCAAATCGTCCTCTCGGACATTTGTGTCTGTCCATTTAGCTGTCATTGTGTCAGTTTGAGTTCTCCGCACAACCCCAACGCTGGCATTGTGTCTCACAACTTGAGTCGCTTCGTACCAAGCACCCTAAGTGTTGCGCCCGTCCGTCGTTATCGAAGGGCGCAGTGTAAACATACCTTCAGCCAAGGAATGTTGTGTCTAATCATTCAGGAAATTAACACGTTAAAACTGTACTTGGGATCGGAATTTATGGTCGCATTCGAACTCGCCCGTGGGAACGGGGTGGGGCGGCTCCAACGCGCGCGGTTTTATGCATTTGTAACACGCAACTGCCCAGACCGGCTCTGTTTAAAATGGAGAAAAGATATGTTGAGGATATGCGATGACTTTTCGGAACAGAAATTCTTGTAGTTCCTTGGGTTTTATGGGCTCGCGAGCTAACATCGTGCTGTGCAATAAAGCACACCGTATGCAGTGGCTTTAGAGTGAATGCGCGGGTGAACAGGGTGCCGCCGCGGCTGAGTTTTATTTTATACCCGAATTTTACTAAATAATTAGAGATCTTGTGAATAACTGCATTCGTTCTAAAATAAAAAAAAAACTTACACAGACCATCGGTTGTGAAAGGGGCCCATATGAAACTTTTACTAACCTCTTTATATCAGATAAATCTCCTTCTCAAACTGGCCTAAAATGTGCATATGAGCAGAAAACAACTTTTATGATTAAAAGATATTGAGACCCTGGTAAAAGTTGGAACTCATTTAACAGATTAAATTAAAGAATGCATAAATACAAAAAAGGCCCCAGGTTTTTTTTTTGATTTGATTACAGGAGAAATTTTGAAACAATTTCCACGAAAATGTTTAAAAAAACTAGCGCAGATTATAAATGCTGCATTTAAATTAAGATATGTGCCAAGCATGTGGAAAGTCGCGGAGTTGATAATGATACCAAAACCAGGCAAACCACCTATCGAGGTTACCTCATATCGCCCAATATCTATTTTACCAATGTTGTCCAACTTATTCGAAAAAGTGCTGGCGAAACGTCTGCGAAAAATAATAGATGACAAATCGCTAGCCCCAATTTGGATTTAGAAATAAGCACTCTACCATTGGTCAGGTGCATAGTATCTCTACAGTATTTCTTGATATAGCACAAGCTTTCGATAAAGTCTGGCACAAAGGACTGATACACAAATTACAAAAGCAACTGCCGAAGCAGTATTCGACCATTCTGGAGTCTTATATATCAGATCGATTCTTCAGAATTAAGCAAGATACAGAGTACTTAACATTAAGAGGGATTAAAGCTGGTGTACCGCAAGGCAGTGTACTTAGGTCCAGTTCTATACCTACTTTTCACTAGCGATCTGCCTGAAAGTGAAGAAACCACCATAACTGTCCTTGCTGTGGGAGCAACTGTCGAAATAGCAACAAAAAAGCTTCAAACATCAATAAACAATATTTCAGAATGGACTAAGAAATGGCAGATTAGATTAAATGACCTTAAGACAGTCCATTACGTATAAAAATGTACCACACATTCCAGTCTACATTAACAACAATGTAGTGCATATTCCAACACAGCCAAATATCTAGGCATGACTCTAGCACGTAAAGAAAAAAAAAGATGAGTTGATCATGCGATACAGTAAAATGTATTGGTTTATTGGGAGATACTCATCCCTGTCCAACTACAATAAGCTATTGCTATACATGCAGGTTCTGAAACCAGTATGGACCTACGGGCTCCAGTTGTGGGCATGCACATGCCAAACAAATTTACAAAAAATTCAGGTTTTCCAAAATAAAGTACATACTAAGGAATATAGTTAATGCACCTTGGTACATACGCAATGCCGATCTGCATAAAGATCTAAATGTTGAAATGGTTGAAGATGAGGTTAAGAAGGTTGCTCGGAAGCACAGAAGTAGGCTTCTCAACCACGTAAACACGGAAATAACAGAAATTTTAAATAATGACAATGTAATCAGGAGATTGAGACGGATAAAACATCTTGATCTATAAGATTTAGCTAGGGCTAAAAAATCAGGTATTGTTTCAAACAAAACAAGTTTAGAAATCCGACAAAAGGCGGATTTATCTCTTTAATTCATAAAATAATTCAAAAATAAATTGCTGATTAGTCGTCCGACTAGGTGCAATCTTATTCGGGATGGCGAATGTCAGTACCCCGGGAGGTTTTTTAGAAGAGTTAAAGTCCATCACTATTGCAGAAGCATCCCTCGCGTACTAGCTCTGCAATGTCTTTCGATGATTTTTTACTTCTAGCGAATTCCCAACACAAAACAAAAACAAAAAAAAAAATTTGCAGATCTCTCTGACGCTCTCTCTGAAAATGATGTTGCTCAGCAGCGTGTCTCACCGGCAATCACAAAACAGGTTTGGTCTGAATATCAACTTTTTGCCAGTCAATAGTTTTTGATTTGAACTGATCCCTCATTTACTGAAAGTAGGCCATTACCATATGAGTGCTCTCTCTCTCTACTTCTTCCTTTGTCCTAAATTTTAGCGCACAATTACATTTCGCATCACCCTGTAAAAATTTAAAGCGGCAACATTTGTACGGTTTATTTTTACGGCCAAATGCGAAATTAGTTGAACTTTATTGAGCAGTTGTTTGGGCAGCCAGCTCCTGAAAAAGGATGTACCGCATGGATTGAAGCAAACGGAGTGGAAATAGTAATGAAATGCGAACATTCTCGATGGAATACGTTGCTGCTGATTACTAATGGAATGGTATTAGTTAAGTGATGGTGGTGGAGGCTTTTAAAGGATTTTTATGGACGTGCCTACCTGAAATAATCTCGGCATTACTGCTGGTGTCTAGTCCCAGGTTGAGGGGGTAAATTCATTCGAAGGGGGGAATTTTCGTTGGAGTTTACTATTTATTTTTATAGCCTGTTGGACGATTTTATTCATCACACGATTTAAAGGAAATATTCTCACCAATCAGTTTTATACTCGATCTTTTACCAGCCAGCCTTAGCGTCAAACCGGTGAGTTCCCAGTTTTTACAGACAGTTTAGTTCAAACAACTTTAAAAAATGTGTGTACAGATTTGTGTCAATAGTGGTAGACACGAACTCGACTACTGTCGAAAAACAAAAAGGTCATCGGAGCTAGGTTTGTTTTTGCGTAGATTCCGACCAAAAGAAGGCTTTAGCTAAGGTCGGTCGGGAGTTTTTATTTGTCGCATGTCATTTTGATAGATAGTTTTCATCATATAACCTGGAGACTCATTCTTTGCATAGCTGGGATGACTCGCAGAGATCGCATAAGAAATACTAACCTTACTCAATTATTAATGCCAAGCAAAAACTTTTTCGCATGGAGCTTTCCAATTTCCATTGGTTTAGTTATGTTGAACGCATGTTTTTAGCTCGGATTCAGGCAGACACAGTATGAGATGGTTGGATTGACGGTCTCCAGATCCGAATTGAGCGACGACAGCTATGCCCCCAGTGGCTTGAATATAAAAGCGTTCAGAGAGCCTAATATGGACTGAACAACTAGGTACTTGGTTGTAGCCGAAGAACGGATATGGTTATACATACAAACCGCAATAAAACCCAACGGATGCTCTTAAAACAGTTTTACTTCGCAAGGTTGATATTACAAGAGACTGGAATTTTCGTATCAGCTTCTTCCTCAGCCTCTCATCAGTAAGTAAATCACCAGCTTCAAGTGCATGGGATCTATGGAAACACAGCCAATGTGACTGTGCATTCTTGTTATAAATTTTACCGCCTTTATTGTCTTAAGTTGTTTATTTAAATGTTTATTTAAAAAAGATGTGGCATTTTGAGACGTATTAAAGTGCCTTGCGCATACTCAGTCCAAACTCTACATTTGGGTATCCTGCAATTTTGTTCCTAACGCAGTACCTGGTGTGATTGTTTCCAACACTCAAACCGACGGATACGAATTCACTTGTGATCAGTTTCTGTCGGATAGGAGTGCTGATAAAAATAAGCTCCGCAAAAATCAAAAACAAACGCATTTACTGCACCGCAGCTTTACGTAGTAGCTGCAGTAAATAATATTTCAAATCGCCGTCAAATTGCTGTCGTCCAACCAATTCTCCGGTGAACAAATACGTGATATGTTCCCCGAAAATGCCATATTATTGTGTAGTATGGTGTCACTCTATACATGCTACAATAAAATGCGCATATGCTTTTAGGGCTTGAGGTTGTTACCACCACCAACATCCGCTGAATTCTACCCAAAACCACCGGTAGCAAAATCATCAACTATCCTCGTATCGTGCTTAAAGGTGGTGGAGGTTTTACCATCGGGACACCGATAGCTCCAAGTCCGGAGTGAGCTGTGAAAAACCATACGAGTACATATATGTCAGTCACAAAAATAGAGCTCCTGTCGATGATGGTGCTGTGATGATGTCGACGACGACGATGATGATGATTATGATGACAGACGACATGAATGAAGCAGTCAACCACTTACCACGCTTGGCGTTTTGTAGAATTCACATTTTGGTCATTGCGGTGGTGATGGGATATTGCGGTATGGATACCAAATATGGATGGAGCTTGTGTTGTGTACGACAGATGGTGATTATAGAGATGCTTGCAGTTCGGAACGAAGATTGAACAAGGTTGCGGAGAGACCTTTAATGTGTGGTTGGACGTACTTTTTTCTGTAAAACAAATGCAAACCTTCGCAGTAGATGCGCACTTAATCAAAAGACTGCTTCAAAATGCCTCAACGATAATCTGCTGCGGAAAGGACTGCCAACCCTCTCCTGCGGACTAAAACTTGCATTAACATTTTTATTTCATTTCGATAACCTCGGTTCTTACTTCCGCTTAGCTAAATACTTCCGTTTCCGGTACGCACATATCCGCCATTCGCCGAAAGGTCTCTTCTTCTTCTTTGCAATTGATTGCACGACACCAGAAAGTGATAAAAGTTTATCGGAAGCTGATTTGAAAGTCAATTATCGTTTTTGGCAGTGCCAGCCAAATAGCTGAGAGAGATAGGTATGTAGTAAGTATAGAGCGACATAAGGCGGCATTTACATGCAAATCCTTGTGGGTAGCACAGTCTTCGCTCTGGTTTTCCATTCTATTTCTGTATCCTTTTCTTATATTTTTATTCCCTTTCGATTGGCGAGGCAAATGCGCGCTAAAAAGTCATGAAGCCCCATTTTTTTTGCAATTTCTCTGCCTTTTTTCCTGTTTGCCTAGGCTTTTGCGCTGAGTTCGCTTCGGTGCCACCATGTCTGGGCAAACGAATGAAAAGAAATGAGAAACGAATTGGATTTCATTGTACAAGGATAATAAGATAATAGGTGCGAGGAGCGTCGTGAATATATACATATCGAGCTGGAGCGTGGGTAGCACAAAATTTGCTGAAACGTCTCGCATCCTTGGGACTTAATGATTTGTGCGACACATTAGCGATGTAGATATAAGGAAGATTAAATTTTTTTATGCGAAAATGAAGAAATGGGAAATTCAATTGTTAAATCGTTTGGATATAGAATTGGCAATTACTTTTGCAATTTATTATCTGTTTGTTATTTTTAAATTTAATTCCACGGATCCTGTGGTGACTGAAGGTGCTAAATTGGGGAAAAGGAGAAAGATGTCTCCATTCCGTATTTGACTTTTGTATACAGGAATCGCAGATTCTTTAGAAGGAAGTTGTCCAAACTGCCGAGTCCTCAAAATAACAGTTACTTCTACAAAGGTACAAGGAAAGTACGGATATTTGTTTTGTCTACCTTCTTCAAACAGAGTCCAAGGTGTTATAAAAATCACACTACTTCCCATCCTTAAGAACCATTTTGGAAAAACATTGAACTCATGTTCAGTGTTGCCAGATAAAAAATCCGAAAATCTTGTTTTTCCGTAACAAAAAATCCCTTTTTCAAGATTTTGTTCAAAATATAAAAAGAGCGAAATTTAAAATACAATTTTGAAGTACTCTACTACTGATACATAAATCACCTAAATATCCTATAAAACAAACTTTGGTTTTTATTAATTTATGAATGTAAACGTATTTGAATTAAATTGACTTAGAATTGCATTGCTTACCTATATCAAGGTCATAGCATTTCGGTTCATTAAAGCTCAACAAATCCTTTGTAAATATGGAAATTTCAAAAATCGTTTCAGTACAAACGAAACCATTTTTCCAAAAACACGTTACATAAGTTATTTTATCAAATATGTTAAAATTCATGTTTCCTTTGAGTTCATAAAGACGTTAGTGAGACAGAAATCGTGCATGGGCTCTGTTCGACTCACATTATATAATATAATAATGGAGTTAATAGAAAACGTTTTTCTTCAATAGAAAAGGTTCTTTTAATGTGCTATATTTCAAAAGTTCTTGATATCAAAAATCTTGCCATTTGGTGATTTCGAGGCAAAAAGTCTTGTACATATTTTGGAGCTCAAAAATCTTGAAAAAAAAGATATATCATGAAATTTGGCATCACTGCTCATGCTCGAGTTTCGAAGCGATTTGGTTGGGTTGTGGTCGGTCTAGTGCAGCCACACTTGTAACAGAGTAGGCCAAATTTGTAATCTATTGATTTCAAAACCACCCGTTAAAGTAAATGGAGCTTAAAAAACGGCCCTGATGCTTTTATCGTCAAGTTCGCCAAAATTGCCGAAAAAGTATTCTACTAGCTGCAGTCCTCTTTGGGATAAGAGAGCTCTGAGCAGGTGCATAGGAGGTGAAGAACAGTCTCCTTAGCTTCCTTTCTTTTAAAGAAATCGTTTGGAGGGAAACCCAATCTACGGATGTGCTTCCCAATGTTGGATCTCTCTATATCTGTATAAGTCTGGGTCACACTAAACTTTTTGGTTCGTTGCAAGTTAATGTTATTCGCATTCCAGCTCCATATAGGACTCTAGGTCTAAATTCTTGCAATCTTGCGTTTGTTCGAGTTTAAATTTGTTTAGACAAGTCGTACCTATCCAAAAGGCTAAGAAGAGAAGACAGTTTGACTCTCAAATATTTGTCAGCCGCTTGCCAGATGTGTCCATCAGACTAGCCCCAGTTCCGCGCCCACGTATGAAACCTATTCTAGCCTCAAATCCAACTGAGGCAGTTCCTTAAAACTTTTAAAACCTTGTGCTGCGATGACCTTTCACAGGACTACATTCAGCGGTCACAACAACAAGCAGCGCCGTCGTCGGAACATTGATTAAAATGTATGTTGAATGTGAGTGCATGATGTGATTCGTCCTTTTTCATGTTCAATTTGCATGATACATCAACCAGAATGAACCGAAAAAAGGTAATAAATGACTCAAAGAGAATAATGTTTTTTCAGCACAAGAGAGAGCGAGAGAGAAAAAAAAGCACACCCACCATGTCGGGTGCTGCCGCAAAATTCACATTTGCGCAAATAATGCAATTTAAATAACTGCACCCGGGGTTAAAGCGGAATTATTATTATTTTTTGTTTTACTTTTCATTATATTAATTTTTTGCACGGTTTTCCACTTAGCGAACTTCATTTGGGCCAATTTATTAGCCCACCCAGAAAGGGGTCACTCACAACTTCCTTGCCGTGTGTAATTATTACATTTCCACCGAACACGGCGTTCTTGCTTTCACAAACCGCCAACCGCCATCCGCCATCCGCCATCCGCCATCCGCCGAATGAGCGAACATTCTTGCGCGCCACTTGGATGTGTGCGGTGCATATCACATCACAACTAAAGGTGTGTTGCAAATGATTGCGTTAAATTTATTTTATTTTTCGGTCGTGCGGTTTTCATAGTGAAATTTCATTTAGATAAAAGTAAAAAAAAAAAAAAATGCTTGCAGCGAAAACTAATTTAAATGCGCGATGCATAATATTTCTGTTTCTTTAAACAGTTAAAATGCTTTTGGGGGCTGCTGGCGAAAGTGCGGGTACGATAGACTCGTAGGTACGATCCTGACGATGAGGTGGCTGATGCACTTGTAGCACCATCAATTCGTTACCGCACTGCTGCAAATGTGTGAAAATTATTCAAAGCGGCTTACTCTTTTAGTATTGCTTATATGCGTTCACGTTGTGCCATTGGGTGAACTTCAATTTAAGTGAATTAAAGGATGTGGTAAGGTGGTAAGGATATAATTTTTAACAATTTTCGTTTTTTTTTTTTCATTCCGAATGCGAGTGGAATTTTGCCCGCAGGAAATTCAGCATTAAAACGCTGAGCAAATATTTATTTATACAGGTGGATACTCATTATACGCTGTTTGGTCAGGGACTTGTATAAGTAAAGTCAGAAGACTTCGTCAAAGCATTCGCAGCGTGAGGTTTATTTTTGAGCGCAGCCTTTTCACAAGATTATAAACTGAGTATGTGGGTCGAACAAAATGTTCTCATTCGTCAAAAGTTTCAACAAAAGCATTCAACAAGGCTGAAAAAAAGAGAAATATTTGCTTAAATGAAGTTTTGCGTTGCTGTTATTGCATTTTTATCGTTAGAGCGGTTTTTGCAGAATTTGGCAGACAAAACAGTTCAAAATGTTGCAATGTTTACTTTGAAAAATATTATTGCTTATTGTCAATTATCGAAATCGAAAATGGGGTTTTCGAGATATGAGCAGTTTTTAAAGTGAGCGTTTCCAGTGATTCGAGTTGAAATTAAGGACGCAATAATTTTGAAAACATAAATTTTGCTCTAAGTTTGCATTTTGGTCAAAATCATGCCGTTTTGAGGTAAACTAGAGAAAACTATAATTTTCAAAAATGACTTTTTTCAAAAATCCATTTTACGATAATACAGAGAAAAACTGAGTTTTTAAGTTAGAAATGATCATATTACCTTATAAATTAATTTTTGTTACAATCGTATGGACCGTTTTCGATATATGTCCAGATTTCAAAAGTACCATTACTCGAATTTTTAGCGGAAAACTGAGTATGCAGTTATGTTTACCTCACCTACATAAGCTTAACTATCAATTTTTGTTGAAATCGTTAGAGCCGTTTTCGAACAAATCAAACTGGTATGAAAATTTTGTATGGGAAGTACCATTAATATTGAGTTTACCATGCAAAAAAAAAACGGTCCGGACTGTAAGCCCCCAAACTTTAAATCCGAAGTTTGAAGGAAATCCGTTCAGCCGCTTAGGCTGTAGGCCTCGGGACATACAGACAGACAGACAGACAGACAGACAGACAGAATTTTGCGACCCACTTTTTTGAGTTCGCCTATCATCGTAATGTCAGAATTGATTAACATCTCGGGCTCGAAATTTTGTACGAGTACAATATCTTTCTCTTACTACGTAATGGAGAAAGTTAAAAAAGATTTGTCATCCAAATGGCTCTCAGCATTAAACGAGTAACCCACCTCTGCATTATATTTTTTAGTTGTAGGCCTTTTTGACACTAACAACTTTTTAGCCTTCAAATGTCTAATTGAAGCGATCTGATTTACACGTATACGGAAGAAAAGAATATGCCAATATGCAAATTTGGCGATTTGATATCAAGCACAGTCACCAGGGCATATTGTCATGCAGTCAGAAATAGTAGAACGGTCACACTCGCGGTCATATGGATTTTTGGACCTCTGCTAATTTTCCAGCGGTCCAACGGTCACATAAATGGTCACATGGAAAATAGTACCTCATGCAAAATGTTCATATTCCATCAGAAAAAAAGTCATTCTGTCATACGGCCACATCGCTACCTCTATCTGGTATTGATTTAGCTGCTAAAATGTTCCATTTAATGACTTTCTTGAATAAGAAGCGTCAACCAGTACAGTTTCGAATCGATTCCCAATTATTTGCACACTTCCTACACCAACACGCTGCTCATTTATCCCAATTTCACCGTAATGTCATATGGGTGCCGTGTTGGAGAAAATTACACCACAGCAAGTCACTTTAATACCCACCAACTGCGCCATCAAATATTCTCTAGACCCAAAAACACTGACATCCATATTGTCGAGTGAATAATATTTTCTCTTTCCGGGCAGGAAAAAAAAAAAACCCACTCTCACACGGCAAAACGAGGAAGCTGTTGGCAAAAAAAAAAATTGCCTTTCCGCAAATAAACGCCAGACAACACCAACAGTCGTCATAGGAGCGTTTGGTACAGCGACTCCCGACAAAGGATTCACGTCACTCTCCCAATCCTGCCAGTGAACTGTATTATGTGAGGCATTGTTATACATTTTTCGATCCTTGATGTCCTCCATGACATTAGCATAAAATCGGCGCAGTATGGCATCCATTTTACGTGCAGATGAGTGTCCTATTCAAATTGGGTTTGTTCAATATGACAACCGGTAGTTTGCCCTTCACCACTCGCTTATCCGTGGCATCCTGTTTATTTGCGTAGCCGCACAGATGGACCCAAAACAAAAACGCTTCATCTATTAGCCAATAAAAAAAAAACTTGCAAATAGTTTACTTTTGTTTTTTTTTTACCGTGGAGACAATTTGTGTGCGATGGTGTGAAAAATATTTCCATCCTCGCTAAAAAAAAAAAAATTGAGAAACTTTCTTCGCCCGTTTTTCCCGGATATTATTTGTACACCCGTGCACAGAAAACAATAGAAAACAGCAGATGGTCTATGGCCGGGTCATTATTATTTCGTCAGGGAATTGGTAATTTGCACAAAATTATTCATGCACACAATGGCGTCCGCGCCACTGTACCAGAGAGGGAAACAATTGAGCCAAAGTACCAACAAAATAAATACGATGGGGGCAGTGTTTCTATGGTAGGTGCCACCTCAAGGCGCAGTCAATATTTCAAAATAATGACGCTGATGTATTTTTTAATTGGGTGAATATTGAGGTGCCTAAAATGTCCTTAAATCGAATAAATGTACACGAATGATGATGTGTATTTAATGTGTTGAGAGCCAATGGCCATCATCATCAATTTGGAAAATTATAACAGCCACGTGTAGGTGCGGGCCCACCTAAGAAAGTTAGGTGAACACGAAGGTTTTTATACGCTGCGGCAAGGATGATTTTGTTTAATGGGGAATAATTAAATTTACAGGGTTTTTTTTGCGGCCACGACATAGAATGACCCAAGTAACAATTTTACTTCGGTAAGGCTCAAATTTGTAATTTCTGTAGGCAACAGCTTCGATAGAGCTTCTATAGTCTTTGTTAACCGAAGTTGATCCATTTCGAAGCAATTGTTTCGATAATAACTTCAGTAAGTCCTTTACGAAGCATATACATAGGCTTTATAGAGGGATATGGATTTAAGCTTCGATAAGATCTCTATTAGACATCTGAAAATGTGTCTGGAGATGTGTGGAAAGTGAATTGCTTCGATAAAGCTTGTGGTTCGAAGCGCTTCCTAGAAGCTTCTTTAGAGCTTCTGACCGAAGGCATTATAGAAGCAATGAACTGTCATGCAGTCAACCGCTTGCGATTGGAAGCTGTACAGAAGCACTTACTCGTACTTCCTCCTAACTTACATATGGAGGCTTTATAGAGGTAAAAATTAATTTCATATGAAATGAATCAAAGCTGTCTAAAGAAACCATAATTAATGAATCGGGGAAAAATGACAAAAAATAAAACACTTTTAGCACAGTGAAAAATATGTCAATAATGTGATTTTAAATAAACACTTTTCGCCCATGAATAAATAAGGGTAACACTAAATGTCTTGTTTACAACTTCGGTCGAGTAAGCTGCAAGTTTATTGCAAATTTTAACAAAACTCTAAAATGTATCAAGTAGTTCAGATTTACCACTGCTACAGCATTATGACGAATTAGCCTAGGGGCTAGTGTATTGGACTACTACGCAGCAGGACCCATGTTCGATTCTCAGTGCGGCGCATGTAAGTAAAATGTAAATTATAACGAGTACGTAAATGTAAACTCCATGAAAATTGCAAAAAGTCTTTGAAAATGTTTATTAAGAAGATAAAAAAATAAAAAAATAAGAAAATGGAAAATTGAAAAATGTAACAAAAAAAATAAATATTTTTCTTGTTCATTTTGGAGCCTCTATAAAGCTTCCATAAAGTTTCGGTAAGGTCTATCCAAGCTGTTCAGGAAGTCTTAAACAAGTAAATACTTGCATTTAAGTGCGCCAAATGTGTTTCCATTAGACCTTATGCAGTTAATATTGCGGCAGGTGAAATAGCTTCTATAGCACCTTACCGAAGTCAAATTGTTACTTGGGTGAGATCATTAAAATTTTTCGACATAACTCTTGTCATATTGTCTGGCGGATTTATGTCGAGCATTTGTAGCACTTTTTCAGCTGGTTTAATGACAGATTTAATTATTTTAGCGGATATGAAGCTAGAGATTTTGGGGGGCGAGAAAAAAGCTATTCATGTGACAGTCAATACATTTTTATCGTCTTCCATTTAGTATGTAAACATTTTGGGTAATAAATTGTGCGATCATCATTTTTACAGTGTTATGCTGGCTGGCTTACTCGCACTCTGGGTGGATGTTAGTTAGTGGAATCTTTGGCATTAAGTCGTCAATATGTAAGCACATGGACAGGGGTTACATTTGAAACAAAAGGAGATCAGCGTCGCAATATATTTTGATGTATTTTTTTTGCTAAAGTTTCACGTAGAAAAAAAATGTTTAGATTTCTTATTTGTAAAGATGTCAAAAACAGTCGGTATTACATGCATAATAGGAATCAGCTAGAATGTGTCGCATTTCGAGTTCTATTGGGTTGTGTTTTTTTTAAATCGTTTTCTGTTTTGCGGAGGGCTGGGCCTTGTTTTGTAAACTTTTAGTACAGAACAAAATGTTCATGTCGACGATGCAGAAGACTCTTTTAGGGCTATGAAGCAGTGAAGTGAAGTCTACTATGAGCTCTGTCTAAGGTACCGTCTAATGATGCCATGAAACTATGAATTTAGTCTTTTACAAGTTCCAAGCCGACTATCCCAGGCACAATTCTAGCTTTAGTCAGGGTGGATTTGAATCTTATCAAGCTTTGGCCCCCGTCAGCACAAGACACGCGTTTATATTAAGGAAAGACTGATGACTGATTGCATTAAAACAATTAATGGTCTTAAGTCCGGTATTTTTTTAACTATACTTGGAGGGACCTTCCTAAATTTTGAAAAGTTATTTTGTATTGCAAGTCTTATTTTTTTGGAATCAAGCCTCAGTCTAACCTCAATAACAATGAATTCGCAAGAATTATGTACTTAAGATCTGCTTTAGGAATTTATGGCACACTTACTATGCGAATGCGAAGCAATATCTCGCAACCGGAAAAAGTTTCTGGGAAAGTACTCCTTCCAACACTTCGAGGAAATCGACTACGCGACCTTTACAAAGAGCTATATAGTTTCAGACGGCAAACTTGGTGATTTGTGTTTTCAAGAGAAGGTGTTAAGCTATTTAAGAATGGAAATTGTGATATATTCATTTTAACAGATATTGATTTTTAAGCTGCGTTTTCTAAATCACTTCACGCAGAGACAGCGAGTCTTGGGCGGTGCGCTGCTCAGACACATCAATGAGATCATAAGCTGAGACATAAAGCCATCGCCAGGTAAACCGCCTTAACAACTGTGCTCGGGTCATGCTATTTCTGGTCGTCTCCCCACAAGCACTTTTTAAAGTACCTACTCTTCAGGAAAGTTCAATTCATTTCGCATATAGCACCTAGATACCTACCGATTCAAAGAAGGACTTATTTCATTGAGGATAATTCGCATATTTGGAAGCCTTTATCCATGGTAGATACCCACACCAACTCTAAATATCATATTAATCCCTCTTAAGGAGTTCGACTATAATATGTGAAATAAAATCGTTGTGCAAACATTCAAATTATATGAAATCGGACTCCCAACTTGGACTTGGCCTTGGGTGCCGAATTTTCCGGAAATTCAATTTCTCTGTAAGTCAATTCGCATCACAACATTTTCGGCCATTCTACACATCCTCGCCCAAGGCGTAGTCCTGAATGGAAACTTAAATTTTAAGTTTCTTGCTTTTCTGTAAAAAAAAAAACAAGCTCGAATGAGTTCCTAGGTAGTATGGCAACCATGTAAAAGGGCCATCATAAGATCACAACAATAAGTATCCCACCCGTGCAGTGTCTGTGAGAACCATTTCACACGCTCCAGTAAATTCAATCATGCCCCACTTGCATTGAGAGGAATTATTGAAATTTCAATCATTACACGGCAGATGGGAGGGCTACCCTATACTCAATAAAACGAACCACCGTTTTGACATACACCCTCGGGAATAGCAGAAATCACCTTCCAATTCCCATCCTCCTTGAGCGACATGCCCGCCCTCCCCCCCCAACCACAAGAAAATCAATTTCAATTTCAACAAGGATTTCCGTTTTCGTACTACCTACACTACCCACAACGTCACAACACAGCAATAGTGGCAGCAGCGAACAAAAAAAAAAGGACAATTTCAACATCAACAAGAACGGTAAAAGGAAACCCATCAAATTTATTGAAATCACCGTACAGATAGAGATTGTGGGGCGTGTACAACTCTCCAACGGTTACACACAAAGAAAGGTACGAAGAAATGCCAGTATCCCGCAATCCGTACGCATATTCTCTCCGGGCAGTTGCAATAAAAGTGATTGTTGTGTTTAAGGATACTCAAGTTTACTGGGATGATTGCTTAGGATATCGCATTCACTTTCGTCTCCATGTCATCTTACGTGTGTGTGTATGGAAAACTATAAACGTCCAAAGTGATGTCAGCTATAAACGTTAGTTTTTACAACCTAAAGGCACCTCTGCACGTATAGAGTCCAGGCAAACGAAGGAGACATACACACAGACAGACAGACACTCAACAGTCAACAATGCTTCGTGTTGGGGACCATAACATTCCGCAAAATGCTCAAAATGAAACGACGATGATCTCTGAAAAGAAAAAGATGTGTGTTGAGAACCTGCGACACAAACCATCAATTCAATCAGTTGGTGCGGTGCTTTCATTCCATTCACCCGTTGTTGGCTGGCAGGTTCCGAGGATTCGACATACCGAGTATTGCACTCCAGGGGATTGAAGCAATTTTGAAAATTTAATTGATAAACTAATAGTGGGCCATTTCGGGCAGTTGGCTGCAAGACCACAGAGGGTTTTGTTAATATTTTATTAGCAATCCTTGTAGCCGAATTAAAGGGTTCTATGGGGTTAGACATTAGACAATCGATTTTAACTAAGTTGAAGGTTTCGCGTGCTTATGCGCGTGTTACATATGTCGATTGAATAATTAATATTCAATCACAATTGAAAGAGATGACATCTGATTCGACAGCAGTTTTGTTAAATCAATTATTTAGCATTGAAATTAATAGAGCGTGTGGGACTTACCAGCTTTTGGCAAACACTGGATGCTGGGGGTCTCTCGTAGGCTGTCAATAAATTTTTAGCCAAATTTCGAATATTAAATGAGAGATTCATTTCTTATGCTGACATGTTTCTCTAAGAGTCTTATTCCAATGATCACTGTGGAAAAGTTAGCTCTTTAGAGGTGCGTGACTCACATACTGACGAACTTCATCAATCGGAATGCGGCTACAAATGTGATATAGTAGTATCCTGATCCTGATAGATTTAACGTCCATTTGTCAGTAGCATTAGATGAGCCTTCGAGCTACCCTGCACCCGTACTTGCCCGCAATGGTCATGCATGTATCCAGTTTGGCAGTATACTTAGCGTCCAAGGTTTGGCGTGGGTTGGACCGCTGTAATTCTCGAAGACCGCTGATTTCTGAAAGTTCCGCATATGTGAGTAATGACAGGATATATGGGCTTGTAGATGTCACAAGTTACCCACAAAAATGGATCTAAAAGTTGGTCTACGAAATTCTTAAGCTTTCTTTTTCCTTTTCCTCATGATGTTCACTTATTCCTTTAAAGGACAACTTTTTGGAACACAAAATTAAGAAATCATATCACTTAAGGTCTAAATGCAGGGAAGTACACCATCCGACAAGCTGAAGCGTACAACGGCTAATATACCGTCAACCTTTTCAGTGGTTCAGTGATTTTTACTTGGAAAGGCGACGCGGGCTTACAAAGCAAAAATGGAAATTAGATCTTCAGATCGCCAAGATCTTTTCAAGGAAACACTTGATTTCGGTTTGGAAACCTGCAAGTCGATCATCTAGCAGCTCTTACAATTCAATCTAATGACAGACTTATAGGTAGGAATCGCCCATAAAAGTAGTTTAGCCTTCGCGCAACTAGCTTTAATCCATCGACCTTATTTTCAGAAACTCCATGTTCCGACTATTTTATTTAAAAAAAGCGATACAGTGTGGATGTACCTGGACTTCTCCAGGGAGCGAGACCTTAGCTTACTTCTTCTAGCTGCACACTTTAAGAAATTTGAGGTGCCCTTCACTTAACACAGAAGGCGCCCTTACTGTGCTGTCCCTCTACGATGGGATCGTAGACCCGCCTGGCCAAAACGCGATTGTAAATTTTTCAAGACTATTTGGGCTTCTGTTTTCCGATTCTCTGACCAGCGGGCAGATTCCGTTTAACAATAATCGTCGGGACGATATATCGTTTTTGAATCTTTGATGACCATAAGAAGTTATATACTGCCCGAATTTGTTTCTCTATCGCCAGCTTTTATTACATTTGTGGTAAATTTTGGCACTTAGTTGCTATTTTTTGAGGTCTATCGTTTCGACGATAACCGTCTGAAAAATTACGGAATGAATTCCCAGGCCTACGTCGCTGTAGAGTTACTGTTATATTTTCGCCTTTACACAAATGCGACCGAAAACCGTTCCGACAAAATTGAGCCCAAAATTACCATTGACTTTCGCCTTTGCAATCGTTCAACGCCACAAACCGGGACATGAATAAGATGGGAACAGAGTTTTCCCAGAGATTCTTGATAAGGACGTACAACTTCACTGATTTTGTAGACCAAGGATGGAATAATTTGCCTTCGTAGCTTATCAATAATCAGATCACATTTTGAAAGCCCATTTGGTTAAAGCTACATAGTAAGCTTGAAGCTATTTTATTTTTCTATTTCTATTTCTATTTTTCTCAAATAAAGGTGTCACTAACTATTCTGTATGTACTAGCTATATTTAAAAATTTGCTTTGTTTTTTTTTGTAATTATTCATACTTTGTACATATTTGAATAAAGAACTAAATGAAATGAAATGAAAATGCTACCGTGGGCTACCAGCAGACATAGCAAATCATGTTACTGCTGATATTTTTGGTCACATTAGTTCCATGGAGGCACATGAATTACCTACTATTTCCACTTTTACTGTTTTAAAGAGTCTGACGAGGGTTTAACGAAACGAGGGTTTAACGAATATTCTTTCACCTTGTCAAAGTGCCCCACTTTATGCATCCATCCATCTGAGTGATTTAGGTTAAACCGTTTACCGTAAATCTATCAATCACCCCATCAAAAGTCAGAGTTCGAAAAAAGTCCTTTAATCATAAATTTTTTTAAAACCGTCTCAATGAAGGTCGACACGCATCTATCTAAATTTACTCTCGACCAACAAAAGAAGTCACTAATGCAATTAATCGATTTCGTTGCCCACCCGCTCGTTATACCTATACATAGTTGTAGTTCTTGAATGTTTGAGGATGAATCCCCAATTTGATGAAGGAATCGTTGATCCAGTTCAATGGTTCGCATACAGCTTTGTCCTATCAAACGTCCCGTTCCCGATCCCGTCCACGCGTCATCCGTTCATTTATTCTTGAGACAATTTTTCATTTGCGCTCTGGGTGGGTCGATGTACTTTGTATAGCCAGGACAATCCATAAGGAATTCATCACCATCATCACTGACACAGCGTAGCTTCTGTTCTATAGCTCGTCTCCCCATTTGTGTGTTTCGTCTCTAACGAATGCGTTTCGGTTTAGTTTGCAGATTGATAGATTCCTGGTTCGTTGTTTAAAGAACACGAAGGAGGGGTCCTATTGCCAGAACTCCTCGTGCGGAATACATGGGGACTGTGATTTTTGCCTGTGCTCCACACCTATCAGAGTGGAGGTCTGGGACCTGGGAAACTCGCCGTGCTGCAGGGTCCACCTCTATGCCATTTCCCTCTACCTATCGACGGAATATTAACCTATCGATTATTTATGATCACGAGTGGAGTGGGGTGGCGCCCAGCAACCTACTGCTTCAAAGACAGGCACAATGAATTTATTTAGAAGATTATGACGGAAATATGCGCTTCGAATGACATGAATAACAATTCTGGTGAATTTTCTTTCGACTTTTACTCACACCCCTGCCGCTTGCGAGCTCAAATCTACGATACGGATATGCCATACACTCGTAAATATGTATAGACTGACGGTACCTACGTCGACGTCTTCGGAAAGATGAATGTAATCAAGATTGATTAATGGAAATGAGGTGAAATCACCGAACTTCGGATAGATGAATGGATGCTAAGAGCAGGAGTGGGTATGGCAGTGGCCCCAGTCCTGACGCAAGGAAAACGAAAACACCAAATGAAGTGAACAACAAGGCAGCCACATTGATGAATAGCTCCGCATTGAATATGCTCATCGAGACGAAAACATTCATGACTCTGATTGTCCACCTTGACTGGACTAACTTATTGAATAACATGACGAAAAGTTATCGCCGCACATACGCAGAGTAGATAAATGCTGGCATGTGCACAGATTGATGAGTGTTGAGGCCAAAATCGAGAGAAGATATATTTTCAAAGTAATGTTGAATTATGTTGTAATTGCGTGAATGGCTGTTGTGATTGAGTGAATAACTGGCCGTGACGACCTTGATTGCAGTCATCTGTCGAGGGGAAACTTCACCAACTTCGGAATTTCTTTTCGTTTGGAAACGTACTGTTGGCAAGTGACGGAAGATGGCTGATGAGATGATTTCGGTTTTAAGAAATCTTTCGGGACATATTTCCATAAAAAAGACACGAATGGGGGATATTTAGACGGTTACTGTTTGAATGTTAAAAGTGAGCTTCTAAATTTCAAAGAGCGGTAGCTCAGAAATAGGATTTAAGGGACAGTTGTAGGAGATCATTAGGTACCTATTAATGCCATAAGTTCTGTTACACAATTATCAGCACTCATCTCTTAAGATTTCCACATGGAATAGACACGTTAACTTTTAAACTTTAAAACATGTGCATTGTTAACTAAAGAATAGAAGCCAGTTTGGTTTCAGCTTGCAGTCAATTAACATGGAGTGGGGTTATAGCGTTGCATTAGTGCGGAAAGAGTGATGGCCAAATTTTTAATTTGCTACAACTTCTCGGAATATCGAGAATTTTCGTTTATCGGACTATTGGTCGATTCAGCGAATTGTCTGAAGTGGAGGACAGGCCAAGAAGTGGTCGCTCATGCGTCGCACGTACGAGTGCGGTAGTAAAAGCTGTGCGTGAACGAATTCGGAGAAATCCCCTTCGCAAGCAGAAGTTCATGTCCAGGGAATTGAACATATCCGCCGGATCGATGTCTAAGCTAGTTCGGGATGATCTTCACATGAAAGCCTATGGTCGATCAACAGGTCATCATTTAACTCCTCAACATAAGAAGGAGAGATGTAAGAGTGTCTTGCTGTGGCACGCGAGCAGTGGGCATGAAAACATTATTTTTACGGATGAAAAAATGTTTAACGTGGAAGAAGTTTATAACAAACAAAATGATAGAGTTTATGCTTTGTTATCAAGGGAAGCGAACAAAATTATTCCAAGGTTTCAGCGTAATGGTTTGGTAGGGGTCCCTCTCCAAGGTGTCCATTTCTGTGAAAAAGTTTATCAGGAAGATGTGCTAGAGGGTGTTGTAAAGGCAAATACTCTATTGAATTGAACCCAATGGATTACAGTTTGTGGTTAGAATTGGAGAGAAAGCCTAGCAAAACACACCACAGAAATTTGGAGAGCCTAAAAAAATCGTTGACCGTGACAGCGTCAACTATGTCCATTGAAACAGTACGTGCCTAAATAGCTCGATGGCCAACACGTTTGAGAGTTTGTGTTGATGCAAAAGGTGGTCTTTTCGAGCCTAAATAATATTATAATAATACAGTTGACCCGGCGAACTTCGTACCGCCTAAAATCGATTAAATTAACATCCCTTTCGATTGTTGAACCACTTCATAGATTTCTTGATCGTTTTTTCCGGGCTAATGATTGAATCGAGTTGGTCCGGTCAGATTTTCTCAATCAACCAAATCAACCAAAGCAGAATGTGAGCAGTTTGGGAATTTTTCGCGGGAAGTAAGAACCACCGTTCAGATACATTTTTGTTTTCCTTTTCACATTGGATAAAGGTGCTATAGAACATTAAATATCGGTAGTTGCGACTTGTGAACACTGTGGCTCAGTGGCTGGTATGCTGGGCTACTTGGGCGAGTGGTCAATTTGTTAAAATGATAGTATACGAATAACCAAAACAATATACCTCCCTGCTTTGTACGAGCGATATGCGACGCACGGCCTACGCACGCATAGGCCACATGCCACATCAAATAATTCTTTAATGCTTGCAATTTGCGCCCACCACCACAAAGCAGAGCAAGACCAGAACTATCGGTTCAACCATAACCATCCACAAAATTTCATTGCAATCAGTAGAGTGGTTTCGGAGATCGACAACAGCGCCACCTATCGGGTCCAAAACGATCATGTCTTCCTAGCTGGAACCAAACATACTCATCCACAAAATTCCATAGAAATTAATTGAATGGTTCCATAGGTCGACAACACAGGTATGTTCACTAAAATGCCTATAACTCGTATAACCAATACACATACAAAGACCGTATATACATACAAACCTTGATATTGACGTCACCTTTCGTTTGAATTTTCCAAAAACACAATCGGTTCACACATTCCATTCAAACACAATGCGACTTATTTTGATATAAAGAGTCCGCCATCTAACTTTCTTTTTTTTTCAACTAGTGCTTATTTCGCGAATGGTAACACTTAGCTCATGTCTGATTTGACAGATAATTAGTTTTATCCATAGACAAACCATACTGAGACCCCCAACTCACAATCCTGTTGCCGCTGGCCCCCTCAATTTTTTTTCAAATTCGCCATTTTGTATTCCTATCGGTGTTATGTCAAAAAAGAATCAGTGTGACATGCAAAAACACACAAAAACTACAAAAATAAATGCTGCCAACCGCGGCAACCGTGGGGAAATGTGAATGAGTTCGGGAATTCCATATTTTTATATTACTGAATGCCATTGGTTAGTTATTATAAATTGTTAAAAGGCGAATAATTTGATTTGTTTGATTAGTAAAACTATCTAAAGTTGATGTTCTATATACTAGAAACATATTAGGACAAACATGGTTGTGTATTTTCCGCTTTTGGATAGCATTAACTTCGATTTCGTGTGTAAATTTTTCTTAAATAATGAAGAAAATTTGCTTAAAATGTTTTCATTTTCCCTCAACCAATCTACATTGTTAATTTTTCATGAACATTTTAAGCAAATGTGCACTTATTCCTAAAAAAAAATATTATCCACACGTAACGAACAATTTCAAATTAAACGGATAAAATTCTATGAACTCTGCCAGCAACTTTGCCCACAGCGGAAGTGTCTCATATCTCCTGGGAGTGTGTTGGTGAGCAGAATTTTTGAAGTTTCGTGACATTTGTCAATACGATTTTCTATGCAAGAATACTAGCGCACCAAACGTGAACACTCCATAAAAATATAGCTTGTAGGCTAAGTAACGGGAAATCGGCCGGAGTTGGTGGTCTCAGTATTGTCTCTGGTTTTATCCTTCCGCTGAACGAATATGGTTGTGTATACGCTTGAACAACGCTGGGAAATATTGCGACATTACTTTGAAAATCATGGTAATGTTGCAGAATGTGTGCGAAAATTGCGTACAGAATTTGGAAGAAGAGAAGCACCGTCAGCTCCGTATGTTCGTTATCTTGTGAAAAAAGTGAAAGAAACTGGCATCCTCATCGATAAACCAAAGCGTGAAAAGCCAAAAACAGTGCGTACACCCGAGAAAATTGCTGCTGTGGCAGAAAGTGTGCGTGAAGCGCCATCAACATCAATTCACCGTCGTTCTCAACAATTGAACATTTCGGAGACATCATTGAGACGAATTTTGCATAATAATAAAGAGGAGGATATTGGCAACATTTGGTTTCAACAGGACGGCGCTACGTGCCACACAGCCGAAGCTACACTCGATGTTTTGCGCTCTGTTTTTGAAGATCGCATTATCAGCCGCAGAGCTGGTGTCGTTTGGCCACCTCGGAGCTGCGATTTGACACCATTGGACTATTATTTGTGGGGTGCCGTAAAAGATAAGTGTTACGCCAGAGACAATTGACGCTTTAAAGGACAATATTCGTGAAGCCATTGGTATAATACAGCTGCACACAATCGATAATGTGCTTAAAAATTGGACCGATCGTGTAGGCTACTGCATGGCCAGCCGAGGCAGCCATTTGAATGAAATTATTTTCCATTATTAACCGGAAGGATTGTACTTTCAAATAAAAAAAGAAGTTTGAGAAAATATTCAGTAGTTTTTTTTTTATAGCATTTTCAAAAAAAAAAAGTTATTTGGCGGACCCTTTATAAGGAGATAGATGAAAATGTGCCTACAGCGCCACCTGTTGAGAATTTTTCGAATTCTCATTTTTCCTAAACCTTCCCTGATTTAAGACAAACAAAATAAAACAAAATCTTTCAAATCCGTCGAGCCGTCGAACAAAATGTATGGAAATTCATGTGTTTTCTACGCACGCACAGCACAAACATACATTTTCCGATTGCAACCAAACTTCACAAAGCCCATATATAGACCAATACCAAAGATGTGTGAACGTTTTGTTAAAATCGGTAAATGCATTAAGGCGTGAATCGGCGACAAACGAACACAATTTTTAGCCTCAATTTTTATATTATATAGATTGTATAAAAAATGAAGGAAAAACCAATTCAAAATGTTTACTCGTTTTTTTCTATGCCACTTTATATTTGTAACAGAATTTAGGTATATCACGCCATCGGTTAATTTTAGCAGCTCTACATTTCATTTAACTCTATAATGTCGGCAATGGCTACGCACTTCGATTTGAAAGCCGTATCCTTATTGCAAGCAACACTGTTTATAATTTCGAAAAATCATATCCATTTCATTAAATCCTTCACTAAGACTATTCCTACCATATTGAAAAATATCAATTTCACAAAGGTGATCCTCTTCGCTTTTTCTGCCTTTTTTTTATATAAAAAAGGATAACAATTAAATGAAAAGATACGAGTATCATGGACATCTCCATGATACTCCATTTATTATAGGTACTTGTGGGCGATTGATGCGAATGAATTTCCGGCGATGAAAATGAGAAGAGAAGTTTAAGTTAGTTTAAGTTAAAAATGGCTTTTATTTCAAATTGATGTAAATAACAACGATTAAATAACTAAGCCTAATTGGTTTGGCCTAAGGCCGTCTACCAGGTTGACAATATAATTATTATAACACGAATTTATTTATTTACAGACAAAAAATTAGTTAAAATAATACAAAACTATAAAAATTCTCCCTCTAAAATTCGCTTTCTATATCGCAGTGCAACTACTATGTATCTGTATAGAACATCCCATCCATTTTCACCGTTTAAAACGCTTGATGCTTCACCTTCTTCTATAGAGTAACCTTTGAAAGCACCATAACACGTAGTTCCTTCAAAATTGGGCAAACTGCCAGAAAATGGAACAAATCTCCCTAGTTCTCATGTTGCAAAGTTCGCAGATCGTTGGTAGATCGGAGCGATGGGGTATAAAATTTAGATTAACTATCCCACCTCTCATTCTAAAAATCATACTGATTTTGTCCATAGAGTATCAGTTGAGAAAGTATGTATTTTCATTCAGATAATAGTTAAGTTTGGTGTTGTAATTCCTAAACAGCGAGGCTCTTGCATCCTATTGCATTTCTCGGTATTATGTTTGGTAATCTTGTTTCTTCCATCTCCAGTACTTTTATAACGTAGTTGAAGTGTGTTCCCAATGTACGTAAGAACATAGGTGGAGCGTGGAGTACCAGTTTCAATATATAACATATAATTTGGGGTATTTTTTGGTAATCGGAACATCCTCTTTAAGAAATATCGAAGGAACTTTTCAACAGATTCATAAGATCTATAACCCCATACTTGAGCTCCGTACAGTAGTATTGATGCAGCAGTAGAACGAAATACCATTTGTTTCGCACTATGTGATATATAATTGTTTTAAATGCAGCGTTCCCATATCGATGAAATAGCTCGTTTAGCATCTGCTAACTTTTCTTCTAAGTAAGAAAGTAAGTAAGATATTAGCATTCCAAGATTTGCGTACGATCTACACATTTTCACCATTTGATTTCCATTTTTCCAGATTAGAGTAACAGCCCCTTTATCTCGAAATACCATTATTTTGGATTTCTGCAAATTGACTGTTAGATTCCAACTTCTGCAGTACTCGAAGCATATCCTTCTCTCTAGCAAGCAATACATATTTAGGAGTACCATCTCTGCGTTGTTCCGGCTCTCAAATTGATATTTCCATATTTTTCTTTAATCTGGGAATGAGATACATCAATTGATTTCAAGTAGATTACATTTTCTCATTAGACAGTGGTGTTAATCGCTCAGGAAAATAACTTGCTCTCTACTGACCACCGCAATCACAAGAGAGAAATCAAACTTTAATGTCCAACATCGCCATCTCACATACGTCCACCTAAAGCAGAGCATAAAATTCGCATGACGAATGAATTCCAAGAGGACCGTGGAATATGACGGCCCAGTCCAGCCATACATTAACCCCATCCTCAGGGGTCGGGTGTGTATACAGAACAATGAAGACGTCATTTCCATTCACACGAAAAGAGACCAAAATTCATATGAGCGTCCTGTCACAAACATCGACAGATATGTACGAGACAGTTGCCATATCACTCCGTTGATCACCCACTTGCAGGTCACGTACCCGAAACTTTCCACATGGTCCCTGTATATTTTTTGGGGCCACTCGTTTTTTTTTTTTCTCCTTCATCCCCGTTCTCTGGGAAGGCAGTAAAAAGTTATATTGACAGGAGATGGGAATTCTGTTTTTGGTTTATAACTTGATTTCATTGAATATGTCAGACGTTGTACATGCATGAGACTCCCAAATTCCCACATTCCCCCAGCACAAAAAAAAAAACAAAAAAAAAACAAAAACCAGTCGAAATATATATGTTGGCATTTTGTCAGGACCAATAAAAATGTTTAAGTGATCGTAAAACCCACTGCGGGAGCGGGCCAGAGGAACGGAAAAACAAACCAAAACCATTAAGGACTCTTAGGGAACAGGAATGATGAAAAAGAATGGCATCAGTCGCGTTGTTTTCGACAACGACGACGACGACGGATGAGCATGTCGTTCAGAGCTTAGCTTTGTTTAACCATTGTCCTTTGAACACCACACCACCATACTCCGGATGGGTTGGCTGCTGTTTCCACTAGGGCATTTAAAATGTCATAAAAATGCCATTCATTCAACCCATACACACGGATAGGTTGAGTCCTTTTCGGTGGATTTTTTTCGCCCGTTTTATAGCTCTTCCACTACATATACTTATACGTGTTTTTACGCCCGAAAAACAGGATATCCGGTAGTTTACGCAAAATTTTAAACTGTTGAGACATTAATTACGTTCGAAAGCGTACCGTAAAATTTAAAGCTTCACAAAACAATCTGCGCTCCTTGGGTAATTAAATTTATCCCCAGAAGCGCATCAGCGACAGGGAGAGTTCGGCGAGCGAAAATTTGCTCAAGTATAATGGCGTTGACTCAGTTAAATCAGAGCGATTTCCTGCGACAGAATTTTCAGTTCAATAACTTCAATTATTTGCGACGCGGCAGGATTCGGAGGACCTTATGGCTTATGCTCATGGATATCAATTACTGTTGAATGAGCTTCGGATGGGCAGAGATAGAGAGAGCGCTGTACGCGACTCAGGAAGTGCCTACAACTTGAGACATTGTGCATGTGTGTACAGTGCATTCGATTGCGATCGAAATAATTAAGCAAATTTGATTTTGTCAACTTTGCCATATCGTGGCAAAATAGGGATGTGATTGACGTATGCGATTCGAGGGGAGGATTCGGTTTAATGGGATGTAATATGTCAATATTGGCGGATGGAGATCAAGCGGAAGGGAATGTGATATGGCGACTTAATGATGAATCGTGGGGATGGCAGAACTTAGAGTGAGTCTCCTTTTCGATGACGCAAATTTTGCTAATTGAAGCAGTGTTAAGTAAACAAGGTTTCCCTACAATGCAAAGAGACGAGGATCATGCTGGTTATTTACATACACAGAAATTGCTTCAATGGAATCATTACGACATAGCCAGATTATGACGATCGAACTCTGATTGTTAGACAGCGACTTAGTAGCATGTTCGTCAAATTAAAAAATATCCTTATGCGGTGGCGCTTTTAACAGTTACACCAAATTGCCAATCGTCACATCTAGTTGGCGACATTTCCTTCAGCGGAAATCGTCAAATTTTTAACAGTAGTGTTTTCCCTGTTTTAGTGCCTTTGCAAGTCTTGAACGGTGGCGGCAAAGAAAAGCACACGGCGCTGTCATGGAATTACTCCCGAAATCGAGGGCTCGAATCGCAATTAACAGTTTAAAATTGTTGTCAAGTTGAGGTCCACCATTACAAAATAACATTAGCGGAAAGACCACATAAAAAATCAGCATTTTCTTTGTGGTGAAGAGTAAAGTCCTGCTCTATCATAAAATTATGAAGGGACATAGAAGCATCTCGTCATCATTCATATACTGTTAAAATAGTAATAGCTTTACCTACAAAAATTAAATACTTACAACTAAACCTGATACTAATGTTATAGCACCAACAGAACTAGTTAATATTATACAAGACCCTCACGGTGATGGTCAATAGCTCATATGCTGTTATGAGGCTATGATTCAACGAGTGATATTAGTTCAAGGTTTTAGCGAAATATTGGGTATACGGGAAGATTCAAATGCCCAATTTAGAGGGAATCTTGGATCACATAACTACGATGCAACTTCAACTATTTTTTTAAAAAAATAATATAAAAAGAAGGCGCGACAGGTCGGTATATGCAAAGAAGCTAGCCCTATCTTCTCACCTCACTCAGCCATTCGTTTCTGTATATGTTTTTGGACTTACTTGTCCTGTGTAAATGGATAGGATTATAGCCCAAAACGACTGGAGGAAGTTGTTGGCTGACGTCGTTACACCCTAAGTATTTTCTGCTCTGTACCAGTTGGATGAGCTGGAGCCTATTGTAAAGGAGTTTATGCATTCAGCTGTCCTTTCTGCAGCCAGAACTAGCTGCAGCTATTCCCTCTTCCAAGGCCTTTGAACATCGACCTTCAGAAGAACTCGCGTATGGCATTTCAGAGAATAAGAACGATTGTGTTTTTTAAAGCCGTATTTAAGCCTTCAAGTGCCCTTTTATTGCAACCCATTTTACATGGTTTTGAAAACTTCTTTGCGTGTTAATAAATGCATAAGAAAATTCTCGAGAATGCCTTATATGAGCAGCTCCCATATATCTGCAGGAGGAAGAATGCTTTGCCTTAATAGTACCAGACACATTTTATTTAATTATATTTTATTTTTATTTTATTTTGTGAATGGTGTGGCCCGGGGCAGACCTAATTTATGCCGCCCGAGGATGAAAGCATTTAGTTTAGTTTTAAGTAAAAGGAAAATAAAGTGCACTATTGGGTCGAACATAAGTTTCTCGTTCATCAACATTTTTGGTGCAAATGAAGTGGGGTGTTGCCGATTGTGTAAGCTCCAAGTTGTTGGAATTATTGTTACAGTGCATACCAATATGGTTGAAAAAAGGAGATGCTGGTAATATTTGCTAAAAATAAGTTATACGTAACTGTTATTGGTTTTTCATTGGAAATGTGGCATTGTTACTATTTCAAAAATATACCGATTATATTATTTGGTTGTTAAGGTTTTATCGAAATCGAAAATAGGGTTTCAGAGATTTGAGCAATTTTAAAAATTAGCGTTTTCGGTGATTCGAATTGAAAATTAAGGACAAAATAATTTTGACAACATCAATTTGGCTCTAAGTACGTAATTTGGTTGAAATCGTTAATGCCGTTTTCGAACAAATCAAACTGGTAGAAACATTTTGTATGGGAGGTACCATTAATATTGAGGTTAACGTGGAAAAAAACATCGTCCCGAACTGTAGGCCCCCAAGCTCCAAATCTGAAGTTTGAACGAAATCCGGGTAGCCGTGTAGGATGTAGGCCTACAAGAATTTTTTTTTTATTTATTTACAGAAAACTACTTTAAAGTTTTGTTTTCCTACTTTTAAAAAAAAAAATCTGTTATTATTCTTTCAGTATCGATAGTCTCTATGATTTCCTGCTCTATAGCCATGATACCCAGATTAGATAGCCTAAGAGTGCTCATTGTGGACCTTAAATAATTTTTAATAAGCTTCAATTTTGAGTAACTCCTCTCACACACTACGCACACAACTTCTAGCAAGAAAAAAGTTGTTATAATTTGTGTGTACTGTACAGGCTTATCATTTCTGATAAAATTTAGTTGCATACTAGGGAGCAGCGCTCATTGGATTTTGTTGTTAAGCCACATAGGAATGTAAACTTTGTAAATAAATTTGTAAATAAATTCGTTGGACTGAGAGAAGTATCAGTTTCGTACATTTTATATAGGTAAATTTAAAAATATTAACCGCTCCAAATTGCCGCCCCTAACAAAGTGCCGTCCGGGGCCTATGCCCCTTGACCCCCCCCCCCCCCCCCCCCCATTTCACAATCTATTCTCATTCAGTCCCAATGAGCGAAAGAAAAATTCGCCTGCCATTTATCTCCCACTTCGACAGTGGTACTACCCCATTTCAATTTACATCAACGTGCCATATAATTTCATGGCACCTTTCAAACAATCACATCGGCTCACCGAAGGATCTTCCTCTCTAAAATTGAAATAATAATATGAGCAAAGTTTTCCCATTCTGTACACATCTGGCCGCAAAGAAAAAAAAAAACACCTCGTCCTTCCTTTTGAGTGCAGACCTTTGTCCTTTAAACTTTTACTCCATCTCTCTTCTGCGATCTCCTTTTATCGGGCAATAATCGTCTTAGAGCTTTTTAATACGGCCTTAACTCAATTTCACGGCTTGGTGGTTATAAAATGGTAATTCGAACATCCTCATTTAAGCAGTTTTTATTTTTTATGCCCTCATGCAGGATATACCTACAATCCTACATGTACACATACATCCTGAAGGATACATTCACTTTGGCATACGATTTTACATTCAATCGAGAATGTAGATGATGGCGAGTTAATAATTTTATCTGCACCAAAGTAGGGAGCGAGTATATTGACGTTGCCCGTCAGAGTAAATGAAAGGCTTCGAGTTTTACAGGATATTGCAAGGTAGCTTGTGAGTTTTTTTTTCTATTACGATTATGTGGTGGTAAACATTTATGATGATGTGTTTAAAGGTTTACACCGTCGAATGGTTTCGACACATGGATTGGCAGAGACGTCAACAATTTTGCACAGCTCCGGGATAACCGCCTGCGATGAGCACATCTCATTCAAGGATAATTACTTCCATCCTCATGGTTCGAGAAAAAAAACCCACTCGCACTTTAGTGTAATCTGGGACATTAATGTCAGAGACGATAATTTGCCTGGCTCTGTAATTAAACGTTACTGACGCGCATAGTCCTAATCGATGCACACAACCACAAGTCGTTACTGTCGCCTCTCGAGTCCATAAACAAGAGTTAAGCGCCTTTTTCCGTCTTGTATCTTTTAGTAATTGGTACATACGTTTCTATGAAAGAGAACGTCCCGAGAGGGATGTAGATGGAGCTGGCCCACATAACTCCTGTGCCCTTGTATAATTTGATTCAATTCATAAACAACAGTGAATCCATTTCCAAGTATTAAGCCACCACGATTCATCATGCCGCATTTGGATTCGTTAAGTGGGAAACAGAGTAAAAGACTTGTGTATGTGGCTTTGTTAGATTTAATGGGATTTATTATGCATGACAGACGAACGCAGTGCCTCCACCAGTCCCCGTCGAGCACTTGCTATTCAAGTACTATGATTTGATGATATTTCAATATTACGTGCAAGGACATCGCTGAGCAGTCTTTGTTTTACTTTATCCTGTTCCAAGTCCGAACTGCAAGATACAGTAATTTAAATCATGCACTAGTTATAGTTTGGGAATGTTCTACGGTGCCAATTTGAAATGTCCTTGCAGGATTATATCCTTTGTAAATATTGCAAAGCATATACCTGCTTGCGTGCGGGCATGTTGCTCATTAGTTTGTTGTCGTTCATATTTTTCAAACTGGCTTTTTGTTGCTCTAAATTTAATGAAAATACATATTTTTTTATTTAAAAGGTCATACCTTATTCCTTGTTTTTAGAATGGAGGGATGGGAGAATCACCACAGCGATTGTATTTATAAGAAGAAATTTTGTTTCTTTTCTTTTCTTGGATTTTTTTGTCTTTTTTGTTAGGGGTGGCATATTCTAACAAAAAGAGATAAAGTCCATCGAAAATTGATTATTTAACGGTCAATCTGGGATATTCCATCAAAACCTTCTGGCAACACTGGTAGTCCGGTAAATATGAATACCTTGCCACATAGTTAGAAAGTTGCAATAATATCGCCTTCGAACCGCGGGTGACATTCCTTTTCTCTGCTACCCACCATTGTGCAAAAACATCTTCACTCACTTTTTGCATTTGACTTAGAATTTTTCCATTCAAAGACAAAAAGTCCAAGCACGCATTCCAATAAAACCCAATAAGATGCTATAAAAATACTCTCAAGTATCTATCCCCATGAAAATATTACTGTGCGTGTCACTGAGTAGGACAACTCTAGCAAGAGACATCAATGTGTGCGACTTCAGTTGACAATCACTTCGTCGAATAGACTGTCAAATTTATACGAAATGTATACATCATTTAATAGCCCACTAGCCTATAAAACCATTTTACAGCTCCATTTGCACTTTCCCACCACCCGCTCGTTGAAATATAATAAGCTGTCATTTCATGGCTCATACCTGTCACATAGAAGCTGCCAGAAACCTCATCTCGCTTCATAGTCAACCAATCGTTTTTTACTTTATTGCAATTTAAGTTCAGCATGCAAAATTTTACAGCTGTGTCAAATGCGCGCCCCAACCACTGACATAAAAATCAGAAAGGAAAAAAAATCCCTGAAAGTGAGGAAATATTTTCGGGCAACCAACTAAAATGGCAGCGCCATTTTTCACGTCCCTTTAGAACTCTCCCGAGAGAGTTCTCTGCATCAGCGCGGCAGCAGCATCAATGAGAAGAATGAAAAACCTAACCATGTGTCAATCCATCAATCAGGCAGCCAATTGGAAATTTATATTCGAAAGTAAATTATTTTGCTTGATTCGCGCTGCCACTCTGTGTGGAGGGCAAAGGAGTACCGGTATCGACTCACCCCGTTTGTAATTTTCTTGATGTTTTCCCAACCGTTGGCTCTTTATTTCTTTTTCGCCCCATTTTGCTTTTGCTGTTGTTTTTTTTTTTTTTGTTACTTTATTTCAAAAGAAGTGGAAAGTAAAATTGTTCATACCCCTCGATTTGGTAAGATTTATGCTGAGAGGGTCCAAACGGATCTAGGGTGAGGGGGCGCGCGCAATTGAAACAAACTCTTTTGACTTTCGGTTGAGTTACTTGTAAATGGGTTAAACTTAAGGACGATTGGAATGGGTCTGCTGCCGGCTTATCTGAAGGATGCTGGGGAACAGAGAATTGATCTTTGGCTATACCATTCTGCTCCCACGGGTGCGTTTCAATGGGGAGCTCTCGATGACGGAAGAGTACGCTTCGTGGTGCATTCTGATAGGAAAATTAAATTACGGAATAATGGTTTTAGGTAACGTTCAGTAATAACAGTTGAATCCTTTGAGGGATGGAAATACGCTTCGACTGGTTGGGCCAATGTGGCTCTGAAGCGATTGGCATGTCAGCCGTCTGTTTTGTTAGTTGGGTGTAATCGAGAAACTATCCGCTCTGGAAGATCAAGAGTTTTCCTATACATTTTCAGTACATAGGATTATTTAACCACTCAAGTTTGTCAACTTTGATTGATTATTATATTTAACTTTATAATAAAAGAAGCTCTATTCCAATCTCCAGCAATTTTTAGTCAAAGGCCCAGTACTAAAGGGTATACTTGAAATACTTTCTGCTTAGATATCAGCTTGAGTCACAGCTTCTGGACAGCGAAAACGATGAAATGTTATCTCTTAATCGCGATATTTTTCTAAGGACCTGTCGAAACTAGGGTCATGCAGTAGTTCTTAAATCTTCTTCTACCAAGCACCTTATATTTGGAAAAAAATGTACAGTCTAACAAACAAACTGTCCGAATAACTGAAGTAGCTAGACCTTCGGCCGATGTTATATACCAGTTACGCTAGCTTTTCTATTTCGTTTAGACAAAAAACTGTCACCATCCTCACACCTGGCTAACTCAATTTTCTTTGCCTCTAAATCGAGGCTTCTCAAACATACAAACGTGGGCTAATTGCAACTGCAACATGCATTAAAATTAAATGAAAGACTGCCTCTAATCATGCCACAAATGATATTTCCAGCCCCAATGAAACGCATACTCCCAACATCGACACGCTTCAATTAAAACACCTTTCCCAAGAGAAGCCAGTTTTCTCAGCTCTGGCTTTAACTGCGTGCAATTAAACCGTAAATTAGCTCAATATCCAAACAGCCAAATACTGATTTGTTGTTTCTATCAACGAATTAGCTCCTTGTTAATGAACACTTTGGGCGCAAATCGTGAAGTCAACTGCAGCCGCTACGGTATGGTGTGCCAAACGTTCATTTTGCAATTGCACCCAATAAGTTAAATTCACAGGTAATGTCATGGAACGGTTATTTAGTGGCTGGGAGTGCTATTTTGATGGCACAGAATCACGAAATAGGTGATTTGTTATAGAGGCATTCGTGTCTTTTTCCGGCAGTTTGAAATAGCTACCGAGTGGCGACAACAGGGGGAATTTATTTAAATTGAGGCTAGCTATGTGGTGAGTGAAAAAGTCCAAAAGTGATGATAGCTTGTATATGTGGATGAAGTTGTGTCTGAGGTGAGGTGGCTTAAAATGTCCACTTTCGTACTCTCTATATTGCATATTTGACAATGCACTGTCAAAGCACTGATGGATATGGGCTGAAGGTAGGTGGGGTTGAGATTGGTAGACAAGCTTAAACCATGGATTATGTCAATAGCGCTATCATCAAGTTGTAACTCTTTTGGACAGCTGCCAAGTAAATATTTATTCATGTACCCTGAAAGGCATTGTTCACATGGGTTTTTGACTCCTTTTGAGCCTAAGCCATTTGCCCCTAGATGGTGCTCCGAACACTATGTGGCTTCTCCACAACCACTCCCCCGTTTTGTTCCACAAGACACAAAGCGACGGTGCGAGCGATTATTGACTGCCAACATAACTACCCAGTCAGCCATCTTTTTTTCGTTTTTCTTCGTGATATAGAAGCACATAATATAAGTGCGTCGTTCGGTGAGTGTGGTGGTTTTTTTTCTTTGAGAGCTCGTTGATTCTTTTTAGTCATGGTGGCTCGTTTTTTATAAGTTTTTTTTGGTAGTTGCAAATTGAACATTCAATTTTAATCAAATTTATTTTAAAAGTGGTTAATAAAAATAGAAAATATTAAAAAAAAAAGAAATTCAAACAAACAGACATCAAAAGGGTTTTGAGTTTGTAAATAAAGCAATAAAGAAAACCCCTTTTCCGACTCACAAAAGTCGGCCACTTTAAGTACCTACAAGCCTTCAAAAACCAAACAGCATCTTATTGAAGTCTGTTATGATTTTTTGAGACCATCAAAGATCGGTACAAGTTGCGACATTGTTTCGGCCTCTTTTAAATCCAGCACTGGAATAAATCGCATTCTGTATGGCGGGGCCAAGACATTTACACCGTCAGATTTGTTCCCACCGTGAATGCAAACCAAAAATTCAAAAATGATCACATGCCTTGTCTTTCGCAAAATATTTTACAAATTGCAGACACCATGAACATGCAAAAGTTCTAATGAGGAGACTTAAAATTGCAAATTACACTGACCAGTGGCCAGTGATGTTGGGTGAACAAAAAAATTTTGATTTTGGGGCATCACACAAAATAGCAATGAAACCCATTTACTGCCACCAACTTTCTCCTCGATGGTTACGCTGTTAGTTTGAATTTTGTCCGCAGTTTCCAGTAAGTGAATTGTGAAATCAATCAGGACACCAAATGAAGTTGCTAACAACATTCGAACTAAAAGGAAATGCAAAAAAAATACTGGACAGACAAGACTCTGAGGGCATTATTCTGCTACACCATTTTTGTATCATCAGTGTTTTCTTAAATTATTCTTTCAAGATTCATCCACTAGGAACATCTCTATCCTCGAAGACCACTCATCTATGACTTCGAATACAGCACTCATCCCTAGCTTAGGCACAAGTCCAACAAGAAAAAAATATATACTCTGTCGCAGTTAGCAGAGTTTAACCCCTCAAACAGCACCGAATAAGGAGAAATTCTTACTGTGTTAGCTCATCTTAATAAAATATAATGTCCTGCAGCAGTGGCGAACAACCTGTACACACACACCAGCGGATAAGCCAGCAAAGAAAAGTCAATTAATGTCCCTGCTGTGTGAAGTGAACTATAAAATTAAGTGGCAGTACCTGTAGTCAGGTGGAAAATATTCGTACTCCCCCATGCTTGATGTGGGACACATTAGCTTCCTTTCACCGTCCGAAGCAATGCCCCAATTTATGTCCTGCAATTAAGAGACCGTTCAATATTATCATCATCATCATCTCCATGACGACCAATTAATTTCTCTACATCCCGTGTCCCGTTTTCTAGTTCATAGAAATCGTATCGGAGGAGGTGGAACTCTGCGACTGACAATATTTTGCAATCGTGATCATCGGAAGGAGGACAGTCAATTCCCATCACGAAACTCACAGCAGGATACATTCACTCATCCTGGCGAAATGGTTAGCGCGAGAGAATTTTCTCAAAAATGCGGAATGTTTTAATTTAATTCTTCGTTTCAACAAATTGCACACAGCACGGAACACGGGGCACACAATCACCCAGCCACACAGTATCACCGTATATACTGAAAGTAAAACACGAACCATGAACGGGACACTGCCATGATGGTGATGTGGCAATGGCTGCTGGCTGGCGGCTGGAGTTGCAAAACTCCATTTCCAGTCGATGGATTGCGAAAATGTTATTTTCACTCTTCAAAGACGGATGGATGCAAAATTTCCCGAGGTTAATCCGAATTCGAATTGTCTGTGTGCGTGGCAGGATGCAGATTATCCCGTGGGACTTATATGCCATTTAAACAAGTCGGTAATTAACGCTGATTTAAACGTTGCCACTGAAGTGAGTGAAGGAAAACAGCTCCTTCGAAGTTCTGACATGTTGGTGTGGTTTCTCCGCAGTCATCATGAATACGTCGACAACGTGCTCACACCGCGGAATACTGCGAGTATATGGGGCTTGCAGGATTGCTGGATTTTCAGGCACAGGTCGGTGGTGGGGTAGGTTTTGAGGCTTTCTTGATGAAAACTTTTCAATTGGAGTAATTTGCTCTTTTTTCCCATGTCCCACTTATGTGTATGTGTGCAGCCGCCTCTGAAGGTGAAAGATGCGATGCGTCGGTTCTCTTGAAGGGCTCGAGGGATAATTAAAACGCCGAAATTGCCGATGTGGAATAAGGTAAATGCTTGTTCAGCTGGTGAGCTCAAGTTGTCGGCAGGGCTGTGTTATCGTTTTGAGTTTTGCTTAGAAGTTTCCAGTTTGTTGCTACGACTTTTGGCAGTTCTTACTGCGCAGATTGTGTGGTTAATATGCAGTCTGCACGAGTTTTTTGAGGTAGGGTTGCCGGCAAAAAGGTTATTGATCCTTTTGACTGTGGAGAGATGGAAGAAAAAGAATTCTCCTAAACGACTTTGAAAATTCTGAGTGCTTTTAAATAAATATATAACAGCAAAGCAGAAAAACTACAGCAAAGCGACGATCAAATTAAACTAACTACTGCGCCATGTTAAACCCACGCTCTTCTGAAAAATTCATACCAATTGGGTTTGGGTGAGCAGTTGACAAGTACGACAGAAAAACTTTGCAATTTTTGTTATTCTATCAACTGTAGCGAAACCGAAAAATGTCGCTACTAACCTAATTACAACTTAAAAAATAGAAAAACGTAGCCATACAGGGTCCTAGTCTGTTGTCCGTTCGTCAGAAATATTATGATAATTCGCGTGGACAGAAGAAGAAGACACACCTCGCACTCGCCGCTATTTTCGTTCGTAGTTTAATGGCTTATCGATTTCCCTTCAAACTTGCACCCCCAAATCAATTTCCCACTCGTGACAAGTAAATAAACAAAAATATAAAATTTACTGCCATCCTGTCACCGATTACTACGAACGACACGATGACGATGACAACAATACGCCAAAATGAACCGCGCCACTATTTGCTCATCAATCAAAGCCACCTACGCCCCCTTATCTAACCGTTATCCTTGCAAATCATAGAATTAGTGTCCCATAGCAAACAGAGAAAAAAAAATCGAAAACAACTCATTCAAACTGGCAAAATAAATAAACAATCGGGCGCCGAGGACGACGTCGACGGCGACAATCTAACAAAACCCGACAAACACGTAATAAATTCAAAGGCTGGCATTAATAGAATGGATATGCCCGGCGTGCGATTATAAATCATACTCGAATATGATTGCGACGAAAAGTGGAATTACGTATCCTTATCCTCATCCTTATCCTTATTCTTATCCTTAGAATTGATCAAGCGATTGGTGGCAGAGAAACGCTCCCTGATCTATACGTCCTCTTGAGTTAACTCATCGATCTGTCATCCATTTGATATCTGCATGCTAACGAAAAGTCCTTCATCAATCAGGATTAACGAAAGCAAATGTATGAGCTCGGCTGGCTGCCAGCAACAAGACGAGCAATTCAATGAAGAAATCACTTCAACAAATGGAGTCATGCACACTCACACACACATACATCTATGCACAAACATGAAGTCAAAATCTGGAATTTGTGCCGCACTGCTCATTCCATGGGGAGATCCAATCTCGTCGCATCGCATCATCATAAAATCACATCTCTTCATTTCAAGAAGAGGATTCTTACGAATTTATCACAGCACAATGCATGCTTGTTTTCTTGGCGGGCGACTGTTGAAGACAGAATCTCGCTGTGTCATTTGGACAGCTCCACATATATACACCCGTTAATACTCTGCACCGTTCCCAATTTGATGTTTATTCATGAAGAAATGTCAAATGAGCTTAAGACTCTTGGAGCACAAATTCATTCGGTGTCCTTGGATGCGAACGCGCAAGCAGTATTTATTTCAACTTCCTTCAACTACTCGACTTCTACAAATCGCGAATAACCATGTGTGAGAGACTCCAGTCGCCTGCTATTGTCAAGTGGAATTGGTGCTCCGCGGCGAATACTCAATTATTTTTTTACATTTTGTTGTTTGTAAGTGTTTAGGCGCCAACCCTGGGAATTGTGAATTCATTTGCACCGACAAATTGGCGATGTGATGTTTTTAATTTAATTTCGCCTAGTTGTGGGGCAGTGGTGCCTTTTTGTGCTTTTTTTATGCTAAATCTAGCATATTTTAACTTTAAATTGCATATAAGTATAAATAAAATATGCTATATGCAATCTGGCATATTTTAAATTTTTGACATAAAAACCCACCATAAGTAATATTTCCTTGGTATATTTTGCTATACAAATAACGCATATGTACATCCATCAAAATTGTCTGTATTTGGCATTACTGAAGATTTGTATGACAAGATTTGTCAATTTGAAGTAACACCTGTCAAAGTGTTAAACCTTAAAAATAAAAATCTAAGCAGCCCGTGAGCCGTGTATTGCTGCTCAATTTAATTTAACAGACCGATTTTGGAAAACCTCACTGATACCTCACTAGTCACAAAACCATAAACTAAGTATTAAATAGACCGTCAGCTCTTGCAACTTAAGAGAATTTGCCTACAAGCTGTTTTCCGTGTTTCTATGTGGCAAAGTATGTGTGCCATGTTAAAGTAGATTAGCCGCACACATACTCTCGCACATAGGAACCTGACAGTTGCCTGACAGTTCATTTTGTGGTAACATTGAAATAAATTCAAATAATTCAAATAACTGCCCGTTATCGGGACGTGTTAAGAAAACGGTGGGTATGGTGTGGTGAATTTAGTACCAAATTCTATTAAAACGCATAGGTTAGGTAGGTGTACGTATTAAGATTTCTTTCATTTTATCTAGATAATCTATATAGTACGGGATGTTTTCATCTTTGTTATAAAAAATCGAAATCGATAAACTATATGAATCATTGACAAAAATATAAAGAAAAACGCTTATTAATATAAAAAAATATTTGATTACTAATGATTATGAATCGTATATATTAAAAGCAAATAAATTGTAAGCAGCAAAACTTAAATGCGTGAGACATATCAAGGTATAAGTCAGTAAACATGTTTATTTCCAATTTTGCTTAAATACATTTTGAGTTTCGTTCTTTCCCGTAAATTTTAAAGAAAATAAATTTTCGTTGATTGTGTCTACTAGACATTTTATTTTTATTATAAATGAACATTATTCATATTCTCGGCTGACGCAATTGATTTCAAATGTAATTTCATTAATTATGTCAATTGTTCCAAATTTTCTAATAATTAATTTTTTTTTTTAATAAACGGAATCTTCATGAAAAGATTATAACTAAAAACTCATACTATTTCAAATCTTAATAGTCGTAATCAATTCTTCTCTTTAAATTCTTTGCCGTTTTTCTGTGGACATTCACTGTGAAATCATTTTTCGCCAAAAACAGCAAACGAAAACAGACACAATAATTATAGGAACAAAAATATCTTATTTTATTTCACACATCATTCCTTTGTTTATTTATGTTGATTACATTACACATTATTATTAATTTCGTAGAATATCTACATGTTTTCGTGGTGAAATAAAACAACGAGCTTAAACTCTCAGAACGCATCCATCAGCTGACAGAAACTCACCAAATACACTAACTCTCAGTCAGTGTTCTCAGCACGCTCACTTTATTTTTCACAAGAAGCGTGTTAATTTTTCCCTTTTCACTAAACTCAAATTCCCTTAGATTTTTTATGGAAAATACATACTTTTAAAAGTAAAATTTGTATTGTTCGGAGAGAAAATCATATTAAATTAATCTTCAGTATAAAAATCGCAGTTTGCTAACATTATAATGATAATTTTTTGATAATAGAAATTTTTGCTTGAGGCAAATCTCTTTTTTATGTACATTTAGTGCGTTGATATTCATAGTGAAATGTAGTTCGACTGTTTTTCTGACAGATTATTGATAGTCCAACAATTAAGACATTTTTTTCCTTTTACGCAGGAAAGTTTTTCAAAAATTTAAATTCCCACAAAAAGGTAGAGATGCCACAATGCAGGAACACTGCTGAGTGTCAGTATTTTATTACTCCTCCCACCTTTTCGAAATTCTTTTTTTTTGCTGCTTCACACGTATTCACAGATATGAAATTTAAGAGAGAATTTTATTTTAAAAATTTAGCACTGTTCTGGGGTTTCAATAAATTCGACTTGTTGTCGCCTTCTGGCTCAAAAAAGATGTCAGTTCTTTATTGTGATGTGTCCCAAAGAGATGTCATTTCAAGTTGTTGGAAGGAGAAAGTGTTAAAAAAGTAAAATAAATATTAGCCACCACTGTGTGCATTTGCAGGGCCTGTTGGTGGCTATATCGTTATATGCATTCTGCTGTTCGCAACATATTTTGAGCTATAGATTTGTAAGACGCTACCAGGGTTGTCAGATGTGGCGATTTCAAGTCTCATTTGGCGACACAAAAATCAGTTTGGCGACATACCCAAAAACGTGAGATTTTTTCCTTAATATATTTATATTTCCCACTAATTACAAAAAAAAAAAAACGAAAAGTTATCGGCTTCGCAAAGAATTTATCGATTTCAGATTTTCAAATTGGAAATGAATTAATCGAAGTAAATTGCACATCCCTAAAATTAAGGCTCAGAAGACGACAAATGCCTTGGGACAACCAGAGTTCGCGGAGCTAGGGGAATTTGAATTTATGAACGCGATAAAAACAAAAACAGGATGCAAATCGATTCTTTAAATGCAATTTTGATTGAAAATTTAAGAAATTTGCTGCAATAATTTTGAGACTTCTGCTGAAATGCTTTTTTAATGCCAAGATTTATGAAGATGCCGATCATAATGAAATAGATGAGTACATTGAGTATATACAAGACTTATCTTTTGATTTTTACGTTGGTTTTTGTTTTCCTTTTGTTTTATTAATAATATTAGCTGAAGTTTGTGTCAAATGAATTGTTTTCGTTTGTATTTTCAATAATAATTTGCTGGGTTTTATTATATTTAACAATAATTTTAATTTGGCCATTTAAAGCAACGGGGATTTATTAATTTGGCTATTTTTGGCGATTTTTAATTTAAGATTGGCGATTTCGATTTTAATGACCTGACAAACCTGGACGCTACCAGTGAGTTTTAAGGAAGCTGTAACAAAACCAGGGGCATTTTGGGAATATTCTGAATATTTCGCAAATCATAATTGTGAGTATCCCTCACCTTTCACAGTAACAGCGACGTGGTCTGGGATAGTCTTTCAGTATTTCAGCAGTTACTGATGGAGATTTCTCAAATTTTCGTCTGTTTTTACCTGGATTTTAATTTGTTAAAAATACTCATACAATTCATATGAATTTCTCAGACATAACAGACTCCTTCAGAACGGATTTACAATGTTTTTTTTAAGAAGGCGGATTTCATTAACGGTCACTTACAGCATGTACGCCATCATCACTTCGTAAAATCAGCGTCAACGCTAGCGCTACAGGGCCATGATACAAGATCAGCCGATTTAACCATCCCAGACTTCTTTCTTTGGGGCTACTTGAAGTAGCGGGCTTATGCCAACAAACAATCCCAGACAATAGCAGCATTTAAGGAGAATATTCTACACGAATGCAATCAGCTATCACTCAAAATCATTTTTTTTTTTTATTTAGTAAAAAAGGAATTGAAAAAAAATCGGATGACTAATTTTGCGCCACCTTGTACAGGCCGGACAGGTCTTAAATAAAATTCCCTTCCTCGGTAAGTAGGGTTTCACTGTTTTTTGGAATTTCAACTATAAACTTCTTCCCCTTATCACCAACGCTGTAAGAAACTGCTTTAAGGGGCTCGACAAAATCAAGATAACTTAATAAAAACCCTGACCTGCTTTGCCTGGCCAGTGGCGGTTTATTATATGCGCACACCTCCACTAAATGCACCCTGATCTGCAGTAATAAATTAACCGCCCCCAACATCATTCAAATCCTTAACAATTATGCCCGCCAAAGATGGCTTCGCAGATCCGTTTTTTGGCTACGGAACAGGATTAATACATTAAATCGAATAGCGTTGGACAGCGCCATCAACATCTACGTCAACATCCTTCTGCCGCTGCTACACTGTGGGCGATCAACCATCCCTCCATTCACCGATGGAATTAATAGCAACGACGACGAAATCCTCTCACTGAACATTCAAACTCTGGCCAACATGACCGCCTGAAAATCGCAACGTCCCACACAGAATACAGTGCGCTGCTGCTGCCATCAACGAACCAACGAACAGGGATAACGTAGTAAATTACGAAGAGTCCACCGATGTAAATTGTTGCGAACAATTTGGCAGAACTATACCAATCGCTCACTCCGGTTTTTGTTTTTTTGTTTTTTTCGTTGTCCCTCTCGCCTTTTATCCACTTTGCATCTCGATGCATGTGAAACTGGTCTATACGACTACGCATATCACACTCGTATCTATCTACTGCATTGGAACAATGCCGAATCAATGGCACAGGATTAATGCTCGCATGCCAGGCAGTTTCAGTGGAAATTTAATAAAAATGTTTCGCCGCTGCTGCCCCTCCCATAAATGCGAGTATGGGATGCAAAAAAGCCTTGAATTAAGCACTTTTGAGTGAGGCGAGATGTGAGTACATGTGCATGGTAATGGGCCAACCTACAGCCTACCATCGCCATTACCGTGCGAATATCAAACAAAGTAAATTTCGAATCCCTTTTGCTTACTTTTGTTAGCAATTTTCAATTTCGCCCAAGTGCGCGTCTTTAGGCGTCAACCTCAAACCAATGGCACCTTTTGAACGAAGACTATGACGCTGATATTTCCCCCAAAAGCAATTTGCATAATTCAATTCGTATGACATCAAAAGGACCCACTAGCTGGAGCGTTCGCACGAGATTTGCAGGCGCCACTCTGCGGCAGGGTTTAAGTGGCTGAAATCTAATTTCGCCGCTGTTTTAAGCATTATTCACGAGAAAAGGAATCACTTTCCCAGCGACACCAGTAATGGCAGCAGCCCAGCAACATTAGATCCTAAAATAATTTCGGGCAAATTTCCTACCACCAACCAATGGTGATTACCGCACCGGCATCGCGGGTATCGTCGTACGCCGATGATGATGATTTATCTACGAGGAGAATTCTCCTCCTGCTCGCCGCTATTATCCTTTGATTTTGTTTCACTTGGGCGCACTTACTTTTGTGTGAATGAAAAGCGTTTTCAATGGAAATTAATGAAATTTTGTTTCCACAGATAAAAAGGACTATTAGGACGAGTTTGATGTTGATGGTGATGATGGGGTAAGCAAAAAGGTGCAACGCTGATTTCATTTCATACAATTCTCTACCCCCTTTAGATTGGTTGCTGGGCTTGTATTCAATTGAAGTTGAATTTTCATTTGAAACAGGAGGAGGTCGTAAATATTTTGGCCAAGGAGTTGCTGTTGAATGGAAACTCATTTAGATATAAACTGCTGCACGCCCTTCTTGTAATTCGGATTACTGTATACAAACATCTTGCGAAATACCATCGTATTTACTAACGTAAATGTGTCCTTGGTAGGGCATACGCTGCACTCGTGCTGGCTAAAGGATTAATCGAAAACTGCAATCACAGCAGTGAGCACGTGTACTTAGGGTTATTTTTCGCCGAGTTGATAAGCAAACAAGATTTTGTGTAGCACACTGCAGAATTTAGAGAAAAGTGCATGCTTTCAGGAAATATCGAGACTCCCTGGAATCTCATACAAATTGGTTTGGTGCATTCCTTCGGCCACACGTTGTGAATTCAAATGCTTGTAGGGCTGCGTTGAAATGCCATTCAAGCAGACAAGTCGGTGTTGCTGGAAGACTCTGCGGGAAGTCGAATACCTGCAGTTATTCAAATCAAAAGTCTGCCAATATTTGTCCTCGTGATAAGAAAGTACACAAAGGAGAGGTTCTGGGAATGAATACGGTCATACAAATGTTTAAGGCGCGTCTTCAAGACTGCAGTACTTCCCCGAGCAATGGAAGCTCTACTGTCGACCCACTGTCGAAAAGAATTGAGGTGAACCTTCTACTCGTCCTTTGCTTGTTAAACTGGGTTCCAATGGACTACAACGTCGCAAGAAGAATCCAGTTTTTGGTTTTTGTAAAGCTCTGCAATTAACGCAATCAATGCCGTCGTTATGATTATGAGAGCCTCTGCCGCTTGAAAAAACAGGCGCTTAAACGGAGTTAACCCGTATTAGTCGTGAATAAAAAAGGTTCGCCTCTTGGCCACCTGTTGTGGAAAGATTTGTATGTGGAATATCTGTGCCTGCCGAGTCGAAGTTGTTGTTGACTCTATACTCGGTTGTGGTTGCTGCAAAAACGAAGGTATTGAACTTCACCATATTTAAACGCTTGCAACTGCACGTAGTCGTAGCTAGCACCGGTTTACTCGCAGTTCGGACGATGGCTCAGCTTAGTACGATTACGAAAGTTCAAAGAACGATGGCGTTTAGAGTTAAAAGGCTTAAAGTGGTTTCGGCGTTCTTTTATTGAACACTTTGGAGCGATTATTGAAGCTAAGCTTCGACCACAGTCTACATGCCGAAAGGCTTACTCCAAGCTTCACTTGAACAAGTGAGCAACATCTCAAGTTACTTCTAATAAAGGGTGTTTTTTAAGCGTAGTTTTTTTAAAAATCTAAAATAAAACACTAAAATTTGCATCAAATATTCAAAAAATTTATTGTAATCGATAAATAGGCCTTTGCCATTTACGTTTTAAAGACAACTTCATGTAAATGTTGTCCGCTGCTCCGTTTCAAATGGCCAATTCGGTCCAATTTTACATCACTTTTTCCAGTATTTCGGCCTGTATTCCACGAATTACGCGTTTTAGGCTTCAATCGTGTTCGGCTTGTCCACATAGACTAAAGACTTTACATAACCCCACAAGAATTAATCAAGAGGCGTTAAATCGCATGGTCTTGGCGGTCAACTCACAGGGCCATTTCGAGAGATAAGCTGCTTACAAATTCATCCTTCAACATTTCCATTGTTTCACGAGCTGTGTGGCATGTAGCACCGTCTTGATGAAACCACATGTCAACCGAGTTCAACTCAGCCAACTGGGTAAAAAATTGTTGATTCACCCGGTCGATTATGACGACCATAATATGGTCGTAACAAACGGTGCACATTTTTCACAGAGCACGCATTTTTATAATAAATTTCAATAATTTGCAATCGTTGCTCGTTTATAAGCAAAGATACCACTTTACTTCAATTGAAGTAGATTTATTTCAATTTGAAAAAAAAAAAATTAAAATCTGCTCCCTACTTCGCACTATTGTTAAATTCTTTATATCTACTTCACATTAGTTATCCCTTATTTAATCCACTTCAATTTTAATAAAAAAAGCCTTAAATCTACTTCCAAACAATTTTTATTTAAATGTTTTACGCTCTTTCATTTATTTAAGCCCAGATTCACATTTCACAAGAATAAATTGCATCAAACTCCACTTAAAACACAAAATTTATTAAAATTATTAAAATTTTCTAACGCTTATTATTGTTTTCCTCTTTATTTGAGTTGATACGTTTGGTTTAGTTTTTGTCCCTGTCTGTTCCGCAAAGTTTAGCCAAATACGTGAAAAAATTTTTACAAACGCTATGAAAAGATATTTTGAAGTAGTCCAGAATGTGAATAAAGAAAGATTGATAATAAACATCGTTGTGCACAATTTATGATATATTTTTTTCTAAAATAAACTTTAAAATAATAGTAAAAATGAAGTGATAAGACCATTTATAAAGACTTTATTTTAGTAATAACAAAAAATTAGCTAGATCTTAAAACATATTTTGGCCATGTTTTATATGTATATCATTGAAACCTACTTCCCTTTTCTTGAATCTATACTTCACTTTTTGGGTCAATTCTACTTCGCTTTATTTTTTTTGAAGTGGTAGCGCTGTTCGCAAGTCTTTCCATGATTAAATGGCAGAGTATACTGAAAACTTTTCACTTTGACAGATGAGGTTTGGACGCCATTGCTAGCCAGTGCTGCCAACCTGAAAAACTTAACTCTTAAAAAATCACCCGTTATATTGTTTTTTATAGTTCCCTATATTAAATCCACATTGGCAATATCCACTACTGGTGAGACTGTCCCCGAGCTCAATCTGGAAGGTCGACAGTGAAATTCCGCCGGACTTTTACTTTGAAAATACTCATAGATGCTTCTATTTTACCTCATAGTAAAATGTGCTCCTCAGACTCCCCTCCTGCTATCTGAGCCTCATTTAAATACAGTGTCCTTTTGCTGCAGCACAAACAACCTCGATGCGGGGAAAAATGAAAAACACAACTATGCTCACAAGAATCGTGAGTGCATGGCAGAAAAATGTATATTAACCCCCGCCCACATCGGCTTATACTCCCCAGCGCTCCTATTAAAGTGCATTAGAGTCTCCAATAGTATATACTTCGATATTGAGCAGTGTGGCTACCACCGTCATGCAACACAATACACTCGCTGCATGTCTGGTGTGTGGATACAACGCAGCAAGAAGTGCCCTTAAACGGGAATTTCAAAACATTGTGCGCGGAAAAATAGCAATCATTACTAGAGATTTTCCATTACAGATTAAGTGGCACCCCCTGCCCCGATCCGTTTTTACACAGTAATGAAAAAGAAAAACCCGCTACATAGGTACTGCCTTCAGGATACTCGTATGTCGTGAAGGACATCGGGGAGCAGAACAGCGCAACAAAAAAAAAAAACAAAAAACACAGAAAATACAGAAATAAAATATCTTTTGTGCGGTTTTCCAATATTCCATAGTGGCAAATAAACCATGCCCCGCGTACCCGCTCTTAATGACATGTGAGGCCGAACATAGTCCCTTCCGTTATTATTTCCTGCCAACACGGTTGTGATTTTTTAATCGATTCCTTGGATACTCGTTTGTTTCCTGTTTACAATGGAAACAAATCTAAGCTTAAAAATAAACTTGCGCTGTCCCGTAGCCGTGTGCTACGTATTCTGGCAAACGGGGTGGGCGGAAGTCCTTCTCATTAATTTTAATCTTTATTAGGCCGGTGGTAATGTGCATGTGTGCGCCTTTGCAGGAGCGCGCGTCCTACTCCGTCTAACCCATCCAATGTGTGTCGTTTATAATGACAGAAGTTAAACCCTAAGAGGGCTATCCCGCCATCCCGCCATCCGGACGACAATAATTGAGTTCGCCTCAAAAATACACTTGAATTGGCCGCGCTCAGCAGAATGGGGCTGCGGCCGTCGGAAATGACTATATCTCGTGCGGCTACTGTGGTGACCGCGAAATGTCGTTAAACGGCAATATTACTGCCCTCGGCAGGGGTGGGCACTCGTCGTGGACGAAGAAGAATATTTCAAAACAATATCAACACCGAGTGTGTCATTTGCGAACTGAATTTTTCATTCACCAGTAGCTAGCGTGCTTGTGTTTATTTTGTTCTGTGTTGTCGAGTGATTTTGTCCTGTCATGCATGTGACAAATTCGCTTGAAGGTGTGTATTGGTCAACATCCGATTGTTGTTTGTAAGTGTTTTCCTAGGAAGCCTCCAAGGCGTAGGAGTGTTCCACGTGCGCCCAAATAGCAGTCGCCCCAGGTGATTGGGGTGAATATTCTTAAATACCAAGTCGGTGTATTATTTCACGTCTATATAGGTAAACAAAATTATGGGGTATTCAGCTAATTGCAAGTCATTCTCGTATAGTGTGGTTGATATGGTTTTAAGACTCAAGTGGTTTGGCTTTGTTACCGAGGAAATTTATAAGTCACCTTCGAGCTTAACGTAATTACAGGGTTCATCAGAGACCTATAGCTTCTCCGAAGGTACAATCAGCGGTTTCAAAATCGGTCTCTGAGTTTAATAGGTCAAACGCATGAAAGCAATACTAGATGGCGCGCACAATTGAAAAGCGTTTTGCATTAGTGGAGGCATCTGCCTAGTGACCAATGTGGCTGGGGGGGCTTATTGGTCGTTGGCGTCGTTTTGAGCACTGTCTAAGGTACGTAAGATGCCTTATCTCCACTATCCCTTTATTGCCCTTATCGATCTATATTGTTGTGATAGAACTGTGTGTTACACGGTTAGGAAAAAGGATGCCCCAGGTCTAATCTTTCTTGGTGGACAAATTTGAAAACAGCTCTCACCTTGTAATGCCCTTTTCTTGGCTTTCATATTTTAAGTTCTGACTTAGTTGTAACGACGCTAGAGCATTTGCAGATCAATTTACAATAAATACCAAATTAGGTGGATCTCAGGCTAAAAAGTGTATAACCCAGCAAGTAAAGGCTCTATCCAGGTTGTCACTGGTTCGGAATTTTTCAACTGTAGCCATAATCCACCAGAAAAAAGGCGATAGCTAATCAAAAGTTCCGATGGGAAAATATGTCGTTCCTATTAAAATATCGTCCAGAGGTTCCGACAAGCTAAAACAACCATTAACCCCTTTCACAATAAATCGAGGAAATCTTTAATTTTCAAAACCCCAAAGGGTTTCTAAATAGACTCTCTGTCAGCTTCGACATCGCTTAGACAAATATCTGCTTTGACGAATCCGCTGTACATGTTTGTACACCCTGGGGCTGGGAGTACTTTACGCTCAGCTTTCTAAATGGCTACCCACCAGAAAGAGATTCAAAAATTTTTAGGCAGAATCGAACATCTGCTTGATGTAAAAGAGAATCCTTTGCCATCCACAACTGGCAGTTTATATTTTAAAGTAAAATACAAACTGCTTGTGAATAAATCAAGACGCGTGCTTACTTTTCGATGTTCCAGGGAACGGCGTCCCACTTCATTGTTGATTTTTAACTTTCTCCATTACGTAGTAAGAAAGAGATATTGCATTCGTAAAAAATTTCGAACTCGAGATGTTAATCAATTCTGACATTACGATGATAGGCGAACTCAAAAAAGTGGGTCGCAAAATTCTGTCTGTCTGTCTGTCTGTCTGTATGTCCCAGTATAAGCGGCTGAACGGATTTCGTTCAAACTTCGGATTTAAAGTTTGGGGGCTTACAGTTCGGGGCCGTTTTTTTTTTGCATGGTAACCTCAATATAAATGGTACTTCCCATACAAAATTTGCATACCAGTTTGATTTTTTCGAGAACGGCTCTAACGATTTCAACAAAAATTGATATCTAAGTTAAACATAGCTGCATGCTCAGTTTTCCGCTAAAAAGCGAGTAACGGTACTTTTGAAATTTGGACATATCTCGAACGGTCCATACGATTGTAATAAAAATTAATTTCTAAGGTAATATGGTAATTTTTAACTTAATGGAAAACTCAGTTTTTCTCTGTATTATCGTAATTTTACTCTAAGCTTGCATTTTGGTCAAAATCATGCCGTTTTGAGGTAAACTAGGGAAAACTATAATTTTCAAAAATGAATTTTTGAAAAAAGTCAACTTATGTTTTCAAAATTATTGCGTCCTTAATTTTGAATTCGAATCACTGGAAACGCTCACTTTAAGAACTGCTCATATCTCGAAAACCCCATTTTTGATTTCGATAAACCTAAAAACCAAGTAATGCTTACATCCCGAACAATAACTTGTACTCGGTTCTCAGCTAAATAGTTAAACAATAGTATTTTTCAAACTAAACCATATTTGGTACTATTTTGTCTGCGAAATTTTACTAAAACCGCTCTAACGATTTTGATCCAAATACATAGTAAAGATGAAATCAGTATTCGAAATAAGATACGTACTTAGTTTTTCTCAAAATATTCGAAAAAAAAATCATTTTTTTTTTAATTACTTATATTTACTTGCCAATCTATTTTCACATATCTATGCAAAATTTGTGTTATAATCTCCCCCACTTCCGATAAAAATGCAATAACAGCTACGCAAAAGTTCATTTAAGCAAATATTACCCTGTTTTCAACCTTGCTGAATATGCACCTTAAAATAATTACAGCCGCTTCATTTCACAATTAGAAACTCTCACTTCATTTGCACCCATTTCTTTTATCCAGCATCGGTTTTCAGATCTTTACCTTACTTAATAAAATAAGAAAACAACCAGCTTTTGACAAACAAAAAAGTTACGTTCGACCCAGTCGTGCACTTTATTTAACCTCCAGAGATGTTCAGCTCATTGGATGTAAGAACTAGCTTGCCGCTATTCGACTGGCTGAAGTATGTTTAAAGCTCTCTCCCTATAACGCTTATGATATCAGGGCCACTTCCGACTGGCTTTGTTTGGCATTTCTGTACCTATATAGATGTCATTGGTGTTTACCGTTTTACAGTGTACTACCCACCTTATGGCACTTATTCGACAGCGGTAGCATTCTACTGCCCCAACTAACTCTTCTCCAATCGACCTTACGACTGCCTTAATGGCCCATAAACATATAGCTGCCATTGCCTGTTGTCGACGACGTGTTTCATTTTGGATGCATTCAGTTAATCAAAAAATTGGTCACAAAAGTTTGCTTCGGCAACTTAAACCAAAGCGCTTCGATCTCCATTTCCGCTTACCTTAACCCGATTTTAATAACGACTTTCTTGAGGTACTGCCACTTACCCTTCTTCGGAAATGTGCAATGAAGCCATTTTCAGCGAACATCGGGCTAATATTCAGCGGCTGAATTTTTATAATTTCAATCATAAACGTACTTGAAAATGAACAAAGAAACTAGCCAAGCTAGACACAATTCCAACTCCACCAACAAGAGATGCAAACGCTAAGCGCAGACAACGTTTTTTTTACTTAATTCCTGAACATGAAATGTAAATATGTCTTCTTCTTTTGCTCCGTCCCAATGGATGGTACAGTAGTTTTTTCGTCAGTCCTCCTTATCGTGCCTTATCCATGGTGGCAACCCATGAGGAAAATAAATTTTTCTCTTATCACATCCACTAAGCAAACGAAACCAAACCAGCCCAACCCGAATGCATGCATATGGATGCTCGAATAAATTTACAACATCTCATATCCAGCTACACGTCTCTTTCATTCATTTTAGCTTGTTTTCTTTTTTTCTGCTCCACCCTGTCGTTATAACCTGCAGCCAGGAGTAGAAGGTAGGAATAGAGGCTTGAGCACTATCGCCGGATTACATAGGGAACAACTTGAAAATGCTAATGCATATGTATGAGAAGAAGCACACACATATTATTTAGTCCTGCCGTCACACCCAGATCCTCAGCGATTATTTCGTTACCATTTATGCCCGGCGTATGTGTGTGAGAGTGGGAGTTTTGCGGTAGCGTAATTAATTTATCTCAAGTGCGGCATAAAATTGCGAAAAATATTCGTAGGTCTGTAGTCGGGGAGTGTCCTTGTTTAGGGAGAAAAGCGAAAGAAGCTTGAAAAGTGCAAGCTATCATTCATCCACTCGACTTGGCGAAAGATGTATGTTGCGCTGTGTAGTGAGCGTGGGGCATCGTTCAAGAGCAGATTACAAGATGACAAGGAAAGACTGTAATTTGCTGTTAGTAAAGTGAAGTGCACTCTAAATGTAAACGTTGTTTTGAGGCGTAAAAAAGTGCTCGAAGCGGGAGCGACTCGATTTGCATTTTTTAGATATTCGAGTCGATTGCTGTGGCAGCCAACGTTCAACAGTGCATACGTCAGTGATGTGAAGTCCACTGGGCTCTCGCCCCCTCTTGTTAGGGGATGATCATGGAAGCGGTTTATGTAAATTTTTTTGGGGGAAAAATATTCGCTGCAATCAAGCAGCATTAGCTCGTTTGCAATGCTGGCAAATTGCTGCAACAAAGCGGGCCAAAAAGTGAACACACACACTCCCGCCGAAGATATCCTTCTCTAGTTGACTTGCGAGTACAGCATCTCGTCCTCTGCCAAGTCCAACTACACAACGCTTTCATTTTGCAGTTGTTCCTCCAAACATATCCAATTAGACTAGCTCAACCATAAAAACGAGATCCCAGTAATCCCCCTCAGGATCATGTTCCATTTCTGGGTTCTGTCGGCGGCCTTTGCAAAAAACAAAAAACTTCCTTTACCCCCTTCAAACAAGTGAGAATGCAAAAGCTAACACACAAAAAATCCCTCATTCATCCCGCAGGGCATACTGAATGCAAAACGCACGCTGTGAAACATACTATCCCAATTCGGACGGATAGATTCCACAGACCCACCCACTGTCATGTGTGTCCAGCCAGTTAGTTGGTGCTAACTTTTAATCTACTATTCTGCGATCTGAATTCCATGCACCTCCGTGTGTACACTAATTCGACGGCGGATATGCAAATGGAGATGAGTCCGAAACCCCCTCGTATGTTGTGCGATAGATTGGCATTTGCGATAGAACCGTATTCTGTCCGAGTTATTTCGTACACGCTGTTTTGGCTGTCCTCGGAAACGGTTTGACGGTTCAAGCGGGGAGCCCACTAAATTGTTAACGAAAAACTTTCGGAAATTTGTCATAATTATTGCAATTTTGTGCAGCAGGATTTCATTTTGTTGTATTCAATGGCATTTTGATAAGCATCAGCGGACAGTAAAAGCTTTTAGTTTCAATCAATTAAAATGGAAATTAGGCGACATTTTTGCTTGTTAGTGTGTTTGCTTTTTTTACGGCGAAATTGCAGTGCATAATTTTTGTTGCTCCGATATATACAGTTGGTGAAGATATTTGGTATTTGGTTGATTAAATATTTGGAGGCGAGACTGGCGTTCCTTGACAATCGATGGAAAATATTTATGGCAGTGATTTAACTAAGGACAGTTTTGATTTATTGGAAGAATTGATAAAAAATATAACGGATGCAATGCAATAAGTTTCAAACAAGAGTTTTGACTTTTTTAGAACCATTGGGGTGTCGCTAATTTTTTGGTTGAAATTTGGCCGAAAAATCGACTTCAGAGTTCAATTCAAGCATCAAATGAAATTGTTCAAAGCACGGCACTCATATAGTTCATGAAATAAATTGTAAGTCCCTCGAAAAATCGCCCATCAAATTGAACCAACAATTTCAATATGACTCAACTGTGATGATCAGAAAATTATTTTAAAATCTCTAATTCGAACAACTCCTCCTGAGTTTAAATCGAATTTGAATCGCCACTTCAACTTTTAACAAAATCATATCCAAAAGAATTGAAAAATTTCAATTCAATTCAATTCAATTCAATTCAATTCAATTCAAATCAATTCAATTAATTCTTTATTCAAATACGTACAAAGTAGACGGAAACACACAGCAAATTTTAAATATAGCTAGTACATACAGAATAGTTACTGACATCTGTATTTGAGAAAAATAGAGATGATGCCACATAAACTTTATCAGATATCATATCGAAGAACGCCACCGTTAAGCCAACTAGACTCGCATTTGAAAAGTGTCTTAAATTTCCGCCATATTCCTTTTTCAAAGCAAATTCACTGACGGAAATTCAGGATCCGAAATGTTACTGAAAAGTTAGAAAATATATAGGTTAGGGCTGGTTTAGATTTGCTGGCAGTAATTTGATACATTCGGAGGTGAGACACGAGTTCTCTAAATCTGCTTCACTTAAACCAAATATCCACGAATTTAAATGACCACAAAAACCATTTTACAAATCGCTTTCCAAATAATCCTTAAGACCAACTCCGTCAAATCGTCCCTAAGATTTTATACTTGACTTAAAAAATATTTTCAATTGCATGTTATGAAATTAATAGTCCTTAAATTGTTTGTAAGAATAACTGTAAACAGCCTTTAAAATATCAGTTAAAACACGTTTTTGACTGGTTAAGATAACCTTCTGAAAATAATCAAAAAAACCACGATCTGATTGCCTACGGAACGAATCGAAATTCGATTTAAATGCGTTGGAATGGAATTGGCATAAATGGAACATGAATTTATTTGGTTTGTTGGAGTTGCTTTATAGCTTTTAATGTTCACTTACGATACTTTTTAGTGAGAAGAAAAAACCATTGAACGCAATTACAAAAAAAATCCCCAGAACTCCCCCTTAATAACTTCTACCCCCAAATTTCCAACCGTCGGTCAAAAAAACCCCTAGATCTGGGGGCAAACCCCTGATCTCTGACTGAACTCTCAGTCGCTTTCTAAACCTCTTTTTAAGATCTATATGGGAGTTTTGAAAATGGACTTAAGGCATTCGAAAGCCTTTAAATTGACACAATATTTTAATTTAACATCATTTCAAATATGACTTTTTACTTTTTTTAAGGTCAAGACGATAAAATGTCCCAAAAATGTTTACACAAAATATATCTAAAATCACGCCTAAAGCCCTAAATAGTCTTAGGGTCCCCCGATTATTTATGAAATCACATTATCCATTGAAGCTAAGAGGTGACTTGGCTCCTCCAGATGCAAATGATCGGACACACCGTGTCGGCACGTAGACACGTTTTAATGGCTAATTAATCTTGTTGTACGCCAAACGAGATACTCTCTTCAATTGCCAACAAACACCGGAATGAAATTACGCGAAAGTTATCCCTTTTTTTCTGAAATACATAAAGTGAAACATAGTTTCATTCATCAGCCCATTCAGCTAGCTGCAGTGCTGAGTTTAACATTCTTTTACGTTCGCTGAGGTTGGTTGTCATAAATAATCCGCTTACCCACGAAGATGCTCACGTTGGGGAATTTATCCCGTCTCTGGAAAAAAAATGTGTAAAATATACATAAAATGCGCATCCTTGACTATATCAAAGAATCGTGAAAAGCAATGAAGTGGAACAAGCGAGGGATATGGGAGGAGCGGTGAAAATCCGTGCAAGATACCTTTAGAACTCCCGCGCACGTACCACTCGGACTGGAACTTTGAATAAAATTACTATTTTAATGAATAGTTCGAGATGAAGACAGGTAGTTGTGGGGCATTCCCTTAGCCCCAACAGAACGGAGGTGAAACGAAATGGTATGTTTCTTCTTTTTTTTTGGCCAGGAAAAGTAAGAGAAAAATCAGAGAATATTGCTGGTAGTTTACGGTGGCAATTTTGAGGCAACATTTTCTGGCGGAGTAGGGCATAAACAGGATGGTTCTTTGAAATACACTGTGGTTAGATAAAATGTAGGGAACTAGGGGCAGGGTCTTTGAGGCATTAAGTGGTTAAGGTCGTTGCAGCGCGAAATAATCGAAGGTGGGAGGAATTAGTTTTATTACAGACCCACAAATATATTGATGCGCTCTTGATGAGCTCCTGTGGATACAGAGACTTAAATAGGATCGTGACAGCTCTCTTCAGGTGGGGTATGATCCAGGGATGAAAAATGAACTGTGTGGACTGTAAGCAAATCTTAGTTCCGATTGTTTTTTTTCGGGCTCAATTTTATTTTTAACTTTCGTATACGAATAGAAATATGATATAGTTTTCGTACAAAATTTCAAATGATTTCGAGATGTTTCCGATTCCAGTTCCGTCTGGGTAATTTTTTATTTTGCACTACTTACAATTTTAAAATTTTGGATTTCTTAAATTGTTTTTTTTAAAGAAATCAAATTGTAAGTTCACTACAAGCCCTGAATTTGCCTTTCAACTTATTTATCTGTATAATAATGAACTTTCACGATCTCCAAATCAATTCCAATAACATATTTCAAAAACATTTCCGAAGGGATTAACAATTTCACTCAACAATCTTGAAAAATGCAAAAGCTTACAAAATTATATGCACAGAGAACCTGTAAACATTCTAACCGAAACTTCCGAATAATGGATAAAAGCTCTAATTATGGATACACAAATAAAAAAAGACCTTAGAAATAAAAAAAATTTAATTCGACTCTTAAGTCCTCTTTTGGTAGGTAGTAAACTCGAAATCCCAGTTAGAATTGCATAGAAATGAAATAAATTTAACAAAAGCCAACTTCTGCTAGCTATTATGACTATTATGACAATTTTGTTGTTCCACCAGAGACTAGCTTCAATCTTCAAGTTGTCGTTGATGTGAACCAAATGAGAGATTTAAAAAAGTAAAACGTTTGAAATTTGTGTAACTTTTACTGCCCTAATAAATGAACGCTCCACACTTTCTACATTCAGGAAAAAGTTTCCCTAAGTTTCCGAAGTAAAACTTACTTTACTTTACTAATTTATATAACAATAAGCTATTGGGAACTCGCCCCAGTGTGAATTTCAACTATATGGATTTTACAGATGCCACTTTAGATTTGACTTGTGTGGATTTCGAGTTGGTATTTTAGATTTTGCTGTTTTCCGTATCTAAAATGTTTTGTTGCTAAGGGCCAATGAGTATAAATATACATTTTTCAAAATAAAAAAAATACTCTTCGAGTGGAACTTTTTCGAGGCGATTGTATTGTGTATTTTTTCAAAGTCCATTTTAACTTAAAAGTTACGATTGTAACACGTTTTTCAACCCTGGTATGATCCTTTTATTGGTGAAGTCTTAGAAATCCCGTAAAGTTGTTTTACCATCAAGTTGTGTCAAGTTTGAAATTTCAAATTGACCGCCAAGCTCAAATGTTCACCGGCCACGAAGAAGCTGAAATATTTCTGACAGTCTTATAAGTAACATAGTTTTTCCAAATAGTATTACTTTCGGAATCGCCTTTCAAAGATGACTGCAAATAATGCTAAATTATTGAAAATCAAAATTTAAAGTAACCTTCCTTAAACACCTTCGTGACCTTCCCTCTTCAAGACCAAGCTCGGTGACTATTTTGCAACAGTACAGACGCATGTTGCTTAAGATAACCTCATTCATCTGCACGTTGGGACAACTTTCAGCCAAAAAACTCCGAGTTAATGAAATTCCAGACAAACGCCATTCCCCCAGAGTCTTACCTGGGCAAAATCGACTCTGTCGACTCAGGCAATCACTTAAATCGTATAAGTCCCCACAGATAAACAGACAAATTCTCTTAGTAATAGATCAATGTCGCATCGCATCAACCTTCTCTGTGCCCCAACGCATGAATTCTTTATTCGCAAAATCCCTCGTCTCGCACCCTTCCACCAAACCGGATAAGGCCTACAATTCGGAGGAAACGCTGAAGGCTGAAATTAAATTTTTCATGAGGTGAGCACTGCTCCCTATAAAAGCAATACACAAACTCGAGCGGCGAACACACGAAACGCCATGATGATTCCTTATCTCTGCGTGAAAAGTGTATAATACAAAAATTCCTTATCCACTACCAGGAGGTGTATAGTAAAAAGTTTAAGATTCAGTATAAAACACGCGACATTTAATAAACGAGTAGCACTTTGTGCGGATTCAATTTGAAAATCGGTAGATAGGTTGCTCCTATCCTAGCCAAGGACAGCCAACAATAACAACTGGAAAATTGTATAAAACGAGAAAGACTGAAGCGAAAAAAAAGGATTACATTTTTAAAGGATTATTGTGTGTGATTACGTTCCCCTATGAATCGAAATGGCTTCTTCTTATTTTTGTAGGGCTTGGTGGTGCTGCTGTAACCCTCTTTGACATGTGAATGTGCGTTAAGAGGGAGCTTGACTCTTTATTGAAATTGAATTTTCGCATTTCTTTTTTTCTGTTGCCATATTCCGGGCGGTAAAGGCAAGAGGAGAAACGATTTCTGGGATCAAAAGTCTACTGGTGTAGGTATATAGCTTGTGCTGGAGGTTAAAAGTACTTGAAGGATATATGTTGAAGTGATTTGCTCAAATCTTTTGTACGACATTTGTAAGAATACGATTGATCCCATTTTTTGGGTAATTTCCCTAAGTTACATTTCAATTACAATGTTGAGATGCGGAGGGAGTACTGCTGTTGTGTTGTTTCTGTTTAGCTGGAGATTTGGGTTATGGGGAATCGTAATTCATTGAAAAGTGGAAGTCTATTAAGAGTGATGCATTTGTTAGCTGTACCCGACTTTAATTGATGTACGTTTCAACGTTTTCGCCTTACAGAATCTAATCCTTGATTTATATCGAGGACTAGTTTAATTCCTTTTTAATTATTTTTTTTAACATTGCAATGACCAATTTACTTGTAGAGTTCAACGTGAAAAAGTCTGTAGAGTATTTTTCATAGCAACTTTTCAATTTTTTTATAATTTCCAAACTGAAGTGCTCAGTCGAGAAACCGTTTGTTAGTTCGCTGAATATTAATCAAAGATCAAAACTGAAAAATATGTGTAAAACACGAAGTTCCAGTTTTTATGATTCAATCAAAAATTTCAAGTTTTTCATAGGTGTCGTGCAACGCTCCACTTATTAACCGATTTTACGAAAACAAACCTGGACCTGCTGAGATACGTGTACGTTTGACCCTGGTTGTAGGTACCTGTTTCATTGGTTGAAATTGGCTTTTAGAATATTTATGATATCTTTCTTTTTGTATGCATCACAAATATGTTTTGATGGCCTGAATGTAGCTAGTTCACATTTAACATAAGTTGGGAAATGAAATCGGCAAGTTGTAAGATCTATAAAAGGTTTTTTAAAACAACATTCCGACCAAGACTGAAACAAATTCGCAGCCACAGTCTAAGAAACCGGATATTCCACCTCCTGACACTCAGAAAAAAATATGTAAAGGCGATTGTTTTAGACGCCGCCGACGGATGTTCTAAAGGAAATTACTTTCCAACCGTGCTGTCATTTTCAGAGGCATCAATCTTGCTCGCTTCCAAAAATATACTCATTGAGTAATTGCCAAAATGAGATTGTCTTTTGCGTTAGCCGAAAGCCCTGGCAGTTTTAGCAGTTTTAATTTCATTAATCTGTCAATAAAGCTTTAATTATAATAATTGTCTGTTGCGGACTCATACAAGTAAAAAGAGACTTAAAAGACTCAATTGGAACCAGGAACCAGTGCTCTTTTAGGAGTCATCTTCATGTTGGTGGCATTGTCGGCCTAATTTTTTTATAAAAGGCCAAAACTTGCGCTACATTTCTATGATGATTCGTTCTAAGAAAATATGAACGAAATGTCGTTCTAGCAAGTTGGTGCTCCGTCTCATTGACTTCATTTTTTATTTTTTATTTTTAAATTGAAATGCCTTATTTCATACATAGAGTTCACAATTCTTGGATTTTATAATTAAATCGACGGCATTATATCTTTATCAATACCCAATTGATAACTTCTTTATGGGGCTTTGTGAAGCACATGATGTATGCCTGAACTCCCTAAACCCTTTTTACATTTACCTAAATTTATCTCGCTGTTATTTAAGGCAAAAAATCTCTTTAGCTCTCAAAAGTCACCCTATCAGTGTTGCCGAAAGTACTCCCATAGGAGTATTGTACTACTTTCAACACCTCCGTAATCCCTCCTTTCACATTCGTACTACTATTTTTTTTAAATACCTAAAATAGTTTACACTTGCACCAAATTGTAATTTAAACCTTAATAAATTTAATTAAATTGGCAGCATTTTTATGTTCCAAGCTGTCGTCAAAAAGAGAGTTAACCTCTTTCTAGTTTGATTTTGTTTTTCGTTGGCTTCATGCAATTTTCATCTGTAAGCTAATGTAATGTAATTATTTTATTGTTATCTGAGATTGCGTTTGGTGAATAGACAAATCATACTGAGACCTCCAACTTCGGCAACTTCTACAGATAATCGTAACCCTGTATAGGGCTTTCCAATAAGAGGTGTTATTTTAGTATTCAAAGAAAAATGCCATTTTTTGAGATAAATAATCGGATGGTTATTTCATAATAAAGAGGAAGGTATGCCGTTAATAATGAAAAACAACATCAGCCAAATGGCCCCCACGAGCACGCATACAGGACCATATCCTTTTCATGAAATTTTCCATAACCAAATCGCAAAGTGGCTGCCCTATGTTTCCTTAAAAAATGCTTTAGTTTTGCGAACTGTGACTGCAAGATTTTCACCATTTTTGTAGTGAATTTTAATAATTTCAATGCGTTGTTGAAGCGTGTATCGTTCCATTTTTAATAATGGCGTAGTTTCTACTTCTCAAATGTCAAAGAATAAAAGCTTCAAAAGTGACAGCTACCGAAATAGCGGGTCATTCACAATAACACATCTTATTGGAAAACCCTTTAGAAAGACATAAAAAATCAAAACGCTATCTACCGTAAGACAGATTTTTTATAATTGAAAATATACTTTCTTACATCCTTTTGTTAACTATTAGAATTAATAATTTATTTATTTATGCTTTGTTTTTTTCAACCGATTTCTTTTTTTTTAAATAAAGTTAAATTAAATTTTTAAATTATTGTGCTCACATTTTTATTTTTTAAGATTTAAAAGTGTCTGTACTACTATTTTTTTCAAAAAACTCCCCATTTTTGGCTGCAGTAGTACCTTATAATATTTCTCTCCGGCAACACTGCACCCTATTTCTTGTAATTTTCGGTTAACAGAGTAATTTCAGGTACAGCGAAAGGGTGCTCTCAGCATAGTAATATTCATCGGACTACTTATTTCATAGAATAAATAAATAATCATGAAACATTGACTCATCTCGAGGAGTAATTATTTGTATAAATAAGTAAGCTCTGTTTGTGCATTGAATATTGAATTGGGCAAGGGAATATCAGAGGTTGCAACAAAAAACGCGCTGGCATTCTACTTACGCTTCACATTTAATGGTGAATGCTGAGTCGCGGATGTGCTATTTTAAATTGCTCTGTTTAAGAGCCACTTAAATACGCATAAGCCACTTGGTTTCGTTCCATTAAAGTGTGTATCAGTTGTGTTCTCTTACCAGCTGCCTGATTATTGAACTACTCGAGCTGTATTAAAACAAGTTTCATATTCTCAAGTGATGCATCAATAAATTCACAATCGAATTTATAGGTCAATGCAAACAGCTCCCAATCACTTAGTATTCAATATGTGGAACGCATTATATACTCCTCGAAATCGTGCACACGCAATGCACTGCAACATAATTTATGTCAACCCCCAGTCTGGATTTTCTCAATTTTCAAGATCTCACAGCTATTACAGCTCGTACACACTCGTTGAAGTCGATTTTTCTTCACCGCAACAGTAATCACTTTCCATGTTCTCATGTGCGCACTACTGGCATTTTTAATCCCACTATCCGTGGCCGAACTACACCTGCATTTGTTAGCTACAGTGAGCAAGGGCTTTCTAACACAGACACACACACAGCAGGATGTGTGCAGTGTGCACGCCATTCATTAAAATCTCAAACATGGAAAATCCGACATGGAAAGCAGTTTCACCCTCTTCTATAGCCATCGTCATCGTCGCCTTCGGCCGCCCTCCCTCTGCTAGACGATAATAAATCTCAAATTGAATACGTTTCCATGCCATTCAGTGGCAGGGCCCTCTCGCCGAGTTGTCCTCCCATTATTCTCAGGTTAGTCCGTAGTCCCTTACGAGAAGCAGGAAGGAAGGGTCCTTGCCGAATGACATAAATTATCGACAAAAAAGCTTACGATTTTCGCTTTTGTGGCTTTCAATTGAATGTTCGGTATGTCCTTCTGCGTTTCTTTTCCATTTGTAAGGAGCCCCTAATGTGGCTCCTTATTTCTCTTACGAGTTCGTTCAACAGTGAATAGCTACCCCCAGTCGATAGGGATTTTCAGCTCTGATTTTAAAAATACCTTTTCAATTATTCTAATCGTTTATGTGGTCCGCAGTTTGGTTTGCCAAGGCGGACTCCCTTCGCTGGATGCAGTCCCGCAACTCCTTGTGCAATCAATGGAAATCCCCAAAAGTTCAATTCGATAGCGTATAGCTGCAAAGAAAAATCAACGAAAAAAAAACTGAACAAGGAGTCGGGCGTTAATTGAATTAATGAAAATTTATACACATTCGGCAGCTTCGTATGCCGGAGCAGTCTTAACCCTACCCCCTTTACAGTAACTCGCTTCGAAGTGCACTTCTGATTTCCGAAGGAGCAAGTTTGCACCGAATGAAATTTATTTGCCAAGCACTAAGGACTTCCTCCAGCAGCAGCAGCAGCAGCAGCAGCTCATGGGGGACCGATTTCCACTCGATGCCGATAAGGTCGGGGAGCACTGTTCTAGTTTTGTGGAAAAGTTTTCACCACCACGAAGTTACTTGCTGATGGCGATGGTAATTGTATATGCGCGAGGCTTTTCCGATGTGTATCCTCGCATAGAGCGAGACAAAGACATCTCCATCTCCTTGCGCCCTTTGGGCGTATTGGATTTTGCTGATGAATTCGGTTTTTGTGGTAATGATTTAACATGCATATACTGTTATCTAGCGGTGAGATGGGGTCGATGGGTGGCGCAAACTTGAGGCTGCCTCTCGAAGTTAGAGTAACAACCATTAATCCGTAACAATTGCTCGTTTGGGAGAGGATGGAAGGAGCAAATAAAAAGTAAAACGCAACTTAACCCGAAAATTCCATTCACGATATGAAGTCTGAAGTGGCGACAGACGCGGTACGGGTGGGCTGGGGCGGAGCAAAAACTTTTCGGATGCATTTTAATTGACTTTTTTTCGGTATTTAGTTTCGCTATGGGATTAGGATTTGGGGGTAGAGAACTCTCGAATGACATTTGTTTCGTTATCTAGGGGGCTTTCCGATGCACTTTGTTAGGCGATATTGAAGAGCCACTCGATTCGTGAGCTTTAAAGCCGGTTTGAAGGATTTCAAGTCGCTTTTGAACTGAGAGGAGAAGACACTGCTAATTGTAGTGGCTCCTCAATTAGACCAACTTTCGCAATGGTTGGTTCTACTTGTTATTTTCGTCAAGTCCGACTCAGTTGTAGGCAGGCTTTTTAGAGACATCTTTGTAGAGTGTAGCGATTTCAAAAAATTTGGTATAGGTTCGTTTGACTATAGGCACTGAAGCACATACTTTTTTTTTTCCTGTTGGGGGGAGGAGAAATGCTTTATGCAACATAAGGAGGTCTTTTTGGCGTTGACCATCCCCTTCTGTCCGACTCCCATTTGTACTGAAGCACATATTGGGCTTTCAAAAGAGTCACGTTGATTGAAGCCCAGAATCACTCGGAACTGTACGGCCCGATAAGGTGTGGGACCATCAGGCCCTCCTCGGAGTATTAGTAAGCAATCAAGTTCATGAAGGAAACGAGTTTTTGACAACCAGGCTTTGGAAACTTACTCCGAACAACTATGAAACGAAGTCTGATAACTGATAAAAGGGACAGCGACAAGTCGGGAGGAAGCAACAGGAAGCAGCTCTTGTCTTGTCTATGGTTTAACGCAATCTCACTAATGGAGTAAATGGGAGGTCTTCAGCAACAACTCATGTGGACAAACGGCGAGTATTTCACCACCGAAGACATTAGCCTGTCTATTCACTTTAGCACAGCTTATATTCCAAATAAGGTAACCACTATTTCGTTGCAGATAATGACCGAAAGATACATTCCAATGGTCATTGGTTCACCATTAGTCTCGTTGTGTCATCACTGAGCCCAATTAGCAATTACCCCGCTGAAATTTGCAATCCCACCTCAGACAAATAGCTGCATTCCTCTCCCGTTGCCTTTGCTATAGTTTTTCTTCCCCTTGTGACCACTATTCCATGCCTCACTGAGCGGAACTACAAGACAAGTCCTACACGCTGTGCTGTCCAACACTCTCGGAGCTACGACAAAAATTATGACACTTCTGCGGTTGAGGCAATTTCGCTTGGTGCACCTTAGCACCAAATTCGACCACACCGCTCCACTTCCGGCTTGAAACTTAATTTTCACTTTAAAAGCCCTCGCCGACACGCACTTCGATGTCTGTACCCGAAGGGAATTAGCTCAGCGAACATGCTACCGTTGCGGCTGCCACAAAATCGATTAACATGGATCTGCATATCGTGTTGTGTCTTGTACATGTTCACACTGGCTTGTGACCCAGTCCATGGCTCAGCGAGACATGATTTAGAAGTGGCTGCTTCCGAGCACGAAGATGAAAAATGGGAGAAGGGTGACGGCGAGGAGTCGCACGATGAGCATCACTCCCACAAGGGCGACAAAGGCAAGAAGGGCGAAAAAAAGTCCGAACACTATGCCAAGGGTGAGAAGGGCCACCACGACAAGGAGGGCAAGAAAGGCGAACACGAAGAGGAGGACGAGTACGAGAAGAAACACGAGAACGAAGGTGGCCACCACAAGAAGCACAAGAAGGGCGATAAGGCGGAAAAAGGACATGAATTCGAAGAGCACGGTTCCTTTAAGAAGGGTCACTCCATTAAGGGCAAACATCATATCCACAAACTGAACGAGGACAAAAAGGAGAAGAAGTACTACGACGAGGGCCACAATGAGGGCTCCGAAGAGAAGCACGGTGCCCATAAAGAGGAGAAAAAACACAAAAAGGGCGGCAGCCACAAGAAAGGTCATCACAAGAAATCGCATCACGAAGATGACTACGGCAAGAAAGGACACAGCAAGAAGGGTCATCACCATCACGGCCACAAGGGACACAAAGGCGAGCACGACGAAAAGAAGCACTGGGGTCACGAGGAGGAGCACAACAAGAAGGGTGGCGACGAGTACCACAAGAAGAGCTCGCACAAAAAAGGACACCACGGACATTAATACGGCCGTAATACAAGTGGATGTCCACTGTCCACCAGTATGCTCATTTTCCTATTTAGCGTATTTATTTTCTTTTGTTGGTCCTATTTCGTGGTTTCTATATCCTTCCGGACAGCAGAGAGCACCTGAGAGCTTTTGTTAGTCGAACAAATCGTTTATATTGTTCGTGAAACGGGAAAGGGGCTAGGGAATTAGCTGGATACTTTTAATAAAGAAAACTTTTTTGGAATTTAGAACACGAGTTTTATTTGGTCAACACTTCACAGCATCAACGCATTTCGCACCGCCCGAAGTACTTGTCGGCGCTGCATGCGGTCATCTCCTGGGCCAATTACCGGCAAATGTGCTTAGGTCAATTATAGTGCCTTACCCATTCAACCGAAATAATTGCAGAGATCCACGCCATACTCCACGGAATGTGTTGGTCACTTTCGGAGAATGCCACCAAACAATAGCTCCTTCCGCTCACCAAACGTGTTCGGGCGTTTGTGCCTGCGAACGCATGCACTGGTTCGGGTATTTTGTGCTGTTTCCTTGGAACCGCAGAATAGCACATAAAATCGCGGTGACACCCACAGACCGCCGGTTATGTATTTGATTGCATGCACGCGGATGCCAAGTGGAATTAATTTCACTACCGCGGACTGCGCCGTTACTGAGGTAGAGTGCAACACGATGGTGTTGATTTCACTGCGGTGCCGGTGCCGGTGCCGTTGGTCCTGCCATAATAATAACAGACAGACGGGTATGGCGTGTTTTTTTTAGGAAACCAAAAATGTCAGCAATATGTCGGCAAACTAGCATAATGTCCATGTGTGTCCTTGGGCGGGATAAAATCTTTTCTCTCTCGGAGACCTCAACGATGTGGCATGTTCTGTGAAATCTCGCACCAAGAGGACATGTGCAACAGCCAACTATCCACACTGGAACAAAATTAAACTCATACCAAAGTTCTTCGCAAGTTTTGAGAGTAATTAAATGTTGTCTCTGTGTTCGGTTGATCGCCTCCTTATGTTGATAGTTTTGCTTAGTTGTGTGACGGTGTTGTGACGAAGCAAGCTGCCCGGGCAGGTCTGTGGGAGGATTTCGCAACCATCATTGGTTGTATAGGAATTGATTTCTTGTCAAATGAGTTTCTCAATGACACATGTGGGCTTCCTGCAAAAGATTCATGATAATGTTGTTGAAGTAGGAACTTAATTTCCAATCAGAAAAGAACACAATTCCTCAGTCTTCCCCTGACAATTCCTGCAGATTGGTGCTTCGACAAAAGTCGGTAACCGAACAATAACTTCTGATACCTGCTCTAAGGTAACATGAGCACAGAACTAAAAGTATCTGCTTAGCCAATTGAAACCATCAAAGTCTAATAAATAAATGCAAAGTTATTAAACTTTAGCAAAATCCTTCAGCTAACACAGTATACACAACCCATTTCGACTCCCGTTTTAAAGAAGCATCCCTAAGAAAACAGACGCAAACTATTCAAATTTGCAAGCAACAGCAAGCGGAATGCATTTCTCTTTTCCGCTGCAAGAGTACGTGCCAATTATAGTAACTGCCACAGCGCAAAAGTTTATCATTTTTCCATTTTCTCTGGTGACCCCCCTTTCAATGGTTTTTTTTTTTTATTTTTTTGAGATGGAAAGGGGCGGTAAACTTTTCAATTCTTTCGCCGCTCTACATTTACGTACATAGAAATGGCAACGGAAACCGTTTTTCTTTTTAGAAATTTGTCTTTCTCGCATGTCCAATGTGCAGTGGGGATTCTTAAAGTTTTTGTGGCAAAAACCGTGGGTGAGGTGTTGATATTTATTGGTTGTAGATATTGCAAAATCTCGCAACAAATGGTTCAAATTTTGGGCTTTCGTTATAAGTACAATTTGTTGCAGTTTTATCATATCGTGGGATTTTTTCCTGTTTTATAACAGGCCTGAAATGCTACTGGAATTGTTTTAAATTTTTACATGTATTTTCTTTTTAAAACATCATAAACAATTTATGAAGGTTTATCAAATAAACATCTACACGATCTTGGAGCTCTTCTTGATTTAATTAGCAAAGTGCTCTCACTATATTTATTTATTTTTTGTGTATATAACATCGGTTAACATTCTAAAATAAAAATCAAATTCAGAAAACATCCGGGACTTATTTGCAGAACGTGTCGAAACAGAGGGGAATTTTGTTACTACATGCGGGAAAAATTATGCAAAGAACTCGCTAACACTTGGGGATGAGGTGTATTGGATGCCATTTTTTTTTTTCAAAAATGAGACCAATTTTTAATTAAAGGGAATTTTCGAAACTATAACTACTATCCTTTGGTAATATCACTCGTAATGCGCAGACAATGGCCATAATTCTTTGTAAAGGGTGATTTTTTAAGAGGTTTAGAACTTTTTTTAAAAAAAAAAACACAAAAAATTCGAAAAAATGAATGAAATATTTATTTGAATCGATAGTTTGAACCTTGCAATTTAATGTTTAAAGATAATTTCATGCAAATGTTGACCGCGGCTGCGTCTCAGGTAGCCCATCCGCTGAGTCCAATTTTGGCATACTCTTTCACACATATCGGCCGGTATCTCACGAATGAATGCATGGATGTTGGCTTCCAGTGCGTCAATCGAAGCGGGCTTGTCCCTATACACATTAGCCTTGGCATACCCCCACAAAAAATAATCTAATGGTGTCAAATCGCACGATCTAGGCGGCCAATTGACCGGCCCGAAACGTGAAATTAACTGTTCACCAAACTCGCCTCGCAATTGCGCCATTGTTTCGCGTGCTGTGTGGCATGTGGCACCGTCTTGTTGAAACCACATATCATGCAAGTCAAGAACTTCCATTTCGGGCAAAAAAAAGTTTGTTATCATCGCTCGGTAGTGTTCACCATTGACAGTAACGCTGCGATTCGCATCATCTTTGAAGAAATATGGCCCAATAATGCCGCCGGCCCATAAACCGCACCAAACAGTGGCTTTTTCGGGATGCATTGGTAGCTGTTGCAATGCTTCTGGCTGATCTTCACTCCAAATGCGGCAATTTTGCTTATTTACGTACCCATTCAACCAAAAATGAGCCTCATCGCTGAACACAATTTTTCGATAAAAAAGCGGATCCTCGGCCAGCTTTCCAAGAGCCCATTCACCAAAAATTCGGCGTTGTGGTAGGTCGGCTGGCTTTAGTTCTTGCACCAGCTGTATCTTAAAAGGCTTTACGCCCAAATCCTTCCGCAAAATTTTCCACGTAGTGCTGTAACAAAGGCCTAACTGCTGGGAACGGCGCCGAATCGACATTTCGCGGTCTTCTGTCACACTAGCTGATACGGCCGCAATATTTTCTTCACTACGCACAGTACGTAAACGTGTTGGTGGTTTAATGTCCAACAAAGTAAATTTGGTGCGAAATTTGGTCACAATCTTCCGAATAGACTGCTCAGAAGGTCGAGAATGCCGATCATAAAATGGAAGCAGCGCGCGATGAACATTTCGAACCGAGGACGAATTTTGATAGTAAAATTCAATAATTTGTAAGCGTTGTTCATTTGTAAGACGATCCATGGTTAAATTGCAAACCAAACTGAAGCTGTTTGACAGTGACACAAGGTACTAAACACACGTCAGCTTTCAAAACCAGTGTTGCCAAAACCAAACCAGCTAAAAAATCACCCTTTATATTGCACTTGCTGGAGCTTGAAAGGTCTTTTCGCCTCATTCCGGTCCTGTCCTGAATACTACTCTCCATAGTATCAACAGCTTTTTTGGTGCGCATTGTATAGCATCTCTGTGCATGCGTATTATCAACTAGTGTCTGCAAGTAAAAATGATACACGGTTTTTCAAATAATTTTCTTGGATGCACGATTACGTCGAACGCAATTTGGACGTGGTGCACGGCATGATTGGCGAGCAAACCCACGACTTTCCAAATAGCTTTTCTCAATTCGCAAACCTTGTTTAAGCAAAAGTTTCAAGTATCAGACATCAGAAACAACAGCTGTTTTTTATTATCAGCGTGATCTGATTCGGATCAGATCACGAAAATAAAACAGGGAGTTTATTCAAATGCCAAATAAATCAATTGATTTTTTTGTGTTCCATTTTTTAGTCTGGACACGAAATTGTGGCTATCGTTTACAGGCACACCAACATTTAAAAATAAAACAAGCCACCTAGTCGGAAATAGTAGAAATAATTTTTAGATCATGATTCGTGATCTCGATGAGAAGCAGGATCATGTGCTGTTGTTGTAAATGCATGTATATCGATGATCTATACGGATCATAGCTGATAATAAAAAACAGCTAACATTTCCAAATTAAAATTTAAACATCTGAAAAAAAGAATAATTCAAACAACCTAAAGAAGCGTTCATGAATAAGTTGGTCTCAAGTCTCCAGGTCCACTGAAGGTTTAAAAAAAGTGCTCCTTTCAGTCATTTAAAACCATCCATCGACCACTGTATTTGTGCATTCCAAATGCTCAGCGCAATTTAATGAAACTCAAAATGTGTCTCACAGTTAGTTGGCTAAACACAAATCGAAGGATATGCACATGGGAAAGTTTATCCCCTTCAGAGTGCATAAATTTGAATGTGTAAAATTATTGACAAAAGAAAAAATATTACTGTACACACCATACATGGATAAGAAGCGCAAGGATACGCGGTCGTAACAAGACAAATGCAAAGGAAGGCAAAAGTACCATACATATATATACCACTGGAATCCGAATGCAACACATCGTTATATTCTGACACCTCCACCGCAGGATGATTGTACGGTATATGTTGGGCTCGGTGTCGGATTGACTTAGTCGCGCCGGGAATGGGATCTTCCCCTCGTTACTGTATGCAATGTCCTTGCACGACAGAATTTATATTTTGTGAAGAAATTTACTGATGCAAAAGTTTTTACGTATTTTAGTATTTTTGCAGCAGGAAATTTATGTGCGATGCGAAAAAAATTATCCCACATCAAAAAAGTAAGAGAGGGAAAAAAATATCCAATTCACGGGTATAAATCATCGCATTTGAAAGTTGTAATTGGGTTTTCCAAAATACCTACATACGTAGAATATTTTTTTCCAGGAAAGATTTGCGCAAGGACGTGGAAAGTTTATTAGATAACGAATGTGGATGCAATGAAATCAAATATGGTTTGCATACATACATTGCAAATTGAAAATTGACGGGTGGTTGGCTTCCCTTGTCTGGCTGTGTAGCTTTCCTATATAAATCACCAGGTATATTAACTTCCACTGACATAATCAGGTACATTCAATTAAAATGTCAAATTCCGAGGAGTCAGCCAGAAAAAAATTTAAAAAGCATTTTATATAGGCCACGATAGAGATTTTTTTTAACTTGGTCAACAAAAATAATTACTTCTATCGCCCTCCATCTTGCTGAGAAAGTTCACAAACAGAAATATGTGCACAACTCGCTACTTTTTCATGCTATAAATGAGTCCATAAAATTGACTATACACTTCAGCCGATCAATACTCTCATTATTGGCGACTTTCATTCATATGTCTTGTAGCCTCGAGCTTCAATTACAGCCGCTCCATGAACACAACATTAAATGGAGCACAGGAAATAAAAATCTGTAAAATAGATATGCACCTCCTATCGAATGCAATACCCATTTGTGTACAGAGAAAAGGCCATGAGCCAAATTATATTCACAAATCAAAACTGCTCACTGGCATATGCCTTCATTGGCAATCTGATTTCTTTATAAGTGGTTGGGAAAAGTCAACACATGGGAAAACTTTAAAGTACCAATTGCGCCAAGGACGCCGTACAAAACTACTAACAAAACATTTTCAGAATTTCATGCCCACAAACATTATCATCGCGTTATGCAAGCCCAGTGGGAGGGGGAAAATAAAATCACTTCATCGAAGGACAAGGCACTGCCGCACCAGATGAAGTGAATAGCTAGGGTAATAATAACTATTGTTAGCGGGAGCCATTGGAGTCGAAGGAAACCCCTGCCGCGCCATTTTATGGCAAGGAAAACTATAGCGAGCACAAAATCCTATCAAAAACAGTTTCGAACCAAACAGAAGCAAAGGACACATTCGAAAGCCAACAAAACAACACAAAGGCACCAAACCAAAATACAGACCAAGCGGGGAAAAAAACGAACATCGTCTTGGGCCACAAATAAAAATTGGGAACATTTGATATTGTCGTCCTCCATTTACAATTTACTACAAAACCAGAGGTGGAAGAACAAACGACGACGACGACGACGACGACGACGAAAAAGTCGTCCAAACACATGGGGAAAAAAACAACCACCGAGCAAAAGGACGAAGCTACAGAACTTTCACAGCCAGAAGCAAGTGCATTTGAGGAGAAAATGGGGTTCAAAAGAGGTTTATTCTTTTATTTACTTAACCAAGCATGGTTCGATGCATGAGGCGGTGGGGGAAAAAAAACAGTCCTTGTTATGATTTGTTAGTACAAATGATGAGAGTAGCGAGTTTTTAATCTGTTTATGGGAATGACAAGAATGGGCGATAAAGAATCGTATCTTATGGGGCGGATTGGCTACTGACTGGAGGTGACAGTTCACCATATCTTTCGACTTATTACATTTGGAAAAGTTGTGGTTGTTGTATTATAACAATTGCGGGGGAGCGGGTCATTGGTAGTGGGTGAGAACGAACCAAAAAACTCTGGGCTAAAAGACGGGGGAGAAAGGTATTTTTTCTAAAAGAAATTCGAGTCGCCAATGTTTTTAATAAAAGTCTTAGAAAATCTTGAGAGCATAGAGTTCTTATTTGGACTTTAATTCATATTTGATGTTTAATACGATTGCACAAAGAAAATAAATAAATAAATCACACTGTGATATTTCTGTTAAACCGGTTTATGTTCTGTGTTCAATGTAGAGTAGTTATTTATTTTGAAATTTTTTTTTTATAAGGTCTCTCCACTAAAAAAAAACAGTGCCCCTACAGAAGTTAGAAAATGCCAATTAAATTTAAGGCTTTCCACCTTGTAATGGAATACAAATTTTATTATATATTCAGCTATGACTTGATCGACAACATAACAAAACTGCGCGGAATGCACCTATGGAAATTCACCATTTATTTGTTATAAATTTTGTAAAAATCGCGTTTGAAATAACAAAGTAGTCGGTACGACAAGAAAAGTGTAGCCTATATGTAAAATGACAGTAACACGGAAAAGTTCCTTACAATAGTCCACTTCTCATGAAAAAGCGGATCATGGGAATACGGATGGTGGAGGAACTAGATTAAAGGTCCTTATGAACCTGGACGGGTAAGGCTGTGTGCTGTTATTGTATTGGAATACTGAGCGAGGGGTTTGGTACTCTATTAAATTACATTTTAACGTTTTTTCCAGTGCGCCATCTCTCGTGGACGTCTGACAAACTTCCAAAAGTATAACTGTCGTGAAAGAGCTTCTCAATTGAGCCATTCGAACTTGGCATAGAATTGTATATGTCCAGCGTTACCACAATGATACAAGTGTAACAAAAGTATTAAACTTTTTAGTTATTTTATAATTTTGTTACAATGTTACTATATTTTTCGCTTTGTTACACACCATCAATTTTTTTTTGTTTTTCTCGTAAAAAATATTGAAAAGTTGAACTGGCAGCACTTTTTTCTTTCGAACAAACTTCTACCGATTTATTTGTTTGTTTACACAGAGCACAAGCCGTGCAAAACGTCAAACTGCGAGTGGGAATGGGAAATGGGAGGGAACGAGAAAATACAACACTATTTTTCTGTCTCCCCGCGTCGCCGTTGACAATTTTCTACATCTCGTGGTAAATAAAGTTTGTGAAATAGAAATTGAAATCTACTTCGAAATGTGATAAAGAGTTCATAATAAAGATTTTTCTGAGTTGAAAAACGATGTTTTTATTATTAAATTTTTTTTTCAGTTTGTTACATTTTTTTCCATTTGTTACACTTTTCGAAAAATGTTTGTTACACTTTAAAAAAAAAACTGCGGCAACATTGTAATATGTCCCTTCCCCTCCATTCGTTCCAAAAACTCACAGAAAATGAATTACTGTGAGAAGATAGGCCCAGGGTACCTTTACATGAAATTGATTTGATGATAGATATGATTTATTCTTATACCTTCAAGATACATACAAATGATACATAATACAAAATATACGAAAAAGTATAAGAAAGGTTGGTGACATTCAGTATTTATATACATGGATAAAATAGTGTTTACGGACCTATTGCGCCAATTATTTATTTATTTTACAGGTCAAGCTTATTCGTATTATGGCTCAAGATTGTAGATGCTTTTCTATTTCGGGCGAAGGCTTAATATATGCGCCATTCATGCCGGTCGATGAAGTGTCAAATGAACGTGCTCACTTTTTAGCAACTATTTTTTGTAAATATTTGTATATTATTTAGTCAAAAGACTATGTGGCGACATATCAATGAACACATCCGCCCGTTGGTAAGAGGGCACCGCAACAGCCATCCATAAAACGAGCTCCTCGATCAATCCACAAAACAACTACATAAGCAACTCGATTAATGATGGCGTACGAATTTCCGCCGCCATGTTTTCCGCCAAATTCTTTTATTTTTCGATTTCGACTCTGAGCCAGAAGTATAGACAAACCATACTGAGACCCCCAACTCCCAATCCTCTTGCCGCTGGGCCCCTCAATTTTTTTTCAAATTCGCCATTTTGTATTCCTATCGGTGTTATGTCAAAAAAGAATCAGTGTGACATGCAAAAACACACAAAAACTGCAAAAATAAATGTTGCCAACCGCGGCAACCGTGGGGAAATGTGAAAGAGTTCGGGAATTCCATATTTTTATATTACTGAATGCCATTGGTTAGTTATTATAAATTGTTAAAAGGCGAATAATTTGATTTGTTTGATTAGTAAAACTATCTAAAGTTGATGTTCTATATACTAGAAACATATTAGGACAAACATGGTTGTGTATTTTCCGCTTTTGGATATCATTAACTTCGATTTCGTGTGTAAATTTTTCTTAAATAATGAAGAAAATTTGCTCAAAATGTTTTCATTTTCCCTCAACCAATCTACATTGTTAATTTTTCATGAACATTTTAAGCAAATGTGCACTTATTCCTAAAAAAAAATATTATCCACACGTAACGAACAATTTCAAATTAAACGGATAAAATTCTATGAACTCTGCCAGCAACTTTGCCCACAGCGGAAGTGTCTCATACCTCCTGGGAGTGTGTTGGTGAGCCGGAATTTTTGAAGTTTCGTGACATTTGTCAATACGATTTTCTCTGTAAGAATGGGGACGTTCAAGTAACTAGTTTAGTAAGTCTGACAGCTCTCTCACTAGATGAAACTCGGCTCTGATTGGGGGAAATCGGTCGTGAGAGCAGATGTTTCAGTTGACGTTTATGGAGGGGTAGCCGACGAATCAAGTCAAGAAATTCGTGACTGAGTACTAAGTTGACAGTTCACATATGTGGCTGACGTAGAAAACGTGACGTTCCCGACCAATCTAGTTTTTGCGTTCAGGTTACATCTCATCCAGACCAATCTAGTCGACTTAAGATGACTAGATTCTTGAATGTGGCCAATACTAGCGCACCAAACGTGAACACTAAATAAAAATTTAGCTTGTAGGCTAAGTAACGGGAAATCGGCCGGAGTTGGTGGTCTCAGGATTGTCTCTTGCCAGAAGGCTGCGTTCAGAGTGTGGTGGGAATAGCGTTATATCGAAGAACAATATACATTAAATTAATTTTAAGGATCAATGTGTTCAATAAAATAAATGGAATAATAACGGGCTCTCCAAAACTATTTGGTACAAAAATCATACCACTTGAAGTATTGTTTATTGAATTGTTTCTTATCCGGTACATTATTCGTTTTCGAACTGGTACCAAGCCTCAGGTAAATCTGAGCCTTGCGCGTTAAAGCCAAACTTCTAACTATGCTTCAATAATTTCGCCGAAAATTAAGTAGTTGTTGTACATCCTACTTAAATCAATATTTGGTTCTCCAACTAAAGTCGCTTAACTTCAATCTTGAAGGCTGTGAAACATTTGTTACCTTTTTGCTTGCTTTTTAATGTAAACGCGTCTTAAAATCTGCTCGCGTTCTTATGGGTTCTGACTATCGGTTATAGCTGCAAAATACACTTACTCCATGTCGTATTTGTAGTATAATCAATCACTTGATGGTAGTGATCTGGATCTGTCTCTGATCTAGAACAGTCATAGCTTTGCCACTCTAGACAAAAAGTTTCATCTTGTTGTGGTCTTGCAATTTTTAAGATGAAGGCAGAAATGACAGTCGAAATATTAGGCCTTTTTTATTATGCTCACATATCATGATCTATATAGATCATTGATTTCCACGGTTTATAACAATAGTACGAGATCCAACTTTTGTTGTAAACCATGGAAATCAGTGATCTATATAAATCATGTGAGCATAATAAAAAAGGCCTATTGTGTAATTTATAAACGATTCATTGGAATTTTATTCTGGGTCCATTTCATTAAGTCGGAAGCCACTTTCAGATACCGATTCCGCAAATATTCCCGACTATCCACAATCATAACTCCGTTGCGGTGGCATTAGCCTCCAGTCAACTGTCATCGTATTTGCCGATGGTAAATCATCAATCGCGCAAATCTGTCGCCGCATGTGTACCGAATCTCAACATAATTTCATTTCAGCTGATTTAATATCGCTGCTGCGGCTGCCTCAGAATCTGCGCTCACGAACTCACTCGCTAGTATTCCCCAGGTGTTGTTGCATTGAATCCACATACGTGACATTCACATCACACACATGACCCCGAACATTGTCTCACAAGCAGGATTCCCCGGCGGCAACTCCAACTCAAACAAAAGATTTTCATTCAATTTCTCAATATTTCCCTCTGCATCTTCGTGGGAAATTATTGCTTGTACTCCCATATTCTGGTTCGCTTCGCCTTCGTGTGGGATAAAGTTTGATCATCGCGAATTACGATCCGCACGGAGAAGTTCTGAACGCCGAAACCGCAGCTACGCTACCGCTGCCATCTGGTTATCCCAGGGGCTTTATGGCAACACGTATACAAGTCGAAGTTATACCAAACTACAACGACTGTTGCGCTCCTGCTGGCTGTTCCGGGGAATCTATTTGACTTGTGTAAATATCTTCCCGCTTCGTTTTGTTAGCGAGCAGCTCCTTGTTATCCTCAAGTCCCGCTGCTGCAGTGCAAGTAAAGTGCATATACGAACTCGAACTAAGAGGTAGTTCTACGTCATGGCGTGTTCTATGTGGGCGATTTGAGTATAATTGTGAAAGGAAACCCAGCGACACCCTGTCAATTGGTTAATAGAGCTCATCGCCCACATGAGGGGATATAAAATCGTCAAGGATTACCAAAAATACCCCTGCAGGAGAGGCACCCCTTATTCTTTTGTCTGCACAGAAGAGTGATGGGGATTTGTAACGCGTGTTACTATACTCGAACGCGTAGTTACCATGCCAAGGCATACTCACGATGAAGCAATAATGCATAAGGATTTGGGTGAAGTGCATGTTAGAGCGAGCGCAGAACAATTGGGGATTGCAAGGAATTTGCATATGCAACGTATGCCCTTGCAGTTTGCATGGAGTTCATGGGTATTTCTCACCATCCGGAGAAGGAGAATCGAGCGAATTATGGATTTCAAGTACTTCCAGATGATGGTAGCATGCTTTTCGGAAAGTGGGACGCAGCTGTGCACACAGTTCCCATGAAGGACTCTGCGAGAATGTGGGGATTCTTTCATATACATATGTTCAACTAAAGTTGGGGATCTGTTGAACAAGATTGGCAGATTGCGCGGATGTTCACCCCGAACGAAGACATAAAAATGCGTTTTCCGTATCATAGTCTTAGAATTGAATTCATCAGATGCTGGGATTGCTACCCGAATGTACTTTACGTTGATATTGGACGGGAGATTTAGTTGGTATTACTTTATGAGAAGTTTAAGGTGCGATGGGTAATGGGGGATTCTTCGATCGACTAAGCGTCGACTAAAGTGATCGTATACATAAATAACTCATAATCATTCTGTTTGTACATTTTTCACGCTGTGTATTTCGACGGTCATCACTTTTGGCGTGGATTTTTGTCGGGTTTCCACCTCTTTTTTTTTTGGTCCGTTTTGGGGTCGTTTTCCACGTTTTTTTTGCTTTTAACATATTTTTTTATATGCTCTGATTCAACAAGTTTTTGATCGATATTTTGACTGTTTGTGGTCTAGTTATTTGATGAGGTGTATTTAGGCATTGTCTTAATGTTTGCTCGTACAAATCAAGACCATTTGGCCACAAACTACTACTCATAAAGTCCTACTCAGCCCAACTAAAATGCCATACCATTAAGACAATCACACAATCCACGGCACCACAGCAAACAGTCCCTGGACCTATCCTTAGTTGCACGAAAGAAAAAGGAGAAGAAAACCCTTTGTACTGCCTAATTACATTTGCTCCCCCCACCCAATCTGCGACTGCATCTATACACATTTGTTGGCCAACAATGTGAATGAGTGGTTCACTCTTCATTTGGAAATTCTTTCCAATTTATTTCACCGCCAAATTGGAGCGCAAACGTTCGTCCTTCGCCGAGCATTCTTCCATAGTTGGCAAAGGGCTTAACTGCAACCGGTTTCATCTTCCTTTTGAACGGGCCACTACCACAATATAACTGTTACAGTTTGCTTGTTTCGTAACATAAGGATGAACATCCTTGGCTTAACGTGCCGGAATCAGGGCACCGTTCAGATAATAACAGTTTAGGATAACGCCAGTAATCCCGACGACGATGACGATAACAACAAAAAAAAAAAGAAACACCAAATACAAACGAACGATAGCATGGACAATTTTCAAGGATGCTGCACAATATTTTGTGCAATATGTGAAATCCTACTAAGGTCTCCATCTTTAAACATTGTCAGTTCGTTTACAGCTTCCTTGCATTTCGGTGGCGGATCTGCAGTATTTGGATTTGTCAGCAACTACGCCAGCACGCCCGCACATAAAATGCGATATCAAACTTAAAACGGATTATATCCTTTCCGGATGAAAAGAGAAACGAGAAACATACCCACTGTAGCCAGCGCCATCAAAACGGAAGGATAGCAATTTTCAGCAAAATAAAGTTTAAGTCGCCAGATCCATGGAGGTGTACGAGGGTGTGTGCTTGCAATCTTTTGTCATCGTCAAGAAAATGTTTGTCCGACAACACACAAAATCGCCGGCAGCACAATGGGAATAAAATCGAGTCGCAGTCGCATCTTCTTTTCAGGACCTAAACCCATTATGATAGCAATTGGTGTAATGGACTTAATATTTGATACGTGTACTTGCCGTAGCAGGAGTGGACTTTTATCTTCATTATCATTGCAGAAGAGCAGTTATTCAGTTTTTCATTGCGACGATTTAAAAGAAATTAATTTGAAATCCCCTCTCTCCACCAATCGAATCGGCATACACAAAATATCGACTGGTGGACCACAATAATAAATTCAAATGTTAACTGGATGGTAAACTCAATTGAATTTGTTGTGAACTTGGTATTGGTATCCTCCAGACGCAGAGAATCCATGTGATTGATTGGGTTGTTACACAGAGCTCATCCCATATAGTTCTGGTCTCGGGTAGAATTTCGTTATTGCTTCTGTTCTGATGCTGCTGTTGCTGAGTGCTGACTGCTGATACGGCGATGATGGTCTCTCTCACTCTCTCTTGCTCTCTCAGTATCTGTCTGTCTCTGATGTGAGACGATTTATTATCACATACGTGTACATCATGAGACGAACATTGATAATTTTGATTCTGGGACAGGACAATTCCAGACTAATTGTTTATTCAAATTCATTTCTGGTTTCCAGTTAATTTATTCATTGCCATTTGGGGAGAGTGTACAGAACTGGCAATAGGCAGCCGTCAACGATGACGGACGTCATCTAACCGCATGAATTCGGAGAACGATGGATCTATAATCGTGTCGACGTCAAGTCCAAGTGATGGCCTGATGGCCTGATGGAGCAGAGAGAGAGAGCAGTTCACCAGAATTGTTTGTGATTTGAGGGAGTCTGACTGATTGAATTGATTATGCTTCTGGTCATCGGGGAGTTGGTTGCGGGCCGTTGTTTTTGTGTGTGGTTGATTGATTTCCTAAATTACATCTTTCACAATTCACAAGTGCTGTGCATGGGGTAGCAATGTTTATGATGAAATAGATTCAGACATATTTTGTAGAGCAGTTCGTTTTGAAGTGAAAATGAAATACTACTCGGCATTAGAGAGGTGTGCACATTTTTGAGCCTTCACTATAATTTGAGTGTATAAATAGCTGCTCTCTCCCTTGAGGACGGCCATGAAGGATGAACTACAAAGCTTATATTGCTCTATTTCTTAAAAAAATAGCTTTTTTTACATTATTTTTAAATATATATTCTATTCATGCTAAAATCTGTAACCTAAGTTTAAGTGTCTGTTTCTCATTGTGTAGTTTCAAAAATAAACAAGCGTAGTCAAGGGCAGACTACCGATTGAAATAGGGCAGATATAGGATAACACAACCGCAAAGCATTTTTGTTTTTTTGCCACGCTGTCTTTTTATTATGTACTTAAGAATTTCAGTTGGAGATAAAGCAGGTATATTTATATCTCGTATAGTAAAGGGTGTCCAGTGGACAATTTTTTGAAAAAAAACTAGACGTATTTTTATATTTTGTTCATACCAAATGGTCCAAGAACTCACTCAAGAACTCATCGGTCATTCGGCTATATATTTCGACAATGAATTTCTATCGCAGATTAGAAAAATAGGGGCAAAAAATTAGTCGGGCAGAAATTGGACACCGAAGTGTAGTTTTTTGACAATACAACAGATTTTGACTGCGTTGTGCACTAGGTTTTTGACGGGACCAGTATCATTCACATTGATGTGAAAATGTGCTTCGTCTGTAAGCATTATGTTTTCAAGCATTCGTACTGTTCGAAAACGTTTCAGCATCGCTTTCGGTGAGGTTTTTCGTAAGGGACATTTATTTTCGTGTTAAAAAACCGAATAATTTACATTTTGTGTGTCTGAAACTGTAATTTCTTTTTCGAAAGAACGTAAACTGTCCGTTTTTTTATTCCAGTACATCGATGAACGCGGATTCCGCATGATTTCTCGTTGAAATTGAGCCTCATTTTCTGACATCGATGCTGACGGTTATGGCTCCGAATGATTTTGGTCCTCTGACAATGCGATCTAACACGAGCATTTGAGACTTACAAATTTCCCTCTAACAATTCCAGTTCTTCTGTGGTGTGCTGGAGCTGATCAAAATCGTGCGATCTAACACGAGCACTTGAGACTTGCAAATTTCCCTCTAACAATTCCAGTTCTTCTGTGGTGTGCTGGAGCTGTGTAAAACCTCAACGAATAGTTTATAAGAACAAGTTTTTTTTATATTTGATCCATTTCGTATCGACGTGTACAAACTTCTGAATCTGATGATTTGTTTATAAAGCAATACGGTGTATACTGGGGACCTGGTTTATATAGGCTAAAAAAGCGACTGCTAAAATGTCAGACCACACACAGTACATGAACAACAACGCAGTTTTGTTTTGAGTCGGTTGCACATTCAATTCAAGGTTATGGCAAAACGCATACTAATATGACTTGGGGGTCAATTCTCGTTCTGTGAAAAAGTAAAACGAAAATGTTTTCACCCTTTCACCGCAACTTCGATTCTCGTTCTACGAAAATGTGAAACCAAACATCAAAAATTTTCATATGAATAATTTCTTTTCACGTACTTATTTTCAAATGAATGAGAGAGATTGAAAATTGAGAACCTGATGTGGTACAAAACAGCGTGCGATATTAAATTCACCACGATATTTTCACTTATTGAACGAGAATCGCTTTTTAGTACTGAGCGAATCGAAAAAAAAAGAAAATAGTGTATGAAAGCGAATGTGAAAACGATATATTCGATTCACTCTTTCACAGAACCAGAATTGACCCCCTGAACTTGGTGTCAAAGCTGTGTTATCGGTCTTGGAAATAGAAGACTCACTCACTTATTCATTCCGTTTGAAGAGCCGAAGTCCGCTAGTTCATATTTAAAACTGTGTTTTAATTTTTTGCGGCTGAAAAGACTCGAACCTGAAATAGTAAACAACCGTTGCAATTGTGTACTAAATTTCATATTTTTTCCATTCACAAACTTAAGGCAGAGGCAGTTTCACCTTGTCGACCATACTGTAGACACTGCTTCATGTAAAGACTGTTTGTATAAATTGTATCCTTTTCAAACTTTGAAAATAAATTATCCAAAATTATTGTTATTTGCATTCTCAGCTCTTCGATGAAATCCTTCTCAAAACATAAATAAAAACTTACGTCCATCCTGTGCTGCTATATGTATTCCTTACCTTTATACATACAAACAAACATACTACCTACAGCATCGGAAAACTGGCAAACTTTATCCAGTGCTTTTGCTATACATTTATTGGAAGTTTCACATGTAAGCATTTAATCTATTTCTCGATGCACTTAAAATCGATGAGCCTGCATTACGAGTATTTGTGTACGTTTAGATTTCAGGCTTAAGATCTCGGAATGCACACATATTTTTACTTCATTATAAATCGAACCAGATTGAACTTTCCCAAACTCACTTCCTTGGGCCAATAGGCAAATAAAACATGAAATTGAGTGTTTTTCGAGAGGTCATCCCTTGAGCGATTCATATTATTTATGCATACGAGTATCTTTCGCATCCATTAGCAGTTTTGGAACTCTGATTTATGATTATCCCGTATCCAGGAATTCGGAATGGGGCAAAAGTAAGTAAATAAAATTTTAATTCCATTCCAACAAAAATGTTTACCTTGGCCTGTGGCTCAGTTGCTCTTGTGCACTGAAGTGTTTTCCAAACTAGATTGAAACATAGCGCATTATTCCATTGTGTCAATTTGAAATTTGCATTCACAATTACATGGCAGCTGTTGGTATAAAGTATGAATTATACCGGACACACACAGTTTATTGCGGCACTAAAGGTCAGGCATTTATTAAAGTTGAACCACGGTGGCAATAGAGGCCTGAATGGATGCTGCTACTGCTGGAATTGGTCTGCAAAATTATTATCTGTCAGAATTCTATGGACTCAGTGGCCTTATTTCGTTCTTCCTTCACACTGACTTACGGTACAGTTTACTCAATACATTAACGAATGAAGGCTAAAAACGTCATCTCAATTTTAGATAAGTCCTTCACTTTGGAATTGAAGGAAACAGATTCAATTTGTGTGGAATAACAACACCCGCTATTTTTTTATAAATAATGAACTGATGACTCACTCTAATGTTGACCCACAACCCACTGGTCCTTCGGCATTCACTCGGATTGATTAAATTAAGGGGAACCAACAATTTGGTCAAGTAAATAATTATTATTCTGCCAAATGGACATCAGGGCCCGTGTGGAAGAAGGGCTGTGAAATGATATCGTTGGGGATTGCAAAATGAAATATTATTCCGGTATACAAATGAGAGCTTTGAGTCTGATGACAGATGCAACAACTCATATGTGAGTGTACAAGCAAGGGGCTTGCAGAACCGGAGGCTGTAATTGCACATAAATTATTCAACTTTTTCTAATTCCATCTGCTGAGCAGAAATGCAAAGTCTCTGTGCGGATACTGAAGACTGAAGTTCCTCCCAAATCCTGTTCTAATAACGCAGACAAATGCAATACTCAGGGCCGGGTTGAACTAAAATATAAATGGAGTGAATATACAGAACGGATTTTATGTGATAAGCCAGACAAAAATGTGTCAATCGCAGCAACGAACACTATAGATATAGCTCTCTTTCACTTAATCCCACTCACACTTCACAAGTCACAATTTCTGTAATTTTTCTTTCTCTCTTACCTTTCTGTCCGTGTACGTCATTTAGGATCGGTCTGATATAGGAATCCAAAAAAAACACACGAGGTAGCGACACTCTGTGCTTGTATGTAACAAGAGACATCCCTGGCTTTTGTTGTACATTTTGACAGCTTGCCGACAACGAAATACAGTGGATGTCCCTTATAACGAATATCCGATGTAGCGAATTTTCGATATAACGAAAGCTTTTTAGATTTACATTAGTATCTCTGTATAACGAATGGTGCCCACGATTTTCTATCCGATATAACGAACGTAGAAATAAATTGTATTAAAAACCATGGAAACCATCATCTATTCAATTTAACTTTAATTAAAAACTGTTAAATAACACATTTTTAATGACTTCTTTTTTAAAAAAAAAGGTTGAAAAACTCGACCGATATAACGAACGCGCTCGATATAATGAATGGCATCAAACATTATATCATTCGTTATACACGACGTCCACTGTATATTGAATCTTATATGACGAGAGGAAAATGCAAAAGCTCTTATGACGGTATTTTAACAAAAGGCAACGCCAGTATTGTGTTCTTTCATATAAATAAGTGTCTTGTTACATACAAGCACAGATAATGTGGATAAATTGAAACGTTTTGGGTACAAAAGATTCAATATTTGAGTTTTAAGCTATTAACAAGAAATTGGTGTTTAATCTAAAATTCAGTCACTGCTGGTAAAAGCCTACTGGCGATCATACCCAGTGTTATAATATCGTGGGATTTATCCCTTTTTGTGGGAATTTCGATGTCCGAAAAGCCTTCCGTGGGATAAAGGGATAGAGCATCAAATCGTGGGATTTTCAGAAATCTGACAAAAAACATTCAAACTATTAATTTTTGGTGAAATTCTATCAAAACACCTGTTTTACCTGCTCGTTACTCGTTATTTTGCTAATTTTCCCTTTTTCTGTCATTTCTGATGAGTACGTGTATAGACTTTGTGCGATTGCGATCGATTTATATCGTATATAGTGCGTTCGATTCAAACCGCGTACGCGAACAAACCTAGTGTTACAAACTGCGGTTTTTATACTTAAGGTTAATTTAACGTGATTTTCTTTCCGTGTAATACAAATTTTACTTTTGAAAACTGGATTTTGACGCAAAAAAATATCGTGGAATTTTAAAAGGGAATTTGAGTATGGTGAAAAGGGAAAAATGACCACGCTTCGTGGGATAAATGAAGAGAGACTGCTAGCAACACTGCCTACCTCTTTCGACCTAAGAATCAACTGGCAAAACTTCTACTGCCTCAGTGCCTAACCCGTCACTTGCACGCACACCCCCTTATTATCCACACACTGCCTATTAATTATTTTCCGATTATCCAATTCAAGCGCTACCACAACTCCACCTCTAAATCGTAATCGCTTATCAATACACAAGTATTGGTCGCACCCACTCGCTCGTAGATGAATCGAAGTCCTTTGACAAAACACCGATTACAAGTCATAATTGACACCACCCAACGGGGTACGCATCAATTATCACAGCATACATCAGAGGGGGCCCATTTCATAAGTTTAATTTATGGAAAACAATGCCAGGACAACGACGAGTTATCTCTGTACCAGAACTAAACGTTAATTAATTTTGTCTCAAGTGTACATAATCATGCTTACACTTGAAGGCAGTTCCTTTGCTTTACTAGCCCGACCCTAAAAATGTTGCTGCTCGCCGTGCCGAGGACGTGTGTACGTTAACTTGAATGAACTTATCACTTAATCAGGACGACACACATTCAAGCCCTAAACTCTTGAATAGGCCACACGAAACGACCTTCAAACTATGAGTAAGTATGCGTATATAGTTGTACTAATGTCGCGCCGCAAATTATCGTCATGAATAGATGGAGTGCCAATTAGTTACTCGCTGGGATTGTGGCTTTTTTTTCCTGCCTGCGTCTGCTGTAGCGGTAATAATAATAATAAACCAGGCCACGACATATGACGATGACGACGTTACGCAGGAGCCGAAGCCAAATGAAAAATTACAAAATGCTTCATTTGAGTTGGCGCGCGGGGCAGCAGTTCTACCATATTGGGATGGGTATAGGTAGGTATGTGGAATCTTTTTCGCAAACACCGCACATACATCGTATATTATGGAGAAAAGAAAAATTACATTTGCTCCTTTGTCGTATTACAGTAATTTTGGGTTATTAGTCGGGATTTTTCCCATGTCGCATCAGTTTAACCGGGGGTAGGTCCTTCGAGATGCGAATCAGTGTACATATGTAGTAAGCTGCCAAAAACGTTAATGGGATGTCATATGACATCCCGCATTTATGTGGAACTCGTTTTTTTTTTCTCCTTGTCCTGGCTTGGCCTTGAATTGCTGTGTTCTGTGTTCGTTCTCGTTGCTGTTAATTAAAAGCTTACAGGCATACGCTTCGGCAGGAACGACACCTGTAGTTACATTTTCTTGTTTGCCAAAAGAGGACTGCGTGCGTTATTTAACCTTTTGCGGAGAATTACTGTTGCCGATAATATATACGGATGTGACATGATAAATCGTTTCACTGGAGAATAATTGATAAGCGGTGTAATTCCGTTCAGGATTAGGAGCAGGTGAGCAAATTAATGCGTTCCTCCGAGGATTAAATGAAACGGTTATCGCAGTTGTTGTGATGTGAGTATGAGGCAGACGAACACATAGCCAGCGGCGCGATGCGGTGTGCGTCGAGTTAACTTATGTCATAAGCGGTTTTGTGATAACCAGGATCAGAGACAAATCTAATTAGATGGATAATTGCTAGTTCCAAGTAATGAGATTTTGGGATTGCCTTTGATGTAGGTGGCATGCTGTTAGTCTTATTGTCGGGCTTATGGATCGCGAATATATATTGAATGCTAACGATGCCCGTGTGGCGGGACAACAGTGGAAAATTCATCTTCTCTCCATGTTTGGGTATGAGTGGTTTTTGGGCTACCGAAACGCAGAGTTATACTGTTGACTGTGTTTGGTGATGCCTTCCGAATATAAAGTGGTTTCATTTCATTATTAGCGGCTACAAGATCCTCCAAACTAGGGGATTCATTGAGTTCGGTGGAACATACTTAAACCACAAGAATCTTGTTATGTTTAAAGTGACTTCTTGCATATTGCCTCTTGAATTGGCGGCAGCTTGAAGTGAAATTCGTTCAAGTCGCGTCCAATTTCTCCCGCCTAAAACAAAACACACACCAGACATTATTTCGAAAACATATATGTATATTTAAGTTATTTTCATATTTCTTCAAGTACAATTGGCTTATAAACAATTCGAAAAAAAATTGTTTTTTTATCTTCTGTGCGTTTAATACTGAGCAACATTTAAGATTTGTTTCCTCTTCCTCTGGAAGGTTGTAGTATTTTTTGTGACGGACGACGAATAGATGTAAAACACAAATAAAACCGTTGTTGCTACTTCGTGCGGATATATATGTATGGGGTAGGCAACAAAGGGGACATTTAAGACTTTCGTTTACAATTTTAAGACTTAGGCAATTTTTTTTTTCTTGTTTCTAGTTTAACTACTATTTAACAATATTAACAACGAAGAATCGAGGTGGATTAGTCTTCCAAGTTCCTGAAGGCTTGTTGGAGGTCCTCGTACAGTTGATCGAAATCGGCCTTGATCTTGGCTTCGCCGTCCTTAACGGGGTCCTATGAACAAATACAAATCAATTAGGTGTCGCTATTTAGCTAAAGAAGATCCACCCCAAACTAACCTTGAACTTCATTGACGATAGCTGGTACATGATGTTACCCATGGCCTCCCTGATCACGTTCCACGTGATCTTGTTCTCAGACTGAGCGGTGGATTCAACTGAATGACGGGCCATGTCGTAGAAGGCAATAATGTTCCTCAGCATACCGACTGTCTTGTAGAAGGGGCAGAAACGATCGTATGAGGAGTAGGAGTTCTGTTGGAGGAAATCGTCCTTCAGCAGCTTGGCGACTTCGAGGGTGATCTTATCGGTCTCAGCCAGTGAAGCCTTACCGACGAGCTGTACGATTTCGGAAAGATCTTCCTCCTCTTGCAAGATCTCCTTGACCTTGGTCCTCAATGGCACGAATTCGGTGAAGTTCTTGTCGTAGAAGTCGTCCAGAGCGCGCATGTATTTACTGTAGGAGATGAGCCAATTGATGGAAGGGAAATGTTTGCGCTGGGCGAGTTTCTTGTCCAAGCCCCAGAACACTTGTACGATACCAAGGGTGGCGGATGTGACAGGATCAGAGAAATCACCACCAGGAGGTGATACAGCACCGACAATGGAAACGGAACCCTCACGCTCGGGGTTGCCCATGCACTTGACGCGACCGGCACGTTCGTAGAAGGAGGCCAAACGAGCACCCAAGTAGGCTGGGTAGCCCGAATCGGCGGGCATTTCAGCGAGACGACCTGAAATTTCACGAAGAGCCTCAGCCCAACGGGAGGTGGAATCAGCCATCATGGACACGTTGTAACCCATATCACGGAAGTATTCAGAGAGGGTAATACCGGTGTAGATGGAGGCCTCACGAGCAGCGACAGGCATGTTAGATGTGTTGGCTACCAGGGCGGTACGCTTCATGATGGACTCGGTGACGCCATCGATCTCAACGGACAACTCGGGGAAATCACGAAGTACTTCAGACATCTCGTTACCACGTTCACCACAACCGACGTAGACGATGACGTCAGAGTTGGAGTATTTGGACAAAGCCTGTGAGATGACAGTCTTGCCACAACCGAAAGCTCCGGGAATGGCTGTAGTACCTCCCTGGACACAAGGGAACAGCGAATCCAAGACACGTTGACCAGTCAACAGTGGATGGTTGGCAGGCAGCTTCTCAGTGACTGGACGTGGCTGACGTACAGGCCATACCTGCAACATACTGTGCTTGGTGATTTCACCATCGAACTCGGTCTCCAAAACAATATCTTCAACATTGTAGTTGCCAGCTGGGGCAATGTAACGAACTGTACCCTTGTAACGGGGTCCGACGATCATCTTGTGCTTGACGAGGGTGTTTTCATGAACCAAACCGTACAAGTCACCTCCGGTAACGTGCGATCCAACTTTGACGTTGAGTGGATTGAATTCCCATGCAATGGTGCGCGACAGAGCGGGTACGTTCACACCCTTGGGAATATAGATGGAGCTGGTCAATTCGTTGATGTCCTTCAATGGACGCTGGATACCGTCAAAAATGCTGCCCATAATACCGGGACCCAACTCGACTGACAGTGGCTTGCCAGTTCTCAACACGGGATCTCCGACAGTGACGCCAGATGTTTCCTCGTATACCTGAATGGTGGCCATATCGCCTTCGAGACGAATGATTTCACCCACCAACTCGAAGTAACCGACACGCACCAGCTCGTACATAGCTGATCCGGACATGCATTCTGCTGTTACGACTGTTTACGGAGTTGAAATATGTAATGAGCATTAGATGCCAGGCGAAGGGATGCCATTTCTAACTTACCGGGACCGGAAACGGCGAAAACGCGGCCGTATACGGACTCGTTCTCCTCATCATCGAATCGCTTCAAACTGGACATTGTGGTATTTTGTTAGCTGGAATTAAACAAAATTATCATCCGTCTACATATGATAGGAAAATTCTTATTTCTGTCTGTTTTTTGACCGGAGAAAGCTGGAGGAACCAAGTGATAAACTTTTTTTTTTAAAGTGATACGACCTGATTCGTTGAATATTAAACTACTTATTAAATAGATGTGACATGTGGCAAAATAAACGTATTTGGGAGAATTGATAAGAGGACATGCACCGTACTAATAACAAATTTTAGTCTCGACTTTAAATTTACGGAATCTCACAATTATTGATTAATTTGTGTGGAAAATATAGCCACTACTACTAAAATTTAGAGTCGAAACTAAAAATATTTATTAGTAAGACCCATTGTGTATAAATGTATATAACATTTTTCATTTTAAAATAAATAAGTATATGGCAAAAGAAATGTTCTTGTCAACATTGGTCTGGGTCTGGGCCAGTGATGGGGCTTCTACCACTTAAGTGGTATTTCTACCACTTTTTACACTTTCTGAAATTCTACCAACCTGAACTCGCAATCTACCACCTTTTACTCATCGCTATTCGCTAATAATATTTCTTTTCCATCATTGTATTAAATTGAAAATTGTGCCTATACTTTTACCCATACACACTCAGCTATCAGTATTTTTCTCTGAGAATTGCGTCAGCAAAAACTTCTAGTCCAGTTCACCATTTACTGCGCTAATGTTTCATTATTTGACTGCATCTGTGCGAGGGTGTTTTGCTATGTTTTGACTCTTTGTGTTGAATGATGAGTTGAATCTATGGCGCTTTTTCTGTAGTTCTTTTTTATATTGATGAGTTTACCTCAAAAACTTTTAATCTTTAAATAATATCAAGAGCTATAGAAATTGAAAATGCGTAAATTCTTGGTTCCTACAACAAGTTAAAGGTAAATTCATTTTAAAATGATCTGCCAGGAATGGGAAAGATTTTAAGCCTCCGGAATATAATATAAATTCATAGACGGTTGCCATACGAAGTAATAATTTTGTTTGTTTTGAACGAAAAATTAGATTTTTAAAGATTACTTAAATTAATAATAAGAAATGACTGATTTATATTTTCATTTCCCTGTTTTTTTGTTTTTATTATTACTATTTAATTGGTATAAATTAATTAATTATTTACCATGGAACATTTTGTTTTCTACCACTTTTCTACCACCTTTTTTAAGGCTATCTACCGCCGCTCGCTTTTCTCAAGTCCCATCACTGCTCTGGGCCCTCAAAGGTGCAAATTGTCAACTCTCTACGTCTACATAATTTGTGAAGAACACTGGTTTCGTTATACGCTTCATCATTATGAAACAAGAACTCAAACTTTAAATTAGTTTACATTTCTACTCGAATTATTTTCGTAAGCACGAGCGACTTAAATGAAAAATAAAAACTCGAGTCACATTTCTGATTGATGTGAGGCGAACGGAGTTTTTTAAAAACGAGTCTAAAACGGGGAAGACCTACAGTCAATTACCAGTCCAATGAACTTTATTGTTTCGAAAATGATTGACTTTTTTTTAAGATGAGATCCAAATTTGCGCCTAAAACGTTTGGACTATGCAAATGTGGGCTACCTACCAACGCCAAATAGTTTCGTTAGTACCAACACCCAATTTCGTTCAAGCTCAGCTTTTCAATGAAGAGCCAGACAATTCTCAAGCCTCGTAAATCCCCACACACTTCCATATTTAGCCGTATTGACTGTAGTATAATATCAATCTAAACAATAATTCCGTTATACCTTGTCAAATCGTTAAATTTTGTTAGTCACGAGTATAATGAAAACGAATTTTGCTACCCGTTACGTAACCAGATAATTGCCTACAAAACACGATAATTAATAAGCAAATAGAAATTTAGCCTCTTTACCGCATTAACTGGCAGCCTGCTGAAATTTATTCGTCCGTTATTTGCAGTTGTTTTGGTTCCCCTGCAGCCAAGTAATGTTCAAATACAATTTACACGAGAAAATTGCAGGCGCCATTAAAAACGAAAACAAAATCATCTTCGATTGCCACAAAAGCTTCTAGTGCCGACTTAAGCCCTAACTCCCACCAAACCCATTGGAAACTTTTTAGAAATTCGAGATAAAAACTACCAATAGGTAGCACATGAAATGTCATCACAAGACCACTATCAAATCAGCTGACTGGGAAATGAATTTAGACTTCTTCTGCGTGAGGTCTTAGTTTCGGAGTTGGTTTTTAGGTTTGCAATAACCCTAAAAAATCATATTTTCTGTGCCAAAAAATCGTAGTTATTCCAAATTATCAAGATAACAAAACGTCAAACAGCACATGACAGCGATCTCACATTTTTTCCCCCAACTTGAACGAAAGCTTTTTTTACCTTCGCACAGTGGAGCTTTCAAATCATAAGACCTCTTTAGGTCAGCTGACACAAAATGTACGAAAAAATACCAAGTTGAAATAATTCTACCAATTTCCTGTTAATACGGTGAAATTCGCATTCAATCGCATTTCAAAAACACTTCGATTTACTGGACTTTATGCACTTTTCATGTCGATTGAGCGCAACTGGAAGCAGTTTGCCAGCAAAGATCAAACACTCAATTAGTAACCATGTTTGCATGATAAGTAAATATCTACAGCGAAAGTTTTATACTTTTTTGATGGTTTTAAATGCACATTTACCGTTTTTTGTTAGTGAATCCGCAGAATAGAATCAGATTCTATTTAATTTAAAATTGAAGAAGTGAACAAAAAAAGAAACTGAAACTGTGCACTTGAAACGACGAACGTTGCGTTTCACCAACAGAATAATACCTACTAAGTGCGAACGGCGATAATGGGCAGTGGGGACCGATATGAATTCCAGTCGATTCCAGTATATATGGGGGCTTTTCCAACTGATCGCGCTTTTCATTTGGGGGTCTTTATTTCAACGATCAATTGTGGTTTGGGGAGCTTTATAGGTTCCAAGTGGAGCTTGGCGGTTCGTTAAGTTGCGATAAGTCGATTAAGGTGGAAGCAGAGTTTGGTTGGAAAGTTGTATTATTTGATGGAAAGTTTTATAAAGTGGAATATGTGTTACATGAATGTGTGGTTATTTGAAACTCCCATTAAATAAGTATAAATTAATAATTTAAGGTACAGACAAAGGTAAATTTCGAAATAGTTGACTACACTGATGATTTGTTTAAAAAACAAGAAATAATGTCGTTAGGTATATTTTCTGTAGGTAAGCCCTGAGTAACAGAACTCTTAACATATTAAACGTGAGCGTTTGGTTAAATGTTTACAGTAATATACAAACTTTCATTGAGTGAATTTCAAAATGGATGATAAGATTGATAATGTTTATCGAACTTAAATATTTTTGTATATCAGGATTGTACTTATGAAAAATGCGAATCCTTTTCGAAAGCGGACTATTGTTTTTAGTGGTTTTATTAATTTTATGACTTACATTTAATTTGGCGGTGAGAAATATTTTAAGATAGACCGTTGAGCTCTGTGCTTTGTAAGTTTTGTGTAAGAGGTACAGATTTTAGAGGGGTATAATTTCAAAACTCTTCTTTTCCATTTTTGGGAATTTTGAGTAAAACGAAAAAAACTGTTAAAAACTACTAAAAAGAGGGATCAGAAGTTCTGGCTCTAACCCACAATTCTTGAAGTTCCCCACAAAGGTAGGTATATTGACTTAATCCAACTTTTGATCTGTCATTCACGTTAAGTATTGTTTAAGTGAACTTTGTCAGAATAATTACTAAATTAAGAAATTGCAGAAAATCGCCTGAGCAACCACAAGTTATCGTAAGTTTCGTTAACTGGAGCAAGTATCACAGAAGAGATTCATATCAGCAAGGAAAAGTTTCACAAAGCGCACTCCAATATTTCCCTCTATATGCATTTATTCAATAACCTGAGGAGTCCAAAAGGACTCCATATTGATGTGCAAATAAATGTCACGTATACGCCACCATTTTCCATATGAGTTAATTCACCAACTCGTTCTTTTTGCTGTAACGGTAGAGTAGTGAAAGACAGTTATTTTCGTTGACTGCGTACGACTGCATGGGCAATATTTGCATGGAAAAGTTGCATACAAAAAACTACCTCATAATTTCCCTTTCACCCACCACGTCCGTTTCAAAGCGATTGGCAACTAGCTATACACAATACACATCCCACCAAAGAGAAAAGAAAACCTTGTCCAAACACTACCGCTTGCTTTATTTCCATGCACTAAAGTAAATTTTCCCCGAGTCCTTAAATAACTGCAAACTGCTTCATGCAAATGAGAGCAGGACAGGAACGAAGCAAAATTTCACCCAATATATCCTTTCACAAAAGCACACACACACAGGTTTTGCAGATAACTGGTGTTGAGTTAAAAAAGGGCTGCGAGGATCCGCCAAACCCAGTCAGTAACTATCAATTTGAATTTCTGCTAAAATAAATGCACACGAACAAAAAATATAAAACAAAACAAAAAATGCAAAAGCGTAAAAATATAGATACGAAAAGGTCTCCCTCCGAAAAGCAAAAGGCAATCCTCAGCGAGAAGTAATAAAATTGTCAGTCGTTTGGAGTGCCAGCAGTTCACCGAAACTATATTGAGTCCTTTTTGCATCAAGAAATAAATCGACACAATGTTGGATACCCCCTGACAGAAGAAGTGCAATTTTTATAAAAAATGGTGTTTGTACATTTTGTCAGGACTCATTTCACGGGCGGGGATTCTGAGAACTATCAACAAAAACTCGAAACATTTCACAGAGTGGTTGATATTTATACGGGATGCGCAAGCAGGGATTGGCTTTCGTATGCCATTAACCCGATAAAACGGAGCGATAAATATATAAGTGAAAAGGTGCGTTATCCCCAATGCATTGTATGAGCTATCTCTGTAGTGAGATCGAATTGTTTACTGATTGGCGTTTTTATGTTTCCAATTTGGATCTTCGTTTAACAGTAAAGTTTGAAACTGTTGCCCTCGGGAGCAGCGATACTTTAACGGAGATCTTTGATTGTGTTCAATTTCGCACCGAATAATGGACTTGGTAAAAAGTTTTGATTGATTGATTTCAACTAAACCTTTGGTTTGTTTTCTGCTTGACATCAGCACCTACTGAGCTTTTTAATGGAGTAATCAACATGCTGCTTATAAAATATCAAGCTGGAACAGTGAGAAATTGTCGAAACATACCGACTTGCTTTGCAAAAATGGAAGTCAATTGAATGAGTCTATGCTATTAGTGCTTCCTCACAATTTAAAAAACTACGCATGCAAATATGTTTCAAACCAATTTATCCTCCGGAGAATATACGTTTTTGATTGACATTCAAATCTAAAGGATGCATTACAGGACGCGCAAAACACACTACCTACCATCCACTGGTAGAGAAGCAAATTAAATATGAAACAAAACAGACACTCAACGAACCTCCCCATATACATTCACTCGTATGTACTACGAGGATTCACTAAACTGCCGCTGACACTCACTGTCCGGAGAACTTAATTGAGTCTGACTTCCATCAGCTGGAGTGTGTTTGGTGCTACTTTTCTGGTAGTTGTGCCTCGACAAAAAAAAAACATAATGACACAAAAATACTAACCAACAAGTAAAAGGGGCACCAACAACCGCTTACAATGGTGAAGCCAAAAAAAAAAAAAAAAAAGAATCGCGTCCTCTATAAACTGTCAAGTGTCGACTACTGCGGAAGGATGTGGCTGAAGAGTTAGTCGTTTATTTTTCTGTGCTCTACCACCATGCCTTCGGTGGGACTTTTGGCTGACAGCCGAGAGTTGTCTCACTGAATGCCATAGTACTGTATCATAATAGCCTACTACCATTGTTCCAGCCAATTGCCAAACCACCACGGCGTGTAACTCAACAGGACACTTGTAAAAAAATAACTAAAAAAAAAAAAAAACTTTTTTAATACCAGAGGCTGATGCAGCCCTAGTGCCATTTAGTGGTGGCAGTTGACGTTCCTCCACCGCTTGTAATGGCATGTTAAACAGGGTGGACAGACACACCAGACATTACAGACGCAGACAGTGTGCAGACAGTTTTGAGTATGTAGCGCTGATGGACAATGTGCACTTTTTGCGGTTGCACTTGGTGTTAATGTGTGTGCGGCATGAGTTTAGCCTGTGTTTATGGGAATGTGAATGGCAGTACGCTGTGCAATGCGTGTTGCATCTGAGAGAAAACGGAAAAAATAACTTCCACCAGTAAAAAAACCCACACCAGTCAAGATAGCCGCTGCAATAAAAGTCTTCTACGATTTCAGAACGTATTACTCGAACGATAATCCTCTAATTCCCTCTAATTGCTAATTGACACTTAACTACTAGTCAGAGAAGTTGTCTTAATTTGTACATTGGTTGGCTCTTCGCCGCTACATATATATACATCCCATGGAACGACTTGGAATTCAATTAGAAACCAGAGTAAAGGATCAAAGCTAATCCTGTTAGCCAGCTATTGCAGCAGCAATCACAATCGTTTAGCTCCTATTTCTTCTCGTCCCCTTCAGCTGGACGTTATCTTGGCGGCGAGTAAATCATCCTCATCATCGTCATGACGTTTAACTGAAGAAGCACACAGGCGTATACATCCCGTTTGAGAATGTGTGGGAGTTATAAAAGAAATTTTATCTCGAACTTTTGATGAAATGAAATGAATTTTATGTCCAACTGTTTGTTGTGTCATCAAGTTACGGACCTCTGCCAAGTCCTGCACACACGCATAGATCCTATCGGTGAACTTTGCTACGGCCATAGACATGTTTTTAACAAATATTTAATAAAACGACTTTGACACGCTGACAAAAGAGAGGTGAAATGATGTCGGGACATCGTTTCTTGAAAGTATTTATATCAGTATGTTGGTACTATACCTTTCGTGTGGAACAAGAAAGTGAGAAGAGTGAAGACAACACAAAAGTGTAGTACGAATAACAAGAACACGAATTCATTGACAGGTCAAGTGGTGTGAGAGCATTTGATTAGTTGGTGAAATTAAAAAAGTTTTATAACCAAAGGATAATCGGATTGCTTGTTGTTTGGCAAGGCTGAGCATCAGGGTGTTGGTCAATTGTATAGATTTCGTTTCAGCATTTAATTATCAATTAAGTTCGATGTCGATCGGAAGTAATTAAGTTGGAATCAGAGATGTTCCATGAGACTGACGGAGCCCCTCCGTTCGAAATAAAACCGAACTTTGGTATTTCTGGGTAGGCTCCGATTTGTCTATTTTTAAGGCGCATGCCCCTAACAGAAATTTTCAGTCTTTAAATGGAGATTATGTAGGTATGGGAAGGCGAGTATGAGACCAAAAAATTTCTATAAATCATTAATCCTCAACAAATTGGTAATACGCGAACAAACCACTTTTGATGTGCTTAAATTATTTGCAAAGTAAACGATTTAAACAATCCGCTAAATATTGAAAAAGCGCTTTAAAAAGATTTTAAATAAAAATATTTCGAGTTCCAAACATTCACATGAGAGCGAATTGCGAATAGCCAAATTGAGAAACAATTCAATTTAACTGTATTTAACTACAAAAGCATTACATTTAATTAATCAAACATCTAATCAATAAAAACCTGAGTCTTAATTATAACGAGATTAACAATAAAAGTTTTTTTCCGGCGAATAAAAAAATCTTGACTGGAACTGTCACACTTTATTTACAGTCCACATATAATACAGTCGCGATCCACAAACCACGAATAAGAAGTTTTTTCAGCTTCTTATTGAGAACATGTTTTAAACGTGCTTCTAAATTTCTTGAGACTGAATTCTTCTTCTCCTTTTTTATAACGCTTACTGTCAGTTTAACAATAGTATTGGCAACCCTTTTTCTAAAACTGATGGTGCTAGGAAAATTGATTTTGTTTCCCTCAAAACTAGATTTTCTTCCATTGGCTTGATGTGACCAAGTACATGACGTTTTCTGTGTCACATAAATCTCGATTCCACCTGCTTTTTTTCCTTTTTAATTAGAATTTAACAACAATAATTAATAAATCCGGCATAATCAATACCCTGGCTATAGAGCAGCATTTTTTTTAATTGCCATTTGAACCGGCGAAACCGTTTATGGAGCATCTGTTCACACTCGCAAAGCAGACATACCATCATTGTGGTCTACTTTTTTCCAATAATTTATTTAACAAAAACACACAGTTGCCATTTTAAGACAGAAGTTTTTCCGCTTGTGTAAGTCAAGTCGAGTGGCTTCCACACATTCGCCTATAACATTAAAGTTAAAAGCCCGACAAACAAGCTAAAAAGCAAATTAACAATGAAAACTTTATTTGTAAGGGAAAAACTTTTATCTATACGTACTCGTAGTACTTCATTCAATTACATTCTGCATCGGTGAGTTTTTGTTCGCCCTATTAGGAAATGGAAATGGAAATGTGAATTCTAAGACTCAACCTCTACAGCTTTACATCAAACACACATTTTATCAGTCGCATTGTGCTCTTTTGTTTTTCATACATATACACCGATGCCGATGTGTGCACTCTACTTCAGTACGTCTACGTATGTCTGAATGTTTTCACTTTTCAGGAGTTGGCTAAGGTGCCAGTGGCATGCTCACAAAAAACGAAGTAGGGCGTGAGGAAAATGTACAAATTTAAATTGAGAGTGGTTCTTCTCAATCATCAATATGTTGACAGCAAGTAAGACACGCACGCGTAGGAATCGTTTATCAGAATTAGATAATGCAGATATCATCCTTGCTTGGGTAGGTCTTATTTTCAACTCCGTTGATTGTCATCCCTTCCCACCTACAAACAGCTGCAAATCACAAAGAAACAATAATGGTGAAAGCACGTTGCCTTATCGGACACCACAATTTCGTATTAAATTGCAATGATTTATTGTTTATTCTTGATTATTTTTTTCAAATTGGTTACTCATTGACTCACACCCTTCAATTCTTTTTGGAGCCCTTTTCATACCAGCGCCCGCCATACGCCACCACTTTTCTGTCAGACCCTCGATACTCTCCTCTCATAGCTTTTTGTTTTAACCCACAATATAAATCTCGATTACGACTCTATAAAATGTGGAAAAAGTTTTCAATATGGGTAGATGGAAAAATAAGATGCAAGGACAATGAAACCCATCAGGCACTCTCAATATACCCATCCGATAAAGGGATAAACTGAAGAGGTGATACATTTTTGCACAAAAGTTTTATGGAAAGCGAAAATATTTGCCCTCCATTATACCGATCCGCACTAATCCGATAATTGAGAGATTAAGCAAACACTTTGCCCTGCTGCATACGAATATAGCCTCCAATGTTCGGTTTCGTTATAGCTTTGAATAGGATAATGAAATTGACTATTCGACTCATATCAGTTTGAATATTTGAGTTCGCTGTTGGTCGGTTCGGTATAGAGAAAAACTTTTCATTTTCTAAACCAGTGTTGTTGATTCAACTGATAATGCTGGCAGGATAGTGCGGTTTACTCGTACATGGATTTTACCTCGAATCTCAAACCTCTTCACTCTGTCCAAGGACACACATTATAATATCTATACTCGTATGGGGATGTGAATCGTAAATGGATATGCCATATCGATAAGAGAGCATTATGGGAAGAACTTTAATTGGATCTGAAATCACTTTTGAAATAGACGTCTAAATGGGGGGAGATGTGTGTTTTTGCTCAATAAGTTGAACCACTTGTCGTTTTGGGATAAAATGATCCTTGACCCTTATTTATAATCCATTCATATGGATGCCATTGAAAATAATATTTGAGTGATGAAAGTTGACTGTGTGTAGGAGGGACAGATGCGAATTTGCAAATGACATATGCTGCAAAAGGGTTGATTGAGGTCCTGAACTCATGCCTTATAATGGCCACAACTCAATTAAAATAGTGTCGTCTCTAGTTCTGGAAAGCAACTTAGGATGCCAATTTTCGAACAGACGGTCAAATTTGTCAAATAGCGTGCTTCATAATAAGTACTTTTTTCGAATTGGTAAAATGTTAAATTTAAAATTTAATGCTCCCCTCTCTTGTTTACGTACTCTCTTTTTATTCCTTTTCCTTTTTTTTTACAAGTACTCTTTTTATGCCGTACACAGCTTCAGCGATATTTTTTAGCCGAGCATGAAGTTAGATTCAGTTTTTTGTGTGTGCAATTATTAAAAAAATATGTATGGTTTAGGTTAGAAACAAACTAAGAAAAAGAAAAGAGAGAGAACATAGAAGTAGATACAGCGAGTATTTTTTCCACAAAATTCCTCGTATATGTAAAACAGACCTTTAAATTGGTCTGCTTGACATCTCCCATGCTTTTAATTTTACTAAACTAACACTTGTTTATGCGAAGCGAGCTGTCAGTTACAAAGCATCAAATTTCTTACCATCACCATCACCCTTTAGCCATCACTACCTTTCTATGATAATCCTGATGACAATGGTGAAACTTATGTCGTTTTCCATTGGGAGTTTTAGGTTTTGCTCACAGATTTCAGATTTTTCGTGCCCAATGGAACAAAAAACGAGACTTTTCTTTCTTTCAATTTGTGATGGTAAAATCTATACACATTGCAGCGGCAAAAAGTAGATTTGTCTCTATTTTTCACAGATTTGTCGTTTAAAAACGTAAAAAATACAACACTTCAACGTTAGAAAAATATCAAATGTTTTGGTGTTCGTGAAAGTAGGTGTGAATCTCGCTCAGAAATTGAGTTTCGCCCTGACTCCAAAAAAAGTGCTTACAGCCAGCTGATTTCGAGAGCAGAAAAACTGCTCTGAATCTAAAAAAGTGTTTTTTCTGTTACAATGGAAAACGACATTAGTGTGCTTGACCAATTCATTTTAACATTTCTATTGCCCTAACAACACTGCCAGACCTAATTGAAGAAATTTCTCCATAAAATTATGCGGGTGCAACGCACTAAACTAAAGGGGGGTAGCTTCGCCGAAAAAGGAAAAACGTTTGTGTTCATGATTACTCTGGTCGAAAAATGTTGACCTTAATCCAACCCATCCGCACATCTTCTACACCTTCATTATGATATTATTTTTATACTGTGAGACGGTTGTGTGCGTTTTTTTTTTTTTCTCATTTCCTGTGGCCAAATAATCAGGCTAATTAAAATGTAAAATATCAAAAAGCTGTGGTAATTAACACTTACATAATGAGCAAAAGGATTGCAGGGATACAATTCATCCAACAAAACAACATTTTTGAAAGAAGAATGCAAACGAAAAACAACCGAGAAGGGCAAAAACTTTGAAATAAAAGAACAGGATGAACGCAACGCAACCTTTCCTAATGGGAAGTTCTGTGTAGCAACAGAATAGCCTCATTATAATCATTAGTAACGCAAGGATGAGGGATAATACAACAATAATTTTTGCTTACTTGGTTCGGTGTTAGCATTGCTGTTTTGTTTAGTGGAGAAAAACGATAAAAATGAAAAACAAAAACGTAAAAGTAATAAACCAACTCTGCTAAGTTAAATTGTTGCTATTACTGTGTAAGCAATGTAGCGAGCTTATCAGGAGAAGTTTTTGTTTTTGTTTTTAATTGTACGATATGTTAATGAGGATTTAAAAATGATTGCTTTTTTTATTTGTTGAATGATTGCCGGCGTGGGGTGGTATCACTGGTATTATGACCTCTTATGATGGGGTTTCTCTTGTTGAAGTATTGTATAAGTTGGAGGGAATTTATACCTATTGTAAGGATTTTTCAGCGATGGTTAAGAGTAAGGGGATTTATTTTGTCTACTTAGTCCATAATGCCTGTTCATAATTAATCTAAATTTATGTGTTGTGTTGCTTTCTCCTCAAGTTATGATTTCAACCAGCTATTTGACTTTTGGTTTTTTTTTTTATTTTTTTTTTAATTAATTAATTGGCGGGATTTGGCAACATTTTTTGATACCATCTAAATCGTTGATTGCTAAATTACTTCGCTTATAACAACATATATGTGACATTTTTATTTTTTTTGCAGGAGATACAAAAAATGGTAGAAGAAATATTTTGTCTTATTCAAATTCGAATTTATGTGTGTTTTAGGTACCAGATTATGTTGGTTTTGTTCTCAACGCTATGTCTACACATAAGAGTTGTACGTAATAAAACTGATATCGAAAAATCTGTTGGAGGTTGCTTTATCTAAAACACCGATTCATCTGTCAAAAATGCATCCTCCTCCGGGAGATAGGTATTAAATTGTTGGGCAAATTCAAAAATCGAATTATTTCAAGTCCACTAGATTGGCCTGGAATAGACGTACCCTGAACGGATACAACTTTATTGGTTATAACATCACTTTTCCTATGTTAGCGATACATACGAACTGTCAAATAAGTGCTCAGTCACGACTCACGAAATAGGGTAGTTCGCGACAACGTCAGTGTCAAATATGAAGAAGAAAAAACCAAGTGACAGCTAAAAAACTTGTAGGAAAACAAAACAGAATTTATATGGCTGTACCATGATTTTGTTAAAAAATTACTGAAAAGTTTGTAATAAAGTCCAAAAAACAGAATAAAAACATTTTAGAATTGAAAACTTATGTTTATCACATGTATTAGGTAAAAGAAGAGAGGCTAAAGTAATGGGAATTGTACGTTTTTTGACAATATTTGAACAAAACACTACTCTGGCCCTTACAAAACGGCTTTGTTATCCTACAAGTTTTTTTAACGTTTGAACCAAAAAGATAGCCCATCTGTGAAAGGATGGCTTCGCGAAGCACTCTATTCTTGACTACTCTCCATAAACGTCAACTAGAAATACTGTACACGTCATCAATCGAGGCCAATAAACACAAGGTCTGTTCCCTTACTTTTGTAGTAAGAATGGAAAAGACTGAGACGCTTACGAAAAAGTTAGGGAACGCTTTTATAATAATTTATGAAAAACGACAGATATATAATTCAAAAATTCAAAAAAGTTGTACGAAAAGTCGTTAAAATATGTGATAAACTCGAAAAATTTGCTAATTTACGAACAAATATTAGTTGATTCATCTACCTAGCGATGAAAGTGATTCGGAATTAATGGAATTCATGAATCCGAGTATATGGAAGAGTTTGTACTGATTGAACTACAAGCACTCGAGAAGAGGAAAAAGCGGCACAGCATTAAAAATTACGTGGAGGAGATTGTCCTTTCTTACTCCTTATAGCGAGGAAGAATTTCGTTGCCACCAAAAGAATCTAAGGAGAACATTCAATTTTATTTTTCCGCCTGTTGATACCATTTTAATATACAAGAAATCAAAACAAATGTCAAATAGGACAACAAATTTCGAATCAGCTGTTAATTGACAGCTTTTTCAATTCTTACACCAAGAAATTTGTTGAGTAAAAATTCTCAGTGGAGGGGTAATTTCTTTCTCTCTCTATACCGCACTCTTTAACGAATTTTTCGAGTTAAGGAACGGCATTGAGTCAAAATTCGTAAAAATTCGTAAGATTTAAAAGTAAAGGAACAGACAGAAACAGAAACACATCAAGTCAGTCAGCTGTCAGACTTACCAAACCAGATTCTTGAACGTCCCCTTTCCGTTCGGTTATATTTGACGTTTCTTTTGCTTGGGACTTACTGGAAGTACAAAACAACATTTCAATTGATTATAAGTTCGAGATTAAATGAATTTCTGGTTGGTGAACTTATTTTCCTTTTTGAACTACCATATGTGATGTCAGAAAAATTGGAATAAACAATTGGTTTATTTGGAGATGCAGATTATATGCACTCGTTACCTATTCACTTTTTCATTTTTAGATGTTTTGGTTTTTGATGCGAAGTCGAGTGGTTTTGAAAGTGATGTTAGAGTAGTTTTGAATGGTTTGTTTTCTCTGACAAACTTCGGAGATATTTCTGATGTAAGTTTTCATGTGTTATTAAATTGGATGTTCTTCAAGAGTCTCAACTCAATACGTTTGGGGAGGTTTGTAAGCGATATTTGGGAAACATTTATGGCGTTTTCGATTGAAGAAAAGAATTGCCCTTTCTATGAAAAGAGCAAATCTAGAAGTGCTCTTTCGATGAATTCTATGTTTCATTGTAAAAAAAAAAGTGCACTTCCAAGTCAATTCTTAACACGACAGAAGTGTCCGGAATATTTACCTTTTGAAAAAATATGTACCTACTCATAAACCTTTGCTTCAGTTAGTACAAATGCTCAAACATTTGTTGTAGGTAGGTACTTTTAGTTTAGTTTAGTTTAGGTAGTTCCATGGGCTTTAAAATGTGTAGTAGGTGGACAACCATTTTTCTTAAGCCCCTTTAAACCATTTACATTTACTGCTGCACGATATTTCTCCACAATTTAAAAAAAAAAAGGCTGCTGCTACACTGCAAATGCAAATAAATTACGTTCCCGCATAGCTTTCGAAACGATTTAAACTAAAAGCCAATTGAGACAAAGTCAAACTACTGCAATGACATTTATCCAACACGTCACAGTGATGTGAATTTTACATTATTGTCCCTATGCTTGGTTAAAGGACGAAGAAAAAAACAAAATAGATAAAGAAACGAAAAAAACCTAAATCACATGATTTCTACATCTGCATTCTGTCAATTTGCCAAGGACATACACTTGATACTCAACTGAGGCAAGACATTTTCCTCTGCAGTTGCATTAAAGTTCAAGACCTGCTTAGCACAAGGCAGCAAAAAAAATCGAAAACTTCCTAAAACAACGACCAGCACGATGGAAGAATCGAACAACGAGAAATATTCGCAAATCACTGAAAGGACACCACCAACAGCAACAAGAACAGAGATTCTATTCAAGCCCTTGGTATTTGTATTCCCATCATTTTAGCAATATCGCCAAGGAAGCGCTCTTAAGCTCAATCAAGCGTTTTATTCGTATATTTGCAGACACATTAAATGTGCATAGCAAATCGGTAAACATTATCTTTGCTTATGCTCGAGGGCGAAAAGGATTTGCCTGCGATAGGTATTATGTAGTGCTCCCAACTCCTACATCAGCCCATGCTTGACTGTTAGGAAGGACTGGATGCTTTTTGTTTGCGATTATTCTCGTTGGATGTGCATTCAATCTGTGTGTGCCCAACGACGAGCATGTAGATAGTTCCACTTTTGGGAAGACATTTCAGATTCGACTCCTTGTGAGGGGATGGCTGCTTGTAGGGGACCTCAAGAGCCAGCCGTGCATGCATATATGCAGGATAAACGTGTTTATGTGCTCCAAACACGAACAAACGAGCGACTGGTGCATACAGCTAATACAAGTACATACCATCACAATCACTGCATCTCAATAAATGATTATAAATATCCTGCAGAAATTGATTTAAAACATCGATGCCAATGCTCGTATAACTCATCCTGCTGGAGCTTTTTCGAATTTGGATTTCACTTTCTTGCATGTCAATCGGTTGCGCCCCAATAGAGCATGTGGGTCGGTACCGCTTTCGAGCGTAATCGTGCATATTCATGTGTCACATATGCATATCCTCCAAGGATGGTCGTCAAAGCTCAAAAGGAATTTCAATAATTCAAATCACATGCAATCGCTCGGAATTCTGGATGTTCCCAGAACCCGATGAATTGTGCTGGGCATCCGCAATTGATGTGTGCGCTGCTCTGACGGAGATGATGCAGCTGAATTGATGGGATTAATTAGAAATGCAAACATATCGCTGCCAAATAAGTTATTTGTCGAAGCGAACTATACGTTTGTGTGTCTGCTTGAACTCCTCGAGTTCTCATGCACCTTGTAAGCCGCTTTGATATCCTGATTGCTGATGGAAATCGAGTCCTACAATACTACCCTGTGTGTTCATCTAGGGGGCGAAAGTTCGTCTACCTTGCGTCAGTGCACATTGACGCGAATGCTTCCGATTCAGATCCAGGACACTGTTGGTTGTTAGCACCCAGAGGTAGCTTCCATGGAATGTAATTTTAAATGGATTTCCAAATAACTCTCCCAATAGTTGAGGTCATTTGGCTGTGTTACAAGTTTGAAGGTGCTCAGCATGAACACGTATGCATATATCTACCCCATATCCTGGCCTGGTGTAAATTGAACAATTTAATTCATTTCGAAGCAATTCGATGGAAGATTATTATGGAACCGAATTCAATTTTGAAATTGTGATTGGATTCTGTTTTATTTGGAATGGCAAGTGGAGAGTAGAGGAGCGCTCATGTACACCATGAAGCTGAAGTGGCTTTCAACAAGTATTGGTCATGTACGTGTTTATTGGCGTCGGTCTTACTTCAAACAGTTTTTCCTTGTGACATGGAAGACATGTAGAATGTTCTGATGGATAGAGATCTATAAACAGACCAACAACTCCAGACACCACAGATAGCCAGTAAAACGATACCTGGCTCAATATCAAACCGCTTCCTTATTTTACTGAAATTCGTGGACATCCTTCTCTAACGTCGATCCAATCCAAGATCATAGTATTCCAAGAAACTGACCCAATCAGATTACTGTAGCTTATGGTTAAGTGATATTCCGATTTCTGCACAATGTCCCCATGGTAGTTTTAAATCGCTTACAAAATAACTTGACATTTGTATTGTAAACTTATTTGGTCTTCAAATATATCTCTACGACATACAAGGGATTAAATTCGTACCTTCCAAATCCACATATCCTTTAACTTGTTTTTGGTAAATAACAAAAAAAAAACTGTTTGTCTCCCTTTTACCCTTTTTCAAAAGAATTAAGATCTTTGTTGGGACAAAAATGCAGCATCCCTGCTTTCTGAAAGTTATTTTCTTCTTCTTCTTCCCCTTCAAAGGGCATGGCAAATAAAATAAAACAATCCCTCGTTCGCCTTCTTTAGTTGTTCGTACACAGCCTTTGTAACTTTTTTGTTTTGAGAAACTTTTGTTTTACCAATGCCTTCCAGATAAGAGAACAATTCGAAAGGATGAAGATCCTTAATTAAAAAACAATGATATGACCTTTTTGGAAAATCCAACTCTTGCTCGTAAATTTTTTTAAAAGTTGCGGTAAAGTCTCTGTGTTGAAATCCAGTTCAATGACCGACTGCTTTGTTGGATAAAAAAACTATATCCATATCGATGGCCAGCTGAATGATTCTTTTTGGGTTTAAAGGTAAAACAACTTTTCACGTTAGTCGTTACGTTACAATATCTATGTCAATGAGATTGATTGAGGGTTAAGCGAATCTGAGTAGTTCACACAAGGGTCTAAAGTTAAGGGTCGCCGCTCGTCGGTTCAAATGTTTTATGCTTCGAACAAAAAGCCATTATGTTCAAACAAGAAAGATTAATATGTACTTAAGAGGTCATTGGTTATATCAAAATGACAAAGGGAGAGTAATGTCAAAAAGCAATTGTCCAGCTTATCAATATAAAGTGAGAAGAACAAAGCTGAGCAATTTTTTCAGCTGCCACCCAAAGCAGCTTATAAAGCGATGTCCATATGCCATAAACAGAGTTGCCAAAGGAGTTGTCGCCATACCATTTATGTCAATTGGTCTGCTCCCTGAGATATTTCCTCTATGGAGGGTCATCCTTCACCCGCTACTCTTATAATGGTTTGACCGAACAATTGAAAGTGAATACAAGAATTTTTGAGTTTACAGCTGCTCCTTTGGAAAGTTTAGGCTACCACCGCGAAGTCATTTGAGACACAACTGGCTCATTTGCCCTTTGATTCCGCTTTCTGCAAGCAAGTAATCTTTTCTAAAAGCAGTATCCATACCGGAAACCCTCCAATTGGATTCATTAATCAAAGTACATCCTGCCTCAGAGATTAAATTTCAATCACATCTCTCTGCCTTCCGCCTCAATTATTTTAATATCCACTAGCGAACATCAGGGGAAGCTATTTGCATTTGAATAATAAATGATAATATTAATTAACAAAAATTAATTCAGCCCCACAATCACAATGGAAAGGATAAAAAGAGGGCAAAAGATTAAACAAAACAAACCACAAAAAAAAAAAGCAAGAAAAACGAGCACAAATATGAATAATTATTTCGATTACAGGAGCAAAAAACCGTCCGTCATTCATTCTTCGTTCGCGAATTCTGCAGCGTGGCACTCTACAGACACAGCTCGCTGCATATAAGCAGGTTCAAGCTTGTTGTTCTACAGGCTTATATTGTTTTAATTTCATACAGTGTACGAGAATATCTTGGCGGGAATACTTTGCTGACTTTGATTTTATTTTTGATAATGAATACATGACCTTAATTAAGCACGGTAATGTGGACAAGTGAACAAAATTGTAGTTGTGTCGGGATAATGAAATAATTTAATTATCTTATGGGAATTTGGCTTCAAAATGAAAAAATTGAGTGATGAAAATGGCTTAGGTCTTTTATGAACTGCGATGACGAAGTATACCCACATTTATTCCGTCAAAGAGTGACAAAGTTCAAGGATATTCTTCCGAATGATATATAAAAGCAACTTCCTTTTATAGGGCTATTGAATATCTATAGTTACGAGATGGGAAAGTTGGAAGCCTTAAATGAGCGCCAGAGACAAAAAGTACCCCTTAGATATAAAAAGATACCTACCGCTTTTAGAGGCGTCAAATTGTAAGTGTCCTTTGACTTTATGTTTGACCTTTATGTTTGTATGCAAATTACTCATGAAACGCATCCACGGGATAGCTGAAACACTTTCTAACAATTCAAATATTTCGTAGGTGGGTACCGGAAACTGTATTTAAAAAGAGAAAGAATGGCTAGGTTCCTCGACCTGGCCCTAAAAATATGCCGTGAGTGAAGAGCGCCATCTTTAAATTGATTATTCGTCTGTTTTTCACTCTGTAGGCAAATGATCCACGAAAGCAAATGAATCGGTCTCAGGCTTAATCACCGAAGAGCACGCGATTCAGTCTTTCACTTGTGCCTCGATCTTTTTGTTAGTAAAAATTAGAAAGTCACACAAATCTAGCAGACTGTATACCCAGAACTCTCTTGAAATGCAAAGGTAATCAGCCGACAGTCAGGTCCAATTGCATCACGGTCCAAACTTCCAACCTACACCACACCTCTTGCATAAGAAAAGAAACATTTCTAGAGTATTAATTAAAATATATATTCAAATGAAAATTAAGTCAAAGCAAAAACACAGATCGAATCTGGCGAGAAAAAAAGAACAATTTACAATTAAAACTTAAATAAACTTGATTCAAGCACTCATTAGCCACTTAATGGCTTCGGCATCCTACAACCGCCTTCCATCCAGTTCATTTTTATTCCTGTGGCATCCTTAGAAAATCGTAATCAATGCGAATACTCCATAAAGAAGGGCACAAGGATATGCAATCAGAACTTGTTGATGGTCCATCGAGTATGCAGTCACGAAGAGTTTCGATGCGGATATTGCACACCAGAGGATACTGATCCCGGCAACGATTAAACCCAAAGGACCTCTGCAATGAATATAAAAAAAACACATACAAATATAAGCTTTAAAAGTATAAATTACACAAAAGGACAACACCAAAAACACTGAAGTAGCAACAGAGAAGATTACAACACACCAACGGGAAAGGAAGACTCGTAGTAAAAAATAATAATCATAAACAAACTGCTAAACTAGTTCAATAAAAGCGCACCCTTGCCGGATATGAATGCTCGCACATTTTATAGAAATGCACGCAAACAAAATGAACAAATAAAAGGTCCAAAACAATGATGAGGGGTTTGGAATAAGTTTACGCTTCTTCTTTTTGTGCTTTCATTATTCTTCGGTGCAGCGTGATTGGATTTTTTCATGATTAAAAACTTAATAGGGAAAAATACAAATAAACGAATAAAGAAAAAATGACAACAAAAAATATTTCATACGACACATACAGCAGCACTGCGAGCATGCAGCGTACATTTAAGTCGGCGCTAGGTTAACAGAGCTAAGTCCATTTAAACTGAGGTCGGGAAGGAATGATACTTAGGTGTCTGTATCAGGTTGGGAGGTGAGGCAGTTTTCCTAACGACTACTGTGCAAAGAACTGTGGTTGTGCAACTTTAAATGAGCTTTAGAAGGAATTTTCATTTACACCATGTCTCCTACAACCCCTCTGACGAGTTGAATTTTTCTTGGGACTGACTACATTTGTCTTCTTACCGGCTCAGTATTCTCAGTCCCGCCATATTAATCAAATACACCAACCCAATATGATAGGCCCCAATTGTTTCTATTCTTCTAAGGGTAGATGACCACAGCTTTGCTATTGCTTCGGCTATCGCTCCAGAACACCTGTGATACTGCCCTAAAATTACTAATAGGTATTCGATCGACTGCTTCTCAGTTAACGCTTGGATACTGCTGCGCTACTGGTACACTTAGCTGATGCTCAACAAATCCATGTTACCCTATACAATAAACGTTTGTTTCTTGTTAAATAGAAACAAAACACACAGGACAAACAAAATCAATTGCAATCGAACTGTGGAAGGTGGAAGGTGGTCCGCTAGCATAGCCTTCCTTGTAAATACTCCCGAGGGGTGAACAAAAAAAGCTTCTCCTAGTTTGCAAGCTGCGGGAACAATCATTGTTGTTTTTAATCAACGCATTCATTGTTTGCACAATGCCAGTGGTGATGGTCATGTTGGTGATGGCATGTACCACAAAAGAATAAAAATAACAATCGCAACAACAATACACTACACAGAGGGAGAACATAAAAACGCAAACCTAACGATGGAGATACAGGGAAAAGAGAAAAAAATAGCTCTCAACAAAAGCATACTCACTGAATGGTGATTAAAACGTTAATACCGGACAATACGACCATTGGAAGCAGGCAATACCCCAACACAGATACAACCGCTCCGAATGTGACCTGAGCCTGGGTGGCCATCACCGAGAGAAGGCAGTAGAATGCAATGCAACCCATCACTCCGATGCCGTAGATGTAGGAGAATGTCACTTTGCCGCTCTGTGAATTGAGAAAGAAAATGAAAAAAAAAACATTAATGCTATTCCCCAACCAGTTTCATATGTGGTAGGATTGAAATCACTCTTTAGTATACTCACCAACAAGAGGAAGCCTCCCAGCGCTAAACAGAATGCCAACGGACCAGCCATGTCTGTGTCCTGAAGAATGCTTTGATCTGTGCCACGGAGGGGATTTAATACAGCCAATGTCTGAAACAAAAATGTCAAATCACATCGTTAGTAAATTAAATGAATCTTTTCAATAGCAACTAAAGCAGAGCAGTGCTCTCTTGAATTAGTGCTGGCAAAAATTCGAAAAGTCTCCCCAGAGTCGGGAATATTTTAATTGTGATATCTGGTTGCGGAAACTTTCCTCTTGATTGTGTTCGCGAGTATTCCAAAAAAAAAAATAAAAATAAAAAATATGTAAATGTGCAAACCAAAAAACATTTCAGTTAAAGTTCTGAATTATTCAACATCAATCATCACGAAACCAGCTATGTATGTCCATCAAATGCCTTGTCATCGAATTAACGTGTTTTTTCCCCAATGCAAATAACAATAACAATAAATTCGTCAAAGCAAATAAATAAAATTCTATAAATTTTGACAAAGGCATTTTGCTTATTTATTTCACGGAAATCGCCTCTCCCTATCCCCTACCCTATCGTGCTGTATTGGTTTACAATTTAACCATGAGTCCTCGCATGCAATCAATTATCAAGCAGCAAATATTTGTTTCCGGAAATATCCTTTCGCCCAACACCGTGACCATAGTCACCAACATCGAAACTCAATTCGAGAGCTCCAGCCAAAATATAAAAATAAATTGCGCATTTTGTTCATATGTACCTACATGTTTGGGACATGGCCACCTACTCCCGATTGGGTCGGTTAAAGACCTGTTATGTTGTTGTTGTTCTTGCATTCTAGAAAGTAATCTGCTTTCATTCTATTGTTACAAACATTGTCTGTATTTCTATTTATGGGACTGTTCATATTTTATAAGGTGGGAGTTTCAATTCCTAAATCAACTGCGTCATTTCGAAGGCGCTAGAGATGGGCTACATCAATTTTCCATCATTTAGTTGGAGCTTATTGTAGTTGGCGCTCCTAATTTCAGTACAGGACGAACGGTGATACAAAATAATATTTATAAATTCAAAAGACACATGGACCTATTTTATTTGGCGCACCAACTAGCGTTTGCGTTGATGGACGTGAGCTAAACCCTCCCCAAGGGGTTGTTCTAACGTCGTTTGGTAGTTCTACAATTATATCTATTTGTTTTTTTAGTGAGAGTCCCTAATGTTATTCGTCTTTTTATAATTATGTATCGAAAGCCAAACCAGCAGTGTTAGCCCTAGTAACCAATGACTAACACTGCCGATCTTAAAAGTACTCAACCTGACTGTCAAAGTTATTATGAAGTGCCTAAAAATCGGCATAAAAACATGCTTGGTTAAGTATAATTTTCAATGTTATGTTGGTTGGTTTTTTTTTAAGGAATATGCTCTTTCAATATTCACCACTACGGGTATATGTATCCACAATTTTCTCGGATGGAGGACACTCAAAGGAACACCAAAGTTATTATGCGATACGGCTTCAATGTCCACAACATGGATCGATTACGACGAGGCAACGATATAGCTTGTAGACAGTTCAAAATGTTATATCAGTCCGAGTCAAGTCTTTTGTGTTCATGGGCCCCGCGACCTCATATAAGCCACCTAAGCCGGGCAGCCTCTTCCGTGGACGACCTTTCACTCAGCCATTAAATTTAAAGCAATTTCATGGGCAAACTTTTCAAATGATATGAACATTCCTTCTCGCACCGTAGAACAACGAATCGCATCCATTTTTCAATTTAATAAGCAAACACAACCACATACATCAATTACAGAGTAACACAACACGGCTCCGCCGTCCTCCCGCAATGCAAAACAAATTGTATAAACTGCAAACCGTGAAATTAAATATCCACGTATGCACACAAATATTTACGCAAACAATATTCTGTTAAATCATCTTTTTGGATGGTTTCGACATTTTTTCCGAGCTACCACTTCAATTGTTATTTAACCTGCTAACCAAGGTATATCTTTGTAAATTGCATGGGATCAAATATTTGAACGTAAGCTAATTGCCGCATATTTTAAATTTCATCAACTGCGACTGTGTAGTGTGTATGGGCAGGGCAGGGCACTCAAGTGCTGGCTAAATTGAGAGGGTACTTCAGTTAGGTTGCAGCAAACTTTGTGGTTATGTGTTCCGAAATATTTCAAGGGAAAGTAATTTAAATTGTTTTTGAGTACCGTTATACAAGATTGAAATGGTAAAAAAAGATGCGCAATAGTGAAGTTAACATTTTGTTTTAGCAGAGATGCATCAATTGCAGATTTTAGAAACAAGACCAAACAAGTGCCAGCTGTAAAGGGTTGTTCAAGTGTTTTGGTGACAGCAAAGCTCAGAGAGGAGATGGATAGTATACTCGTGGTTGAAATCCGTATGCAAATAAGTTTTTTTTAAGGGCATGCCGCGTGATAAACATCGTTATACGTGTAGTCGAAAGTTGTTCAATGTGAAAATTCTAAATTAATATGAGTTCAAATAATAACTCGAATCAGCATCGAAATATTCAGACGCTTTTTAGACAGCTTGTCAGTAAGCCCACCAATTAGTATGACCACTACAAAAGGAATTTCCGATGGTCGGAAATTCCTGGGTCCTTCTGTAAATGTGCATTTCTGGCCGAAACTATAATTAATTTCCTCTCAATCAACCGGCAAATCAAAGTAGAACACACAACACAATTACTTACCCCAGTCCTTGTGTTAAATAGAACTTTCATTGCCCTAATGACATCGCCATCAATGCACCGGAAAATGAAATGCATTTTACTCTGCTTCCCTTATAGAAACATTCCATGGTAAATTTTTTTGTTAACCCAAGTGGGCAGAGATGACGGCCAACAGTCTTCTATTCAACTTGGATTTATCTTATGGTGGAGAGATGGAATATTTTCAACAAAGCTCTATAAAGTGCGGAACAAAAGCAAAGTAAAACAAGGAGAAAGTGAAAAGAAAGGCCGGCCTATGACAGGGTTAATGAGAACGTATAGCTGCACTGCTACACCCATACGGCCTCACTCTTATCCACGACCGCTGACTTTTAAAGTAAATGGAAGAGACAATACGACAAAGCTGAAGAAAGAACAAAAATGGAAGTGCATTGTCCCTTTGAAGAACAACAGTGGACATTACTTTTGGTAAGCTAATTAAAATAGCTCCAACGATTCTTTCTCCATCACCATAAATTCAAATGGGTTGCTCTTTTGCCTGTGACTTGATATTTTGCTTTTTGCAAATACATTTGCACTTACTTTTTGGAATATGTGACTTGGATTGATTCCCAGTTCTGAAACGAGAAACATCGATGTTCAGTCAGAAAGCAAGAATTTATTAAATTTAAAACGCACCTTCCAACAGTGGCGGTTCATCATCGAAATCTGTGCCGCCAGGTGGTTTAAAGGACTTGTCCTGTGCATATGGGTTTTCCACGTAGGCGTTTGGATCGTAGAAGCCACTAACACCACTGCTGACATCGGAGTAACTTGCGCTATAGTTTGGTGGAACGGAGGCCTGTGTGTTGTCGAATGTTTGGAAGTTTCTACAAAAGGTGCACTAGTTCAGGTTGTGAACTTGACATGGATGGACACCCTACTTACAATTCTTGACCAAATTCGGGAACTTCGAAATTATATGACTGCTCGGCTCCGCCGCTCCATTGGTATTCGTTCGGTGGTGCTCCATATGGAGATGCCATGGCTTTGGGGTTTGGATATTAGAAGTTATTTCCAGTTGTGAAACTTTTCCGACTAGATGTCGTGGCTGTAAATAGAGATAATAAAAAATAAACATAAGAAAAAAAACATCACCCCTCACACGAACACGTTAAAATAAACTAAACCGAAGAGATTAACAACAATACTTTATGTACAATAACTAACTAGGAACTTTATAGCAATCGAAATACTTTGAATGCCAAGATAAAAAGCAATTTCGCTCTTGTTGGCAAGAAATGTCCTGACGTCTTGTTTTTCCAATTCGACTTACATTTTAATCAATTGTAACAAGATTGCTTATTTCACAGAAAATTTAACTGGAAGTCTAATGGATTATTCACTTGTTTCGGAAATAATTTAATGTGGTTTTAAAGAAATTACGACCAGAAAGTCGACTTAAAGCCGTATCAAAACATAAAATTCACTAAAAATTGACATATTGCCATGGTCCACGTAAACGAAAATGACAGCTGCTAAGGGGTTCGTGTACGCGACGAGGTATGTTCGATAAACTAGCCAAAAATTGAAGATAGCACTGTCCGAAACTTCCTATTCGGCGGGATCACTTTTATGGAACATTTACATGGTCACACAAATAAGCACGATATTATAGCGAAAGTGATTCTTTTTACTCACTTGTAGAAGTGTTTATACCTAATATTGGAATATTGGAATAGATTAATTATTGAGAGGAACCGAACTTTCGAAATAGATTCGTCACATTTTCGCTCTTGATTTGTTTTGCAGAACAAATAAATTGTTGACATAACAAATAGGCGCTTGGGTGTGGGATGTGAGTATAGGTAGAATCGCGAATGCATTGGTCGCATTTAAAATTGAAATTATTGTCGTCGTCGCTGCGAATGTTTAACTTAATCAAACCAATGCGAACCGAATTAAGACGCGTTTTTTAACACGTTTTTACGCCTTTTTCGACTCTTTAATTGTAAGGGTTTTCAACCGGTTCTTAAAACCTTTTTTTCCCGCATTTTTCGATGGGCTATTTAAAAGCGTTTGCTTTCTGTTATCCCTTCCTACTTATGTGGTTTCTGAAAACCTTCCAAAATATAAGCGTTAATTCCCTTCAGATTCGAACTTTTTTCGATTTCAGCATAAGCTGATATCACTTCACTGGTAGCTAATCCTAATCCTGGGCTTGCGCTTTGTTTTCTTCGCACAATTTGGCTCTGCTAGACTTGAGTCCCGATGACACAAAATGAAATGTAGATTTTCATCAATAGATTTAATAGATATTATATTTATTTTATTTTTACAATAATACTTTACAACGAAAAAAATTAAAATATATTTTATTTTTTCATCAAAAACAAAAACTCCTTGAAAGCGTCTGCAACAACAACAACAACAAGAACAATTATGTTAATCTCAAACGTGTTTTTTTTTCTTCGTTTGCGTGGGTCACGCTTATATGTATCTCTAGTTATTGTTTCGTTTACTTCGTCTTTATCATTGCTAAGGATTCTCATATTTAAAAAGTAAAACACTCAAATTTACACATAAAATAGTATGTAGTTACACTATAGGTATAGGTTTCTTTGCCTAAGTAGATATATAGGTGTTGCGGGCTCGTTCATTGTATATTCAACCGTTATTATCATTATACTTTGTATTAGTAGTAGCATTCATTTAATTTTGTTTTTATAACTATAACTAGGTAACGATAAACGTAAACTGGGATGGTAGAGAGCTTAGTGCATAATATATGGCTTAATCCTCCAAATTCCTGAAGGCCTGTTGCAGATCCTCGTGCAATTGGTCAAAGTCCGCCTTGATTTTGGCTTCTCCGTCTTTAACGGGGTCCTGTAATGATAGAGAAGCGAAAATAGTGGTTACCAGTGAAATGATGAGCTCTTGACAAAAGAGGATGATGTACAGTATAGTAAGTTGTCTAGTTCAGTGACAGCTGAAGGAACTGTAGTGAAATGTGTGAAATACTACAATGTCGCCGAGTGTAAATGTTGTTGTTTAACAAAAAGGTTGAACGCTCTTCGAATTCATCGGCGAACCGCAGTGGGGGTTAAAAAAATGTCACAGTCTAAATTTAGATATTCCCACATGCACGCATGTTAGAGAACTGAAGTGGCCACTGGAAATACGTAGTGAAATAAAATCGATATTTATGTACTTAATTAACATGACCTGGGTGATTGGTATAGGTGAGTTGATAACTCGAAAAATGCGATACATCCGTTTTTATACACAAATTTATCAGGCACAGCAACTAAACATCGAAAACATCCAGCCGGGACGGTGCATAAGCTATAATTAGCTAACAGAATAAAAATAGATCTTGTAATTGATTCCGGAGAATGATTGTGTAATCATGAATCTCAGGAAGCCATTTATTATGGTCGAATCTTTTGTGTCTATGCTATGCGTGAAATCTTTGGAGTAGATCTTTATTGCGAAAATAATATCTAGAGCACGAACACACTGGCATGACGATAAGTAAAACGAAGATCAACTCCAAGGGTTAGATGCCCAAAATTGTTGCAGAGTGTATGCGATGACATCCTTACCATCTGCTTATTGTATTGATGTTTTTATGAAGAAAATCGATTCAATAGCAACAATCAGTTGGGAACAATCGATTTTTTCCCTGATTCGGTGTGTCATTATTCATAGTATAACATGCTGATAACACACACCAACTAATCAGCTATAAGTTTTGTGCTTGCTTCGACTCCAACCACATTGAACATAACACGGCAAAAACGCAGGAATTCAATGAACTCGCCAATCTGTTCTTTGCTACCTCTTAGTAGCTTCGTTTTGAACAGATTTTGATTCTGTCTCATAGTTCATATTAGTTCTGTTGCTGTCATTTTTATGTGATAACTCAGGTACCACTAGCGGAGTCCCCATCAATGGAGCCTATGCGCAGCGAATAGATTATGATGAATGGTTCTTTAACGACACGTCTTTAGATTAAGCTGTTATTGCTTGAGTTACGATTAATTATCACCAAATCAGGTATAATTGACTTCGCAAATTAGCCGTCAATGCGCTAATGAACTGACAACTTGATAATAATTGAAACCAAAGGCCCGCGCGTGTAATCTCGACATTGCGATCGAATTTAAATCAATTAACTTGAATCAGCTAAATAAACTAAACAAAAAAATCAGGAGCACACTTCAGCGATATGTTGAATTAGCCGCCACCCTCTCGTTGCCCACCCCCACTGCTGGCGCACAATAATAAAACGATCAGGTGATAAAAATAGCTAAACTACTGTGTGGACATAATAGATAAAGAAAAAGCTCAAACAATTGAACAAGTAGACAAACAAACAAAGCGTTTCCACTCACCTTGAACTTCATCGACGATAGCTGGTACATGATGCTGCCCATAGACTCCCTGATCAGGTTCCACGTTATCTTGTTCTCTGACTGAGCAGTGGATTCGACCGAGTGGCGAGCCATGTCGTAGAAGGCAATCATGTTTCTTAGCATACCCACAGTCTTGTAGAAGGGGCAGAACCGATCGTAGGCGGAGTACGAGTTCTGTTGCAGGAAATCGTCCTTCAGGAGCTTAGCAACTTCGAGGGTGATCTTGTCAGTTTCGGCCAACGAGGCCTTGCCGACTAGCTGCACAATTTCTGAGAGATCTTCCTCCTCTTGCAGGATCTCCTTGACTCTGGTTCGCAATGCCACAAATTCGGGGAAGTTCTTATCGTAGAAGTCGTCCAGGGCACGAGTGTACTTACTGTACGAGATTAGCCAGTTGATGGATGGGAAATGTTTGCGCTGGGCGAGTTTTTTATCCAAACCCCAGAACACTTGTACGATGCCTAGGGTGGCGGATGTGACGGGATCGGAGAAGTCACCACCGGGAGGTGATACAGCGCCTACAATTGAAACTGAGCCTTCACGCTCCGGGTTACCCAAGCACTTGACGCGACCAGCACGTTCGTAAAAGGAGGCTAAACGAGCACCCAGATAGGCTGGGTAACCGGAGTCGGCGGGCATTTCAGCGAGACGACCTGAGATTTCACGAAGAGCCTCAGCCCAACGGGAGGTAGAATCAGCCATCATGGAAACGTTGTATCCCATATCGCGGAAGTACTCGGAGAGTGTGATGCCGGTATAGATGGAAGCTTCACGAGCAGCGACAGGCATGTTGGATGTGTTGGCTACCAGGGCGGTACGCTTCATGATGGACTCGGTGACGCCATCGATCTCAACGGACAACTCGGGGAAATCACGAAGTACTTCAGACATCTCGTTACCACGTTCACCGCAACCGACGTAGATGATGACATCAGAATTGGAGTACTTGGAGAGGGCCTGTGAGATGACAGTCTTGCCACAACCGAAAGCTCCAGGAATGGCGGTTGTACCACCTTGAACTGCAGGGAAGAGAGCATCCAAGACCCGTTGGCCGGTCAACAAGGGATGGTTGGCTGGTAGCTTCTCTGTGACTGGACGGGGCTGACGAACTGGCCAAACTTGCAACATAGTGTGTTTGCTAATATCTCCATCAAATTCGGTCTCCAGCACGACATCTGTGACTGTGTAGTTGCCAGCTGGGGCAATGTAGCGCACCGTACCCTTAGCGCGTGGTGAAACAATCATCTTGTGCTTTACCAAGGAGTTTTCATGGACCATGCCGTACAAGTCGCCTCCAGTGATGTGAGAACCAACTCGGACATTAAGTGGATTAAAGTCCCATGCTTGTGTACGCGACAAAGATGGCACATTCACACCCTTTGGTATGTAGATGGAGTGTGTCAGCTCGTTGATGTCCTTTAGCGGTCGCTGGATACCGTCGAAAATGCTGCTCATAATACCGGGACCCAATTCCACTGAGAGTGGCTTGCCAGTACGCAACACTGGATCGCCTACTGTCACTCCCGAGGTTTCCTCGTAAACCTGAATGGTGGCCATGTCACCCTCGAGACGAATAATCTCTCCCACCAGCTCATAATAGCCAACACGCACCAACTCGTACATAGCCGATCCAGACATTAACTCGGCCGTGACGACTGCAAATTACAAAAATCAATAAAACCCACTAATAAAATAAAATGTACATACCTGGTCCAGAGACGGCATAGACACGTCCGTATTGGCTCTCATTCTCCTCATCGTCGAAACGCTTCAAATTAGACATAATTTATGACAGTTTATCTGCGAATTAGAAAGATCTATCGGTTAGTGAAAAACCCTAGCTGCGAAGATGAATGAGACAATTTTCTTTTGAAAAGACGAATGACCTCCTTCAATTGATTTAACCCAGAAGTCACATGACATGCCCTAAAGTCGCAACTATGCACAGACGCTTTCCTCTTACCCAATTGATAGCAATAAATTCTTGTAGATTCCTGTACACTTTTGATTTCTTAACAGCACAGAATCCTGTTAAAAACGCGAATATTTTAGGGAATTACGTTTTTTTCTTCGAGGGGTAGCTGTAATCCTCTGCTCTGTCCTACTGTTTGACACTTGTATCTAGTTTTATCTTCTTGCTGGGGATGTATGTGGAAGGAAAAAATCTACACTATCTGCACTCCTGTTCATGCGCGAAATTTGTGTACACGAGTGTGCATACTGCGGTATCGATTGGAGACGTACAATTTTTGGCAAGCTCAAGGCCCAAAATTTGACTGGCTAATATGTGTGATATGATTTTTAATGAATCAATTAAAACTTACATAGACCAATTGCGATGTAAAATTTCTTTTTTGCTACTTCCGAAGGTGATATGAGATTCGTTTCTATTCTCGTCACGAAGTACTTGATTCGACTGACCAAAGCAAACGCAAAGCACTAAACCTGCACAGAACCAGCCAAAAAACGATTATTTTTCCTGAGACTGGTTGTCGTCGTCGATTGAGAGGAGTCTAGTGTAGGATAGAAAGAGACAGACAGGCGGAGCAAGTTCCCATCGTGGTGAGTTATCAGCATTTATTTTTAAATGTCAGTCCTCCAATTAGCACCACACAGGGTGGGCAGAAAATTCGAAATTCACTCGAATTCTGTTTTTCATTTGTCGGGAAGTAAACAAACTTGAATTTGCATAGTAATTAATAGCGTATTAAAAAGTATTTCTTTTCTGTGAAAGAGTTTTGCAACGAATACTAAATTATGTGGACCTGTTAAAGACCATCGTATTTACTCGTTGTACAGTATGACTGGGCATGTTTTAAATCAGGTATAAGGTGGCATTGCTGCCTGGTATACAGCTTCCGCCCATGGCTATCCCTTGCTTTCAGATACCACGTCCAGCCCAATTGTATATAAAACTTACGACAGCCCCCTGGCTTCCATTGCGAGTAAAAGAAACCGGCAATAGATTGGTTTTGTTACTTTACTTGTCCGGCTTTGAGCCACTTTAACTAAACTAGAGTTCCCCCAGTGGTAAAAATTCTACCATTACAATAACCAGGGCTTATACGCAACATATTCGAAAACAAATTATATACAACAAAAAACGAAAACGTGCGAATTGATTCTCTTTAAGGCAGTGAATGTGTTTCTTAACTATTTGCCTTCGCCTATTTATATATAAGAAGATTAGCAAAACACATAAAGGTCCACTCCAAGTTACTTTTAATTGTTCATACACCTCAATCAATACATTTATTGTTAATTTAACTAATCTTCTAGTACTAACGATACTCGGCTTAGTCATTCAACATCAGATCGCTTTTTCCACCCATTGGGGGCTCATACGATGGATGAAGTGCTTTGCCACGATGGTTAAACGAGTAAAACGAAGGAAGGTTACCCAATGTCTCCCAAGACTTGCCCTGTAGATCGACAGCGGCACGGATTTCTTTGAAATCAGCCACAATTTGGATTATATTATAGATGACCACTACTAAGCTGATCACTGTTTGGATTATGATCTATCAAACGAGATGGGTTAAGGAATGCAAATGAAAGTATAAAAGAATGATACTCACATCTAGAGGCAGCTGGTTCCAGTCCTGTTCAGTGACACGAAGATATGTGCGGTCTGAAAGAGAACAGAATTGTAGTCCAATGTTTTCTCTGAATAAACTTGTAACTTACGATGAGCTGCGGAGAATGCTGCATGTGCCAATGACGCAAATCCACCCAGAAGAAGTAATTTATTTATAAGTTTAAAAGACATTTTTTTTAAATAATTAATTAAAACAATCCAAAACTCTGCGAAATCAAGTGAAAAAACGCAACGAGAAAAAAGTAAATTAGTTTGTGAAGTGACATTCGGCTTTTTGACAGAAAGTGTCAGCTGAAGTGGTTTGTTCAGCTAGCTGTGGCTGTGGTGAGTGCCTGAGTGGAGGGCATGAACTGCGCGAAATTTCCAGAACATACTGAGGCAGATGTGGTAACGCACATTGCAGAAAATGTTGGGTTAAAAATGTAAGTTAATTTAATTTAATTTATTGTAGGCCAAAATAGAAAAGAACATTTTGCTTTTGCAAGTTCGTTACATTTAATCAGTAGACTACAAATGAACAGTCTATGGTTCAACAGTCCTTAGAGTTCGAAATTGAAGTCAAAAAATCGAAAAGAACCGTATTATATTTATTTATTTAAAAAATAAAAATAGGTTTTCGTTGTACAAACATTACAACGAATAATGTCAACAATAAAGCAATCGATACTCGAGACATTTTAATGCCCGAGTTCCTTATGACAGCCATATTCAAATTGATTACAGAATTACATTCTATTCCAGGACAGTACTGACACTCTTCGCCATTCAAGCATTTACTTAGCTCATTGCTCTGCAGATCAGAAGCACATCCACGCTCGATAAAGTCTCCTAAAACGAAATTAAAATTGTCCATATAAATTAAAGTCCATTACACAGCTTGATCTCAAACTCACCATCAAATCTCGTATAACAACCGCGCTCTTCAAACCGTAGCAATCCGTCTCGACATAGTACACTCTCTACAGTTTTAATGACATTTGAGCATGGATTCTCCTCGGATCTGTTGCCACGACATTGCAAGCATTTTTGAATAACAGTAGCATTATTGTTACATCCTGCGCCCGCACAAGTTTGTATGAGGACATTTTCCCCTGAATTGTCGATGTCGTCATCGTCATCTAAGCTGCATCCGCGACTTGTTGAACCGTCCGCATAACGATGAATATAACAAGTTTCCATCGACAAAAATTTCACCGATCTCTCACAAGCCTCCACCTTTAAATCGGTTTGCTGCCAGCTGCAAGCTATATCCTTCCTTGAGCACTTATGACACCGAAGTTTCGCTGGACGTTCTATCGGCATCATATTGCAACCGGCGCCTGCACATAATCTACAAGCGGATCCAGCTAATAGGCATTCATAAAACATCGTGTTGTCCGACTTGCACCCTCGCACCATAGTCCCTCTTGGACTTTCAAACTCAAAGCATGCATCGTCGGCGTCATACTGCGCACAGGGTCGCATATTTCTCTCGTCTGTGACATCACTGCACGCTTGTCGACCGTCACAGTGATGACACTGCAATCTCATAGTTGGAAAAACTCCCTCGTTACATAGATTTCCGGAACATGTCACACATCTCGACTGAGTGCCATTACATGTCAGTTGAGGGTTTTTGCAGCCCCGTAGGGTTGTACCATTCATTAAGACCGCACTGACACAATCGGCCCCAGCGATTGCACACTTTTCCACGCCGATAATATTTGGATTTGCCCACTGCGAACAGTTCGGACTCTCATCGGATGTACACTTGTAGCACTTTGTTAGCTGCAGTTTATTGCAGCCTTCACCCTGACACTGATTGCAAGAGGAGCCTGCCCCAATGGAAGGCACACCGCATCCTCTTCGTACCGTTCCATCGTTTAGTTCGCATGCATTGCAAGATGAGGCTTCAGCACTTTGACAAGTTGAAGTTCTCAAGGATGATGGGTCACTTTTGCAGCGGTCGTCAGTTGCGGAATCACAAACAATGCATTTCTGTTGCTTTAAACATTTCTTGTTGCACAGCTCCGTTTCGCAGCTGTCGAAATGTTCGCCATCTAGTGACAATATTCCACTGTCATAAGTACAGCCCCGCACTATACGGTCCAAGTTATGGTATAGAAAGCATGTTTCACTTGCATGACCCAACAGTTGTTGCACGACGCATGAACTACTGGTTGTGATGTTACATGAGCCACTATTCACTTCGAAGAGATCCATCTTACAACCTCTTCCCTCAGCCGAGTCACACTTTGAGCACGTCAGCGTCGTCACGGCTGGCGAATCGTTGCATCCGTTGATTTCACAGTATTCCGAAAGAATATTCGGAATTCGATTAGTATCCGAGCTGCAACCCCTAAAGACTTCTATCTCATTCACAACATCAGTGTAGCAAAAGTCATTTTCAATGAAATAGAGGCATGGTCTTGGCTTTTCCGATGGGGCTGCTAAACAATTTACGCCGTTGCACTGATGACACTTCAGTCTGCCAGGGGGGCAGACGCCTTTATTGCAAAGGTTACCCTCACAATTCTTGTAATATTCCGGTCCTCTTGGAATATTGGTGCTGCAACCTCTATAAGTTATCGAATCAACTGCAAAGATTTCAAAACTTCATAGCTGTTTTTTTGTCGGAATGGCATTTTAACTCACCAATTGTCATAGCACATGAAAAAGCACTTTTGCACTCTTCATATGGAAGAGAACTGCCGTCCAAGCTCATCGCGCACTCTGGCAACGTCACAGAATCGCATTTGTAGCAAAGTATTGCTAAGCATCTTTCTAAAAAATGGGCGATATTAAATGTTTTATCATGTAGATATCACCGATTACTGTTTACTTACTATTAAACGTCAGCAGAATGACTAATAAAAGCTTCCAACATGCGAATTGCTGCAGCATAGTTTGTATGTTGTATCTCGGCCAGGGCTATAAATTACTGAACTACCTGTGGATATTGGCAATGTTTGGCTTTGATTTGACTCCTTATCTGGTCATTGGCTGCAATTGTTAGATAGCCGGGCAAGATAGACTAGAATGACATTTGGCGCATTGTTTGCAGTAACTTGAAAATTAAAATTATCGCCAACTGATAATTTGCTTCTTTAGGGTTTTTCATTGTTCTTTTGTTGCGAAATATTTTAGCAGATAAGAGAATAAAGACAGTACCTGTTTTCTAGGTTAAGTCTTATCTTTCAATTGTGCATCGTATATATGTCGAACCGATGATTTCTGGATTTATAATGGCAGTCTAATGTCGTTTTCCATTGGTTTCACTCGGGGATCCACTCATTCCGAAATCCAATCGAAAGAGAGAATCCACAAAAGTGGTGGTGAAATGCCAAAAAATAATCTACGGCTGCTGTTATGTAAAATACATCAATTACACTTGTGTGAGTGCTTCTTGAGTGGATTCTGACTTCAAATCGAGTAGCGAAATTCTCTTCTCAGAATCACCAGAGGAGTATTTTTTGTGCCAATAGAACGTTTTCAGAAGTGATTTTTCGATTCCGGACTCTCCCGGACGCTTCTTTTTGCCTAATGGAAAACGACATAACATTCCTACTCGTTTCGATAGAATTATCTATGTATCTAATGTCGTTTTCGATTTGGCTCAACAGATAGATCAATTTTTTTGAGAAAAAAATCAATTTTTTTTCTGATTGAGATTGCTTTTTATGTTCGATTTGCCAAAAAAATCAATCTTTTTTTTTTGATCTGACTCTCTTTAGAGAAATCTCTAAGTCTCTTTTCAGATTTCATTCATACTTTCACTAATTCCAATGTCTGTCATACACACAGCGGGCGTTTACAAATTGTTTTCGAGTTTGGAAACGATTCTTTATATTAAATTATTTCAAAATGCGTTGTTATAAATGTGTAAAAATCAATTGAAATGGATTTCCAGTGCGAGTGAAAAAAAATTTTTTTTTTTGCGCCCAACTGAATATACACAAGAATCAATAAAATTTGGCAGCAGAAATCTGAAATCTCAGATCAAAATCTAAAAAGCCAAATCGAAACGACATAACTCACATATAGCAAAAAACAGACAGCTCAACACTGTCAACATAAAACGGCGGCGTCTTTGTCAATGTCAAATAGAATACTCTTGAACATTTTTAAAGTGGACACAAACATTAAGGCCGTGTGTCATCTGCACTTATTTTCTGACAAATATATATGGGTGTTAAAAAGAGAAGTTCTTTAGAGTGGGGATTCAACCTTCAAGCAGATGCTCCCATAACTTCACTCTTTTAACCAGTTTAAATTCAGTTGTTTCCTTCTTCCTAAACACTGCAAGCTCCAAGAAAATGAAGAAGTCAATTATCCTGCAGAATAATTTATTACATTGCTTCAGATCTTCAGATTGACTTTTTTGACAGCTGAAAAATTCGTTTTTCACTACTATAGTGCCCGAAGAGTGTTTTAAAAATGTGAAAATTAAGGTATTATAATATTTTATATATTCTTCTTCTGGAACCTCGTAGGGACATTTGCAGAATCTTCCTTTTTATATCAGCGCCTCGAAGTATACTCAAATTTAGTTCCTCTGTGTGTGCTTTGCCGAATCGCTGGCGATTCTTCCCTCAACAGTCGGCAACCATTTAACACGAAACATGTTTCGCCAGAGGTTCTAATATTAACACATAGGAGAAGCTAAATTTTTTTCCGGCGGCAGAGTCGTGGAGTTTCTCTTTTAAAAATTCTGACATACTCATTGAGTTGAACAAATTGTTATTAATACTTCCTCAATTCGGGTGCATTGCCCTACACAAATTTCGAGTACCAAACAGACTAGTTGCTCTAAATAATGTAGTTCATTCCCACAGCCATTGAACTTAGCATTCACCAGCTTTATAGCAGCATTTCTAGACCAACGTTAAAGGTAATGAAAAATGTGTGCTTCTTCCCATGATTAACAATTTAGACTAACCACTGATATCGATTTTATTTTATGGAATATTCCTGTACCCGCCAGTAAAGAAGGGTGAACCATTTTAAACGGAAGTCGTAGCGATAGTTGAAGGTTCAAATTTTTAATAAGCATTTTGGACACAGGTATAACAATGACATAGCTCCCGTATTGACTTGATAAGAGGAATATTACAATTTTGAAGTGGAAGTGATTCTTATCTATCCATCGAAGTTCGCTTGTCTGCATAAATTAAAATTTTACACAATCCGTTTAGCTGACTATAGGTTTAGTTGGATTTGGTGCAGTGCCTTAGACGATCGAGTTTAAGCGAATTTTCAAAGTGAATCCGTTTCTGATAGTGATACGAACTTGAAACATGGACTGCTCCACGAAGTCGACACTCCTTGTTACAACTTGTATTTTTCTCCTGCTTAACATACTCGGCGCACAGGATAACGTTGGTAAGTATCTCAAGTGCTGGGCAGAATAATGAAGTTTCTTTACCTACGTGTACCTAATTTAATGTTAGACTGGTTCGAAAAGGATATTAGTTGTGAATAGCAGAAAAGAGGCCATTTTTTAAATCATTCGATTGGGTGAGTCGATATTTTTGCGCCTACAAGTATAAGCGAAGCGGCTGACTGCACTAAGCCCTCAGTCACTGCCACCACTTATCCAGCAACCCGCATTTCATTTATTTAAAATTCCCCGAAAGAAGAATATTTTATTCGCTGGCGAGTTCATCTGTAAGTCCCAGGCGATACATCTTCAGCATAAATTGGCAGACGTCATCGCGAAAGATGAAAATGCGAGCACCTAGAGGACGTTTATACGAATTAAGAAAGGAATGCATTATCTTCGACGGAAACACTCCCTTATTTTGTTTTAGTTTGCCATTTTATTGAATTCGACGAACTGCTCACCGATTGGAGTACGGAAAAGGAAAACATCAAACATCAAACAGCTGTGCAACTACTTTTATATTCCCAAAGGAAGTTAAAGACCATCTTATTGTTTCATTTCAGATGCCATTCAAATATGCGAGCTCTGTCAAGCTGATGGCTTTTTAGACTGTAACTTGACAGATAAGATTAACATATATATGATAATGAATTGCGACAAAGCCTGTACGCTAGGAATAGGTATTTATAGCTAGGGGCTCCCAAGTCTCATTTGATAATTGACCACAGTCTCTCCTCTAAAAAGACAAATCCTTCGCAAACTTCGACAACCTAACCATGGATAATATAAATAACGAACAGATTTGTGTGTTTAAGAATGAGTCTGGAGTGACCACCGAACATCCAATTTCACTCGTCACAGATCCAACCGAAGGGTATGAGGCACTTGATACCTCAACAGAAGGCACTTTTGAAGAACGCATAACGGCAGATGGCTCTTTGGACTACCAAAATGATGGGGCTGTTGAAAACCAACCACCATCCTTGAATAGAATGCCCTGGAAGGAGTGTTACCAATGCAACTCTCATGTTAACCCCAACTGTGCTCTATGGTCAAATGTGGACACAGTTCCTACAGCAATCTGCCCAGTTTCAAATGACAATTGCTTGACTCGAATAACAGCAGATGGCGACACTATACGCGACTGTTCGCGCTTAGATTTCAAGTGCGCAAATGACGAAAAGTGCTCGGTTTGTGCCAAGTCCTTGTGCAACGTTGGAGTGTTCCCGGAAGGCCGCCTGCGATGTATACAGTGCCAAGAGTGTGAAAACGATCAAGATCCCAGCTCCGCTTTACCATGTGCTAGATATGATGCTCACGAGGAGTGCTTCCTCTACGTCACTGCAAAGAGCAGGATGATCCGCGGCTGTGTATCCAACACCACCGAGATGGAACAGTGTCGTATGAATAAGCCGAAGTGCATCAGCTGCGGCGACAAAAACGGCTGTAACAGCATGCCCCTTACGAAGGACCCCGTTCTCTCGTGCAGCAAATGCAAATCCAAGGATAATCCAAGCTGTGCTTGGGCTCAGCCACCCAACGCAGTGGCAAAGTGCCAAAATAAAGTTCTCTACTACCTGCAAGAAACTTGTATGACCGAATTTGATCCTGTCACACAGGATGCTGTACGTGACTGTTCGTTTGATAATGGTGTATGCACGCCCGAGGATAACAATTGTCACACTTGCAGCGGCAATGGATGCAATCGTGGAAATCTCAAAGTCCAGCAGTGCGTTCAGTGCAACAGCGAACTACCAGATCAGATTAAGTGCGGACATCGAGCAGAAGGCATAACCCCGACCAACTGTCCGCAGGAGGTTCAGCTGTTTAATTCAAAGGGATGCTTTGTAATGACTAAGGGTACGTTTTTAGAATACTTTCATAACTGATATGAATTTTCATTATTAATTGTATGTGTTTTTCAAGGAAATATTACTATCAGGGGCTGTAAATTGAGCCTCAAGGAGGATGACTTGAAGTTCTGCCAGAAAGAAGGGAAGGCACGATGTTTGCTATGTGATGAAGACGGGTGCAACATCCAATTAATGCCATCCAGAGGCTGGAGGAATGTACCACTTTATTTGTTTGCTCTAGTTGGCGGCTTATTTGTGACTATTTAGATGTCTTTCATGTCTGTCCTTCATTAAAGTAAAGTATTATCATTTATAAACTTTTCAGTCTACTAAAGCAGAGAGCGCGTTTTAATTATTTTAATTATTGGCTTTATTTGGGTGAATCTCTAAGCAAATGTAAGCAATTGGACATTGGATATCCACGCTAAGCGTTCGACACTAGAAAATATAATTTAAGGCTTCAAACTATTTTATTCTGACTTTTAAAAGTTCTCTTCACTTCTTCTCTCACTCGCAATGATAAATCGTTTTTTTTTTTTTCTTTATTTCTCAACCTATCGAGAAGTTTTCCTTTGAGGGAAATTTAAAAATTTGCACTGGAGCACTTTTTGATTTGCGCCAGCGTTAGCACCTCCAATCCGTACAGTCATGGGAGCATTTCGTTGGCTTACAAGGAAAACTGACTACTGCAAAAACCTAGTTCGTGGGAAAACGCAAAACAAGTTTTTTGTTTCCTGAATTTCTTGTGCATAAAGGCAGAAGTCGACCAAAAATGTTAAATGCTTTGCATATTTCTAGGAAAAATATCAGAAAGGCAGTTTTGGCAGAATTTTCTACATGGTTTCTACAGGGTCCGCCAAATAACTTTTTTTTTTTGAAAATGCTATAAAAAAAAACTACTGAATATTTTCTCAAATTTCTTTTTTTATTTAAAAGTACAATCCTTCCGGTTAATAATGGAAAATAATTTCATTCAAATGGCTGCCTCGGCTGGCCATGCAGTAGCCTACACGATCGGTTCAATTTTTAAGCACATTATCGAGGCACATGTGACATAATTTTCCGCGCATTGGACACATGTTACCGATCGGCTATTCTTGAACGCATCTGTCATAACAAAAGCAAAGGTTGGCGCATACCTAAATTATGAAGCAAATGACACTGCTTGACCACTTGTGTTACATTTTTGAGCCGTTTTAGATTTTTTGGTTTAACGTATCACATGGCAGCACCAAAATGATACTATATTAGGTACTGTAACCCACAAAGTTATCAACAGCGTTGTGTTGTGCGCACATTGTCCCTCCGTCCATAGCCCTCATATTTCGTTTTGTGACTAATTCATTTTATAACGAATTTTTACCGTTTAAAAGTCAATCATCCAATAAAACAATGACTGATCAACAAAATGGTGAGAAGAAACAACGATTTTTGAATAATGTTTTTGAGTGTGCTTCGCATTTAATTGAAAAGTTATTTCCATTTCGTTGCAGATATAAGTACTTTGAGAAATATAGATTTAAGCAATTTATATAATGAATTAAATTCTAATGTACTTGAATGTGATATTCTTGACAATCATAAGTATTTATTGATCAGAAATATGATTGAAATATACGCTAAAGTGTTATTACATCATATTTCTAAAATTATTAATGAAAAACAACATAAAAAACTAATTCGCAATAAATACATGAAAATTGTGCAATTTATGGGACAATGAAAAACGATTTTTTATTCAAATTTTGTTGGTTACATCTATTAATAATTATTTAAACTAGCACAATTACGAGATGACATCTACTGTAAACAATGCCGCAACAATTTGAATTTCAACTGTTTCACTTGGCAAATCCACTCACGCCCAATAGGTGGCTCTAGCATTCTATGGAGAAATCCAAGATGGTTGTCATTTCGTTTCACTTATTTTTCGCATAGAACCACGAGCGCTAGTTATGTTGGCGTCATTTTCTGGGCAGAGATTGGCCGCATTCAAGAATCTAGTCATCTTAAGTCGACTAGATTGGTCTGGATAAGATGTAACCTGAACGCAAAAACTAGATTGGTCGGGAACGTCACGTTTTCTACGTCAGCCACATATGAGAACTGTCAACTTAGTACTCAGTCACGAATTTCTCGACTAGATTCGTCGGCTACCCCTCCATAAACGTCAACTGAAACATCTGCTCTCACGACCGATTTCCCCCAATCAGAGCCGAGTTTCATCTAGTGAGAGAGCTGTCAGACTTACTAAACTAGATACTTGAACGTCCCCATTGTATGAAAGTGACATTTCACTAGCAGTCCATACATAATAAGTCAATGGTCGGAACCAAAGTTGTCTAGTAGCAGTCCATATATAATAAGTCAATGGGCAGAACCCTCTGTGTCATTTTAGGGGCTTCCCCCTATTCTTTGAACCAGTTTAATGTTCTATTGAAGCGTAACCAAAATGTCGATGCTTTGTTGTACCCCTGCCAATCTAAGGTATGTTCTTTCGAATGGATTCAGCTTTACCAAGAATTTGTACATAACGATCGGAATTTTTAAGGTGGCCTTAATTTGAAATCTAAGACTTCATCATCCAAGAATGCACAAAAAATATATAGACACAGCGAAGTGAGCCTAGGTAATTAAATTCAACAGGATTGTTAAGCAAAAGCAAAATCTCTTTTAAGTTTCATTGAATAGGTACTGAAATTCTGAAATTTAGCAGCAGAAACTGATGTGCTTACTAGAAAATGGCATTTGCTTTTGGGCAGAAAGGTAGTAACTCATCAATCATGTAACAAAACTGTATATAATAATTTTAATGAGCTGAAATAAAAAACACGAGTAAATAAAAATAAACTTTATTTTAAAACTGTAGCCACTCTTATAGGAACCTCGAAACTAACAAGGCGAATGCTAAAATACCACTTGCCAAGCCAAGGCTTTGTGGCGAACTGTTTGGGGGATCTTCCTTGTTGCAATTGCTTTCCTCGCAAATACTACATTTTTTATATTTGGTTTCCTTGCAATTGGCTAGTGTTTTGCTGTCTGCATCTACTAAACAGCTTCTGATAATGATGTCATCTGGAAAACAAGGTAAACAAAGCATTACTAAATGATGGAGGCAAATAGATTATTCAGTAAGGAACTCACTCCATTGCTCGGTGTAGCATCCCTTAGTGTCTGGCTGCACTGGATTTCTACAACTTTCATACTTATAATTTTCACCTTCTAATTTCTTTGCGCAGCTTGGATTATCATCACTACGACACTTGTAGCAGGTGAAGTTCATTGTGTCCATCTTGTTGCAGGCACTGGTATTGCATGTCTTGCATGTAGAAGATTCCGAAATACAATCCAAGGTCGTTGGTGCATCGTGTATGCAACCACGGGCAGTCTTATTATCGCTCACTTTATTGGTATAGCAACCTTCAGTTTGCCAATATTCAATTGCGTTGGGACAATTCTTGGCATCTGTATCTGCATGACCCCAGGCACATAGGTCATCACTTTCTGCACATTGAATACATGTGACCGATTGGACTTTCTTATATCCGAAATTATTGCAATTGTCAGCGTTGCATTGGGAACATTTGCTTGCAACTTCTTTACACTTATTGAAAGTCGTTGTATCGGAGGTGCATCCCCGGTTCACAGCTGTCTCAGATGTTCCATACATATAGCACTGATCATTTGTGTCGTACAGAGTGCACGGCACGGATGCAATACCATTTGCACTGGGGTTGCCACACTTGGGATCCGAGTCGGTGCATTGGTAGCATTGACGACGATCCTTCGGATAGATATCCTTGTTACAACCGGACGTCTCACAGGTTTCGCATTTTTTCTCTGTCGCACAGGCATCAGTTGTATTTGCGCATCGTCGCTCGATGTTTTTGTCTTCTTTGATTTGCATTAGGCACTTTGTGATTCCATTGAGACAAATTTCGTTTAAAATTGCATTCGCATCTGACCACGTGGAACATTTGGCATCAGTTGATGAGTCGCAACTCTTACATGTGAATATATCCTTTTTGCCGTTGCAGTTTTTGTCTTTGATGTCACACTTTAAGCAGTTTACGTTATCGCATATGGTTGTGGAGTTGACACAGCCTCGCTGGACTTTTCCATTATTTTCTGAAATATATGGAACAAACGTATAGAAAATATTAAAAAAAAACTCGGATGGAGAAATGGCATTGGCTGTTGGAAATTTTCAAACACTTTCTATGGCTACAGAGACTGCACAGCAAAAGTATTTTTGGGAATCAACAATCACTTCCTTAATGATACAGTTCAGAAACATGAAAATAAAAAAAAATAAAAGCCGACACAAAAGCCAAACGTGGATTTTGTGCGAACTTTATTAATGATCCACAAAAAAATAAGGCCCATGCAAAATGTCTTTTAGATAGTTGATCTCCATTGTTGCTTTGAATAGGAAGTTTCAGTCAGTAAATCCATTTAATCAGACTGCAACAGCCACACAATTGCAGTAACTCATATGCTTCAGTCATGACATCATGGTTTATCATCTCTTAAACTACAGATAACAATATGGATAATTCAATTAACAAACAAAGCACCACACGCTCTCTTTGCTCAACGTTCTCTCGATCATAACCCTTACGCAGCAGCTTCTGTGACAAATTCCACATTTTTTTTTTACAATTTTTGGTACTTTTGCTTATAACAACTAGCCAACTAGCTTATCGCTTTAAAGACTTTAATCCATAAAACAATGAGTACGCGACAAAATGGCGACAGGAAACATCGACTTGTGAATAGCTGTTAAGAATGTGTAGGTACATATTTCGCATTCATCTAAATTTAGGTTAGCTCGACATGCCGTTTGTGTTATAAAACCAATTATCAACATTTGCAGCGATCATTAAGGTGAGTATAGCAATGTATAAACTTTTATATTTTCTAAGCAAAATAATTGAGCGGAAAAGATCGATATCCATGGCAGGTAAACTAAATATAAGACCATCGAAGTGATTTACAAAAGATTGATGCAGATAGTTAATAATTGATTGCTTACTCTGACGAAATTATTATTTTTTTTTTGACAAAAGAGATAGGGTTCGTATCCGAATATTACGCAGTCTGCTTATTATAGGCAAGTAGCAACAATCTAAACTTCCCCAGCTGTCAAATGTGGTGAAATAAGCTCTGCCTTACAAGGTATAACGTATGCTTAATCAATTTCATTCAAGAGCACAATAAACTTTAAAGTGTTTGATTAAACAAACCTCTTAAAGTATCGGCAGAGTTACATTTATGGGTTTTTACTTACCAACTAGTGTAAAGCATTGTGTTGCATCTTCATTTGGGCAATCCGTAAGTTCTATGCTGTCAGGATCACTCGTGCACTTATCGTCAGTACTGTCACACTGTTTGCATTGTCCTAAAAAAATAAACATAGAAGAAGAAAATTGATTTTGAGTGGCAGGTTCTTTGTTTTTGTTTTTTTTTTCACATAAATATACCAACTGCAGCTGCACTACTGATGCTTAAAACTAATCCTAAAAGAAATAACTGCCATCCTATCGACATGGTTGTAGCGAGTGTAGGTACTAAACACTTAAATTTCTATTTTTATTTTTAGCTAGTCGTCTCTAAACTAATTTGCCAGTCCGTTTCCGCACAGATGTAGGTAACTTACTGAAATCAAAACGCGCAATGCATCTCTCAGTAACTCTGTTCAGTTGGAATATAAAGTATAATAAACAATTTTATCGATAGCTGATATCTATAATAATTGGTTGAGCACATTTGAACGAACACGAAAATGTGCTTCAATGGGAAGTGTCAAAATACGCAGAGACGTATTCTATGCGTAGAAGACGATAGGTGAAACCGAGAGAGAAAATACTGAGACCACCAACTTCGGCCGATTTCCCGTTACTTGCCTTCAAGCTATATTTTTATGGGGTGGCAAACGCTAAGTGCGTTAGTATTGTTACATAGAAATTCGTATTGACGATTGTCACGTAAGTTCAAAAATTCCGGCTCACCAACACACTCGCACCTTGCATATGCCACTTCCGCTGTGGGCAAAGCTGGTGACAGCGTTCATAAAATTTTGTCCGTTAAATTTGAAATTATTTATATACGTGTGGATAGTATTTTTTTTAGGAATATGTGTACAATTGCTTTAAATATTTATGAAAAATTGTCAATGCAGAATGGTTGCATGAAAATAAAAACATTTTGAGCAAGTTTTCTTCAATTATTAAAGAAAAATTCACACAATAAATCGATCTAAATGATATCGAAAAGAGGTAACACAGCCATATTTGTCCTAAAATGTTCTAGTATATAAAACATATATTTTAGACAATTTTACTAACCAACTAAATCAAATTATTCGCCTTTTAACAATTTATAATAACTAACCAAGGGCATTCAGTAATAAAAAAATGTGGAATTCCCGAACTCATTAACATTTCCCCACGGTTGCCGCGGTTGGCAGCATTTATTTTTGTAGTTTTTGTGTGTTTTTGCATGTCACACTGATTCTTTTTTGACATAACACCGATAGGAATACAAAATGGCGAATTTGAAATAAAATTGAGGGGCCCAGCGGCAAGAGGATTGTGAGTTGGGGGTCTCAGTATGGTTTCTGAATGATTGGTTACATTGGGTTGGATAAGAAACTAAAGGGCCCAGCCCATAGAATTCGTCGTACCCGTTGTGTCGACGGATTCGACGGAACTAGCATTCCCATAGAATCCGTCGCATACGGTGACAGCCAGTGGTTTAAGTACTCAGTCCTAATATTTCCCACGAAACGTAATAATATCTCCCTATTCACCGTACTCAAATTGCATTTAAATTATTACATTGAAAGGTACTTTTTGTGATTAATTCTTTCTTTTAAAAGTAAAATTTATATTTTACCGAAATATAATCACATGAAATTATCTTTTTTAAAAAAATCGCAGCTTGTTAATATTTATTTATAATGATTACCTTTTTGTACTACAAAATTTTGATATAAGAAAATTTGATTTAGGTACATAAGCTCTTTTTATGTATAATCAGTGTATTAATAGTCGTGGTGAAATGCAGATATCAATTTTGATGAAATTTCAGCAAAAATTTAGTATTTTTTGCAGCTTTTTATTTTTTCCCATGGAAGGCTTTTCAGAAATCGAAATTCCCACAAAAAGGAAGAAATCCCACCATATAAGAATACTGTCGACAGCCAATGACAGTTTCTCATGCTCTCAATATTTCCACCAACGAAAGTATGTACTGCCTCTCTCGCAGTGCCAACTTTCAACGGATGCGACGGACAGAAAAGTAGAAAGTAAACCTACTTTACCCGTCGCATCCGGCACGTGCGCTGCTTCTGGGTCACATCTCACCTTCCATAAGCTACTGTGTATTCTAAAAACTTGTCAGTCGAAAACGTTGCCGCAACGGACGCGACGGATTCTATGGGTTGGGCCCTTAACTCTGCGCATTACATGCGACATAATTTTTTTTTAATTTCTCATTTAATTTATTAGTTTCGTTCAAAATTTCGTGCTTGGGATAATATTCGAATCGAATCTAACTACGTGAGCCGCTCTTCGAACTTATCGGCTAATTTTCGAAGATGCCTTCTGTTGGTTATGAAAATTCATGCGTTGATTAATAAGGCCGATCTAAACGAAATGGTGTTTTCACTATTTTTGTTGATTACTGCTCCAATTAGATTCCCCATTCTGTATTCTCTCAAGTTAAACAGCTTCGAGTGGTGTCTTTTATCGTTTCCTTTGATAAGATTACAGCCGAACTCGAATGATAAGATAAACGTAGCTATACCATAAGCCTACGATGGCAATCTATTGCATTTACTGCTACACAAAATTATAAGAGACAGCTGGAAATTGTTATTTTTGTTAAAATATGATTAATACATTCAATTCTACGCGATTTCACTGCCAATTCAGTAATCAATGGGGTTAGGGAAGAACGGCGAACTACGTAATCTGGTTGTTAGACATGTTGTACGAAAGTTTCTAAATTGTATAGATAGGTGGGGGTATGGACTTTGACTAGATATGTAGGTATGATTCGAGTTTTTAAAGGTCAGCTCAGAGAAAGTCGCCAATGTGTAGCAATAGCGCATTTTATCTCTCTGATTCACTTGCTTTTCGCACTGTGGGACTCCCATAATAGCAAATTTGATTTTTTCAATAACTTTTAGTGCTCATCATATCAGCAATGCACATTTCCGAAAACACAAACGTAGGTAGACAACTAGCCAAAGAAAAAAACATCAACTTATTATGTGCTAGAAAGTACAGTACAACTTTAAAAGTTAAATAGCATTTCTACTCTTGAAACATAAAAACCTGTACTTTTCTGTTTTTTCTATGCAACTTAGAATCTCAGCATAGTCTAATAATGTCTATGCAACTTCCCCATTGCTAATTCCAATAAGCTTTTGTAAGATATAATTTACCTTCTTGAATACATAAATTACAGCTTTGCTTATGTAATATATTCTGCCTTTAAATATGAATTCTTTGAAGTTATAAGTTTATTATAAACTTGGAATTACTAGTTACTTGCAATAAACTAAACTATTACTATATAATTTTGTAGCCGGATATTTTTATGCTTCAAGGTTGAAGTAGGAACGTCTTTTTATATTACTAAATACCTCAAGAGCTTTGTAAAATTTCGATGGCACTAGTAGATCGTATAGCTTGTAGAGCTTGTAGAATAAACAATTTCTTTCTATTGTATCAAAAACCGCTTTAAAGTCTACAAAAAAAAAACAGTGTGACTATTCTCCCAAAAATTCTTCTCTATTGTAATTTTGTTTAGGTTGGATAAATAAATTACAAAAAATGCCTACTTGAGAGAAACAAAGTCCAATTGAGGCACCTGCAAAGTTCTTTACTATGACAGATGCTCCAATTATTCAGAATTAAGAGCGACTGAAATCTGTGAGAATTTCAGATAAAGTTCTTGTTTATTTTGCTAATAGTTACAATAACAATGATTTATTCAAGTGGGTCTATGGAATAGTCTTAAAGTGTCTATCGCTCGATAGCCATCTAGTTGAAAATGTGATAAATTCAAATTAATCCTCCTAAAAGTATGCCTCAGAAACTGTCAGTAACTTCCTTTTGCAATAATCAGACAAGAGGTTCAAGGTTTTCTGATAGCTAGGTATTTTGTTAGCCATTTTTCTTATCACCGGCCAAATAAGCCTTAAGAAGAATTGGTCTTAGCCGATTGCATTGTTTACGTTCAACCACCTATTCTCTGTATAATGGGATTAATGAATCAGGTGGTGGTATTGGTTTGCTAAATAATTGCGAACATTTTGTATAAGAAAACTAATGAGGTTATCTTTATTCACAGTGGGCCTTACCAATAAAAATTTTTAATTTTTATTTTTTTTTATTTTAGTAGTTCACAGTGGTTATTTTCCATACAAATTTCGCAATTGTGAGCTTCCGTAAATTTAAAGGCGAGACAAAAATTGTTATTAGTGCGGCGCGGCGCAGTGGAAATATACTTAATCATTTCTACTGGAATTGATTTGCATTTACAAAGTGTATATAATTTGAAAAAAAAAAAACTGTTGAAGTTTCAGGAAAAAAAATTGTTTCGACTCTGTAATGCTTAGATCTTCAAATACTACTTCTTAGTTATACATATTATAAGTTTTGTTTGTAAAATGTGAAAGATGTGGATACTTTTAATTTTTGTGTGTCATGAGGTGAAATTTGTGTCACTTTCCTGAAGCACTCTCTGTTCTAAAAATTGTACAATCATTGGAACTAACTTTTAGTTCGAAGAGTCAAATTTGAATTTCAAAATCCGAACTAACAAAAGTACGAGTATTAGAATTGTAATAATTGAAATTTGTACACCTTTCATTATTGTCTTTTTGTAAATGCAATTACTTTAGTCTTATTGACGCACTTAAGTATCGAGTGTTTTACGACAGAACGAGATAAAGAGGGTAGTGCTTTATGGTTTAGATGTTGGCCAGAGCACTTATCGAAAACGAAGAACTAGCACTAGCTGTAAATCACAGAGCTAAAACTTCTGGAAACCACAGTTGGGATATATCGCGCTAAGCAAAAACTTCTCGCAGTACAAATAAAATTTCATCATCGGGAGACGATATAGATCTCAATTCGGAATACGAAATGAGATTTCAAACATTTCAAATGTTGGTTTTAATTGTCGGGCTATTGGCAGCAGAAGGTAAGTTTTGGGGTACATTTTTTAAATTGATTGGCATTGTGGGACATTGAAGAAACGAGTGGATACGTGAAAATGTAAAACAAATTAGACTATGACTACATTGGCAAAATCATCATAAGCTAAAATTATGTGCATTCAACTTGGAAGTGTGTGTGCTTATTCCATCTTCAGATTTTTGAGAAAAAACTTCAAACTTAGCGAACAAAAATCAAATATTGTCAATAGCTCAGGAGTACCTCTGCGTTATCAGGAAATAACGGAAATCGACAAGTTCTTTGCAACTATTTGCTTTTAGTAGTGTTCTTGTGAATAAAAGGTGTACAACACATAACCAAATTACCAAGTAGTCAATATTTACTCAAAGACGAACATGTGGAATTTCACAACTAAATCGAAAGGCTGTTTCGAAGAATTCGAATTCTATGTCTAGGAAAATTTGCTACCTTTAATGAGGACTCCTTGGAAATGTGTGTGTCAAGTCCTTATGAAAGGCAAGCGTAATGGTGGCAACATCAAACATTCGATATCTGTCTTTTTTTATTTGAAAGACTAGTTAAAAACTTATAGTTTATACATAGAATGAATACAGTGAATTTCAAATAAATACATATGTGTCCGATTGTCGTCTAATCTTTTTTAGCTTTAACTGACAATTTGTTTGATTGATCTGAGAATTAAAATATCTCAACCTTGGGTATACATTTGAAAAATTCAAATTAATTGAACGGATGTAGCTTATCGCCAATGGCGGATAAGAATTTTGGGAAACACGGTTGCAATTTATAGTTAGATAAGTGACCCCCCGAATTTAGGTGATAGCTAATAATTTTGTAGAGCATAGCGTTTACTGTGATCGGAATGCGGTGTGGGCTTTTTAGTAGGTAGTCCGCATCTTGATATGTCACTTTCACTGTCTAAGAATTTAAAGCAAATTTGTTGCATTAGAAAAGTCCGTGTTTTTTGCTGATAAGTTCGTGATGCCTGATGTAGGGCATTTATTGTAGTTATTCATTTGCAATTATTGTAAAAAGCGACATCCGAATTAATTCCGAGTAGTGTAAGCAGCGTGCCGACAATTTTATTCGAGAGTTGCGCTAGGGCAAAAGTGTCATTAATTTGTTCAGGGTTTCGAAACGTTGTTAGCTCTGAGTACCACTCAACTTGGCCCTGTAGAATATCGAGCCCCCGGATGCAATCGGGTAGTGGGAGGTAGACAAATAATGCTCGAAGGGAAAGATTGCACTTCAATATTCCTCCGGATAGGCTTATATTGGTCCTCCGCATACTAACCTCGATTGAATAATCCAAGTATTAAGTTTTGGCAACAATACATCATTATTCAGGCGCCCACAGTCTGAAAATGCGTCAATTTTAATCAGCAAGTGGCTAACTCCACTTTATGATCCTGTTTTTGTGCAACTGCAACCGTAGACGTCCAATGGCTTTATCTTGTGACACCTTTGTGTCGATTCAGCAAATATATTTTGGCTATCTACTGACCTTTTAAGACTTATCGGTTACCTTGCTTGTTATTTCTAACAATGAAAATGCCAAACCAGTGTCTGAAAAAGAATTTGCTATCGTGCTAGATGTATCGATCAGATTGAATAGTATTATAATTCAATTAGCCTAATCTTATCTGCACTTCTTTGTTCAATCATTTCAAAGGCAAGCCACTTGAAGATAGTCCAAACTAGTGGACATTAAACCCTATCAATTGACATTATGAATGGTCAATAATACTAGAGAGACATTCTTAACGCGCTTATGGACTTAATTTTGTGAAACGGTGGGATTGCACCCACATTTTTCTAATTGCTAATGGCGGTACTAAATTTGTCATATGGCAGGTACTTCAATCCTGTGACCACAATACCGATAACAACCGATTTGAGTAGTAGCATTTTTCTTATCGGTTTCGGTCACTGGTGGGTTTCAATTCATTGATTCCTCGTCGATTAAATTTGTTTAGTTGATCAGACAGAATACGTCGGTCGTTTAGTCTAAGTACTTCGGTCCAATTCGTAGTAAGATTTTACTGTGCAAGTAATTTTGATAAAATTTCGATTTCGTCCTAATCGCATCGTAAATATGCGACTTTTAATAGTAAGCTTTGCAGCGATGTTCCTAGTGGCTAAAGGTGAGATTTACGCGCTGACTACAAAGCAAATTTGTGTCCTTTGGCTGAGCAAAATTTGAACTAGGGGGGAAAAAATGTTTGCAATTGTCCTTTTGCGTCAGTGCCATTCATTAGACAGTGAAAATACAGTTTTAAGTGTGAGCTAAAATTTAAAACTAGCAGATATGCAAATGTTGTATCACTGCCGACTAAAACGAACATCAATGTGAAGTGGCTATATACTAAGATTGAGCAGCCAAATTGTGCATATATGTCTATCGCTGTAGAAATAATTCAGTCATTTTATGATTACTTTTATCGAGTACTTGGTCTTAGTTCATCAATAATTTTGCAGAATGATTAATTTAACTGTTGTGGAAATGTTGGGACTCTCTTAGGCTGAATATTTCGCTCTGATTTCAGATATCGACAAAAAATGTTTTTGTCTTTGAAGGTTTTACTATTGACGTTATTTTTGTTAAAGCTAAATCTATTGACAGCATTAATTTTTGATAATGAATTCAAAATCCAATCTCTCCTCTTTATTTTTAGCACAATCGGACGGAATTTATTGCTACGTTTGCGATGACTGTAGTGATTCATTTGAGGAAAGCCATTTGGAGTGGTGTTCCTCAGATCCAGAGCCAACAACAATTGAACCCACGGAGGAACCACCTACAGAACCTACAACAGAGGTCGTAACTGAGCCGACTACAGAACCAACTACGGAGCCCACAACAGAACCAACTACAGAACCTACAACACAGGTCGTAACTGAGCCGACTACTGAGCCTACTACAGATCCCACAATAGAGCCAACTACAGAGGTCGTAACTGAGCCAACTACAGAACCAACTACGCAGCCCACAACAGAACCAACTACAGAACCTACAACACAGGTCGTAACTGAGCCGACTACTGAACCTACTACAGATCCCACAACAGAACCAACTACAGAGCCTACGACAGAACCAACTACGGAACCTACAACAGAACCAACTACAGAACCTACAACACAAGTCGTAACTGAGCCGCCTACTGAGCCTACTACAGATCCCACAACAGAGCCAACCACAGAAGTCGTAACTGAGGCAACTACAGAACCAACTACGGAGCCCACAACAGAACCAACTACAGAACCTACAACAGAGGTCGTAACTGATCCGACTACTGAACCTACTACAGATCCCACAACAGAGCCAACTACAGAGGTCGTAACTGAGCCGACTACAGAACCAACTACGGAGCCCACAACAGAACCAACTACAGAACCTACAACACAGGTCGTAACTGAGCCGACTACTGAGCCTACTACAGATCCCACAACAGAGCCAACTACAGAGGTCGTAACTGAGCCAACTACAGAACCAACTACGCAGCCCACAACAGAACTAACTACAGAACCTACAACACAGGTCGTAACTGAGCCGACTACTGAACCTACTACAGATCCCACAACAGAACCAACTACAGAGCCTACGACAGAACCAACTACGGAACCTACAATAGAACCAACTACAGAACCTACAACACAAGTCGTAACTGAGCCGCCTACTGAGCCTACTACAGATCCCACAACAGAGCCAACCACAGAAGTCGTAACTGAGGCAACTACAGAACCAACTACGGAGCCCACAACAGAACCAACTACAGAACCTACAACAGAGGTCGTAACTGATCCGACTACTGAACCTACTACAGATCCCACAACAGAGCCAACTACAGAGGTCGTAACTGAGCCGACTACAGAACCAACTACGGAGCCCACAACAGAACCAACTACAGAACCTACAACACAGGTCGTAACTGAGCCGACTACTGAGCCTACTACAGATCCCACAACAGAGCCAACTACAGAGGTCGTAACTGAGCCAACTACAGAACCAACTACGCAGCCCACAACAGAACTAACTACAGAACCTACAACACAGGTCGTAACTGAGCCGACTACTGAACCTACTACAGATCCCACAACAGAACCAACTACAGAGCCTACGACAGAACCAACTACGGAACCTACAACAGAACCAACTACAGAACCTACAACACAAGTCGTAACTGAGCCGCCTACTGAGCCTACTACAGATCCCACAACAGAGCCAACCACAGAAGTCGTAACTGAGGCAACTACAGAACCAACTACGGAGCCCACAACAGAACCAACTACAGAACCTACAACAGAGGTCGTAACTGATCCGACTACTGAACCTACTACAGATCCCACAACAGAGCCAACTACAGAGGTCGTAACTGAGCCGACTACAGAACCAACTACGGAGCCCACAACAGAACCAACTACAGAACCTACAACACAGGTCGTAACTGAGCCGACTACTGAGCCTACTACAGATCCCACAACAGAGCCAACTACAGAGGTCGTAACTGAGCCAACTACAGAACCAACTACGCAGCCCACAACAGAACTAACTACAGAACCTACAACACAGGTCGTAACTGAGCCGACTACTGAGCCTACTACAGATCCCACAACAGAGCCAACCACAGAAGTCGTAACTGAGGCAACTACAGAACCAACTACGGAGCCCACAACAGAACCAACTATAGAACCAACAACAGAGGTCGTAACTGATCCGACTACTGAACCTACTTCAGATCCCACAACAGAACCAACTACAGAGCCTACGACAGAGGTCGTAACTGAGACTACTACAGAGCCTTCAACCGAGATCGCGACTGACCCTACTACAGACCCAACCACAGAGACTACTACAGAACCTACAACACAGGTCGTAACTGAGCCAACTACAGAACCAACTACGGAGCCCACAACAGAACCAACTACAGATCCCACAAAAGAACCAACTACGGAGCCTACGACAGAGGTCGTAACTGAGCCGACTACAGAGCCTTCAACAGAGATCGCAACTGACCCAACTACAGAACCAACTACGGAGCCCACAACAGAACCAACTACAGAACCTACAACACAGGTCGTACCTGAACCGACTACTGAACCTACTTCAGATCCCACAACAGCACCAACTTCAGAGCCTACGACAGAGGTCGTAACTGACCCAACTACAGAGCCAACTACGGAGCCCACAACAGAACCCACTACGGAACCTACAACAGAACCAACTACAGAGCCTACGACAGAGGTCGTAACTGAGCCGGCTACAGAGCCTCCAACAGAGATCGCAACTGACCCAACTACAAAACCAACTACGGAGCCCACAACAGAACCAACTACAGAACCTACAACACAGGTCGTACCTGAACCGACTACTGAACCTACTTCAGATCCCACAACAGAAACAACTACAGAGCCTACGACAGAGGTCGTAACTGAGACAACTACAGAACTTTCAACCGAGATCGCGACTGACCCTACTACAGACCCAACCACAGAGCCTACTACAGAGCCAACTACAGAGGTCGTAACTGAGCCGACTACAGAGCCTTCAACCGAGATCGCGACTGACCCAACTACAGACCCAACTGCAGAGCCTACAACAGAGCCAACTACAGAGGTCGTAAGTGAGACAACTACAGAGCCTTCAACCGAGATCGCAACTGACCCAACTACAGAACCAACTACGGAGCCTACAACAGAGCCAAATACAGAGGTCGTAACTGAGACAACTACAGAGCCTGCAACCGAGCTCGCGACTGACCCTACTACAGACCCAACCACAGACCCAACTACAGATCCCACAACAGAACCAACTACAGAGCCTACGACAGAGGTCGTAACTGAGCCGACTACAGAGCCAGCTACAGAGCCTTCAACAGAACCAACTACAGATCCCACAACAAAACCAACTACGGAGCCTACGACAGAGGTCGTAACTGAGACAACTACAGAACTTTCAACCGAGATCGCGACTGACCCTACTACAGACCCAACCACAGAGCCTACTACAGAGCCAACTACAGAGGTCGTAACTGAGCCGACTACAGAGCCTTCAACCGAGATCGCAACTGACCCAACTACAGAACCTACTACGGAGCCTACGACCGAAGTCGTAAAAGCAGTTCCTACTGCTGACCGTGCAGCTGCAACTACATCTGCGTTTATACAAAAGAAGCTAGTCTCTCGGTCCGTAAATGTTCTTCTACGTAATTATCGATCACGACAACTTCGAGCAGTCAATGAGGATTCAAATCATTGCTACGCCGTGACAAGAAAAGGTAACTCGTTGACTCGTTGTCCCAAACTTACAAATCCTTCATTTTTAAATGCTCTTAATTTTTTTAGATGGCGATGGCAAAACTAAACGCACACTTGGATGTATACGTGTACCTGTGGAGAAAGGCGCTTGCGAGTTACTGCAGAGCCAATATGAAAATATCGAAAAATGTATAATTTGTACAACCGACAAGTGCAACAAGGGCACTCTCATTGAAATCACCACGCTCCTCATTACTGCGGGTTTCCTTATTACCACATTTGTATAAAAATAAATATCTAGGATGTGAGCTGTAAATTTATAAAGAAGGACGATATTAATGCGACTATTTTTCTACTTATTAATCGAAAGAACCAACTTGTATATTATTTTTAAAAAAACTTTTGAAGTCTGCCTCCCATTCGGCATCAAATTCGTCCCAAAACGTTATCTCACTCAAACTAATTGTTATGGAGAATGGTGCTAAATATGGGCTAAATATTCTATATGTTTCTATAAACTGCTATACATGAGAGTAGGTGTTGAGACCTTCAATAAAAAAATTCCTTTTGAATTGAATATTTTAAATATTCTTATCCTATTTATTTACAGATTTAACTCTTTTATTTGAAAATGGAGCCCATCAGTATGCAAATTATCAGTGCTAGCATTGAATACTTTAAAGCACTGCAACTGTTGCATCTGTCAAATGAGCACAGCCTACAGTTTTTAGCAGAGCAACCAAATTCGTCTTTGAGTACGGTACATCCACTCCTATTGACTGGGACTTTTACGCAGCCTCTTCTCTTTTTGTTCTTGTTGTTTTCTGGAAAAGACTAATTGGATATAACCGCTGAAAAGGGAAGTTAAAATATTTTACCTACCAACTATGTCTATGCTATAACAGTGGAAACTAAATACGGGCCGATGCAATAGAACCGAATTGTAGCTATAAGCTATTTCCAAGCCATTGACAACATTTCCGGTTGATTGTTCTGGTTGCAAACTTGATTCGTCTACAGTTTGTTCTGTTGGTTCTGATGTCGTTGGGGATGTCACTTCAGTTGTTGTTGCATCTTCTGCGGATCCTGTGTCGCTAGTTTCTAATATTTCTGTAGTAGTACTTGGCCTTATACTTGAAGTTAGGGGCGGTGAAGTACTCGTAGTATGTATCGGTGCAGGAGTTGGTATCGGTGAATGTGTAGGCATTGCTGAAGATGCTTCCGTTACAAGCGTAGTTTGTTTGGTTGTTGTACTAGAAGTACTACTTATTGTTATTTGAGGGCATGATTGTAGTAAACAGTCATCGTAGACGTCGCAGTCGTCACACACATAACACTGGATTACATTGAAGTGACCTAAACAACCAACAAAAAAAAAGAACTTGTTTAGTAAACATTTTTTGAGAGAAAAGGCTCGAACTCCTGAACTATGATCTTAAATAGAGGGAGGTCCCGAACCAAATATATCGCGTATAAAAAACATCTTCCAATCAGTAGCTAATCCTCTGTGAAGAAGGACAGTCATGCAGAGAATCAGTGGGCCAACTTCCTCGTTGTATTTATCATTACCAATTGTTAAAAATCCATCCATGCTCTACCTATGCATTTGATGCAAGGCAGTTTCGAGTTCAACTCGGAAGGCTACCGAGCGGAACAGGACTACCTTATAAAACACTTTTAGAGCTACGGCAAAATCGCAGTTTATAATGCAAATCAATTTTCTTCTACTGAGATCCAAAGATTCCGATGAAGTTGAACACTTATTTTTTAACACTTTTTAATCCAACATACAAGTCCGTGTTTCACACTGAATGGACCAGGAAATTAATCGTGTACATAATTTCTATCTTGTCTCACCTCTCACTAAAGGAATCAATATGAACAGAAAACATATTTTAACACTTTTCATTTCACTTTCGTTTAGACCGCCAATTCCTCGACTGTTATGAGTGGCAGATACCTATGCCCTTTATATACGGTACAGTATTGCAACCCTTTTTCGTGCAGAGCTTTTTTTGCCCTCAATGGCCTCTTTCGAACACGGTTGTATCTAATCTACAACATTTTTTGATTAGCTGACGGTAAACAAACATTCATGGAATATTAGAAAAAGAAGAATACAATTTTACCCGCCCTACCAACCAGGAGTCTAAGCCTTGCATCACATATATTCATTAGTCATGAAGCTGCAAAAGGTATTGCAAATTCTTAATAACATCAAGTACTCAAATCAACATCTCACCTTTTTGCATATGTAGTATCATTGGTGCTGTACCAATTATTTCCGGTTATAAAAAAGTTATCTATTTATATTACCGTTTATTACGAAATATCATATCGATGATTAAAACCCAACTAGGTAATAAAATCGAATGCGATAGCGAATAGAAATGCAGCCGACGGGAGCAATTTATCGAAATAAGATAATATCTGTTGGAGTGTGAATTTAATTAACAATACCAGGCACGCTAAGCTCAGAAATGAAATGAAATTTAATTAAACAGGGTGGAACTACACTTTTGTTTACTCGCCTTTGGTTCAATTTGCAGTGTACAAAAGTTCAGCTCAATCGATGAGCCATTTCTACACGAGAATGTGGTAACCATTGAAAGTTTTTTACTTAACGGGGGCTCTTCTATATATTATAAGCATTTATCCTTAGAACTCACTTTATATACAAATTGTTCTGAGCATACAGAGACCATCACAAGGAAGAGTAAGAAAGTGAATGACTGGGTCGTTCGAAACTTTCCCGTTTGCTAGCTTTTGGCTTAAACGAACGCCTGCATTGGAAATGTCATACGTAAACGGTGTAATTCAACTTAAACTAAATATAAGATTAAAATTGAATGAAGAAACGCAAAGAGGATAACATCTAGATCTTTGTTCAGTTTTAACCTTGGGCCAAAGTTAATGTATGGAACGCGTTAGCCATAATGATCCATTGACACGTAATTTTATGGTAAAGCTTAATTTTTTGATAAATGCGCACAACGCAGAGAAATTAATAATAAATAGGAAAAGCTTTTTTAGGTTTTATAATTCCTACAGTTTGAGGCATCTTTAATTTTTTTTTTAATGCTGACAGTTGACGGTTCATTTCATAGCCAACATTGTTTTAAAAGAGACGCCATTAAAAAGCGTATGCGCACACACTGCTAATAAAATAGTTAGCTCTATTCGCTGATAAAATTTGAACTTTGGCCACTGCTGCATGGACATGGGGCAACTGGCTTTGCTGAGAAAGAACTACTGGGGCTGATTTGATGAAATGTACTATGCGCGACCAACAACGAAATCTGCCCTCTTTTAGAACAGTAATTTCGTATATCTTCTGAACAAGTCGGTCTATAAAAATAAAATAAATAGTTGGCGCAACAGGTCTGTAGGGACCCTAGGCCTAGCTTCTCACAACCATTCGTTTGTGTGAGTTTTTCATTTTTGGGACGAATGGAAGGGATCTACAATTTTATGTCGGGTCCAAATGGCTAATTGAGAAGCTTCTTCATGACAGTTATACTCTCGGATGTTTGTCAGACGTTTGCGAGAGGTGGTGCAGGGTAAAAAAACCATATGTTGGAAGTCGGTCTAGAGCAATGAAAAAAAAAAACAAAATGTTGCTCCATTCAATCTATATTGATTGGGTGAGTGATGGATTAACAAATGCACATTTGTCTTTTGTTTTCAAATTTGGAAAGGATCTAGGCTCTTGCACATTTGCTAATAAAACCTAAATGGATCAAAAAAGCTCGTTCCCATCTCAAAGATAAAAAAAACATTAAGGTGCAAGATCCAGCTGACAGTCCACCACTTATCTGTTTGAAAGAGTATTCTTTGCAGGCCACAAAGTGTTTTTCTCTACTTTCTTTATTTGTCAAGGAAGAAACCAGCATTTGACATTACAACGAAGCTAAAAGGTGAAAGAACAAAGTCTTGCACTTCATTTAAATCACAAACAGCTCGATACTACAACTTAGGGTGTTCTTCCAGTACTTCAGTTTCCAAATGGCCTTGAAAAACAGTGATATATGATTATCTGTTAAAGATACCGCAGTATATGTAACAACCAATTTAAAAATGCCACTTTCAAAACACACTCTTGAATTTATTTAAAGGAAAGCTTTCACTACAGAAACCACAAATACTGTCACAATAGAAATGTTAATGCCAACACTGCTGTTGCATTTGCTCTCTGAGCAGACTTTACAGTTCTCCTCGGATACACCTTCCACCTCTTTGAGTACATCACATCCATTTCCATTCGCAGGAACTTTGACGCACCCTTTTCTGACTTGTTGGCTTCCAGTACCTAAAAAAAAGATAACGTTCTGTAAGAATTTGAATGATAAAGTTTATGGATACCCACCAACATGCACGATGCTAAAGCACTGGTAGCTAACAGTGTTCTTGGCTGGACGCTTTGTCATAACAGACTTATAGTTCAGATGTCGTGAGTTACGATCCTTATGGTCTTCTTCGGCAGATATGTCATCGGCTTCATCAGAGTCGGCTAAAACATCTGTAGCAATAGTTGTTGAGCCGTCAGTGCTGGATGAAGTTTCCGACGACGATTCCTCATCACTGCTAGGAGACGGTGTAGTTACATCCGGTGGACATGGTTGCAGCATATCATTATTTAGCTTTTTGCAATCATCGCACTCGTAGCACTGAATTGGCTCGGAGTATCCTGGGAATTAAATTGAGTTCACCGCTTTGTAAATCCAGAGTAATACAGAGCTCTTCATCTCACCTTTTGCAATCAGGCATGTAACAACGAGAGCGTAGATAAAAATTGGTTTCATACTTGAGGAATGGCAAAATTTGAGTTAGGTACATGCGTTTCGAATTCCGTCTAATGCCTTCCTAAAACAAACTGACCTTCTAGCTGCTGTAAGGAGTCCTTTTATATTTTTTCGTGTCAGTGGGGCTATGAACTTTCTAGTTGCAGGCAACCGTTAAAACAAACAACCAAAACAATAATAAGCTAATGAAGCTTTTTTCTGGCTCTCATATGATACCAACTATTCGATTTCGTCCTGAGATATGCACGTACACTTATATATGTGCACTGCGTTCGTGGCTCGCGTGATATTAATGTAATGACTCAATGGAGAGTAGTTTAGTGACTCATATGGCCTGTTGGTAGTTCACTTTCATAATATTTGCCACAACAATCGTTGACTATTAGGCTGATGGCTATATGCGGTCTAATTCGATTGATTTGCCATATAAATGTTGTCCTTTAGAAAACAGTTCTCTGGGATAGTCTTTTAAATAGGTGAAACCCATTACGGTACCTATCGAATCAAAGAAAGTAGGTAGTATACCCCTAGGCGCAAAGAAAAGTTTAAGAAGATCTTCCACTATGTGTCTTCTCTAGAACATCCACCAAATTGCAGAGTCTTATCTGAATGAGCTTTCCATAGAGAATCGATCAATATTATATCAATTTTAAAATTTATGGCCCCAGGCGATAAAATCGTCAGAAAACGATATAATTGAACTATAGATAGAGATAAATTGTAGGAAATTGGATTTACTGATATCTATGTAAATAGAGCTATTAACCCAGCTAGATACAACTACAATACTATCTGGTCTAAATCGTAGATAACTAATAATATGTGAAATTTTTGCGATGTTTTGTGAAACAACTGTTATCTTTTTATAAAAAGACGTCATAGCTCCTGTAAAAATCGCAATAAATATCTTATACAGCGCACTCTACGAAAACCTTGTTTTTTTCAGTGTGTGCCTGTGTGTGCCTGATTTTAAGACAAATTAACTTACAGTTTGAAGGTAGGGGAGCCCAATTATAAGTAAAAAAATACCCAAACAGTTGAAGCAACAGGCCCGCAAAAGTACCCTAGGCCAAGTTTATTTTTTTTTTGTTGCAAAAAGTTTGTTTTTCCCGGGATCTAACCTGATACCCTTCGCTCAGTAGTCCACATGCCAACCACTGCGACCATACCAAAAAATCTTTTGAGATTTAGGAGCTGATTACAAATATCGGTGGCGTATACGCAACTTTTTCGCAAAACAATGAAAAACCTAGTTTGGCCGAAGTCTATAAAGGCAAAAGTTATTTTCCAGAGAACTAGAAAAAAATTATTCCATTTTCAAAAGCCCGTCTGATGATATTGGCGAAATTGGTAAAACAAAGCGATATGTCACTGGTGCGCTACGAGTACATATAGTATAAACGGAGGCCGGTAGCTGACTTCATTGCTTAACGATGACAAAAGCAAGGGACACACAACATCGCTGAATAGGGCAGAATGTCATAAAAGACGTATAAAACTTTGAGATAGAGAAGGACTTTGTTTAGACGACATCATCTCATCAAAAATCAAACAAAAAATAACTGTTAAGGCAGTCCTCTCCCAAACAGCTCGACTTTTTCATAAGCCGCAATCATCCCAGTTGTACAGCCTCTCGAAGCTTAATAAAATAAACCCTTGGTGAATTCGAGAGAAAATTCCTTCGTCATAAACTCGATCCCATTTGCCTTTCTGGCTTGCCTACATTTTTGTTCACTTTTGTCCACTTCTTTTAGGTGTTCGTCCAATTTGTATTCAAGAAGAATGAATTCCAAGAAATTTCAAAGCCAATAATAAATTTCGAAGCTAATAAGTATTTTCAAATCGCATTTGGAAATTTATAAGTTACTTCGAGTAGAATTTCTATACAGCTTTAATAATAATCGTTACGTATGAATATAAACATAAATTCTGCATATATAATTGATTCACTACGTAACGTGAATGTAATTTGAAAAGAAATATCAACAAATTGAGCACTGGATTAAGCTCATCCCTGCAAACTTTTTCCTAGGCCAATCTTAATTTGCTATGAAATGTATATTTAATGTCATATCAATATTATATTGTTGCAAAAGAGAGAACAGTGCAAGAAATAGGTACATGTCATCATCTTTTTACGATTTTTTAATATCTTTCTGCTATAATATTGTCATTTTGGAAGGCGCCACATTCTTCTCCAAAAAATTCAAACATTACCAACCATGTGAACAAGCCCGACACAAAGTGGAAGCAGGGCATAACAAAATATACCTAACCCTTTAATAGCAAATAAATTATTATTATTACTTTTAAATGAAAAATGTAAAATAGATTGAAACAAACTGCAAAACTGCAAAATTAATGCAACAACTTCGTTTGCCTTGTGCTTAAATTAACCTCATTGTTGCTCTCCCATAAGGAGCGGATTAAGGGTATTGCATTAACATAAAATTATATTGCTCACTTCCTTTCCGTAATAACTATCCAACGATGAGTATACATTACGTTCAAGGCTGGTAAATATATAAACATAGATATCAGTATCACACTTTGGGTAAAACTTTCTTTTTCTCTTCTTTTCCAGAAGTCCTTAATGAACATCATCCGTACTGGTAGGAACTAAATAATAATTTGTATATTGTAAACGAAGATTCACCTGAAAAATGTTGACAACTCCCTATGTGGTAACACCCATTTTTTAATAGTACTTGCTCGAAAAACTCCCTTGTCAAACGGGAATGAATGAATCCGAAATAATTTGTTTTAGTCATCATTCCTCAAACATGAAAAGTTCTGATGTGAATTTGCCCAAAAGTATGCCATACACACCAACAATGTCGTTTTATTCGCGAATTTGTTGACTGTTGTGTTGAAGCTGGCAATTTGCTGATATGACGAAAGTGGTGGCTGAAAGTAATGAATCGGAAAAGGTGGTAATAGTCTATGGGCACATTCAAATATCTAGTTTAGTTGACAGCTGGAACTCCATATGTTTCAGCCTAGATCGGTAACGTGAACAGGTTTTTCAGGGGGGGTAGCCGACGAATCTAGCCAAGGATTTCATGACTGATTACTAAGTTGACATTTCGATGACAAGTGGCTGACGTATAAATAGTGACGTTACCTACCACACAAGTTTTTGCCTTCAGGGTGCATCTTATCCAGACCAATCTGGTTGACTAAATGTTATATTACTTTCCTTCGTGGTGACGATTTAGTAGCCGCCTGGCTTACTTGTGTTTTTTTAAGATACGATGTTGTAGGTTAAAACAGTTTTACACTTAAACTGCCCAACCATGAAGAGAATATTGATTTATAGTTTGAAGAACCTTTCTTTAGGAACTTAAGGGAACTTACGGAAAAAAAATGCAAAAAATTGTTACCGCCACAAAATGCATTAAAAATCCATTGCAACAATGTATGGGAGACTTAACTTCTACTGGCTAACAATGGATTTACATTTTAGTGAGTGCGATGGCTGCAAGATTCCTTTTGACCTTTATTTACCTACTTTGCTCGATTTTGTTGCCCGTTTAAAGTTTTAATTGTTCAGTACATTTTTATATACCTGCTGATTCTGCAAAAAAAAATAAACCTACTCAAAGCCGCTCACAATTATTCATGTTGCAAGCTTATTCAAATACATGAATTCCTTTTTTTGTCTTCCACCTCTGATAGTATTTCAAAAGTGTGTCTTGAGTAAAAGGCAAAATCTAAAACCAGCAAATCAAATCAAATCTTTTCATTTATTTACAAAAGCACTTATCAGTATTGTAATGACAAATATTACAATGGAAAATTTGAGCGCAGCACCGCTGTTGCATCTATCACTTTCGCAGACCCTACAGTTTTCAGTCGACTGTCCGTATTTGTCTATAAGAGCATCACAAACGTCTGTATTTTCAGGTACCTCAATGCACCCCTTATTCGTTCTGACAACATCGCCCTCTGAAAAGGTACAAAATTATATATATGAAAAATATTGAACAAATTTAATAAGAAAAACCCTCACCGTTGACATTTATGCTGAAGCAGTGGGCTCTCGATTCTTCTCTCAAAACTGACCTTAAGCTCCGAGAGCGTCGTAGACCATATCCGATTGCATTAGAATTTCCAGACTGTGGAATAGTGGTTGTTTCTGCAGCCGCTGGAGGAGTTGTCGTTGTTTCTGTAGCCGCTGGAGGGGTGGTCGTAGTTTCTGTGGCCGCTGGAGGAGTGGTCGTAGTTTCTGTAGCCGCTGGAGGAGTGGTCGTTGTTTCTGTAGCCGCTGGAGGAGTTGTCGTTGTTTCTGCAGCCGCTGGAGGAGTTGTCGTTGTTTCTGTAGCCGCTGGAGGAGTGGTCGTTGTTTCTGTAGCCGCTGGAGGGGTAGTCGTAGTTTCGGTAGCCGCTGAAGGAGTGGTCGTTGTTTCTGTAGCAGCTGGAGGAGTGGTCGTTGTTTCTGTAGCCGCTGGAGGAGTGGTCGTTGTTTCTGTAGCCGCTGGAGGGGAGGTCGTAGTTTCTGCAGCCGCTGGAGGAGTGGTCGTTGTTTCTGTAGCAGCTGGAGGAGTGGTCGTTGTTTCTGTAGCCGCTGGAGGGGAGGTCGTAGTTTCTGCAGCCGCTGGAGGAGTGGTCGTTGTTTCTGTAGCCGCTGGAGGTGTAGTCGTAGTTTCTGTAGCACCTGGAGGAGTGGTCGTTGTTTCTGTAGCCGCTGGAGGGGTAGTTGTAGTTTCTGCAGGACATGACCTTAGTAGACTTTCACTCAAAGTCTCTTCACAGTCTTCGCATTCGTAGCATAGAAATGAGTCAGAAAAGCCTGTTTAAGAAATTTGAGGGATAGGTTTAGAAAATCCATTGGTTGTATTTTTAATTTGGTCAATTTATCGAAAAATAGAAGATATTTATTTATGCACTGCAAACATTTTCAGTGCATTAAAAACCGATGATATACCTTCTACTACAACCTTAATCGATCTGGAAAGGAGATAGTCGTGCATCCACGTGCAAAGTTATTATGGCAATGTATAAGAGGCTTACTTGCTTAATTGGGCTTTATGCCGTCAAAACCTTTTGTTGTTTGGAGCAGTGGAAAATTGTTGTTTTTCTGAAGATCTGACTACAATTATCAGAGAGCTCTATAACGACAATATACGTAAAATAACTAGATGCGAATTAAAATTGTTTGATGTCAGATGTCGATTCTCAACACCACTGTCGAAACGCACTCAACTAGAGATAGGGTGCTACCTACGAGTGTAATCAAATAATTTTACCTTTTTCTTGTTTAAATATTGACTCGACTCCTTTTGAAAAACATGATTTGCTTCTTTAACTACCGACTTAAGCAGCCGAAATGTTGGTCCTTCGAGCCGGATGTGAACCAGTGACCGAAGGATTAATGAAAATTTTCTGATTCCATCTGCAATAAGTAAAGCCATATAGCGTTTGCTAAGTCCTCTTATCCGAAACCATTCAAATATGTAGTCCTAAGAACATATTCCTTGTAAGAACATATTCCTATGTAAGATTTTGAAGACGTTATTAAAAAATTATAACCATATACCAGAGAGGGGCATGCAGACGTGCTGCATTTTATATAGTAAATTGTCTGCATCAATGATAATGTTAAATTTATAAGGAACGTTATGATGGCATTCGCAGTTCTTACTGTCGAGGTGGTGGAGTAACCAATCATAAGTTTTTCATTATATTTGTCGGAGCAAAGCTAGTTATATTTTGAGTTATTTTCAACTCTATTCGCAGGTCAATTTAATCAAAATAAAAAAAAATTGTTAGAAAATTATTTCAGAAGGCACAATATGCATTTTCTTTTTCGAATTGAATATCATCGGAACTTGAATTTGATATAACCGAGTCGAATTTTCTATATGGGTTTCGAAAAGTGTTTCACTGCTATCTTTAAACTTTTCCTCGAACCTTTGGTGACCCAAATTTATTTTAAAACATTAAAAATTACAAAAAAAAAATATTAATTTCGTCTGTTACTAATTTCCTAAGGGACATCCAGCTAGTTGTTAATTTCAAAATTCAGATTTGTGTATTATTTTACGGGTGATTTTAATGCTTGCGATATTTTCCACATTTGTATAAGCAGCAAGTTTTTAAAGTTCACAAGGAGTTACTGGAGTTTGATCTTAAAAATTCTTGCAAGATTCACTTTAACTAAGAACGATCCATTTCGAGGCGCAATAATTCCTGCGTGAGAACTTTTTCCTTAACACCAGTCAGTCTCACCTTTTGCGACAAAGCACATCACAAGGAGCACACAAATTGGTAGGAACTTCATTTTTAATTGGATTTTATTTTACTTTAATTTTTAAATATTTAATTTAATTAATTTTGAAAAGACACAACAAATTCAACTTTTTGTAACCGACTTCTTTACCGTGTGCTGTACAACTATGGAATAAAATTAGTTTATTTCTGATTTATCAACCAGCTCGATTCGGTCGGTTGCCGATTTTAGGCCACGAACTCGTTCTTAGGCTTTTAGCAAGATAACTACCCTTGCAGTTGGCATTAGCAATGCTTTTATATGTCAGCCAGTAGATAGTGTAAAGAGATTGCGCCTATATATTTTTACTCATTTTGCCACTTTGAAGCTTCATGTACCTACATATATGTTTCTTATCTCTGAAAATCGGTCTGAAACAACTGATAACTCTATCGTTTACAATCTTCGATGAGTGCGGATATAGGTATCTTGTAATTGGATAAATAAAGTCTCAGCTATGTTGATAATAATTCTTTTAATTATATATTATTTTTGATTTTATTTTATTTAAAAGTTAGTTGACATGACTAATCAATGAATAAGGCTGAATATGGTTTCCCTTTAATGGGAAGGTCCATGCTATATCTGATTAATTTTGAGCACAGTTGATAAAAGTAAGAGTTTGAGATAGCGAAAAATTGTTAAAATATTAACAACCTAAATTCATATGTTTCGACTATTCGATTTCACTGAATGTACAAATTTTCAGTATTGTGTTGTACTTACAATGATCACAAAATTAATTTTATTTCTACCTCCGACGATTATGATAAATTTCCCGTTAAGAAAATAGAGAAACTAAGGACTCTATTGCTCAGGATGACTAGTACTTTTATGTGTATAGCTGAACCTAAACGCATCCAGACTGAGGACATGGCCTTGTTACGAAAACTATAAAGACACATTTTCATACCAATTTTATGATTTAGCTTCATGATTGATATGGCAACATTTTTGCATTAAAATAGAGAGGAATTTGTATCAAGCATATAGTGGTGGATATTAATAGAGCTTGAACTCATTAATGGTTTTGGTAATATAAACAATGAACATGCACCTGTCAACGTGTTGCCGGAAACTCCAAGAATATGAAGTTTGGGAAGAATCTCGTTGCTGTTGGTCTCTGGGATAAAAGAGGAGACAGGCGGCAACAGACAGAGTTTTATGAGACCCCCTTTTTAAAGTAATAGTGGAATGGGTGATCATGAAATCAAGACCAATCTTTTGACTCATTACACTCTTAAGAATGAAAAATTGTTCAAAAGTGTAATAAGTTAAATAAAAAATAGAAAGCCTGTAAAGGAAAACTGTGAGACTAAACCAACATTTTATATTGAAACTATAATTTGAATTTTTATTCAAACAACTGTAAAATCCTGAAGGCCAAATACTTTGTGGAACTTCGCTATAAGAGCTGTAACTTTATTTGTCTCTTCACAGATTGAGAATCGACCCCGAGAGCAGACTGTCGCACAGCCAAAATGATAAAAGCACAACATCTGCAATAATTTCCATATCCTAAATTGTAATTAGATTACCATCGCATCGCTGATAAACGGAAGCACAAAATTATAAAGATAATTTGTGCTTTATTTGTGTTTAAAGATGAGTAAACATTGTAATCCATATGCAAGATTAGCGAACGTTCTGCAAATATTTGTACGGCAAACAATTAATTTTTGTAAGAATTATCTACACCGGAATGGCTTGAAAATGTTGTCAAAACAGATTTTGTTCTTTTTATTTCTTTCGATATTACATACTAACCTACATAAAGTTGGAGTTTTTTGCTTCTTTACATTTGTCTAAAATTAGTATCTGGCTTTTAAAAGCATTGACCGTAATATGAACTTAGATTAGTTAAAAAATTGATGCAATTTCATGTCTCGATTCAGTGTCATAAATTGTTTATTTAATTTAAATTGCCAGACCAGCTAAATACGGAAAGGCACGTTCCCCGCTACAAATTGATATTGTGTAATTTATTTCCATATTTAAGAGTGGACAAAGATTCTTTTGCGCGAGTGGGAATATTTCATAAAGCATCTCTTATGCATGCCTCTATACTGATCGAATTTACTTCTTCTAGCTCTTGTTGAGGCTAAAATTCACTTTCCCTCAGATACAAGGCATCAACAAAATAAACGAAAATGAAGTTTTCAATGGAATGATGTTGGCCTTTTATTGAACAAAAAAAAGAAGCTGCAACTTTGCATATAAGCAAATGAACACATTTTTTGAGAGCATTTACCTTCGATAAGTCCGCGCCTAAATTTTTCTAAGCCATTTCTATGCGAAACATTGTCACATAGTTACAGAAGATTGATGCAGGTTGTAGGTATGCCGCCTTAATGGTCTTGGGAGATATTTTGAAAAGGAATTAACTACATCTTTGGGTTTTAATTGACATTGGCTTTCAACTTTCAGAACTACTGTTTTAATAAGATCCAGCGGAAGTTCCTTATCGATTGCTTATAAAAAGAAGTTGAAATATTTCACTCAAATATGGATTTTATCTTGTTTCAAAAATGTCAGTGCTCTGTATGCCATGTCATCTGTTACGATATTAGATGAATTACTACTGATTGGGAAACAAAAAATTAAATTTAAATCTTTTGCCCTAAGGTTAAGTTTATCGAACAAACCTATACAAAAGTTAAAGGATGTGTCACTTGTAATTACGACCGCAATCGTAACTTTTCCTAACTCATTTAATTACTTTATACCTTAAATAACTTGCAACTTTTATCTAGATCAGATAGTACAACAAAAAAATATACAAACAAATTTAATTGTTGGCGATAGGGGAGAGTTTCCGGTAAACGCTTATTTTTATATGCGGCTCATGTGGTACCTATAATAAATCCATGAAATCGCATCAGTTGTTGAGAAAATGTATATATCTATATGTGCTGTGCAAATTGCTTGGGACAGGCATGATTCTTAAACAAAATCGCAAGTAGGCTATGATTTTCGTTTTAAACTTTGGGAAGGTTCTTTGCAAATAATTAATTATTACAAATATTTTCTTTTGGATTTGCGAAGGTAAGTTGCATTTTTTTTTTGTGCATTTATGAAAGTTTAGTTGAAGCTGTTATCTGAGTTTTGGTTAGTTTGTTTTATACATATTTGAAAATGGATATTTCGATGCAGAAGAGGGCTATGATTATGGCTTTGCATGAGCACACTGACAAAAGCATACGGAAGATTTCAGATGATGTTGGAGTTCCAAAATCAAGTGTTGCTAGGATCATAGCGTTGCACAAGGCTACAGGATCCATTGCAGCGGCTCTTACGGGGCATTGTGGCCGAAAACACAAGACAACGGATCGCGATGACAAAATTTTGATCCGTAACAGCTTTATTCATCCTTGGAAGACTAGCGGTGATCTTCAAAGGGACTTAGCGTCGGCTGTTGTGGTGGACTCATTGATTGTTAGAAGGCGTCTTCTAGATCTTCTAGATGTGGGACCCTAAACACTAAATTACTAATTTTAAAAAATTGACAACATTTTATAAAAAAATGTTGGCTGTCCCAATTAATTTGCACAGCCCTTAGCCTGTTACTGTTTCAGCTTTGTACGATGTTTACTAAATTTGTGATCGTAATCGTAACAAACCTACAGCCTACAGCGAGCTTCTCTTATATATGTGAAACAACCAGTGCTTCCCATTTAGTCTTCTTAATTTGCAAAGCGCAACTGAAGCCTTTTACAGAAACTGAAGATATTTCACCTATTTCAGTCATAAATAAGTTTATCAGTTGCTCATTTCCCATTAATTAAAAATACACATAAATAGAAAATGAACAACATGAAAATTATTTCCACGAATCCATGAAGATATGGGTAATAATTGCAAAAGCTTCAATAAAATAATTCCCGCTTTAGATAAGCCTTGCAAATGGTATTAAAAAGTGTTTAAAATGAATTTTACCACAATAACCCATAGCAAGATATGAAATATCGACATCCTACTACAACACGAGATGCCGATAACATTTTGTAAGGCAACAGCGAAATGCATTTCATTTGAAATTGGCCCAATGGTGGTTTTGTCAATAGACGGCATAGTGCAAGGTTCACTCCTTGACAAGGCAAAAATATGAAAGTCTTTCACCGAGTACGCATGGACAATCGACTATCAGAAAACAAATCTTCAAACATTCCAAAGGATTGTTGGGTAGCATAAAAATAAATGTTTGATTTAAAAATTGGTACAACTCAAACGAAATTGTTTATACACAAAAGAGTACTTCTCTAACTGATACTCTGATTTCTCTATTTATTCATAGATTTGTATGGCTAACATTTGCTACCAACCGGGGAACTGCTTACGTTTTATTTGTACATAGGTATGTTCCGTCCACATTACGGCTAGAAGTATGCTTTCACTTTAATACTGAACCAATTTATGTCGCATATATATTTATATCGCCATTGTCAAAAACAGATTTGCTTAGCTAAATGTTAGTGGAAGCCTATCTTTTGATTAACTTGCTTCTGTATAAATCATAATACATGTGGAGGCATTTTAGGCGAAATATAAGTGTTTAAAAAAGCTTTAAGGTAGCGTAGCCAAGACCAATATATGTATTTTGATTAACTCAACTCATTTTTTGTAACCTTCTGTACTTTTACATTGATTGTGGCTACATAGTATGGACCTATGGTTTGTTTAAAGTGAGTAGAGTCGTCTTTGCGGCAACATAAATGAGAAGCAAATTTTTTTTTTAATTTTCGACTGTAAGAGAAGTCTCCATCGAATTAAGAATCATCCTTTTGCTTAAATTTACTTGATCAAAATTCCATCCGCGATTGTGAAATGAAATACCACCAAACGTACGAAATTTATTTCCCTATTTCCTTTTATTTCCTCCGAAGAATTTATTCCATGCGGATGCGGTCAAACTTAGTTTTTCTTAAAAAATGTCATAGATCTTAAAAACTTTCGAGTGTGGGTATATTCAAATAATGCAGTCACTTAAGAGATCAAATTTTTGACAAATAACATAACCAATCTAAAGCAGATTTTTTTTCCAATGGTATATAGCAAAATCTTCGAAATTATATTCTGAGACATTAAACATTTTTTAGAGGATGAGCGATCCATTCAATATTTATACAAAACTGTCAAAAATTTGTTTTAAGAAACTAAGCTACACAGCTGTAGACATAAAGGTATTTGTGAGTTCCTGGTGCCCCAACATTTTTTTTAACAAAAAAATTTATTAAGAACTTGGTAATTCTCTTTCCAATGCAGAAAAGTTGCAAGTGAATTGCCACAAATTCAAAGGCTAAATAGGCAATCAAAGCTAAGAAAAGTTCAAGATCCTCATAGCAGACTCACAGACTCTTTCTTAAGCTTATGTGAGTCACCAAAATAAAGTTTGAATCACCGCAAAATACAGCCAACTTGTCAACTTGTCGTTGTTAATAATTGTTAGTTAAATTTATTATTTACTTCTAAACTTATCATAATCATTACAATCTATTTACAGAGTACATCTTATCCAGGTTTCTTTTATTTTAATTTAATGTAATTCGAATTTTGATCGTTCTCTATGTTCGTGATGAGATAAACCCCTTAGGCCCTAATAAATACAGCAAGCAGTGCTAACAGCACTGCGGCTATTGAGACTCCAATTGTTGAACTGCCATTGCACTTGCTCTTCGAGCATGGTTTGCATTTTTGAATTTGATTGTTGTTGGCGGCCTTCAACTCTCCGCATACTGATTGTTGAGTTGTGACTGCCATGCAGCCACGTTGAGTACCATACAAGCTGTCATCTAGAAAGGGAAAGCTGTTAGGGAATGTCCATATCACAGAAAACCCAGGAGACTTACATTTCTTTTGAACCTTGAAGCAGTGGTACGTCACACCATTCTCAGGAATGTTGCGCCTTTGTCGCACCAAAAGCGATGATAGGGTTGTCTCATCTGACAGATCCACGTCACTCAATGACGGAAGTGTTGTGGCGGGCTCTTCGGGTGTCACGAATAAAATTGGAGTTGGCAATGTGAAATTTGACGTCGAATTGACAGATGATGGTGTATTGTTTAGTGGCAAGTCAATTTCATATGGAATCACTGTTCCGACACTGGGTGGAGTTGGTAGGCCTGTCGTTGAAGAAGTCGGACCCACTGTTGCTGGTGTTGGGAATCTAGTTGGAGGCATCGTTGGCTCTTCTGTGGTTGTTGTTGTTGTGGATGATGATGTACCTTCGGTTGTTGACGCCTCGGTCGTGGGTGTTGCTGCCGATGTTGTTGGCAATGGAATCATTGTCGGTGTAGGTGATGTCGCATCTCCGCCACACATCTGAAGTGGAGTGTTCTTATCGACCTTCTCGCAATTATCGCACACATAGCATTGCAGTTGACTGTGTCCTGGAAGAATAAAAAGAAATGAGTTCAGTTAGGTTTTATCTTCACGGCAATAAAATTATATATGAGGGATTAGTCAAGATTGGCACTCGGCTTATAGGGAAGTGTGCCGGGGAAGTTTCCAGCAAATATTTGTATTAAACTGATAATGGCGCTCCCTGGTCACTGCACTTGAGATGCGCTGACTGTGTGCAATAGACGCTGGGTTTTGCCCTATTTGTCATCTATCTCGGGTGGATGATTTATGTTTTACTTAATTACAGAATAAATAAAACCGCTATCAGCTCTTGAAACTATTTCCGTGAAAGTAAAATTGTAGCATTGGAAGGCGACTTTAGTTGTTGTAAGTGAACAATGTAGAATATTCTGTAGAGATTCTTGGCAACAAAGTCACAATGAAAGGTGTGCTATTATAAAAAAACAGTACTGACAACAAAAGAGGAAGGGCTCTTACTTCGTGGTTATAGAATTTCAAAATTACCAGCAGGTCAACATTAAAAATGAAAATGGGAAAAGAAACTATTGTCGGCTTGAAAAATCCCAAACACACCATTACTGAGCTACAAATCGCAAGACTTAAACATCGCAAAAGTGTTCACCAAAATCAATGAGTAGAGTATGTTTCTGCTGATAATCCACTTTTGTTTAGATCCCTTCAACATTCATATCAACAACAAAAAGAGGATAGTATAGGCATACCCACTGATCGCCAATGTATACATATCTACTTATGTCTAATTGATTGGTCAATTTCTGTCGCGTAATCCTCTACCATCTTCTATGCTCTTCCAGTGACTTGCCGATTGATTGGTAATGACCACAAATTGTTCACAATTGTCACCTAGATTGAATTATCCGAAAGATCTTTATTTCTTATCACTCGCTTATACCATGGTATTAGCACTGTCAACCTTGTCACCAAAATCACCAATTACAATCATGAGAACTATTCGAATATACCGTTCAAAAATATCCGCTTACATTCGAAGCTATTCCATTATTCCCTTTTATCGCACCGATGTAGAAATCCAAAATTCTCGAACCCAGCCGCCTTTTTCTTGTAAGGCTTTAAAAATTGTTTGCTCCGTGATTAAAGTGTTGGCTCACATTCTTGTGGAATGTCCTCACGGTGTCAAATCTAAAGATTATGGCTGTCAAAACAGTGACAAATTATGGCTATCATACGCTAAGCTATTAGTATCACTAGTTCATGACTCGTGCATGGGTTTCATGCGTATTTTTACTATTTTCACCCGTAAACAATTATAGGTGTAACGGAAAGATAGATTTTGACGTCAGAACTAACTGAATATTTATGAACTGTATTCTTATTTGAAATTGTCAGGTGCCACTGCGCCTGAGCTTAGTTAGTTCGCAGTTTCTATAGAATGTAGCGAACTAATTAAAACCCAAGCTCTGAGTAACACATATTGCATGTGGTTTCTTTTCTTGCACAACAAGGTTATCATACCCATGAGAATCACTATCAAAGTTGTTGAGAAAATAAGACAGTGCAGGTAGGTTTTTATACCTTTCAAATGAACGTGATAATTAATTATTAAAACTGGAAGTGATTTGTTTCGTTAATATATTTTTTTTTGCATTCCCAACTTTATAACAAAATGAATAAAGACGATAATAATTGGGCAGTAATTTGTCTTACCTTGTCGAAAGATAAACGAGATTTCAGTAATATTCCTTGAAGAATTGAATAAGATTGTAGGTACTTGGCTAAGGGAAGCCATAAGCCACCCTGTGGTTAAGTCAACCAGTTGACTTCCAAATACATGTGATAATTGTTGGTAAAAAAATAAAAAAATTAAAATTGTTTTTGATGAGTTGCTAATTTTACAGTCTTGGGACAGGCGGAGATGAAAAAGTTTCCAGCGATTCTATTGCGTGGTTTGTTTACTGAGTTGAATTTCTCAAATGAATCCAACGAGTCATAATAACGTGAGGCGGTAAGGCTCTTACTTCAAACAAACTCTTTGCGTAATTTTACAATATTACTGTAAATGATGATGTTGTTATTGTTGGGGATTTTAAACATGATTTTTACACAAGAACAGAGTGATAAATAGTTGGTTTTTCCATCGAGCAAAACTGTATTTTTATTTGATTTAACGGAATTTACAGCTTAAAATGTATAAAGAAAAGTATAAAGAGCCCAACTATTCAACTAATATTGCAGTAAGACGTTGTAAATAAGGAGCGGAGCTATTTTTAAATAAATAACAATCATCATCTCCCACCAATTACCGTCCATGCCTTATTTCTCTAAAGTATTTGCAATGGCTCTAAAATGTGACGGTTTGAAATAGCAGAACAGCGGTAAACGACAAGTGGCTCAATATAAATTGTTACTTTTTTGTTAATTTTTGTCGACCACTTATGGGTTTATATTTGTGTCGAGCAATTTCTATTTACAATTGGTTTGGTTCACCAAAAGCAGGAAAGACCGTCCAGCTGATTACGTCAGACTTTGTGACAGTAACCCACCACACTATCTCTAAAAATCAGCAGAAAAAGTTTAATTTGATAGCTTCTAATGCACACCATAGTGTCTGACATTGATGACGTTAAACACAATAATCTCTTTGTCAGCAGCTGTCAAAATAAAATCACCAAATGTAGACAGTTGTCAAAAGAAGACACATGGATGACAGCTAACAAATATTACAAATCTAGCTGTCGCAATATCTTTTAGCTGTCAAATTCATTCGACAATAAATTTATCAACCAACTGATGATATTAAATGTTTTGAAAATATCAGACTATATTTGCTGTTAAAATGCTTTCATTTCCGAATAATGTTGATCCAAAAATGTTGCTAAATAACTTTAAAACGATTTAGGTAGCCTTGGTGTAGTTGAGCTTGTTTTTTCCCTGCTGCAACAATTGTTTTCGAACAAACAAATACCGCCACTCCGATGTCGATGCAGACAGAGAATGGATAAGCATCAACATTACCAACACAATGGGTAAATTCTTTGCGCCAAAATATGAATCACGGCAAAAAGCCCAAGCTGCCGTTCATTCTAAGAAAGTATGCACACAATCTCAGCTGCAAACACATTTGGATGAAAATGAAATCACGAGTGTATCTACAACCGCACACATGTTGTCCGGTTTTGGCCAAATGGTAAAAATCACGTGTAAGGCTAGGCAGCATAGTTACGATTGTACATAATTCACTGGAATGGATTTAGAGCGTCACCAAGGCTGGCAACTATTCGACCAACACCAAAGCGTTCAAATCAAGCTTATATAACTAAAAGCTTTTCATCTACCTGAACGTGTTTGCTTTTGTTTGTTTTTCGACCTGGCCAAACTGGTTATTGCCTACACACGTTTTATGCGAATGAAATACGGGTATTATAATCGTACCCCTATTATGGAGTACTTAGTGTTGCATTGAACGAATTTCTATCCGGAAAGATGTCAAAAAAAACAAATTTATTTGAAACAGGAAAAGTTCTTGAGGAATACTTCAAGTGGAGTTTCCGCTTCGCTGTATTTAAAAATTAAAAATGTGCCCGTTTTACAGATTTGGTTTGAGAAATTCATTGAACGAACAAGGGAACAAGATGGAAACGAAAAATACTTTGTTTGGGAACATCTCAAATAATGTGGGTTTTGACATGAGGAAATGAGTTTGTTACAGAGTTTCACGCAGTCACCAGAGAGCCGACAATGGGGTATTTTACAATCGAACACAAAACACAAACCAAATTAAATTTGAGTATGTATATCTATTTTTTTTATCGCCTTTTAAAGGTGGACAGCCAAGGAACACAATGCTTTGAAGCTTTACACAGAAGTGTCATCAAAAAAATTTTTTTTTTAATTCGCATAAAATGGAATTTCCATTTTTTTTTTAACAACGCTATTAGGTTGTTAATTAAACATGTTTGATTGTCTGTATATTAATTTTAACGTTCTCAAGCCTTTAACTATTTTTCAAACAACTGTTCACTCAAACATTTTCAGAGCTCAACCACTTTTTCGGTTTAAATTTTCGCACCGATTCTTATTTCTTATTTCGTATCTGAAACACTATTCTCTAATGTGCTTCATATGAAGCACTCGTCTTTCTTGCTTAAATTTTGAGATACAAGTGTAGCTAAAAAAATAATTGCAGTACTGATTTTGCATTTCTTTAGTTACCCCATTTTATAATGTTATAAGTGAAGTAATAAGTAAGTTACTTATTGAAAAGTTTCTGAAAACGCAATGCAAGTTGTTTTCTTTAAAATAATTCCTACCGCTGGTCACACTGATGTTATAATAAAATCGGTCGTATTAGAAAGGGGCTTCCATTTTTTCTTTCCTTATTTATTCGAGAAAAAAATTAATGTTGCATCCACTTGACGTGTCTCTTTCATGAGTTACGGCTTTCTGTTGGCTGACAAGGTGATCAAAGATTGCCCGGTAATATAGCTTATGGATTTCCGATCACTCGACCAATTAAAAGTCGACATAACAGAGTCTTTATCAATAGTTATAGTTTTTACGCTCTCCTCAAATTTAACAAGGTTAACATATGGAAATACTGTTATTGTGATATCGCAGAGCTTTAGAAAAAATAAAAGCATTTGTTGTTAGTCCAGACCCAAAATGTTTGACTAACTAATCAACTGTTGCAGAGGTACACTGTCAGCAAACTTGCTAATAATAAATAAATGAGGGAAGTTTATAAAATGGACCGCCAAACCAGGATACCCTACTACAATGACTCTTATGAAAAATAGCTAACGTATAAAAAAAATGTTGTGGTTGGATCTGAGAACAACATTTTAACCATTTTTTTTTAATTGCAATCGATAAAAGGTATGTTTTATTTTACTATTCCTTGATTCACTGTAATGTACTCAGAAATGATTTATTACATCCCTCGTGACACGATTTTGCATATCAGAAACTTGCAAATATGGGGGGTTTCCTTTACCGAAGGCAATCTGTTTTATAAGTAAATTGCATTTAACTTCTGGTTCCAAGAATTCAGTAACAAATTGCCCTCTGGTAAAATCCAGCCCATTTTTAATCGTTTCCGCTTCGGAATAACCGCATTTCATCCAAATAGATATCAATTGTATACAGTTTCTCTGCATTTCCGCATTGGTCGGAAGCATTTCGGAATTGTGAAGGCATGATATCATTCCAACGAATTTTTGACAACTGCCATAAATGCACCGTTTTAATTGTGAACTGAACAGATTTCTATATTTTTATAGAAGCATCCGTCGTTAAGGAATGACTGATTCAGTAATAAGAAATTGCAAACGCGGTTATAAAATGAAGGTGCTAGGTGGCAACTAAGATGTGTCAACAACAGGTTCTGCTTCTCAAAGTTATAACAACAAATATTAAACACTTTAAGAAGCCAAATTTGCTACATTTTACGGATCATAAAGTTTAAAGCTATATATGTGGATCTTATTATGTACACACAAAATCAAACTTTTTCTCCTTCTCAACGGTTTTTTTCTCTTGTGGGTGAGTGCAAAGCTTTTGACATTTAAGCCAGAAATTGAATAGAAATTCGTTTGATATGTGGGTTTTCTGTATTTTTGTTCTCGAGTTATTAGCAGGTAAAATACTTCTCATTTCCAGTAGAAACCGGCTTCAAACTTGACATTTGCTAGTGCAAATGTGGCATTCAGCAAACGTCGTGTGATAATTTAGACAGTTGTCTGTTTTACATAGGTACAAGTTTTTAGTCGTATGAATTATGGATAGGGATTTGGTAGTTGGGTGCATTCCAGCAGTGTACCTCAGGGGCAAGGCATTTGCTTTTATACAGACCAATATTAGAGAGACAATTGTTAAGAACTAAAAACAGATGGGAATACAATTGGCAATAAAATTCGCAATGATATTATTTCGAGGATGAAATCCTCTCTGGTTAGCGAAAATATTATATTCCTCAATATACAACAACTTTCCAAATTTTTACTTTTTAAATTTTTTAAATACCTAATAATGAAAGGCGATAAATTTTTGATACAAGTTTATGTAATCATACATTTAAGCGATCAATGTTCATTTCAAATTTGCAAAAGCCTATAATTACCCCACTGACGCTACCACTCTTAACAAATCACATTCAAATAACCATAACACTTGCGCTAACCTCAAAATATCAACCTATGATCATTGGATTAATCTCAATCTATAACAAAGATTGCGGCGCCCCAACCATAATTACCCCAATTAATCACTTAAACCACGATCCACTTCAAATCCAGTTCAAGAACATCATAAACAGTCACAATTTAAGTTTCATTTTAATTCACCTTTCGCTAGCAAAGCTAGTAACACTGTTAAAGTTAATCCAAATTTAAGCTGCATGATCCACAAAATCCAAAAGCTAGACAACTTGAGACAAATAAAACTTAAAATCCACTCAACGATTTGTTGCGCGTCTTGTTCTCGTCGGCGGCTACTACAGACACTAACTGATCTTTGTTAACTTGACTACCGATTTCGGTCACGAAAATTGAACTAAAAGGTCCGCGATTTAACATTAACATTTTATATGAGTCGCGGTCAATACTTGTTCGGTCAGCTGTTCCGAGTAGCTTTCGCTGTTGTTGTTGTGTATCTGTGTTGTACATTGCGCGCTGACGTATCCAAGTATCTGTTCAACTCTGTACAGTGTACATATGTAGATACATTTGTTCGTTTCTTATTTTTATAGAAAAATTACAACTGTTTTAAAAATATTTCCAAAGTTATTGCTCCGCACAGAGATACGCAAGTGAGTGCGATAAATTATTCTTTATCTCTGCCAAAAAAAAAGAATTATAAATAATTTTCTTATAATATTGATGGGCTTCGTGTACGGATTTGCACATATTTCCTTGCAAATTACTATCGAATAATTATTTGTCGATAAGGCGTGTTAACATGGTTTGGTGGTATCCTTGTCAGAGGCGTGATACGACAAATTTGTCACCCCGTCTTCAGTAGGTACATAAGGTAATTGTCTGCATTTTGGGTGCTTTGCGTAATTCGGCCTAGGGAAGTTATGCGATAAATTCAACCACCACGGGTACGCACATATGACTAGGGATTAGGGGGGGATTGAAATAAAAAAACATGTTTTTCGGTAGAGAGTCAATTAGCGGGTTAGTATAAATGAAGAGTGGCCAGCAGCAGGTTTGTGTTTGCATTTAGCGAAATGGTATTGTTGTTGCTGTTGCCAACGCTGACAGATACTACAAGAATTGGTGGATGGCAAAGAGGAGAATTGAATGTTTTTTGAGAATTTTTTGAGTGTTTATTTCGAGGGCCATAAAAAAAAACAAAAACCTCATAAGTTCTGAATTTTAATGAAAGCTGAACCTCAAAAAAGAAATATTTACGGTGACCCTACTTTCGCACCGTGCAAATCAGACAAAAAATACTTGTAAGTGGGAGCATTAGTTTAGGCCACTTTGTGAGTCATCAAATTCGCTGAATCTTCAAATGTGCATTTGTATTTTATGGCCAATCCATTTGACAGAAAGTCGTTTTATTTTTTTGGTTTATTCATATTCTTGGGAGTCAAGTGGCAGTAGAGGTTTCATTGTTATTTGTATTTTTGTCAGCAAGACATTCGAAACAAAAAAAAAATGTTTACCTACAATAGGCGCTATATCAACGATGTGAATTGAAGTTACACTTGAAGTGCTTCATAAACAAAAATAATATCATCATAATTGCAGATATTCTTCAACAAATACTTTATGTCTGCTCGCGTTCTTTTCCTAAATGCATAAAAAATATAAGCCGACTACCCTGCTTAGCTGCCGGTTTTCAGTTATAAAAAAAGGTTGTATTCCTACTAAAAATAAGGTGTAAGCGAAACTTGCATCGACAGTATTTAAAATATGTTCCCAAACAGTTAACATTTTATTTAAAAACAATATTTTAGGTGAAAGGTTCGAATATTTTTCACCTTGTTCCCATCCATCGTTAAGTTCCCTTAAATTCGGTTTTGTAAGTGCAACATGTAATAGAAAAGTAAATTTAAAAAAAAACAAAAAAACCCGACTGACTGTAAAAGAAAAAGAATTTAAAATATATGAACAATAGGTCTTGTCCTAACTAATTGACAATCGGAGACTATATACCTAAACAGTCTAACAAATATATGTATGAGTATTGAGTACCCTCCGACTGCCAAATAGGTAGCTATAGGTACTTAAATGCGTCTTGTTCATATATTTTTGATTCTTTTTTTTTACAGTCAGTCGGGTTTTTTTGTTTTTTAAATTAACTTTTTTTATTTTTATCTTTTTAGCCTATGACACTCTGGGGAAGAATACGAATATTATGATACCTCACTCTTTAAAATCGGTCAAGCCGTTTAGGCTACAGGGAGTCCCGTAGGAACGTACATAGGATACGCGAAACACATAACCCTCCCTGTGTCTAGTCAGGTAAAAAGAAGAATTTACTTGTTCAGGAAAAAAATATTGCATACTTTTTACAAACAAGTCTTTAAAACTTAGTCTAAAAGAGTTTACCGATTTCGGTAACACCTATTTGTGGCTCAAATTTTACCATCTCAGACATTTCAGGCTCGGAGTTACTTGCAATGCGCGTTACGCTGACCATGGCCAAATTTTATATGCATTTTTTCTACAAACTTGATGCTTTTGAAAAAACTTCTTTTAAAAACCAAAAAAAAATAGCTGGACTATGATTTCTGAACAGTTCTCTTACACAGAGATATGTGTATACCACGGCCACTTTTTGGAGGCAATTTTCACCAGAATTTCAAATAAATCTAACACTATATAAGAAATTCAAAATGGCTTTTACAATACGGCAACCAACCATTCTGAATAGGGCATTGAAGAGTTATTTTACTGGTGGCGAGGCATATTTTCTTGACGCAGCAGGACGTAACACGTACGTAATATTTAAACATCGCAACATATCTGCGAAGAAAAAGCTATTGAAAAGAATGTTCTGCAGGAAGTTTTGCATCGGAGGAACAAGTTTGTGATTATTTTCCAACTCTAATTATACTTGGGCAAGACACCTCTTAATTCTTTAGATTTTTCATTTCTGTAATCACCCAGCTTTTGAAGATTGGCAATTCTGTCAGGCTTTATCTACAAATCCGACCTGCATTAAACATGACTGAACAGAATCTTTCCGTTGACTTATCACAGTTTCTATACAAATCCTGTGTTGATAATTTAAATTTTAAATTTTTGAGCCCCCTTTTAATAAATGAATTCCTTCTATTAAACTGATTAATGGATGTCTGCTTTCAATACATCGACAATAGTTGTTGACTTAAAATGTAATTAATTACCGTAAGCTCGAAGTGCACTCGTCTTCTATCAACACCACCAACTCATCTATTAGCAAGTAATACAATTAAACCTTTGTCTGACAAATGACAAATGCCCCACGTGTCTTCACAATACTTTTATGGTATTAACTGGTTTATTAAACTTTGAACCGTTCAGCTGCGGTGGAGACGCAGCTAAAAATACATACTGCAATCCTCGAGGCTTTTGATTATTTTTGTATGACTTAACCAAGTTTGTAAAATACTTCCTTTACCCTTATAAGTTCATTTGGAGAACAAAAAACGCAATTCCACACTTGTTTCCCGAACAGTTGGGTGACAAACAGCACACCCAAGGTTCAATAGCACTCTAAAGTATTTTTGTTTATTTTTTTTCGTTGTTATATCCCCCCATCAAGAGAGTTGCCATACGAAAGTGAAAGCAAGCGTAACTGGCGGTTCAGTGCCCTGCCACCTAGCGAGTTCATTGAATTGCTTAAATCAGTCCACCAAACAGGAGATTCACAAAATCACTGCGTATTTACATTTTCCTCTTCGGTCCGTCTGTCTGCGTTTGTCTGACGATTGCCGCTCCAAATAGCCGTCATCAAGCCCGAAATTATACGATCACCTTAATCTAATAAAAAGCTCTTATCAAATGAGAAAGGTTCTTTTTATAGAGCTGCTGCGATTTATTGGTCATCCATAATAAATTAATTCGCCATAAACATAATCATTGCGATTAGAATTGGCATGTGTAGGGTGTGTTCGTCGACGATGATCCTCGTCTATAGTTGGGTATGACATTTCTTTTACCTAACAGTGACTGCTCTACAGTTTGACTTTTGATCGACCAAAACAAGCAGATTTAAAATCGATTAGTTTATTTGGAGTACTCGAAAGACTCGTAAATGAGTTTTCAATTTACAGCAATTAGTGTGAAAACATTCTTGTTGGTAGTACATCAGTTGACAGTTGTAGCAGTCCTTGTCGTAATCGGGTGACAGTTGATCTGTTTTATTTGTTTTTGGGGTACCCACTTGAAGAGTTTCTAGATTAGGCTTTTATTTATAAGAGTTACCGTGAAGACATTCCTACTGGCAGTACATCACTTGATAGAGTTATTCAGCCTTAATTTTTAATCTTGCAATCAGTGATCATTTCTATGACGCATAGCCATTTATTATAATGACTTGCTTAAATAAATCGATTATATTGATAGTTGAATGGCATGTGCTATAAACTTGGTGGACTTGTTTGGAATTTACGTGGTACTTTCTAAATTTACATATGATTTCAGCAAGCAATTGATTGGGCACAACGAATTGCTCAGATACCTACTCGCATTGGTAGCACTGTCGAAATGAATTTTGCAGAATCCGTTAGAGACGAAAAGGCAATAGAACCTATACAGACATCTTATACCATTGTACAGTCCACTGGGAGGGACGCCTCTCCTGAATGATGACACGGTTTTTCAAAGTCGGCGGATACAAACCTCCTTAGCCTTATCTTGTCTTTTGTCTCTCATTGGTTGATGATTCATTAAGGGACTTCTCTAATTCGTTTGCCATTGAACTTGAATAAATTTTGTGAGGTTAAATTTGGGCAATTTAAGTTAAGGAGTCATTTTGTGTTCCACCGTATGTATAGTACATGACAGCTGATTTCGGATGCAAGAAAAACCAAATCGCAGAAAAAAATACAAATTCTGAGGAGCTGTGTAAACCCCGAACAATTTCATTCAGAAAGACGATAAAACCGAACACTGGTCATTAGCAACTATTAGTCAGAATTGTTCTCCAATCTGAGGGTGTCGAGTCAATGACATGGCCTTGGCTGAAATCTTAAGGAAAGATGACTGTAAACTTGTATCAGCGTGACCATTCAAAAAGAAATTTTCATTTGTGGGTGCTGATCTACATTTATTTTACAAAAATAAACTTCCTCATCGGCTAATGAACTGGAATGGACATGCCTAACTATAAAAGAAAATTATTAACATTTTGCTTTACGAGGCGAACATTCAAAGTCACCTGATAAATTACCACGGAGGCTCATCTCATCGTTTGAGTCACCAACATCTATTGCAAATGGCGACGACAATCAATATCATTGTTTAAACTTTATTACCACGAGTAAACAGCAATCATAACCAAAATGTACAAAGTACCCATGACCCCATTTATGAGACTCGGAGCGCTGTTGCACATATTGCCCTCGCATATACCGCACTCGACGTAGGGTTGGCCTTTGCTTAACATTTTGCATGTGAGATTTCTGTCTGCGACTGCTGCTCCACATCCCCGATTGGTGATTTCGAAGCCATCATCTGTAAACAGAGTTAAGCAGATTAGTGAGTGTGCCCTAAGAAGTTGGCGCCTGACTTACATTTCACTTTCAGGACGTAGCAGACTGGCTTGTTGCCAGGTAGCTGACGGGGCTTTCGGACTTTCTTGGGCTGCACATTTTCTTCCGATTTAGAACTGATCAGATCATTCTCTTCCTTTGAACGTGGAAACAAGGGCCAGGTGTCTGCCTGATTTTCCCCCTCACTTGTCTCGCTTTCTGCTGCGGAATCCGTATTGTTAGCTGAGGCTTCTTCACTTGCTGCATCAGCTGTTGTTAGTTCGATTATTACGGTGGTATAAGGGGTGGTATTAGGAGTGGTATTAGCGGTGGAATTGGAAGTGGTAACTAACATAGAAGATGGATTGGAGGACGATGTGGAAGATGCCGTGGGTGACAACGAGGAAGACGACGCAACAGTAGATGTGGAAGTTGCAGTTGAAGTTGATATTGCAATCGATGTTGATGTTACAGTCGATGTCGATGTGGATTTAGTTGTAGATGAAGTATCTTCCAACTCATTCATATCAGATAAATCTTCCTCCACGTCTTCTTCCTCCTCCTCTTCCTCCCAATTAGGTGTAGTGACTGGACGATTTGGCCTTTGGATTTCCGGTAAACCACACTCCTTGAGGTAGTTTTTGTCATTCTCACCAATTGTTGGGCAATTTTCACACTCGTAGCATTGAAACGAATCTGCAAAGTGATACAAAGATAAGGAGATTATCGAATCGATAGCATACAACAGCCTCGCCCCACATTAACAACCACTCAGTCGAGCTTATCTCAGCCCTTGTAAGCTATTGGCAATTAATTTGTAATTTCTCAAAAGAAATCAAATAATGTCGATAGCCATTGGACGGTGATCAATTGGAAAGCGCTGGCTATTCTTGGACTCATTCCCCAAAGCGCAGGCTTCTTCAGCACGCTTGATAAGATAGTTAGGATGTGTGGGCTCACATTAATCATATTTTCGGTGAACTCACGAGACCAGAAAGAGTTGTTCGGTAACGCGTTGCATGTGCTTAAACTTGAATGGACATTAATTACCCTCAAGTGATAATTAAGTCGGCGACGTTGTATATAAACGCTCAAGTAAGTAATTGCATAGACAGTGTAAAGGCAATCGGCTGTTGAGTAAGCTTAACTAGTTATCAATAAAAAATCGTTTATGGTTTGGAATAAGCAAGAAGATTTTTTTTTTTCACTTTCGGTTAATGAATTATGCATATAAGCTGTTTAGGGGCAGCTTTTGAAATTGACCTTCTGGCAGGGTAAACTAAACTTGTTTTACGAATAGTTCATTAAAATATATAGGCTAATTCCTGTGCATCATCGAAGTGCCCACGAAAAAAAGCTACCCATTTCACAATATACAAAAGTAGCGAAGAGGTTGAACGAGTGAAGTTAATTTTAGGGAAAGGTCTCATGGAATATAATGACGTTTGACCACATTAAGCAGTAAATATTTTCTGTGGCAATCGGTGAAAAAGTGGGTCTACAAATAGTTTAGTCACTTTCGTAGAGAGAGAGGCCAGTTTTTTATGGGAATAAAATCTGTTCAAAGACGAGGGCGGACAGTTTTGAAATGGTTTGCCAGAAGTCTTAGTGAAATAATTTGCGAAAAGCATCAACTTCGTTGCCACAATATACTCTTGAAATAACAGAGAACATGAACGAAGTTTTGGGTATATCAAAAAGCCTAGTAATAGCGATCATTTTATACATAGCTCCTCAAATCATTTTTGTGTATCGGGCTTATGAAAGATGACTTTAAAGTCTGAGAAATTTTTTCTTGAGAAGAAGAAAAAAAATAATATAACTGAAAAAAAGGACTATTGCGACGCAAATTTGGTCCGTATTTCTGAAATTTCATATCTAATCACAATAGTGCCATGGCATTCGAGAATCGACATACGTGGCTGATATATCTGTGTGCGGAAAAATCACCATCGCTTGTTATCACTTCAATGAGCAATACACAAAAGACACTGATACACCAATCAGTCGTTAGCCTAATAAATTACTTAGTAATTAAAACCAAAAAAAAAATCCACTTTGAAAAACATTCTTTGCCCTTATATCATAAATCACTTCAATTTTCAGACTCAATTAATGACACATTTACCTGCTTTTCTCGTATGGTGTAGTGACAGCATAAGTAGAGTAATCCACAGTAAATTTAAATTATATGATTTCATGCTGCTGCAAATTAAATGACTCGTGTAATCAAACCTTAAGTCCCAAAATGACTCCTAAGCGACACCTTTTTAACCTCAACCTTCTAGAGTTAGAATGAGCAATTTATTTCGTGCATTTATTGTGCGCGCTGGTTAAGAAGATAGCCTTGTTCCGTATCTCTATCTTTTTGGTAGAAATAAGATAAAATATCTTGTAGCAGAACTGAAGAATGCTTTTAAAAGGTGGCAAATGTCGCTTCGATGCGTTATCAATGCGTTTCGGCAGTGTTTCGAAATGTTTAACAAATGAGAACTATTTTTGGTTTCCATTTCTGCGAGCGATTCCAATTTTCATCAGCTTTTTTTCTGAAAGGGAAGATAAGATTCCTGTGAATGTGTTTGCTCTTCTTGTTTGAAATAGAATAAGCCGGATGATGATGTTTTGGGAACGCTTAACCCAATTGGAAGACCATTCTTGACAGCTAAAACTTGCTTTTGTTTTGATCAAGCATTTGCCAATAACAATGCTGAAAACGTATTCAAAAGTTAGACATGAAACTGTTTCAGCGGTGTCATTAAAGTCGTAAATTCCTTCTAAAGTGATGCAACTTCATACAATATTTTTTTTATAAATGTTCGCCATTTTCAAGGTTGCCCTAAGCAACCGACTTTTGTTACCCAGGAGAAGGTTTTTATAGAAAATATTTGTATTCTATGTAGGGGGTAAAAAGTTTTCGTTGTAAATAGTTAATACAGCCTTTTGCGATAAAGCTCATGACAAAAATCAAAAAATACCCAAGCACTCCACTGAATCATCATAATCAGCTTTGCCTCCGACGCCTTTGTTCTTTCATTCTGTCACAGATGACGTAAATGGAAGTTTTATTGCAAGAAGGTAGCTAAGATAAATTTATTATAAATCATCGCCTTGCTCTTGATAGCTAATTGAATAAACAAATCACCTTCTTCGAGACGGTCGATTTGTTTTGTGGTCAAGGAATTTCCAGGTCGTTCCGTAGTACGTGCAAGTTATACCTGAACTACTTCAATGTTTGCCTACGAATAGTGATTACAATACTATTCGTAGGCAAACAGATTACAAGATATATCTTTTTTTCCAAGATTTTTGAGCTTCAAAATATGCATAAGACTTTTCACCTTGAAATCATCAAATTGCAAGACTTAATATCAAGACCTTTTAAATCTGGCACATTAAAGGAACCGTTTCTATAGAAGAAAACCGTTTTCTATTAATTCCATTATTATATATAATGTAAGTCGAACAGAGCCCATGAACAATTTCTGTCTTCATCAACTCATCAACTCTAAGGAAGCATGAATTTTAACGAATTTGATAAAATAACAGATGTAACGTGTTTTTTGAAAAATGGTTTCGTATTTTTGTTGAGCTTTAATGAACGGAAATTCAATGATCTTGATATAGGTAATCAATGCAATTCTAAGTTAATTAAATTCAAATATGTTCCAAAATTACAAAAAGCACTAACATTAATTTATGACCATTTTTTCATAGATATTTATGTGATTTATGTATTAGTAGTAAAGTACTTCAAAACTGTACTTTAAATTTCGCTCTTTTTATATTTTGAACAAAATCTTGAAAAAAAAAATAAAATTTTCAGATTTTTTATTTGGCAAACATCGCTTGCGCCTTACTGTGTTTTGTTGCGATGTTCGCATGGCTCCATATGTCATAGCCATCTAAGAAGTTCGGAAGCACTTTTCAGGTGGAAAAAGAGTTCGCTCTTCTTAAAAGTCTTTAAACCCCCGGAAAAACAAACTAAAATCATTAACGTCTCACTAACGGACTAATAGTTTTATGAAGTTATAAATATGGAGGCTTGAGCTTGAAAAAATAATCGTTTTCAAAAACCAAAATGGAAGGGAGTAATTTGTCACTAGTGGAGACAAAAATTGGTCGCTTAAAAAATAAATACCAAGTGAGTTTGCGTAATCTGAATTCCCGAGAAACTGTTGGTGATGAATATTTTTGAGTTCGGTGCTGAAAATAAAAAAAACTTTACCGCTTCCAAAGCAAACAGGCAAGAACCTTAAATATATGTACTCTGCACACCACCGATAACAAAACGTGTCTAAGCTTTCTATGAAATGAAAATAGATTCGTGATATTGCCTTAAATGACAGCACCAATAAAATCGAGCAAAGTTAATTTATCATTCTGTGTCTGCAGTGGTTTACCTTTTACGCGCACTACGCATCATTATTTGACAAAAATCAGAATTAAAAATATATTGACACAATGATGTCGCATAAACAATAATTGCATTTGTGTAAAAAATAAAAAGAAGTTTCCTCAAATATTAATTTTATTTAGCTTCGTGCGATACATATCAATACACATTAAAAAATATACGTAACATTATATTTACAAACAAATTTCTCTGACATAATGACAAATTTGATATCGTGATCAATAAATTATTTTAAACGTTCAACAATAGAATAGTTAATGATAAATCGACATATAGTAGTTTGACTCTTTAATTGTATTCACACCTAACAGTTATACACCTAATATTGCTTTTTTTTTAATAAATTTAACATACATACTTTATTTCTTTATTGATTGTTAATTGCAAACAAATTCTTTATGCCTTTCTAAGCAAATAGTTTATATCTACATATTCGTTGTACAATAGTTAAGGAACCGTTTCGTTCGTTTAGTTACCTCTTTGTCAATAAAAACCTTAAAATTTTTGTCGTGTCTCAAATAAAGGCAATTGGTGAATATCTAAATGTTTTTCGTATATAGAAATTATTTTCTTTAATTCAATTTAATTTTTTTTTTCTCTATATTTAACGTCTAAAGTGCAGTGAGAATGAAATTAATGCACATTTGGTTATTGTTAGTGTATATTGATTTTGGTTTTAATTACATTTAAAGCATTTGTTTCATTATTTAATGTACGAACGTTTGTTAGTTATTTGTAAACCCACTTGCAATATTTCATAATATGTCAAGTCCTATAAGATGGAAACCTCTAAATATAATTCCTTGTTTTTAAAATATATATCAAGTCAGTAAGTTATTCAACGTTATATTTATTATCCTTAACACAAATGAAAATTGACAAAATGTTGCTAATATTGCAAACCTCAACGACTTCTTTTTCTAATGGTGGAGTGTAAATTCGGTGTAGGTTGTGTCTTAAAGCTAAAATATGACATAAAATATGTGTATGTGTAATTAACAGTGTCCGAATATGCAATGCAAGTCATACCTACTAGTTAAACATTAAAATATTTACAAACTTTTAAGTTTTAAGTTCTCATTATCCCAGCAATTTAACGAGACCCCCAACGAAGAGGCATCCCAACGCTGTTAGCAGATGTGGTCGCATACGTTCACTGTCATTGCAGCGATCAACAGAACATATGGAGCAGTGAATAAATCTATTGTCGCCATCTTGCCGCGATAAACGATCTGCCAAAAGTTTGTCCTTTAGAATAGAACATGCGTCTGTATCCCGGGTGTCTAGCTGGCAAAATCTGGCGGTGATGGGCTCACTATTGGGAGCTAAAAAGAATATTAAATGTTATGCGAGTATTTGATTTGAAGATTTTGGAAATTCAAAAACAGTATTCTGGAGGAATGTCAATAGCTATACAATAAAAAATTAAAAAATGACAAAAAAAACAACACAACACGTGGTGAGCGCACATCGAAAGGGATGGAAAAGGCCATTTTCGATTTGTACTGAAAACTGTTGTAAGATCGTACTGAAATGGAGCCAGTTGTATTGAAAACTTTTTTCGTATACAGAAATGAATTCAAAATATTATATTTTCAAAAACATAAACAAAAATAAATTAACAAAACCTTAACGACTTCCTAGCAAAACTATACAAACCTACAAAAAAATTGTTTATATTTTTAATCTATGAGCTCTTCAGGCTTTATACTCTCAGTTGGCTCATTCATCTTGAAAATATTGCCCTGAACTTGAAACTCAGAACAGGATGAGTTTCTAATAAATTGTTTTGTTTCAATCAAAGCCCAGCAAGTGGCGACTTGAAGTCGGTTTCGACATTTTTACTTTATTAATGTCAGGCAAGAAAAAATCCTTTCGACATTTGCTGATGAGTGAGGAATAGCGATAACGGCTTGAGCAATTTTGTAAATATTTTCAAACATCAGCTCGTTTTTAATTGAATTTACTTCAGCCCAAAATTCTCAAATTGAATAATATTTAAATTGCTGAATTATTCAAAAACAAAATTCAATATAAAATTAGATTTTCCTGATACAACTGCTTCTGATGTAAAATACTCCAGTAAATTTCGGAAGGGATTTTGAATATTAATTTTCTTGTTTATGTCTTCCAGAATGAAATAAAGTCATCATCATCTCGATTATTTTAATTATTTTCTTAGGAAAATCTTTACAAATTGCATGAGAATTTGAAAGATACAGATGGATTAATTGTATCAAATTAAGGCAGATTGTACTTTTGTACTCGAGCACACTCATTTGTATCGAACTCGATACAATTGTATCGACTTTTCCATCCCTGACTGTAAGTCGTTTTCTCTGTTGGAGCGGAGCGAAAGAGAAGTGTCTAGGCGACGTATTCGTACATGTGAAGATGATAGTAAAGTCTAACAATATATTGTTGAATTTCCTGATAAAGTCTTGAATAACAAATAATTGTAAATGCAAAGTAAAATTAAATGATATTGTTATAGAAAAATACGTCTGTGAGCACCACAAATCGACGAAGATTTCCTTATTTTTGTTAAATTTAATTCAACCACTAACGTCGACACTAAAAACAAAATTTTAAAGTTACATTTGTGGATCATAACCATATCTTTATTCAAACAATTTTGAGTACGGCGATTTACTTCACAGCGCATTTCATTGGACTTATACATTTTTTCCAATCATGTCAACTGTACTCAAGCATTTTTGGAATTGCTTTTTGTTTGTATAATTGTAAAATAAAATAAAAAAATCGAGTTACGTAATAATTATAAGCAACTTACACTTTTTAGCAACGACTTTCTGGCAATTCATCGGTGGAATATTTTGAATATCTGTCTTAAAGTAAGATATCTCATTCAACTCAAAAAGCCATGTATTGATTGTTTTCATTTTTTCCAGGGTGCACGTCTGAAATGATTAAAATGAACGCAAAATATACTGACACACGAAATTTGGTTTCATAATTATTTTCTGAATCATATATACATATGGCATTTCAAATATTTAACAGGCCTTGAGCGCAGTAGAGAAACAAAAATAACAACACAGAATCATGCGCGAGAAAAAAATTATTTTTTTGTTAACACAGATAATAAGGGATGCTGCTTTCGATTAACAAGTTCTCGTGAATAAGTAGGTAGATGACTGGTTTTAAATAGCAGTCCGTATAAATAATAATATGTAGATTGATATGACATTTAGCTCCAACCTTTTGTATAAAGTCTAAGCATTTCATTTTATTTTGATCGACTAAAGTAGTAATGTTGACAATTTGCACTTGTGTGATAAAATAAAAATAAGCAGTCTGCCCATATGCAAGCAAATATGGACCACCTTCACCTTGTTATTGTGTGATTATACGTTCAGCACATATTAATCGAATGAGTAATGTTGGCTCAAGTTTTCAACCGTTGATATACGAGTTCGTATTATTGATTGTAGATGAGTGGAAAGCTACTTAAATTCGCAGACGCTAAATGAATCTATTTTTATGAAAGAGAATTTTTTCTCAGCAGGATAATGATGGCTTTTCAAAAACAATTACTAAAATCAATCTTTTGATGTATTTTGTACTCCAACCAAGTTTGCATTTTCTCAGGACAGGATGCCAATAAAACTTAACTTTATACTGCTGGAGACGACTTAAGGTGCCGCTTTGCATTTGAAGTTTGCCTCGTTTTCCGTAATCAAAGATTTTTTTACAAAGTAGACAACTTTATCTTTCAATACGCGGTGAGCTCAAGCAAAATGAGGCTGCCAATTTCATAGACCTAAAATATTCTGAAAGGATTTCATGGGCTTCAACCATAGATAAATGAGCAAGACCACTTGGAAAAATTGTATTAGAAAAACAGTGGGCATCATCACAAAACCTTGCTCAGGTGCAGCTAAGAGCCACCCCAGATCAAAACCCTGCATGTTCGTCAACTCATAGGTTTACGGTTGTAGCAAAAAACTATGGAAAATCATAAAAATCACTTCTGGTTGTGAGTCTTACAACCGCCGCGCCGTTTTCAATTTCATGCACATTAACGTCACACATTAAATCAATTTAATATTTTGGACGACAAATCCAATCAAGCGGAAACTAATTGCCGACATACGTGTTATGAGCACTTAACCACGATATCGCTTATTGTCTCTAATAAGGGGGTGTAGTTCAGGTCATAAAAGTTGGTTTACCTAAAAGTGGATGGGGTAAATAACCACTATTTTCTTTGTAAATTATTGGCATAGCCGAATGTGCCTAAAGCCTTCAACTTCAACCGATACATAACCGAAGCGAACTTTCGAGTAAATGTCAAGAATAACTCGTACGTCAGTTCCTTGAGAATGTTCCTTTTATTACATCTAACTCATTGAATACACAAACCAATGCAACTAAACACCTATCAACAATTTTAAGTGCAAATGACACACATTGACTGCTGTTATCAATTGGGTGGAACTCCGCCTGACTTTGACCTGTTAAGCGTTTGTAAAGTAAAAACTTTTTTCGATTGCAGGTGCCTACAAAAGGTTTCATTACATTGTCAACATGGGAAAAAAATCCATTAAACAATAGTGATAAGTTCATGTAAAAAAAGTTGTTGCTTCCGGAATTACTTGTCAAAAAAAATGTTTATAATATTTTGACAGATAAGAAGTCCTATTTGAGGTTCATTAATAAAAAAATATTAATTACCTCAAGCGTTTAGTTTTGAAAAGATGTCGGATTTATCAGAAAGATAGGTGCTCTGATAAGTATGAGTCACGGTATGACACAGCGTTTTATATGTAAAAAGTGACTCGGAGAACAAGTCTGACTTGTTTACGAATATAGTAGAATATAGTAATGTTTGTTGCATTTGCATCAAAAGATGTGTCCAATGAAAATTTAGCAACAATAAATTCGACACGTGATTTAGTATTTGATTTTTTTTTTCCGCTTTCCATGCATTTTCTTTCATTTCATTTCATTTGAGAGTCCCAGGTAAGATACAGATACATATTACATAAAAAATGATTGATATCGCTGCAAATGGAAAAGGAAAAATAGCAGAACCAATGCGAGAAAACTGAATACGAATATTTAGAAGAAGTATTTGCGATTGCATATTGAATTAATATGCGAACTTCCGCAAGTGGAATAGGCAAATGTAAGAAAGCATTTTGCAAAATATAGAGCGTAAGAGAAACGTGTGTCACAATTTGAATATTTTTGGAAGGACTCATAAAGTTATTTAGAACCAATTCCTGGTCAACCAATTAAATTTCTAGTTATAAAACTAACTCTGATACCATTTCTTTGACGAGTTGTATTTTTCTTTTTCAAAAATGCTCGTCGAGCTGGTGTTTTTTTTTTAAATTAAGACGTTTGAAATGTTTTTTTTTTCCAACGGGTTTTGCCTTGTTTTCAATTTTTGAAGTAGTAGAATCTACCAGTACATCTACAGAACATCAATTTGCTTTGACAGGTGCATTTAAATAGCCGAAATAGGAAAGTTTTTCAATTCTAAAGGCATCAAGAGTTTTCTGGAACCTTCGTTTTTAACTTATTTGAAGACAGACGATCAAAAAGGAGTTTTTCAAAATTTTACTGTGAAATCAGGTCTAAGTATTCCAAAGCCGGATATTACCGGTTATCTAGCGCCGGAGAATCAACAAGTTAAAGCGGATTTGTCGATAAAAATATTTCGAAAACAAAGAAAGTTGCAGATTTTGGAAATTTGTTTGCATTCTGTGAATAACGATCGGGCTGTACTTTATTGGCAACGCTTAACTCGTACATGATATATTTGATAGCGTGCTCGTACTACTATTGCTATACCGTATCGATCGATCATATTTTAAATATTATTTCGGAAAACAAAATTTAAAAGTTTTAGAAGTGCTGGCTAAATTGTATTTTTTTAAGTAGTAGAAGTCGGAATCTTTATGGGAAATTTGAGCAGAAAATATTACATTTTCTTCCCATTCACGAAATTTTGTAAAGAGAATCAATCGCGTTAGTGAATAACATTAACTTTAAAAAGAATCATTCAAAATTGTACCATAGAAGTTTTAGGTAGAAGGTTTTCAAAAACTGTCAAATGCAAAACAGGGACTCCACCAGAAACTGGAAAATAGTCCACCTGAAAATCTTTAGAAATCGCAACCAATCCTTTCAAATGAGACAAACTGACGTTTGTTCAAACTGTTCCGCACTTTGGTAAAGAAAGTATTTGTACGCTCTCTTCCAACTTGTTTTTTTTACAAACTTTTCTGAGAACCGATATGAGGCCTAATATTTTCTTTAGCAAAAATATGACAATCTCTGTAAAGTCATATTCCGCAAAGATTTTTTAGATCGTATTATTACTTTACCAGCTGATATTGAAATATTTCTCGAAAACCAACTCAAATAACAATTTCTAAAACGGTTTCCAAAGTCGTCTGTCAAATATAACTTACCTCTGGCACTATGCTCGAATTCGATTTCAGGTTCGCACATCCAGGATTTACACTCGAATCGCAAACATAGCACTGAATCGCGCTTCCTTTTGGTAGTTCACAGATGATCCGAGATTTGAATTTATCCATCACATCCACAAATTAGTTGTTGCGTGATATTAATAATAAAAAAAAAAAAATTAACAAAATAAAAAAATTATTAATAAAATTATCACAAACACACACACTAACCCGATTGTATGAATACCATCATCAAAGTGAACGCAACTAGCAGCCTCCACGTATGGAATTTCCGCGACATTTTCAGTTCAATCAATTCCGCTAAACAATTTACTTTTATTTAAATCTAAATTTTATAATAACTCGCCACAGTTGCAACGGTCACGGTGTAACATTTTCCAAGAATTCCTTCGAAAGTAAATCGCTTCGAACCGTTTCACTTCGTTTAACCAACTAATCTACGGAGCAGAGTCGGAATGTTATCCTAGCTATTCGGTTGGGAAATGTATTCTAGTGGAAAAGTTAGTTTTTCCAATCCTTCGTTCGGTACACACTGGACTGGAGCCACCACTACAAAGACCCGCGGCTGGTCTCTGTCTCGCTTGCTCTCGACAATGTGCCCACACAGGGATGGGTACAATGGAACGTCCTTTAATGTCATTATTTGGGTACACACGAACACTCGCGCATTCCGTGAAGGAAGAAAAGAAGTTTTTCTTTTCCTTGGCAAGCGTTTCTCACGATGAATGTTGTTGCAATTCCTTCTTCTTTTTTCCTTGTGTACGCTCTTTTTCCTCTCCACTTTGCGATGAAAGATATCGTGGTCCGTGGAGGGCGGTAGTGGCTCAATTCGAATTTGAATGAATTACAAGGAGCGCGGATGGGTCAATTGCTTTCGCTAAATGAGGATGGTGGTGCGATAGTGTGGGTGGTACTATACACTTGAGTGAGGTGGTGGCTCATCATATTTCGAGGATGGATCATAATTTAAACTTCAGCTGCACAATGGGATGGCATCGCTATTATGTTGCATTTTTTGTTGTTCCTTTTGTTTTTCGTATGATTTTTTTAGAGAGCGTTTTCTCGCTTTTATTGTGTTTTTCATAAAACATTTCAGTGAGACAAATAGGATTTTTTAATGGCTTTTTCTGTAATCAAACAGAAATTATTGCAGATCGTTGTGTGTGTAGCCGAATGGGGAGATGTTTTGGGGCCCTGCTATTGCGTGTTTATTTGTTTTGCTTGGTGAGTAATTAGCTAATTGAATGTATTTGCATTGAGGACCTTATTTTGTCACATTTCAGGAAGTTTTTGAAGTATTGTGCAAAGTTTGGGTAGGTATTTAAATACATAAGTAGCAAGACGCGATAAACTTATTTGATTAAGATTGTCGGGCAACTACTTTGTTCTGTTTTTTTTTTTCACAATCGCAGCATCAAGTTGTGACTCATGATGATTTTCATCTGAGTGGGGGTTGCCCTGGAGGAAATGCTATTAACTCGTTTTCTGTGAAAGTTGGTGATCTGTATAGAAGATATATAGGTCTGTTAGATGACTTTAGGGCGATTCTACAGCGTTGCAGTTGATAGAACGAGTTGTATGGCGTAAACCTATCATAGGCCGAATGAGTTTTTGTTGATGCGGCAGTCTTCTTAGCCGAGTGATTTTAGGAACAAAAAAGAAAGGGCTTTCCATCGCTTTTTATATCTCATATATCCACACAAGCTTCTTAAATGCTAATGTGGAGGTACCCCTGACAAATGTCGAAATGGATGGGGACTGCTAGGAAAGTGCAACACTCTGTGACCCATCATATCGAAACCAGAGGTTCTTCCGATTATAATCAATTTAGCTTTGCGCGACCCTATTTTGTGCAGCCCACACGGACATGACAACGTTAAAGTCTATCCGTCTCACGAAACTATCGCATGACAGAAAATCACCTCCCATGCGTATCTTACTGACATCGCACAATTCTTTTGAAAGGTCAAAGCACGCACACCCTTCAAACTTTAGCCGGAACTACTGGCGACGACAGGGAGAGCTCGACTTTTAGCCTACAGTAACGCACCGTACTGCTTGGCTACATTATTCCTCCCTATCGTCTGAACGAATTCTGAATAGCTGTTTTTTAGTTGTACGCTTTCGTGGGTGAGGTCTTATTTGTTCAACAAAAATCGAATCATCTATTAAAAGTTCCGCTTGTAAACTAGTAAACACATAAAAACACAAAGAACTTTACTATTCCAAATAAGTTCTTATTGTACTCAAGTCAAACACATAACCCGCAATGTTGTGGGTTCTCCTTAAGTTCAGTAAAGGCTTAAAATACACACCAACGTAGAGTGAAACTTCCACTTCTGAAAATACCTACGTACGATTTCTATGCCACCAAATTATGGGGGTGGCAGAACCACCCTCAAAGAGAGATACATATCTATATTTCAGCGTGGCTTTTCGTTGAACAGTGATGTCATCTGGCTGTTGTGCCGGTGGATCAGAGTTATTTACCTTGAATCCCGGAAATATTAAATCAAATTTTGGCGGTAAATTGAAAAGCAAGAAGACCCGCATTTCAGACGAAGGATGACCGCAAATTATAACACAGTTTTCATTTGCAGAACAGTGAACTTGGGCATACTTTTAGGAGGACAGCGTTTAAATAAGCTTACTGAGTTTTTAATTACTCCTTGGTGAAGAGTCTTAGGCTGAGATTTAAATGAAATTGAAAATACATATTGGCAACTTGAACCGGAAACGCTACTTGAAAATGTAGTGTGACTTAGGCGCGGATTTTATCTGACATTGGGTGCGGCGTTACCAGCTTCATAGTGGTTGAGAGTACATTTTTTTTGTATTATTTAATCAGTTCTTTGCATCTTCTAAAAGAATTTGACTTAATGAAATATTCTTAGTAAAAACTCGTTAAGAGTTTAAGACTTATCCAAAAGAGTGGAGTAATCGAATTGAAATGTCTTTTGTTGCTACTAGTAACACTTGGAATCGAAAATGGACCAGTTGCACTCCATACCACTAAGTTATAAACATGATCAAATGCCAGCAACAAAGAGGTATCACAATTTTCGATCTTCATGGATAAGTTTTAGCAAAAAGACCGGCATTTAATCGGAAGCCAATTACACTCGGTTGCAATTGGGTTCTAATTTCAGATAATTTACATTTCAATATGGAAGCTTCAATTTTATGCCGGAATGTATTCAGAACGAAATGTTTATTTAATATGTATGTTAAGGGGTTTTTTTATAAAAATTGTGTGTACGCATTTACTTTATTTATGACACAGTACATTTGGAATAATATAAGCTGCAGAGTATAATAAGTCCTAATGTGATAATTGAAAGCAAGCGTTTGCAAGAAATGTTCGGAGAAAAAAAAAACCCGGTTTGTTGGAAGCTTTAACAGTTTTCCCTTAGGATTTATTTATTATTAAAACTATCAAATTTGAATTGTAATTAAAAAAGTAGTCTGGTAACGCTGTAGAGAGTTCAGTGGATAAATAAAACGTCATGCGACTAAAACGATTTCTGTTTATTCTGCGATTGAACTTGTAAGCAAAAAAAGGGAATTAGGCCTTTTCGATAACAATGCCAATAACAAACATACGAAATCTGACCTCCCTATCGCTAACTAAAGAAACAAATCAGCGCCAAAAACAAGCAAGTCGATAAATTACATACCTACAGATGTTTGAGTGTCACAAAGTTGGGTTGAGATACGTAAAAATAACCATTTCAGCTTTTTTACCGGTGATAAACATACAAATACATAACTGAATTGCGTCCACAAATACAGAAATTTGAAACATGTTTCTCTTCTTTGGAACTCAGGTTTTGAAAATCCAAAAACTCCTTTGAAAGAATCCATTTCAGCTTTAAAGTGCACCTCATAATTTGACTACAATTATAGGGCTACCAACATATAGGATCTTATCTCACATGACTTAGGCGCAAAGTTGAGCATATGTTCAAAATCTTTGAGCTACATTTGTGACACATCAGAGGACGATCAAAAAAGTCTGAAGCTACGGAATCATCACAAAAACGTCCTACATATTTCCGCCACTTTGCAAACTTCCTAACCTGCTAAGGTAGTTAAACTTAAAAGGCTTAGCTTAATACAGTTCACAATAAATAAACAACAATAACATGTCAACCTTGCACTGCCATATATCCGTTTGAGAGCGATTTCCCACACTGTGGAACAGGAGCCACTTACAAACAGAGTGCACGTGATTTAATTGCATTTCATTCTACTCCTGCTTCTACTCCTACTTCTATATGTTACTTCCATTGCTTTGATTTGCTATCCTCCTTCTTATATTTTTAGTCGAATATCCGGTTTCACCTTGCGTGTCTATGAATGTCCTTTTCCGCGGAATCGGATTTCTGCTCCCCAATACCATTTGCGGTTATTTACGTTCCCAACAGTCTGTGTGGGTGTGGATTTCTACATCGATAAAGCATAAAATGGTTGTTTGCCATACAATATCAACCAAAGCCAGCATACGGAAATTCATTCATTTGTCCCTTCGATGAGGACGATAGGATGTCCTGTGTATGGTAACAATACACACGTTCCGCATTTACCCATTACTCAAATGTCAAGGAGTGTGCGGCTTGCATTCCGACACGTAACCGTAGCTGAAGACGAATCGCTAAGGTTGCATTATTATGGGAAACCTTTAACTCAACAGTTGTTGACTTTTGCAACATTAAAGCGAGGGCATTTGTCACGAAGCCGGAACTAGGTTTGGTGGTATACTTCTACTGACGCCTTGCAATTTGCATATGGGTTTAGTCTTTAGGTAGTTAGAATTGAAATGGGTAAACTCTTCGCGAAGGACGAAACGATCGCAAATTGTCGACTTTTATCGTGGAATATAATAAGGGGGTGCAATAGAAAGCACATTGACCTAAAATTAAATGTCATTTTCACTTACGTACTCCCTTTGGCTAACGGACAAGGAATTTACAGTGGGCATTGAAAGTCGTCTCCATCTATACTCTATTTTTATCCAAAATAGTAATATAAACAATAGGCGCAGTGGCTTAGTGGTTGGTGTGTTGGACTACTAATCGAGGGGTCCCAGGTTGGAATCCCGAAAAAACCCAAATTCCAACTTATGGTTTTTTTCCGCTGCGCCACCTCTCGCGAACGTCTGACAAACATCCGAGAGTATAACTGTCATGAAGGAGCTTCTCAATTAGCCATTTGGACCCGGCATAAAATTGTAGATCCCTTCCATTCGTCCCAAAAATGAGAAACGCACACAAACGAATGGCTGTGAGAAGCTAGGCCTAGGGTCTCACAGACCTGTTGCGCCAACTATTTATTTTTTTATTTCAGTAATATAAACACAATAGATGTTCTGAACCAATATTTTCAAAGCTGTTTGCGAATACTTTGACAATGGGCTTCTTATAAAGAGTGAGTTTTTAAGGGCTTGACTTTTAAATTGACAAAACCCTTTTTGCAGCGTCAAAAAATTTGTCAGTTGACCAATTTCATCAGGAGAATAGACCTACATACACAGCGGCACCTGCTCAAAAATTGTGCTTTTTTCGACTCAACATTACCTTTCTTTTGTCAATGACCATGGTATTGCCATGACTTTAATGAATTTTATACAATTTCAAACCTCAGTAACTCTAAAAGTGACACCCAGTATATTTAAGTTTGAGTCATGTGACAAGCGCCATCTGTTAGTGATATTAGGTCCATTCGCGTACTTTCACGAGCCAAGCACTAAAAATTTGTCAAACTCGAAAAATTGAGCGAAACTCTCTCAGAAAGCTGAAAATATACTCCAAAGTAAGTGGATACACTTCGAGCTACTTTGAGCCACTTACATCTTTGAAATCTAATCCATATCACGAATAAATTTATAACTTACCTTTTTGCAGCATATAAAAACGTTCTGGGAGAAAATTCGACCACCACCATATTTTCTTTATTTTCAGATATTTTATTTTTATGTACAATTGATTTTTAAAACGGTGTTTGAATTTGTTTCCTGTCAATTTTGCGCATTTGACATTTTTATCAGTACTTGCCGGTTGAAATTCTCTGAGCTATTTCGAGCCAAGAGAGGAACTGCTCGCTACTCGTTATTTTGCTGATTTTCTCTTTTTCTGTCTTTTTTGATGAGTACATGTACAGACTTAGTGCGATTGCGTTCGATTCAAACCGCGTAGGCGAAGGAACCTATTGAGTGCTACAATTTTTCCTATAGTTGATGTGATTTGCAATGGAATAAAAAATGGGAAAAGGGTGGAAATAAGTTGGTCTTACAAGTATCGATCGGTAAAATGTAGGTCCAAAACGAAGACCGATGGTATTCAACTTAACCCATTTGGTGCATGTGATAAGTACCTGATAACTTTCAACAGCCACTGTCTCCCCGTATATATTGAGGCTGTAACCACCCACACACATGCATTCCAACATATCACATCCGTTTGAATAAACAACTTGTACGATTTTCATTACAAGAATGCGAATCCTTTCCCGTAACTCTCAGATTTTATTGTAAATCTCGTCCCATATTTTGAAACTGTTCGTATTTTTCTTCTGAACAGGACATCGACATCGCTTTTATTATTATTGGAGTCCTTTCTATGGTGGATGATTGTATGTGTGTTTTTTTTGTCGGATTTCATAACTGGGGGATTCCTCTTACAGATTTTTTCAGCTCCCACGTGTCGACGTCGTCGTCAGTTTAATGTTGTAGAGGGAAGCTGAATCGATTTGATTGTGGCGCCAGCATGACCGATATTATGCTCTCTCTATAGCAAATGTGTAGTCTGGTTGACGCCAAACGGGGATAGTATCCAGCCAGACAAAGCGCGTACACCAACCTATACATTTTTGGACATTATTACGTTTTTTCTACAGATTCACACAAGCCCAAGAAGAGGTACTCCTGAAGTCCTGATGAACAAAAAAAAAATTCCCAAGAAATAATTATTGTCCTTTGTGCGCTTCGTCATTCGTTCCTTCCTTTTGATTTATTCACACAGTGACAAACTATTATTTACTTTAAGTACCATTGTCGAGTGCAAATGTATAAGGATCATAAATTGTGACTCAAAAATAATTTAAATCCTTTTGGTGTTAGTGTGCGACTTTTCACGTTGAGCTCTTGCTGCATACTCGTCGTAAGCCTTGAGAAACTTTCCGGCGAGAGAAGGAAAATAATGAATGAATGTGTGAGGATTTGCTATACTCATGTGGTTTTCGGATGTGTGTGGAAATTAAAGGACGAATGGATGACGTTTTGGGAGTCTTTTTATGCTAAGTCGTTCCGGCGATTTCACTTTCAATATAGACTTATGAGTAACACACATGCGGAACGAGTTTTTGCTGGTGTTTATGGATTTTGGGTAGGTCTCAGATATAACTGGAATAAATCAATAATTTTCGATTAATATGAATATCGAACTTCGGATAAAAAAAAACTAGTTCCAGTTGTTCTATGTTACAAGCCAATAGTCCTTATAAATACAAGTAGTAAAAAAATTCAGAAAAATATCAGTTATCAGAGGACCAGCCTGCTTAAAAAAAAGTATTGCCTAAAAACTGACTTCAGAAATTTAGCTTGTGAAGGTAGTTATGAAGATAATCGTCTTCGATTTCGATTTCGAACTTTTAACGACCATAATAAGCTATGATCTGGAAAAAATCTCTTCGGCTACCGTCAGTTCTTAGATGCCAAATATTTTTGAGTACTACTTGCTGCTGAGTTGCTAGTTCTGTTAGGTACTATTGTTTCGAAATCACGAATCCCTGAAATCCCACGACTTTTGTGGGAGCCCTTTTCGCAATAAAATATTTTTTTTGATCGGATCTGCTCATTTTGAAGATATATTTGAAATTCCTTTGTTAAACAATCTGCATTATCTTCCAACAGACCCTCACACGTTCTTTGCGAAATATTATCTGATATCCAATAAATTCTCCAGCCTTTTACAACCTTACCATAAAAAGTCGTAACCTCCAGGACGATCAAAAAAACTCGTATGGGTACCTGACTCCAACATACCACTTGAATTCAAAATAAATGGACACGATTTTTAAATAAAATAAAACAAACAACATCGCACAAATTTTATTGTTAAAATTATTTAATTTATTAAAAATAATGAATAAAAATGCAACAGTGCGCAGAAAATGGAGAATAAGGCGGAAATATTTTAAACATTAACACAACACTATTAATAATGACTTTTAAAGCGAGCACTAAAACGGACCCAATAGTAGACGCGCCTCAACCGCGTCTTATCGCTGCCACAACTACCATCAGAATTGCCGCTCCGAGCGTCACTCCAATATCGACGCGTCTACTCATCGGTGCTGAATTGCATCCATCTGAAAAACAGGCACAGATTGTCTCGAAGAATCCCTCATTGTCGGCTGACATGCAGGTGTCGTTGCGTCCGCGCAAGTCCTGTGTGTGCCAGCCACATCCTCGAATGATGCGATTTTCGCCATTCATAAGGATTTTTGTTACAGTTTTTCTGCAGAAAACACGCGTGTTGTCGTCCCTTGGTTCACAATCATCCAGATACTGCTCGTCGCGAACACCGCGAGGTGCGGTCAGTCTCAAGGCGTTGCAGTCCTCGTCCAGGTGAGAATTACATTGATGACATCTGATGGCGTCAGCTGGAAATACAAACAACAAGAACGGAATAAAGGAGGGAATTTTATCATGCAGAGGCGGACATAAATACGAACAAAATTATTAAATTGGTCAATATAAACTAGTCGCCCACGCAATGGGTTGTGGTTGTAAGGAACAAGGATACAATGATGTGCTGATTCACATGCGAAGGGACGTTTATTGCCAATATCCTCATGGCTGGGCGTGAAAAATTGCCATTGTGTTTGTTGGCATATTTAAATTTTGAAAGTTAGTTTGGTTTGCCAGGGCCAATGCCGAAGAACGACTCATCGCGGTATGAGATCATGCTGGCTGGTCACAGGACTTGCTATATTAACCGATGGTTTACGGCTATTTTTAAATGAAAGTGTGAAAAAATGACGTGCTGGAGGTTGTTAGCACGGAAATTTGGCTAAGTGGATTTGCATATAAATCAAGGACATTAAGTGGAAGCAAGGTTGTCAAAAGTTTAAGATGTACCGAAACTAAGAGAGTTCCCTGTTTGATAGAATTCGACTTTTATGATTATTGGTCAGGCAGTGTAAGCCACTCGAAACATGGATTTAAGATAGTTTCATATAGGAAGCAAGTTCATAGTAAATTGCTAGAAAATAGTTCGCCACAGTGTGTCAAGAAAATATATGGTTTAGGCGAAGCAGGATTAGTTTCTTATACTATTTTATTTTTATGCATTTAGATTGTTTGAATGCCCCTCAACGACATTAAAAAAATCAAATTAAAGTTAACTGGATATAGGACACACAATTTATGTATGACAGAAATAGACGCGCCTTATACGAGTTCCCTTCCGATTTTAGCAGCCAATCACAAATAAAACCATTGACAGTTACAGGCATTGATAGCTTCACCTTGAACTTGAGTAAAAAAAAACGTGCAATGCACGCAATAAATGCATGCAAATAAAGTTCAATGTCAATACAAATTCCACCGGACTACCTTGCTCAACACGCAATAATGTTGATTCAAATGTCGAGTAGTTTACCTGCTGACAGACGTGTGGCATACAGTTTGTGCTGTCAAACAAAGGTAGAAAAATATCGAAACATCATATACGTTGAAATTCGATAAACAAGTGAAATCTAATTATTATCGATTGTCTAATTGAGGTAGAATCATCAGGCTTTCATTTAACTTGAAAAAAAAATAAAATATGAAATATTGGTCGAAACTCATCATAGGCATATGTTTAATGATTTAACGTCCATGGTAATGCTGTTACTGTTATATCCCAATACCGAAAGACAAAAAAGGTTTCCTAACACGACTTTTATCATCTTTATAGGCGGCAAGTCAGATTAATGTTTGATCCTTTCAGAAATGCTAATATCAAATGTATATAAGGAAAATAGATTAGGAACTTTTGCATAACAAATTAAGGGTCTAAACACACTGCACGAACTATTCATAAATGAACATAGAACAATTAAAAAAAAACTGTTAGCATTCTCTTATGTAACGAGGAATGTTTTTTGCATTTATACATTTCAATAGGTGGACGAATGACATATAAGTTGATCAGTTGTACAAAAAAACACTTACGACACACATACTACCATATATATGTTCAATAACCTATAGGTATACCTAGTGACAAGGACATTTTTCCACTTGGTAACACAACATCTTTTATTGTCACACTTGCCCAACCCGACAGCATTTTTATAATGTTCTGCTATTATCCAAATAACTTTTACCACGAGTATGATTCATCGATTGAACACCTCATAAACAGGTCATAAATCAATGCCTTTGAGTTGATATGCACATACGGCTGGATTAATACACTAAAACGGTTTATGGCACTTTCAAAAACAACCGATTTTTTTTTGCATATTTTCTGCAGATAACGGAAAATAAATGACACTTTGTCAGGGTTTCAAACATGCAAAACAACAAAAGGCGACCAAATGTCTACCGACTCATGTTACTCGCACAGCATTCTATACGATACTTAGGCATCCGTATGAGCTATGAAAGAAATGTTATTAATGTTTATTTGTTACACTGGGAAGCTTTGCTGACCTTGATTATGGCGCGTAATGTGCCAAATGCAAACATTTCATTTTCAAATTGAATTGCATACGAAAATTGCTCGTACGTGAGAGGAAAATTTGTTTGCAATAAAGGATGAAGCGTGCTTGGCCCAACGTTGCAGTTTGTTTTTGTAGAATTACTACTGTAAAAGAATTGTTACGGGAAATCATTTAAGGGAGGTTAGGTCGTTGAGTTTGAGGAATGGAATATTTTTGGATTTACTAATTTCAAGAAGTTGCAATAACTTTTCAAAATAAATTTTCCGAACAAAAAGCATTTCTATGTTGACTTTAAAAGTTGAAATGATGTCAGTAATATGTCTCACATGATGCTATTTAAATATTTTTATATCACAGTCGTTTTTCACAAGTTATCGCCTATAAGAATTGAGTGCAGATCAATATAATTGCAGTGTCCCCACTCTTGTATAATATCGGACAGGGCAATGGAAATATTTCTCCTCGAATGAAATGTTTGCTCCATTAATAACAACCATAAACATTTTCGATTCATGTCCAATAAACAGTCACATGGTGATAATAAGCGGATGTGATAATTGCCGCATCATAACTGGTGATAAAACATGAATAATTATCATCGGAACCCTAATTTCAGTGACGTATTTATCAATAATATGAACTGTTTAATTTTGTGTTTAATTTTTTCACTAACAGATGGCCTTACTGTTCAACTTATGAAAAAATATGAATTTCGTTGTAATATACAATATTATATAATAATAAATAATCATAGTCAACTACTTTTGACTTTATTGAAAGTTTTTGTGTAGCCATCAGAATGAATATTTTTATTCAAAAAAACCAACCCCCAAAGCTAAGCGATGACAAGATATTTTTCACCGAATGAAATCAATCACGAGAACTTCTCCTGGTGAATGGAACAGTAAAAATTTGCAACATCTTCAGTGGAATGACTTGTTCCATTTTTATGGATCTCATTCGAAAAAGCTTTACCTACGGACAAATTATTTAATATCTAAATTTTTTTGTACCCAATTTAAGTAAGTTTTAAGTAAGGTTTAACTGGGAGAAAACTATGCTTTATTTTTACTCGACGCTGTCAGCGTACGCAAAAACAATAGTGAGCTGGCTGTAATCGGAAAAATAGAGCGCTAGTAAAATAATAACACGTTTCTAGCTGCCTTGGCTGTAGCTATAAATTATCACTATATTAACTAAGTAGCTAAGTAGCTCTTAATCGATACACGTCTTTATTACCCGAGTCGAGTTGAAGTAAACTAATAATAGCTAATCAATTACAAACACACTGACTGAAATGTTGTATTTTAATTTTATCGAGGATTAAATGTCAACTGGGCTTGTGGACATGTAAGAAATAATCATGGAGTTCGTAGCTTATGAACGAGGAGTTTTCTTCGCGTTATTAAAAGATGGAAAGCTGTTTTAAAGACTTCATTTATAACTTCGTTTCATAAATTGTATTTGTTTTTGTTCCCTACTTAGTTTAACAATATAAATGTCAAAATTTTTATTCAAATTGATACCTCTGGCGTCAACAATAAGGTAGGTATCAATAGAATCCGTTTAACCCAAAACGTTTATTACAAATATGTAACAGGGGTGCTTCCGGTCCTGTACTTTTCGCAGTAAAATTTACAAGATGTCAAATTTGTAAGAGTGTGGCAAATTTTTTTAGCGAGAGCCAAACTTGCTGAATTGGTTCAAAAATCAATTTTTCTTAAATTGTTTCATAAAATAGATCACAAAAAAAGTCACCAAAACAAATAAGATGTTCCCTGGACCAGACAATTTTTCTCTAAACGTTGTGTTCACTAACCCAAAATGGCACAAACAGATGCTCATGAAAATATTGAGTTTTTGCGAGATTTTGCATGTGTTTGTACTAAATCGCAGACTTTTTACTCAAAGAGTTGTGGTATAAAATCTTTAAAACAAGCTGTCAAAGTCGCTGTTTACTTAAACAACACATAAATACAGTTACACCATGCTACCATCCATTTGGCATCAGGCTCATTTTTGCTTGAGTGTTTTGAATTGTCCCACTCGCATTCGCATCCAAATTAAATAAATCAGTCTCCTCCTACTACAGATAAGTAGTTAATACTTATTGCTTACATATTGCATGACTGCATCCGAATGCAGTAATTAATTCATTTCGCATTATTTGAATAAATAATTTGCTATTGTATTTGCTTGCTTTTGTTGATGGCATTTTAATTCTCTAGCGTTTTTCATCCTCGTGCTGATTTATCGTCGATATTAAATTGTTTTTGCATGTTCGTATCTATGTACATTTTGACAAATTCTGTTCATGTCAACACTTGTTTTTTTTGAAGCGGTCAAATTGCCGACAAGATTTATGGCAAAAGATTCGTATTACAAGTGATTGATCAATAAAAATAATAAAAAATATAGAACGGGCTTGAAAAACGAATTGCAAATACTAACGCAAATGAACTGTGGATTAAATTTCTAATTAAATACTCAATTTAGTTTACACAATAGCAATTGCACACGCAATTGCTGAATTTGTCAGTTAGATTCCTAACAATTAGCCCACTCTGTCGTGACAGTTCGATGTGTGTTCGGTGACACCTTAAATCCCAGATAATGACACCTACAACTGGTGAAGTGTAAAAGCATCATTCACTGGACTATTTTAGTAAGAATAACAAAAGAATTTTGGGGTTTTTTGATTACATTTTTACGGGCATTGAATAGAATTAATCTAATTTAACTATTTTTTTTTTTGTAATTTACTAACGCTGGAGGGGTATCTGTTGCCTTATAATGCGAATACACAACGCGAGTGGAATAATTAATAGGATGGATGACGATTTTGAAGGAAACCAATGCTGAATCAGTAACCATTTAAATCGCTGAAATGTATTTTTTTGGTATTTATAATTACAGTGATGCAAACCAATAATATTGACTGTGGAAATGACCTACAATGTGATGATGTGAACATGATCTTCCTTTTGAAATGTCAGTTGGTTTAAGAGCCACAAAAAGGATCTATTATAATTAAAATAGTGAACAGAGAGAATTGTTTTTAAAAAAAGTTCAAAAGTAAATCGCATCCATATTTTAAATCTCCATTTATTACTATGTTATTGGCGAAAGCAAATAACATTCGGCATGACATCCAAAGAGATCTCGGCATCAATTTTGCCTTATGACATTCTCGTTTTAAATAAGCAACCATTCAAATGTCAAAATTGCTCGCGGTTAGATAAATAAGCAGTCGTATCTCTTACCGCATACTGTCCTTGAAATTTGTTCACTCTGGCCTAACCCAAGTATATGGCATACAAACAAATTCTTTATCTATATTTAATGTCCCTAGCCATAATCCATAAACATAACAACCCATTGAAATGGAAAGTTCTTAAGATTAGATTAATTGAGCAATTGGTTTATGACTTTCATGGAAACTACACCGACAAAATTATTTGATTTCGTGGTTGTAACTTGTGAAAACACAGACAGATATTTTTTAAGAACCCGTCATTGGATTATTATTATAATTATCTCCTATTTTACCTGATAACACAAAACATCCCAACAATGCGATTATCACAGAGTAGCTGAGAACAGCAGCCGAGGATCCTCGTACAGAAACCATATTTTTGGTTAATTTTTTAATAAAAAAAAAGTATTAAACTACTATAAAACACAAGTAATACTCTTGATGGGAACACTTTTCGGTTGCAATTTGAATTCTTAATTTTCTGTCGGCAGCTACAAAGATCACATCACTTTTTCGGCAAATAAAAAATTTCAAATTATGAATAGAACTGTGTTCAAAAAAAAAAAATATTCGAATTTATACACGATCGAGAGGAATTGTTAGACGACCGTTCAGTCGACCGGTTTAGCTGTATCTGACTGTGCCAGCGTAATGAAGACTAATCTGTAGGAGCAACCAGAAAACAGGTTGCATCTATGCCTAAGTCAACTTGGAGCAGGTACCTTGGCTATAAGTTCACCGTCGTCGTAGCCACTATCTGTTTTGTGTTAGCTGCTGAAGTTCGGTACCAACTGGTGTACGAGCCCGCTCGCAATCACGATCTCTGTTCGGTGAAACGTATTGAAGTGGAACACATTTTTTTGTCATTGTTAGAACAGGGAGAGACTGCACAGTTCTCTCTAACACTATATGACCTAGGCAGTGCCGCCTGCCGCGATCGTATTGGAAATTTTCAATCGCATGAAACATAAATTGAGAGAAAGCGGTGGAATAGGGCAGATTACCGCATAATTCTCTGGGTTAATGTGGATTTAACTGGTGGATACATTTCTGATTGAAATCAGAACATAATCATTTTTGTTTTCAATTATTTTGCAGTCAGAGAGTATTGGTTGGTGATTTGCTCCGCATTCAGTTCAACTGTTTGGCTAATGAGTCTGCGACTGGGTGGGGTAATAACATGAGAAGTGACGAGCGATGTGATCTAATCAGCTTAGTGCAATGGGGAATAAGTCAGATAAATCTGCAAAGAACTCTTCTTTGATTCATTTAGAGAACTGATTAAAGGAACTGTGGACAATTAAATGAATAATTGGGGAAAGACCGGCATCCGGAATTTTAATTAAAACGGTATCGAAACTCCTTATCGATTTATATTTTATTTTATTTTCTAATAGGGATAACTTTCGGCATTATTTATTTTACTTAAAGAAATGGCACGCGAAAGGGTTCTGTTGTGTAGATGTACGAAGTGGCATTCCGTGTTGACATGAGACTGTTTTAAGACCAAGGACAGATATTTGGACCCTTTTGTGTAAATTTGGACACTTTTGCATATGAGGTACTATTTTATTATATCAAAACATTTCTATCGAGTTTATATTCCTGTTTATTTTACTATATTCCGTTGGTGAAAGGTTACCTCTACCGATCGTACAAAGAAAATCATATTTTCTCTTCCCGGAAAGATAATCAGTGAAGTAAAATAATATAGATGAGTGAAGAAAATTCCATAAAAACTTAAATTGCAGTTTTGGCATTTTGCTCTTTTAAATCACAATTCTTGTGTGTAAAATATCTTAGCAAAGTAAAAGCATTTAGCAATAGGAATTGCTTTGCCAAAGTAAGTTCGAACATTCGAACTAAGCTGTTACTGCTCGCTTCCTTGCAATTATTTCTAACTCGGCAACAACTGAATGAATATAACGCAATACCTACGTTTTAATTTTTGGATTTACTTCATCATCAACTGCAAGCTATTTTCAAATTCAGTAATTGACCCTAGCACCAAGGGTAGTGATTAATATTGGAATAGGCCTGACAACATTGACAAATATTTGAACCATATGTTCGATTTTAAAATCCACAATCCACCTTCAATCATGCATATGGCATTTTCTAAGCCCTTGCTTAGCTTATGCAATGCGCTGAATTTATGCATTCCATTTCCATTTCTCTGTACAATGTTTCATAAAATTCCATTCATCAACTTCCTCACCTGGAGTTTACTGCTGTCAAACTAACCGAATCCGGTTTACTCATGCATTTGCTAACAGTCCGCACTGTATGCATAATTCCACAGGCCAGTACCTGACTTGTGTTCCCAAAACCAGATTTTTGAGCCGCTTCCAAAAGAGCAGTATTCTAATGGCCCATGCGGCATTATACGATCATCACGTGAATCTGAGGGTCAGAGACCTTTGCTTCTTCTGACTCACTGCTGTGAAGGACAAATTTGTATGTTTTCAAGTTCACTTTGTGCCAATTATTATGGAAAATGCTAAAACAATCTACAAAAGCACAAAAAGCGCACACAATTCACACGTGTCATATGAAGCGATTCGTGTGTTGATAAATAAACGTATGACGTGCTGCGCGATACCACGTGATGGTGCGAATTCTATCAACTGAAATATTAAAACCTATAATCGGTTAGTTAGTTCACGTACTAACTTATTATTTACAGGTCCACCCTCACCGCCATTATATTATGCATAATCTGAGGCAATGAAATCGATTTGGAAATAGGGTGAGAGATATGAGTTTACTTAGACGGCCAAATTGAAACGAGACAGACAAAAACTGGGGAAATTCCACCAAAACGTAAACAAATTTGAGTGCTTATCTGGTTAAGGCAATGCAAAACTGCTTGTTGCATTGGAAAAATGAATGATTCTAAATTTGTTAAGTCGCTGCAATGATGGCTAGTGTCACTTGTGATAAAAGTAGGAACAATTAAATGATCTAGATTTGAGTGCGACAGAAGTTGAAAGCCCGTGTAGCGCGCGATTCACAAAGTATTTGAAAGCTCTGTCAGTTGCTATCACATGCACTTTAATGCGTTGTTGACTGTGAATAAGAACTTGATCCGACGTTTATAGAATGGAGGTTGAAAGGAGGTGAACTAGGTCCGATTTGCTTAATAATAAAATAAATAAACATTTCGTACAAGTTTCTAAAAGACGGTGTCTAAATTGTTCTGAAAGAACTGCCTCTTTTTGGTGTTTTGGCTTAATATCTCCCTCAATGAATGTATGAACGTCCTTTTGCCGAATGTTAAAAAAAATAAAAATCTAGTCTAAGGTAACACGATACCCTATACCTTGACCTTCCCTTCCCCAATTATCCGAAGACGTCAAAAGACAGTAGCATACTGAGTCCAATTTAGACACCGCCTAGGAGTTTAAAAAATATTGACAGATGACAGTCTTTTGTGGTTATCACGATTTTCAGTTTGAGAAATATAATATAATATAATGAGAAATATCGTTTCTATAATATGACTTTTTAACGAAGTTTTACTGGAAAAAAAATCATTATACCCTTTCATTCAGACCAACAAATCATTTATGCTTGTCTTCCCATTAGGTACGTTTGTTTGTAAAAACTGAAACGGCACATCGACAGATTGTGATAGCACGTTTAGAAATAACTTACATCGTACAATTTTGTAATTATTCCCGTATGTTGTCTTATCACCTTCAGTCGAGCCCCAGTTTAAACTTAAAATTTGCACTCAAAGCCTTACGAAATCCATCAAAGCCTTATTTAAACAACTAAAAACTTGAAACTGAACTTGGTAAATATGTGAATGTGTACAGATATTTGTAGAACAGTAAATATTGACATTCAAATGAGCGTATTGTATTTAATCACTTAACAGCATCTGGTGGGGTCGGATAAGACTTGCAGGCAGAGAACCAGTTAAACCGGCAAAAACAGTGTAATAAAACCTATACTTAGATGTGCTTACTTAGATATGTTTAATAAATGGAATTGTCTGCACTTTTTAAGAATTATTTACTTAATTTAAATACATGACGCCAAGAATTTTATTGCAATAACAAAACCTTGTCAAAAAATGTGTGACCTCCTATTTTCTTGATGTCATAACATTTTGGCAGTTTTCATCCGAAAGTTCTGTATCTGAAGGTACCATTTATTTGATCCTTTCGTTTGGTGCTCATATAAGTTATGAACAACTAAACTACACGGCGTAAATGCACTTTTTTTGATTTTTTTAGAAGCTCAACCATGATAGTATTATACGTACTTTTGCTAATAACGGACAAAAATTCGCTTGGGCAATTGCTTTAGGATCGCACATGGCCTAAGCTGGATTATTCGAATGCAATCACAAATTGTTGTATACAATAGCTATAACAATTTATAAAATGTGTTCAGTAAACATGGCAATTCCCTTGAAAATGCAAATACAGATTTACGATTTGTTTTTTCAACTATTTTCAGCAAATCAACTTGACTTCAACTTTATTTTTACATTCAGCTTGATAAGAACTTTCCATGTGAACTAATGTACCTACATTATATTTTTTTTTTTAATATAAACCGAAATCCCGCTATAGATGCTCGTCAAAGTGATAACGCAAAATATATGTCCAGCACGTTTTGTATGGTCAAGTTTCTGATGTCTACCGGTTAGTCACTAGTATGGGCGACCATTCAACCAGTTGAAGCTAACCAAATTTAGATTGCAGCTGACTAATCCGTGTTTTATATTATGACTGTGGAAGAAATCACAACAAATATCAGATCATCTTTGTATAGCTTGCTTCAGGCAATCAAACTCGGTCCATACTTCCCGTATTATTCAATGAAGTTAAAGTTTTAGGTGATAAGGGTTTAGAAAAATTGAGGATGAAACAAGGTTACAAGGTTGGGTGCGGATTTTCTGACAGCGTCCGTTGGCTTTGTTTAGATTCTCATCCCATTGATTAGATTGCAAACATTGTTTACAACTTTGCTAAGTGGGATTAACAGTTCATTGCTTATATGTAATAATTGTCTTAAATTTGGGTAGTGTTTTTAAAAGTAGTCGAAGTGACAACTGACAACTTCTAAACCAAGGTTAAAGTAGAGCAGAAAGAAAGCAAATTGTGGGAGGAAATCGAAATAGATTACAGAAAAGTCGATGGCACTTCTATTACAATCACTTTCAAAACAATTTGTTTTTCAGTTGATCATGGGCGAAATGACCTCGGGAAGTAAAGGTTTCCTTAAAAGTTTTTTAAAAATTAGAAAATTTATTAACTGTTTATATATACACGCATACACGTTTATTGGATATTGTTTATTGTGTGAGATTATAGTCATGTTTCCAGTAATTCTGGCAGATGCATTTCAAGTGGAAGTGCGTTTTGTTACCTTCTGACGAGAGAACTGTCAAAGCGCAAATAGTTTGACGCTATCCGACTTAACATTTAATAATATTCTAATATAAAAAGAATGTGGAACAATTTTGGATTTGCTAATGCAATCGTAACTGTATAATAAAAAAAAATAACAAAAAATAATATTTGCAACACATATCTCCGCGACTGAAAGTGGTTAGCCGGACTAAGTCAGCAGAAGTTATCATTTTAAAACCACAGTTTTCCTCAACCATATATTTTAATTAAGTGCTTATATTATTTTACTTGTTATAATTCAGATAATAGTCAACCTCGGATGTTAAATAAAAACTCTTCTTCTTGTCGATATATTTTGGAGATTTTCTATATTCTTACTAATGCTGAAAGGATTTTAGAAGCTTAATTTAACAAAAATGAATGACGCAACATATTTAAAAAACGATTTACCCATAAAATAATTCATGTCTTGATAAGCAGCAATAAATTCAGATTTGTTTAACATTTTTATTGTGATTAAACCGGTTTTTTTGTTTGTTCTCTATCTTAGCATGTTACCATTTAAATCACGATACATTATCAACCTGATAAAGGAGTACGTTGCATAGCCTTCGTGTTTCTCTATCCCATGAATTAATGTCATAGTGACAAGAGCCATCCAATTTAGGTATTTATGACGTAAAATGTTCTAACCTATACTAGTTAAATCTGCCAGCAGCTGGCCCTAAATATAATTTTCTAGTTTATCGTTTCGCGAATCGATAAATAAATCCTTATCGATTATACCATGTGCACGAATACATCAACCCGCCCGTCATAATGTTATAGTGGCGATCTACCTATGCTTGCTCATACATGTGGTAACATAATTTTGCAGTAGCTAAGCCAACCAAAAAGTGGTTTTGCGTGGCCATGACAGTGGCCTGTAAGAGTTTCAAGGCTAAGCTGATTGAATGAATGATTAGGTACTTGTGATGATTTTGGATTATTGTTAACCCGAAAATGTAGACAAAAACTTGTTTTAAATTTATTTTGGTTTATTTAGTTTGTAGGGTAGATCAGTTTATAACCTGAACGCAAAGTATATATGCTTGGCCGCGTATACAGATAAAGTCAACTTCTTTACTTTTTACAAACCAAATTTAGAAGTCAATTGACACTGACAGCCGCCCCATTTCCCCTCATAAATCTCTTATGACCCGCAACTGTAATACACATACACCCCCAAACGGTCTAAACGGTGGTACTGTGTATGCTGTTCCAGGAAAGCTAAAATTAAGCGCCTCTCCAATGTTTTTCTCCACCGCTTCGCTTAATGTTCGCTTAACTTTGACAGTGTAGGTTCGGTCAAAAAAAACTGTGTTGGAATATTTTTTTCGTTTTTTTATTTGTACTTCCTCAAAAACCTCTTCCAGGTGCTCCTCGTGGAAATATTCCATTTCTAAAAGAAATTAAATTAACAACAACGAATTATTTTGTGTTGAACTTACTATACTCCATACTGTTTTTTTGCTTTCGTTTGAAATACCGATATTTTCCCTGATCTGTCAAAATTTAGCTGTGGGTAGGGTAAGTGTATTTTGCATTAATACAAATTTAGCTTGAACTGCGTACTGCTTTGCTTAATTTTATCTTTGGAGGCATTTTTGTTTGGGGGCTTAATTTAAGCGCGAGCAGCATACTATGCTTAGCTTGTCAATTTTCGCCATAAAAAGAAAATTGCTTGAAACTGTTCAGTCATAATTTGTTGCTCTACTTTTTCTTTTTTATTTTCCTATTTCTTCTTTTTTAATTTGTATTTAATTTAATTTAATTTGTAATGTATGACCTTATGTTTATGAAAAACATTTGTTCTTTGGTGACAAGAAATAAATAAATAACAAATTTACGTTCGAGGATAAGCACCATAACCATTATTTGTCACATAGAGTACGGAAAATTCACAAAAGTTATTTTAGTCGCAATGGCAACCTTGTTTATAGTCAACTTCAACTCTACACTACTGTCTACGCTCTCTACAGTCTCTCTACACCATCGGAATCGGAGAAAAAGAAAAACAAGCAAAGCCAAATAGCAAGAAACAAGAAACAACCACCTTCCACCTAGTAAGAGCAAGAGAGGTCGATTTGTTTTGTGTAGTATGAATGAGTACACTCTCATACAGAATTGTGAATTTACTTGCATGCTCAACTCAGTTTCTCAGTTTCTCGCAGACTGTATACCTACATCACTTGCGTTCGTTTAAATCTCAAATTTTGTTTACTCTTAGTTATTGTAATTTTAATAAACTAGTTTGTTTTCCATGTAGTTTTCAACACTTTTTGACCTCATTTGTGATATTATTCGGGCAATCACTTACATAGTGTACCAGAGGAATAAAAATATTTATTTACTTATGTATTTATTATCTTTGTGAGTAAATACTTCTTTAGCAGTTAAAGGGTTGCCAAAGTTCAATTTCGCAAAGCCGTATTCAAAATGAGCGACGATGATGACATCTCAAGTTATCGTGTATGTTATAAAAAAGATGAACATTACTTATTTGTAACACTCCTGGCAAAGTATAAAGTACTCTTGCGTACAGAGAAAAGCCCTGAAGTTAGAGAACAAAAATTGAAAGCTGCGACGGCTCTTGCCAGTGAATACAACATGCAATGTGAAAGAAAATTTACTGTGGAACAAGTTTTTAAGAAAGTATACAATATGAAGGGACGATTGAGAACGAAAAATTTTAAGAATTTAGGCAGATCAAAGAAGCTGGCATTTAACGAATGGGAGCGATTGTTTTTGGATTTGTGGATTGAAAACGGCTTAACAAGTTCTAGTGAGTTCGTTTTCCGTTCATTTATGATGCATTGTACAAAATTTTGATAAACTGTTATAATTTCAGGTAAACGAAATACTATATATGATATTGTAATGGCAAGCCAAACTCAAGCAAACATAACGGAAGCTTCTAGTCAACATGCAGGCTATAAGTCTGAAAGCCAAACTGACGAATGTAGTGCGTTATTAAATGATGCAAGTAAATCTGAATGTTATATATCAGAAGGATTTATAATACCAGATACCGTGAAGGTAGAAACAGACGAGTACAATACACAAGCCACTTCAGATGTACAAGGTACACCGGTGTGGGCAGTTGATTCCGAATTTGACGGTGAACTTATGGATGAAGAAGACGAAATTCAGAGTTATGGTCAAATGTCCTTAAAAGATCTGAAACGTGCTGCCCTAATAGCCCAGATTGAATCTCACAAGGCTCAAAAGGCAGCAGCTGAAGCACAAAAGTCCGCAGCTGAATCACAAAGGGAAGCAGCCGAAATAAATAAACACCTAAACGAATACCAACTCACGTTTCTACGACGTCAAAATGGGGATGATTAATGGTTAATGCGGTGACCAACAAAACTGTATAAATTGAAAGTCGTACGCTTTGGTTTTTTGGTATGCTATTCAAAAACGTTGGAAACAATAAACCAGTTATGTATTCACAATTTAGAGGGTAAATCATAGGCCTACCAAACAACCATTAGTTCGTATAAGTTCTTGTTTTTGAGGGGAATGAGAGGGAAATCCAATTTTATACCGAATGCCAGCGGGTGAATTGGGAAGCTTTCACATGATATCTGACGCTTGCGAAAGGTGGCGCAACCAATAAAGCAAGTTTATATAAAATCACATCTAACATTTTCGTTGGCATTTTTCACAAGTAAAATACCTAATAAAAATCTTGTAGAATAGCGAGTACAAGTTATCGATATCTTAACATCTGAAATGTGTCTATAAACCTATGTCTCTAATATGTTAAACATCTCCTGTGGATATATTTTTATTATTTAAGCAAATTCAATTATTCGCCACTAACGAAGATAATAAAGTATGTACTTATTAAATTACCTATGTTGAAAAGTATTGTTTCTGAACTCTGTCACATCTGTCACCAAGCTTGGCAGGAATTTCTTTTGAACCTCGCAGGTGCTGGTGAAAGAGAAATGCAAGTCTAAGGCATATGTGGGGCAACTTAAAGTTTGTTCGCTTGGCTGTGGTCTCAGGTTTCAGTACATCTTGCCTAGTTTGCGATCAGTCCCAATAATAAATTAGCATTTTTTGATGTTCTTAAATTTCTCCATAAAATTATTTCAAACGTTGAATGCCTGTTGTGTTAGGCCGACTGCACTCGTACCACTACCAAGTAAAAATCAATAATGACTCCACCACCCGTCCATCAGCCGTCATCCGTCAATCATACCGAAATAGATGCTCGAAAAGGAATGCAGAAACAGATGGACAATCGAAACCAACCAGTTAGAGTTACCCTTACCATTTCAATATGTAGGCACTTATTGCTTGCTGCTTCACAATAACAACTCGCATCGCAAGTCTCAACACAAGCAGAATGATCTGAGTTTATTTTTCCCATGCTCAGACTCAGAGTCGAACTCACTCTACTCAGCAAGTCAGCAGTCAGCACTCAGAACGCAGTCAATAAAAACTTTCCGTGGGATAAAGTACGAATGGCGCTCATGGTGAAAAATTTGTTGCTACTGCTGGATACATAACAGTCTGCTTTTAATAAACTATTCTACTCACTTGTACTTAGGTGTAAACAAAATAAACAGTGAACAATTTTTAAGGCGATTCGAGAAATCAACGAGTAGACAAGTGAAAAAATGAATGCTTCCAACCTGAGCTGATCTTGTTTTTTTGTACTGAAATTTAAAGGGTTACCAACGTTCCCTTGTTAAAGATGGGAAACGATTCTGATGATATACTCTTTAATATTGTGGGAATGAATGAACATCAAATATTTGTCGCTCTTCTTTCAAAATATAAAATTCTTTTCGGAAAAGAAAAAGCGTCAAGTAAACGGAAAGTTGAAGCAGCAAAAGCACTTGCCAATGAATACAGCGAGCAATGTGGAAAGGAACTGACAGTTGATCGGGTCTATAAGAAAATATGTAATATGAAGGCGAGATTAAAAGAGAAAAATTACAAAAATTTAAGTAGAACCAGAAAATTGTTTTACACAGACTGGGAGAACGAATTTTTAGATATGTGGGTTGGAAATGACAAGACAGTTCTGCCAAGTAAGTAAGCTTTAATAAAAAATGTGTAAAAGCGGAGAAAATTTGAACTTATAATTTTTTTATAGGGAAACTAAACAAGTCCTCAGATGTTGCAAGTCAAGTTGATAGTATTACGTCTGACGAAGTTATTGTGAAAATGGAAAAACCTGATAACTTAGTTGATGAGAGTATATCACAAGATATTGCAATAAAGATAGAGCAAGATGAATACCAAGTACAAGACAACAGTTCTAAAACGCCAAATGTGGCAGCAACTGCAAACGCCTGGGTAATTGATTCGGAATCGGAAACAGAATCGGAAGACGGCGAGGATGAAAAGTACGCAATTATGTCGTTGGATGAGCTTAAGCATGCTGCCTTAGTTGCTCAAATAGAATCGTTAAAAGCACAAAAGTCGGCAGCTAGAGCTAAGAAAAAACTAAATGTATACAAACTATCAGTTTTACGTCAAAGGAATGGAAATCATTGAGATTATTTCATAAGTGAATGTATTGGCAACAGAAATATATTTATAAACAAAAATGCTTTACTTATTTTCTCTGTATCAAATGTTGAACAACTTAAGTAAGGGCACAAGACTTAAGATTACCTTTGATTTATTTACATAATGTATTACATAATGCAGTGGCCGTAGTGTGGGTAACTTTTATTCAAGTAAACAGAGGATGGTAACCCTTAACGAAAGAAGTAAACAAAGCCAAACAAAAAAATGACTGCAACAAGTGAACTGCGGAACACAGCGCGAAATATTGAAAATATGACACAACGGTCAAACGCAATAAATTATGGTAAATATGGTAAATAAAAAGGTATTTTATGAAGAAGTATCATAATGCTACTATGATAAAATACTATTTATTATAGTAGCCTCTAATGTGTCTTTTTCGGTATAGATTTGAATAGGGGTACCTACTGCTGCTTCATCTACCTCTGCCAATCGAAACAAAATATTTGTTGTTTCAAACACATGCATTTCCTTTGTGTTATTTCAATCATACTAATACAGTGTGTTCAAAAATAGCAAGAGGGTAAATTACTAGCTGTTGTAATATAATTTCTCATATTACAACCCTATTCGCGGTTTTGATAGATTTAGATTATGAGCAAGTATTTAAAAAAAACATTATTACCAGAAATAAAACTGGCTTGACTTTATAATTGCAGCATTATAGCAGCCCAAAAACCCGGTAGTTGGCGAAGCCATAGCTCTCAATGTTCGAAATCAAAAGCGAAACAAGGTTGAGCACTTAAATACATGAAAGAAAAAATAAATCTTAAATTCCGAAAATTACATTTCCCAACTTTTTAAATATTGAGCAACTAATCTGTTAAATGAAAGTTAATTCTTAAATTGATATTAAATATGCCCTCCCGTTTTCAAATTATAAAGAACGATGCACGCATAAATGTTGGCAGCTTCTTTGTTTAGCACATGAGACAAGACATGATTGAGTGCACTACACAAGAACACATTTTATATAAACTTTCTACGTAAAAATAAATGTTTTGTTAAAATTTGTGCTAATATTTCAAAAATGATGCTTCTCCTCCAGAATTGTTACACTAATCATTGAGATACGAGTACATACCAACCCATAACATTTTTAAGTGAGTGCAAATGTACTTTTATAGGAGCTTATTTTGTGGTTCGGGTCTGGAATATATTGCAAATCGACTAACTATTAACCGCTAGATGGCTTCAATTCAGATAGGCGGTTATTTATTTAAATTAAAAACAAAGTATAGAAAGAAGTGGAAAAGTAGAAACTGTGTCAATTTACATACGTACGAATCAAAAGAAACAAGAAAAGTTGGGTTAAAGGGCCATAATATTTTTTTAAACAAATATATTATGGGAATTTTGTTCCTTGCTGAGATATTAAATAAATTAAGTAGAAAGAGCAGTTCTATTATGTGGAAATTAATCTTATTTCGGTGGCGCTTTAAAATGTTCTCCCACCATACATGTCACAAGGCATAGCTATTCATATAAAATATGTATGTAAGTAAATGGCGCTAAAAATGGCTTGGTTTTGTATGTGAGAAGTGTGATCGTATTTACGCAACATAATACCTACTGCGCAGTAGGTTAGTGTGTTGGACTACTAAGGGAATGGTTCCAAGTTTGATCCAGAAATACTTGCATTCCTACGCATATTCTTGGTATCTACTTCAGTGCATCATTTCCGTACTAGGTACCTATACTAATTTTCCTTGCAACAGCATACTACCCTGAATTATCCAGAAACATAGTATGTAGATCCAAATTGAAACCATGTACTCGTATAACCATTTAAAAAAAAAAAAGCAAAAAAAAAGAAATAAATTGAAGTGATAATGACACATTTTCTTGAGCCGGGAGATTAAATTAAATCCAGACAATTCCAAGACAGCTTACCTACTATTTGTAACACGAACCCCAACATAGAGCCAACGAAATAAGCATGCAAGCTAAATCTGAGAGAAGGCAATTGTAGAAGACGCTTAACAAATAAATTGACGCTCGAAACTGGAATTCTGTAGGCAGTTGCACGCATCGACTGACTAATCAGATGTGATTAATAAATGCTGCCATTGCTCGCCAGATAAAGTAAGCAAATGAGATCAGGAAATCTTTCATTGAAAGCAATTTAGATTTAGAGATACAATGACCATGTGCTGATAAGAATGTAAGTAAAAAAGTCATAAATGACGCCCGTTAACTTATAAGTCAGAAAAAGAGCTTTCGACAATGTTATTAGCTGTGATTTAAGATTTTATCGGCACTTCAAGCTAATAAATATTCTTTTTGTGCTAAAAATAATATTCACAAGAACGTTTCCCATGTATTTGTAATTTTTAACAAATAAGCTTATGTTTTAAAGTATCTATAAAAATTCTTTTTATGCAATGTTTCCACTGATTAGATTTAACAAAGCCATTTAAAGACGCCTTCGTTATTTGTTTTGTGAACAATACACATGCTTTTTTTGAAGCAAAAATGTACGTACAAACCCAATGGAAATCTGTTTACGTGTTCCAAGGTTTTTAGGTTATAAAAAGACAGAAATTATATTACCCATATGTTTCGAAACTCTTGCAAACTTTCCGAATATTAGGTAAATCACATTATATAGTTTAAATCCAAACATACACGTGGCGCATTCTTTCATAAAATATAACGACGTTCGCATGAGTGGGCTGAATGTGGTTTAAGTAAAACCTCAACTTATACAGCCGACTAAAACCCATCTTCTGTCATGAAAGTTCGCTGAATTTATGTTCCCTTTTCAGACGCAACTGCTACTTCTATCAAAAATGTGCTACATTCAGTCAGTTTCTATACCCACAGAAAATTAAATATAGCAGTGGCGTAACATAAAAGCCACATTTTACAAGTTTCAATGTATCAGATGGAGCAAAGAGACAAATAACCAAAATATACATGTAACGTTCGTTTTTATACATAAGTATACTTAACATTTGTAACGTTACAATGTAATTTTTGACATTTGTTTTTCAAAACATTTTGGACTTAATATTGCAACTGCCATGAACATTATGCAACAGATTCTTAACATTGTTTTTTTCGAATATATATAAGTACGTTTCCAATTTTAACAACAAAACAGGAGCCGACAGTAGTTGGTAAGTCTTATAAATCCAGTTAACTGTGGGCAGTATTTCATTTGCCAAGTCTTTTTTTAGCAAATGTCATGACTGCAATTCACATTTTACAGGCAAACATTTAGAGGAACACAAAAATTGAAAACAAAATCATACCCTTGAGTGAATTATAAATAGGTTTAAAAAAAAGAATACAGTAGGTAAACCAACCTATACATTTGTTAACTAAAAGCGGCTATACATATACATCCTCCATTACAACTCTTAAGTTCGATATTACTGACATTCTGTGCATAGCTAAAATAGTGGAACATTACAACCACAACTCAAAGGTCAACATCTTCAATCCCCATCTAATCAATAACGCCATTGCAACTGTCATTTCAACCCTTAAAGGCACAAAACACGCAGCTGCACTATACAAGCCTAACTATACTCACAGAGTAAGCAAGGCAATTCCGACAAAACAACTCAGGAAAACATTAAAACTTAATAAATAATTACAAGTGAAAATAAATATCTATCAAAGACTTTTGACGTCTCCGACAGCAAAAGATAGACTTTTTTTTTGCCGTCTTGTGTAGCTTTCTAGATACAACACAGACAGATGTGTGTGTTTTCCCTCTGTCGAATACACAGAGATAAACTTTTAACCAATTTCCCTCTCATTTCCCAAACACTTCAGTATCGCACTCTCCATTTAAAATAAACGAAAGCTTTAAGCCACCAGGCAAGCTTTGGCTTCTCCATCCCCAGAACAAAAAAGTTGTCAGGCGCCAGCAGTAGCTATAGCTACACAAGATTCAATTCGAGTTTTCATCATCATCTGGTCGCGCTTTTCGGAGAAAAATTGTATCGCATCCGCACGCAGTTTGTAACTCGCGGTGGTATTGAAGTGAAATTTGAAAAAATAGTTTTCTTTCTTTTCTCAGCGGGCGGTTGTTCTTGATTTGCTACTATTATCCTTTCAATTTCGTGTGAAACGTCATTCAAATAATTCTTAATCGGGTCCAACAGTATTAAGTGCCGGGTCAAGTGTGTATACTTGTACCCACATCGTTTATCAGCTTCTCTAAAGGACATTATCAACTAAAAAGGACAACATCCTCAAGTGCAATCATGCAGTCTTTATTAGTAGCAAGTGCATTCCTGTTAATGTTCACAGTCCAGCAAGGTAAGGATAAATATTGTTTGTATTCGAGCGCATTTTTTCCTTTTTAAAGAATATAGTTAAATGTTGATGGGTGTTACATAATTCTTTGTGGAAGTTAATTGTAACTCCCCTTCTGACGAAATGAGATCATTCGGGCAGAAATAGTTTCCATGAAATGTTAAGCCAAGGTCTGGGATGGAAGGAAACGGCGTTATTTTGGGGGATTCGAAAAGTCTTTTCTAAGGAATTGGGCGAAATTTTCTTCCTTTCTACTCCACATATCGATTTAATTTCCTCCAGGACACCATATACAAAGGCGGCGTACATGTGTAAGTGCATAGAAATTTGGTATACACTTTTCCCTCAATACTTCTTGCTTTTGTTCTTTTACCACACTTAACACTGCGGTGTCACTGTAGTCCTTCCGAAACGCAGACATGCGCAAGTTAGGCCAACAAATCCATACTCGTTTTGTGTAAAAGGAAGCATTTTCCGAATGAAGAAGAATTTCCATGAAATGCACTTTCTGGAACGTGGACTACATAAAACAAATGAAACGTGCTATAAAGGCAACCGTTTTCAACAAATAAAATTTATTCTGACAAATACCAAATTACAGCAAGAAGATAAATGTAGGTAGATACACTAGATTTACTTCCCCCTCCTTCCACGAAATGTATCCGCAAATTGGAAAATAGTTGTGACCTCTATTTTAAATAATCTATATCCACACGCGAGATAGAGAATGTATGACAACTCTCAGAGCTTGACACCAGCAGAGTAGGTGGAATTGTATTGCACACAGTAAAGATCGGTAGCTATTTTGAAAACAATCCATAAAACTCGGTAGGTTATCTAAATTGATTGAAATGGCTCGGTAGATTGTCATTTGCATTAATCTCCACTCGGATGGCGATGACAGAATAACAATCGCACAGATCATTGTGTGTGTTTGTTTATGTTTGTTGAATCAGATTTAACACGTTAAGCGAGAGCATGGTTTCATCTTATTTTGATTGCTAAGTTGACACCTAATTGAACGTAATTTAACGCGTTTCCAAACAAAAAAAAAAGCGCGTCTCGGTGTCTTGAAATTTACACGAAATCTAAATCTATAGCCTGGGCCTCGACCGAAATGCACTTCCGAGCAGCACCAAAATTCAAGCTTTTCGCCGATTTCGAGCCTCTTTTAAATAATGCGACCACACCACCTAAGTTTTAGGGTACTTATCTGTATATTTATCCCTCTTGGCAATACACACGGAATCAAAAATCGCAGGAATATCTTTATTCTAACCATACATGTAGATCTACGCTTTTTAAACTCCACCGTTCTACGCTGTGCAAGAACATTCATGCCTGACTTTATACATAAATTGCTTGTGCGCTTTTAGTTAGTACGTCTTGGCAAATGTCCTACTATTTCGAGGCGCTAACTACAACAAAGAATCCTATGGAGACCGTTTGAAAGGCGTAATCATTTGGATTTTGTCAAATATATCTGACTGTGTGTCCAGTCGTCAATAACAATCAGCAAGCTAAATGAAATATTTGAATTACGCATCCGAATAAAAATATACGAAGAGAAGCCATTTTGTTTCCAAGAACAATTAGGTACACCCTTGGATGTTTGTCAGACGTTCGTGAGAGGTGACTGAGTGGCAAAAGCCTTACGTTTACCACCATCCACTGCGCGTCCCAGTGTCCTACATGTCTGTCATTCATAATCTATAGACCGAAATATGATTCTCTTAGTGAAAATGATAATCGATAATTTTAGAACTGAAACATAATTTCCCGACTCTTTCTCACGCTCGTTATTTTTCACCACGATGGCTTCCTCCTACAAAAAAATCCGACCATTTTTATTTCCACCGCAATAACCGCCGATATTTTGCCATAACTAAAATCCGAACAGTTGTAGGACAGATAACAGTGGATGGGCAATAGCAGCTACGCGGAACAGGCTTGTCATAAATTCAACTCTCACTGCGATAGGTAGATTTTGGTTAAAGTGATTTGCCCTATGTTACACAAGCAAATTTCTTGGTGCACACGAATACGTTTGAACGTTTCGCCTTACAGAATGTCGAACCAGATTTACAAAGTTCGACTGTGCAGATCCGGATGCAAAAACTAAAACCTTAAAAAATGTTACTTAAAAACTCATAAAAGCTTGTCAATGACAGTTAAAAGTCACACAGGATTCTCGTCAACCGCAATCTGTTTAGGACAACCAACCATACAACTCAATTAACAAGATCAATAAATTTGTATACACGCTTTAATTTGCGATAATTTTCTATTATGAAATCACGTTCAGCAAATAGCACAACGGCAGGTACACATTCCGCAAAATTAAATCACGTCACTTAATTAAATTTCGCTCACCACTTTATTACCGATGCATCACGTAAATAAACTTCCCAACCCACACAAAACACAGCGCCTGCAGGAGCAAAACTCAATTTCACCATGAAAAAGCTTGCTATCGCATTTGGGGTCGGGGAGATAAAATCCGCATGCTGCTCTTCCTTGAGAGTCCTTGAATTGGCTTTTTTTTTTACCAATCTCTCTCCTTTGTGATTATTTTTCCGTTAACCTGATATAAATAAACGATGCCATGCTTATGTATTGTGCGCCCATTTACCTGCAACTTTAATACGTTGGGTCAGATGAAGAAAAAAATCATCCGCCCCCATTCATGAAAGACAATATGTGCACTTGATTACAGTAGGATGACTTAATAGGACAATGTCTTCAATGCACAACACAGTTGAGAATAGGCGACGATTTAACCAACATCCTAAATGGCTTAAAATGTATTATCTCTCTCTCGGCCGTTAGCCAGACGCATGTGGGGCAACGAACAACAACCCCACCCAGCTGGTATAGTTTTGCATTTGTTTGAATAATAACAAAAGGGTTGGATAATCAATGTTATCCTTGGGACTTTGATCTGATAACGCGAGGTTCAGTCGAATAACCTATAGATACTTGTGGCGAAAAGAGACTCGAATTATACTATGACCAGTTCACAGTGTGACGTGCATGCAAGCCGCGAGTTGCTTTGCGATTTGGGATTTGGTGCCAAGTTGTGTGTAGGTACATTTAATAAGTAGGTTGGTACGAAGAATGGGAGCAACGACAGCGTGGGGACAATTTTGGCTTCATTTTGTTACGTACGAAAATGAATATGTATTTAGAATGGGATGGGCTCTAGAGACTTTTGAAATTTGACTGGAGTTTAAGGGCCAATTACAAATTGCAGCCGAGGGAGTACTCGCAGATTTTGACTTTTATAAGCATGTGAAATTTCCTTTTTTTTTTCCTAAAAGCTTTTTATCTGTCACTTGATTTTTTTTCTTCTCTTTTGACACTGACGTTGTCGGGAAGTACCTTATTTAACAAAGTTAAAGAAAAATTGAAGCAAATGTGTCGGCTTAAAACAAATTCATTGGAACTGTCAGTTTGCATATTCCACACTCCATACACAGTGCCCACAGTTGCCACTTTGGTAATTTTTGTTTGCTTTTTGAGTTTTGGTAATTTGGTAATTTTTATCTGGTTTTGGTAACTTTTTGAGCAGGAGCACAAAAAATACGAACCCGATATCAATTCCTTACTGTTTCTGAGTGAAAGCATCACACATATAATCCTATTTTGTTCAAAAAATCACTGAATGCACTCATCTTCTTTTGACAGATGGTGGACTTCAAAATATTTTCTGTTAGATATGGAAAGTTTAGTTAATCATATTATTTATTTGAAGACATAAAACTCTAATTCGTAAAAGTTATAAGGAAAAAGGCTCGGAAATGGTAGATGATTCCATGCCTTCTAACAGCTGGTAATTTTGTGCACAACGTTGTTAACGTTGTTTAATTGCTTAGACTGACAAAGTTCCTACTACGTTCCTTACTGAGTCTTATGTTTTATAAATGTTTGTTTTTAAACAAGCAATTTTAAAAATCAAATAAAATAATTTGAGTTTAGAAAATCATACTTTTGGTCAGCAAAAGTATTTAAAGTAGATATTACTATTACGTTAGTAAGTTAAGTCTAATTTTTTTTATTTTATAAAGTAGTCGTTGTTTAACTACTTGACGGACTAAGTTCCTACAAACTTAACATACCAAATTGAATATTTTAAAAGACAAGTTTTTTTATGTTTTAAAAATGTTTTATCAACGTCTCCAGACTTTTGGTAAATTTTATCTTAGTTTGGTAACTTTTTTTTCGAATTTTGGTAGATAATTTTTTATGCAAGTGGCAACCGTGACAGTGCCTATGCTATGCTTGTGTTGATTCCAATTTCGCTATGCTGCATATTGGTATGTGCTAATGCTAACACGGTGCGTCGTTTCGACACAGTAAATAAATTAATTCTGCCTGCGATTATATTAGCAATCTAGCTGTCATTCTTAGATGATGGTTGTGGATTTTGAGAATGACAGCTAGATATCACTGGTGCACCGATTCCGCCATTAAATTTTAATTTAAAAGATCTCGCGTAGTCCCTATCAACTCGGTATTATTTGAAACGCTCTTTAAAGTGCAAAAGCTATTCAGAAGAACTTCAATAAAGTGTTTATAAGAATTCAATTATAGTGCAGGGCGGGACTAGAGAAGAAGAGCGTAAGAGCATTGAAAATAGACAGAGCACTTTTGTTCATTGTCGCAGCAAGTTGATGTAGTTTATTTATAAGCAAATCAATGACGTTTCTCTTCCGATAGTCATTTCTTTCAAAGAAAGACCAATTAAAATGAATTCAAGTACATTCCTGAAGTAAGTAAATTGATTTATTTATTATTCCTTAATACGAATATTTGCCGCCACGTTCACACAAATATAACTGGCGGAGCACAATTATTTCCCCTCTGTTATACTGATATACGTAGGCTGCCGATTTCTCCTCCGCTTCATGTTATTCGTTCGTATTTGTCAGTATTAAGCAAACATTTAAGTCGGTTCCGTTCACTTCTTTAACCTTTTCAGTCATCTACCATCTACCAGAGGTTAGCTATAAAATCGGAATTACCATGTCTATCGTTCTGTATAATGATACATAAAATTAAGGCTAACAATAAACCACTGTAACGATATTTCACCATCATGGATTGTGGCGCCAAAGCTTCACCTGCAGGCAATAAAGCCAAACCATAGGTCAATGAAATCTCCTTTCGAGTTGTCATTTATTCCGTTTATTGCTTATACTCGTACAAACACTTGCAACGGCCAATCATTACCTACTCCAATTGACATCAATTTGAGAACATTTCAAGGAGAAACCGCACATGGAAAACGACGCGTACGAACTGTGCGTGTGTTGCTTGTGGTAATTTTCAAAATCCCCACTTCATCACGGTCAAGGGGAACCTCCAATCTACACAGCATTCTGTATCCATAAACTATACGCTTTCCAGAAGTCAAGCCAACAATCTCCAAAAATAGTAATGCAGCCGAGCCGTGTTTGCCGGCACCGCAGATTCAATCGCAACTGGTGACGTCGGAACCAAGCAGTTTATGTATGTTGCGGTCCCAGGGTATAGAACTACAGAACTAAATCAAATGCAAGGCGTCCCGAGTTTCCGTTTATTTTTCAATTACCCAACAAAACAAGAGCGAAACCCACACTACAAATGATACAGCTGGTTCTGGTGCTGTGGCTGTCTTCTGTTCCTCCTCCACATCAGCACCGCCTGAAACATCATTCAATTGCACAATAGGACATGGGCAACGCACACAAAAGGCGAGTGAACAAATTATTATTAAATCTGCTCCATGGGGGGACCGACAGCGTGCAAGAGATACATAGACTTTCCGCAGAAGTGAGCGATTATGACAGGCGCATACGAGTGTAGACCTCTAACTGTGAGATTATCTTTTAGCCACTAATTGAATCCATGGTTATAGAGGACGGCGGTCCTTTTTCGGGGCAGCCCCCCAATTGAGTATTCTGTTTCTCACACTTGGCTGTCAGTGGAGTGGTTGACACATTAACAATACGATCTGAGAATGCTAATTTTAAAGAGGCGAATGCAAACAACAAGGTGCAAACCCAAACTGACGTTAACTAAGAGCACCTTTGACGCGGTAATTATTGTTCGCGAGTAATTTCTTGCGGTGACTACGGCACGCATGTGGTTTCACTTAGCTATGTTAGAATTGAAATTGCTGTACAAAGAAATGGAGGAACAGCTTGCGCAATTCGCGCTTTGTAATATCAGAAGTTATGTAATAAGCGACTATTTTTCAAGGTCGTACTCTTGGCGTTCGCGTGAGTTAGATGGATTTCAGTCGGTGTGGTTTCCACGTACAAAGAAAAGTCAACCGAGATGGTAAGCTGGCACTTACGGCGTACATAAAGTGCAAGTACAAGGGAGCTGCAACAATTGGAACCTGTTTATAAAGTTGGTTTGGCAAAGCAAGTGCTTCACCAGAACTTATGGTGACTTGGCCGTGAGTCGTAATTCCGAATGTACAGGTGCAGAAGTCATTCAGTTCTGAAGGGATGTAATGAACATTTTACGCATAAAGTAGATACGACGGAAATGCAATCCCAAGTGCAATAAATAAATAAATAAAATTGTTTTATTGCATTTAAAGTATCATCTGCGCAATTTAGGGTGAAGACTGGGAGCTCGGTGCAAATAGTCTATACGGTCGGAATAGGTGAGGTTAGGTGATAAATGGGCAGACGCGATTTTGAGGTTAATATTCTCTGTTTTTTTGTATATAATTCAATTTTGTTTTTCGTTTGCGTTATTTATAAGTGTATTTGAGGAGCATTTTACAGTTCCTATCATTTTTTATATGAACCCTCTTTTTAAATATTTCTGTTGTTTTTCATTTCAGGATATGCAATTAAATGCTTCGTTTGTAACAGCCACAAGGATGCGAACTGCAACCTGGATATCCCACCTGAAAATCTTTTAAAGGACTGCCGCGAGGAGTTTTCATCCCGAGAACAGGGTCTATCCACCTATTGCAGGAAAATCAGTCAAGTGATTGAGTTCTCCGTAAATGGATGTAAGAGTTATATGTTTTATTTTTAACTGAGTTCACTGATATGAAGATTTATGCTGGAAAAATGTGAAGAATATGAAAACGTCTGTAAAATATTATGCAAACCATAATGCTACAGTATTTAACAATTATAGCCGCTTTTAAAACCCCTTTGTCAATAACTCAGTTGTGGAAGGGCATTTATCTTATTTCTGTTTTTTGCTGGCTTTGTTTGTAAAAATGCAAGTCACAACCGTTAAGCTTGAACAATTATCGCTCATTCCTTTCATACTTTCCGTGTTCAAGAAGTAGGAATTGAATTATTGTACAAATGCTTTCAAAAATCTCTTTTTTGGCGATTGGGCATTTCAAAGAACCCTGAGTTGTATTTTGTGATTTGCCGGTGCTTAACCTTTATTTTTTTATTTTCAGTGCCTCCTGATACACGTACTATCCGAACCTGTGGATTCCTAAACCAAACGAACTACAATTACTGTTATTCTCGTGCTGGATTTGGCGGTCGCCAGATTGTCTGCTCTTGTGACCAGGATCGCTGTAATGGAAGTGGTGCTTTAAACGTGTCTTTCTTAACATTAGCCGCATCGATCTTATGTGGACTCTTACTACTATTTAAACGAGTTTAATTTTTTATTTAAATGTTATGAAAGAAATTCCAATTTTAAGATTTTTTTTGTCGATTTTGAATTCGGTTTTTGACGGTAAGTTTTACAATATTTTTCTTATTTGAAAATGAAATAAAGAAAAAACAACACAAAACAAAAAAAAATCGATAAAACAACAGAATTTCAAAAAAAAAATGTGTAAAAAACGCGCTGCGGTCCTTAGAAAGTATATTGGGTTTATTTTTTCCTAAAAATAAAAACAGACAACAGCACAAAGAATGCAGAATACATTTTTAACATTAAAATAGGAACCATACAAAATAGCATATATACACATTTTAGTTTGGCGTTAGGTACACCCTTTTATTGCTAACATACATTTAAAATAAAATGCAAAAAAACAGCTGAACCAAAGATAACATTCAAATTAAACGAGAACAAAAAATAAATCTTAACAAAAGATCAATTGTCACAATATTTCATTTAAAATTATACAAAAAAAAATGGAGCAATTTTTGTATATACGTATATAAGGAATAATAAAGATAAGTAAATAAATTATTTCCTTCAGAAAAACTTTAAGTCCTAAGAATTGTCTTCTGTTTAACAATTAAGTGTAGTGCAGACCTTAACGACTCTAATGTCAAACTCAAAATAATTGCCTTGATTCTGATATAATAAATACATCCACCGTATTTAAAAATAAACCATACAAACGTCTTACCACCTATTTGTCAAATTTGAAATTTATTTACCAGAATGAAGGGACGAAATGTTGACCCGTCATAAACGATTTAGACCCCAAGACGGACAGAGTTCGTAAATTGTCTGCACACCAATTGTCACAGCATGTTTAATAGAACAAAATACATACAATTGTTTACATGTAGCTTTTAAAAGAAATAATAACAAACAACTTTAGAGATAGATAAAAATAATACATCGTTAAAATTTAATTATAAAGCTAGTTACTATAAAAGAAGGTATAAATATTTATAGAACAATGAAACAATTTCAGACACAGCTAATACCAAAAATTAATTGTAGTTGATAGAAAAAATTACTACCCATGGTCTTGGTTTAAGGACCTGCTTTTGTTTTTTAATATCTCTTTCATGTCTGAGTAATAAGTCCAATCGGGCTTTTTGTGTGCAACACAGTTTTAGTTACTACTACTAATTTTTAAGTAGAAATTAAGAAACAATCGCATTGCAGAAAAAATTAAAAACGACAACAAATACTTATAGTAAACTGCATATTTTTTTGGAAAATAACTGCCAATGTTTTAACATCTTAATGGAACCAGACATAAAATATTAAAGTTAAATAAATAAAAGAAAAAAAATAGACAAAATCAAAAAAATGTAAGAAAATATTTATTGCTATTATTGCGTTAGTAGGATTGAGAAAGAATGGAAAACTTGAACTCTTTGGGATAAAGCAATAAAGAATTTTGTTGTTTTATTCGATAAATCATGTGTTTTTATAGTTTTAATACAAATATCTTAGGTTCTGAGAAGAACCAAGTTCTTATGAAGTGCTTTTATTCATATGGCCGAAGATGCAAGCGAGAAATAAATAAACGTCAACCGTAAATGTGAATGACCAGAATCACCTTACCTTGACGGGAAAAAATTTCTAAAAATCGTATTGCTAAATCTTATGTCAGTAAAAAGAAGAATTTGAATTCAAGCAAATTTAGTAGATTGAAGCAGGGACAAGGCATTCAGAAAAAAATACGAAATGGTACCCAGCTTTCCGACCAGGTAACGTATGTGTAAGAGAAAAAACCCAGAGATTGTTTAATATTGCAAGACATGCATGTCGTGTAATCAATATGATGTGTCAAACAATACAAATAAATTGTAAGCAAAATAAAAGAAATTGAACCTAAAATCGTCTGCTGTGTGTCGACTAGTCGACTAGATTGGTCTGGACTAGATGTAACGTGAACGCAAAAACTGGATTGGTCGGGAACTTCACTTTACCTACGTCAGCCACATATCCGAACTGTCAACATAATACTCATTCACGAATTTATATGAACAACTGTTTCAGTTGACGTTTATGTAGGGGTAGCCGACGAATCTAGTCGAGAAATTCGTGACTGAGTACTAATGTCGTTTTCCATTGGTTTCACTCGAGGATCCACTCATTCTGAAATCCAATGGAACAACAAAACTGCTTCTGAAAGAATCCACAAAAGTATTGTGTGAGTGCTTCTTGAGTGAATTCTGACTTCAAATCGAGAAGAGAAATTCTCTTCTCAGAATCATCAGAAGAGTATTTTTTGTGCCAATGGAACGGTTTCAGGAGTGATTTTTTCGATTCCGGACTCTCCCGGACGCTTCTTTTTGCCCAATGGAAAACGACATAAGTTGATAGTTCTCATATGTGGCTGACGTAGAAAAAGTGACGTTCCCGATCAATCTAGTTTGTGCGTTCAGGTTACATCTCATCCAGACCAATCTAGTCGACTTAAGATAACTAGATTCTTGAATGTGCCCAATCAGAACTGAGACACATCAAGTTAACCAGCTGTCAGACTTACTAAACTATATACACGAACGTCCCCAATTGATCTAAGTAATCATACTCGGATAATTTTCTGACATTATCGTGGTGGTGAAAAAATTGCAGCAATCAAAAAAATGAAAAACCAACAAAAATGTTCCTGGTGAATTCCGACCTAAACGAACTGGTAACTGCTAGGACTAGTACCGCCACTGAAATTCACCATATACAGAAAAATACAGCCAACACCTGGGTGTGTACTCTGCAATCTGCATGAGTGAGAGAGATAAGTACTCCCGCTCAGTCTTGAATCAACTGCTTCTTCGTTTCTATTTATTCTCTGGCTGTCATGCAATTTGGGGAGACAGCCGTTTTGTTTATAATAAATTAAGTGCATTAAATGCATTTGAACAGTTTTTCACAATAGAGTAGTGGCAAATTAGTAACTGAATTTGTAAGTGGTAAAAAGAAATTTTAAGAAATCATAGCGCAGCCGAAATTCTTTCAAAAGGTAAATTTTCATTTATAATAGCGTATGTAGGTATGTACCTATTTGTATGGATGTATGATGTGTATCCAATTACCTATTCTGTAGATGAAGTTTGTGTCAACAATTGACGATTCCTTTTCCTGTGAAGACGCCAATAATGATCCCAATTATATAGAATCAGCGAATAGCACAATAGATGAGCAACAAAACGATGCATCGCCGTCAACATCATTCAACACCGAGGAGGAGAGCTTTCTTGAAAAGACACGTACATCAAGGCAGTTGAGAAAAGTGTGTCGCAACACTGGAAAAGCCTATATTACCAGTGCTGGTAAATTTATACCCGAAAAAAAGATGACACCACTATCGGAATGTCGTGCAAAATGTAGCACACGGTTCACCCCGGAAATGCAACAAGCAATCTTCAACGACTACTGGAGTCTGGGAAGCTATGATAAACGAACTGAGTTTATTACCTCTATGATTACAGTGTCTAATAAGAAGTCCTTTCGTCCAAAAAGTTATGATTCGGACAAGGAAAAATATCGCATGAAGACTTATAGCTACATTCTTGAATTTGAAGGCAAGCAAATTCCAACATGCAAAGGTTGCTTCTTGAAAACCCTGGATGAGTCTGAAGGCATGGTTAAAACAGTTGCATTTAAAATACGAGAATGTCCAACTGGGACCTCTCTATGGGACATGAGAGGGCGACACAGTCCGGGACGGAGAGAAGAAAATGAATGCATCATACTAGCTAAGAGTACACTTCCATTTTTTTGATAGCTTAATTGACCTTGTTTTACAACGCAAGGCATCTTGACTCGGATATTATCCTATTTTAGAAACATATTTCATAAGATTTGTAGATCATAGGCGGCACTGTATCTATTATGCTGGGTAATGTGCATTCACCAGAGGCAAAGGTATCACCATAACAAATTATTAGAACAAGCACGAGTACATATTTCCCAGTAAAGTGGCTATCGCATTGTAGGCAATAAACTAAAACTAGTATAATAATAGTTCAAATACGAGTGTGGTCTTAAATTCCTATAGGTTGGAGAATTATTTTTCTATAGAGAAGACTACCAAAGTTTTGCGCTGCACAGTAATTTGCTCTCTTCAGGCAAGCTTTCCATATAAACAACATGCAAACTCTGTGCTCTGTCATCGTGTGGAGGAAATCTTCGCGGTCTGGAAGCACATTAACAAACACGTGTCTTGTCAATATTTTTCTTTCAGAACAAAATACTTTCAACAGTTTTTATTAAATCAGGATTTGCAGAACGTCTATATAGAGCCCTAAGACTAGCTTCTCTCAGTTGTGTGAGCTTTTATTTTTGGGATTAAAGGGGGGGACCTCAGGCGTGACCACTGAAAAACTGCGCTCTTCTGTATTGCTAATTGTTTTTATTTTACTTTACGTAGAAAAATGTAAGCATACAAAAATAATGTAAGAAAGAAACCCCTTCAGTGGAACATCCATTTTCTGCCATCATTAGTTCTGGTGCTTCACCCGGCTCAATGCGACACAATACCTCTGCGGTGTGTCTACTGCATGGTATCCAACAGGACCCATATCACAATCAGCACAAGTAAGATATTTAAGATTCCCTACGGTATTCGAAAACCCAATATTTTCAAATTGGTACATATCGCTAACAACCCAGAAGTCAGTCACAGCATCAGTCTCCACGGTGGATGGATCTTTACTGTTTTTCATGTGCATGTGCGGAAGTTGAATCTACAAATCAAGCGATTATTATTTTAATTCCATCACTAATCGAGTACATCATACCTGTTCGTCTTGTTTTAAGTAGTCGCCGGTCTGCTTAGAGAGCATTAAAGATTTGCAAAACTGACAGCGCACATTGTTTTTATTCTTACCATTAAGAACTTCACAATCGTAGTTTGGCTCAGTCATTTTATTAAGTTAAGTTAAGTAATGTTATTGTTTATTTTAATAAAGAAATGCTTAATGGGAAGGAATCCTATTTGTTGTTATGAGTTAAATGATTTCGTCAATCGGATGACAATCAAGAACTGTCAGCATACCATATCCATCAGTGATGCCAAGTCCGAAAGAGGGAGAATTCGAAGAAACAACGCAATTCTCACTGAAAAATATCTAAAGATGCGGCGCGATACCTACCTACCAATAAGAAATTAGTAGGTAGCAGCGTTACCACTTGTACTACATATGTAGTACTGTGCTACATATTTGCTGGATTTTTCAACGCCGTACTACATAATACATCGTTACCCTAATGTACTACATTTCTTAAGATCCGTCTAACCATTTTACTTTTTTACGAACACCAGTTCGAATTTTGCCCCTTTTGCTTTTATAGCTAAATAAATAGATATAAAAACTTGGCATAGTGCAAATCTTCAACTCGCACACAAAGATATCGCAAGGAATAGGAAAATCAATTTTCGTGGGTCAAATGTAGGTCTGGCAAACGCTTTTGTCGCGCTTGTGAGAAGTCATTTGTTTGCAATATAACTTTGCTTGTCAGACAAGAACTCTTACCCATACACATTTCCAATTATAATAGTGCAAAGCAACTCCAAGTGTGTCCGACTGTTTTAGAAACATAACATATTTTGTTTGTTATAGGTACTACTTAATTTAAATTTCAATAGAAAAAAAAACAGGTAGTACATTTTTTTTTGAAAATGCTACATTTTGTTGGCTAACGTACTACATTATTTGCTAAAGATTTTAGTGGCAACGCTGGTAGGTAGTCTCGACTTTAAATTTACGGAAGCACACAATTGCGAAATTTGTATGGAAAATATAGGCACTGTTGAGTACTGAAATTTAGAATCGAAACTAAAAATGTTTAAATATTGTTCAAAGCTAAATTCATTCACTTGTCACATGTAGTTAGAGTTTCTTGATTTGGTAGATTAGAATCCCACGCAAACATTTTTGCCAATGATTCGTTGCAATCAGCTGAATTGTATAGAACAATAGCCGTGTTTTTTTGATCTTCGATCTCAGCAAAGCAAAGTAAAGTAGGATTTATATCACGCAATTACAACAACTACGCTCTACTTGACACTTCGAGACTCAGTTGTAGTTGTTGTAATCGCGTGCTGAAAATCCTACTTTACTTTGCTTTGCTGAGATCGAAGCTCAAAAAAACATGACTAATATATGGAAGCCGAAAATATAGGGATTTTATAATGAATCTAGATTCATTTTTATTGTATTTTTTTAACAGAAATAATAAAAGGAAGTATTTATTCCGCTGTAGGTATTTTCGAGAGATTCAACTCAGAAGAAGGGTTTTGGAGGTTGGTCTTCCCGATTGAGAACCGTCCATGAACAATGCTGTTAAATCTATATAAAATATAATAAATGCAAATTAATTTTAACTATTATAAAATAGCTACCTATTCATTGAAATTCATCAAAAAAAATAATGCAATTTTCCAAAGTGTCAGCATTGTTTTGCATTTCACGCGGCAGCCATAGCGTTTTTTCCATTGTTTTCCTTTTCCTACCGTTGACGTAATTACCTTTTTTGATTTTGGGCGGAATATCCTTTTGAATTTTAAGAATTTAAGTAGGCCGCGCCGATCACCCCAGACGCTGTGTCGCAGAATCGAAGGTTCACATGAATGCTTGCATTTCTCGTGTATTAGTCATCGAGTTTTAACCGCGCCGCCTGGTCTATTTATTCTAACTAATTACCAACATGACGGAATCTTATGAACCTAAACGTATCCGTAAGTTGAATGCCCGTCCACATAAAACAAAACCACTGTATATCACTATCTCACTAAATAATCCAAGTAGCACCGATTTTTAGGGCACTCTCAGCAAAATTTACTCACTTTTCTTGCCAAATACTTTATAGCTCGGAAAATTCTTGGGGTGAACAGTCAGCTCCCGACGAACGGCGATTCTAATTGCAATAGCCCGGACAATTGCTTTACAAACCAATCTACAGTCAAGTTGTCAGCGATGGATCGCTTGCGTTTTGCAAACATTACGAGTCAGGGTAGGTTCCGAATTAGAGTATAATTCCAAGAGTTTAGACAGCATTGGTCCTGTTGTCGTTTAGAAATACACTCAATTTGGCCATATGGAACTATTTTGTCGCCAATATTGCCGGCGCCAAATTTAGCGCTGCCTTACGCGATGACTCCAAACATGCCATATGGGGCGATGCCTATGTACCAAACAGTAACCAATGGGATGTCAGGTGGAAACACTAGCCAACAGCAACAGCCGCAGCAACAGAACTCCAACTGCCGGGAACCCAATAAGATGCTGATTCAAATAGGAGTGCAGTGCGTTAATCAGAACAATCCAGTTAACATAAATTCTATGAATGACATGGCCGCATCCATCGGCAAGTTTAATATGCACTTTGACCAAGCCGAAGCTGGAAAGAAGGGTAAATGCGTCACGATCATTCTCCATATTAATAATTAGTATGTTTTCCAGAAGATTCTCCAACATTACGAAACTCTCCAAAGGCGGCAAACAGCAACGACAATAACACAAGGTAAGGCTTAATCAAAAATCGCATGTGTCCAATATATATCTATCCGGCTCTTTAGCGATTTCACGAATAATAGCGGTACAGCTTTGGGAGCCAGTGAACCTTCCCACGTCGTTCTCAGCCAAGCCAAATTTGAAGAACTGAAGACACTTGCTTTGTCGGGCAGTGAAATTGCTGAAAAACTCGCCTACACCCACCGAAACCGTCCGTGTTTCAAAAAGATCGATAGTCTGTGCGCACGCATGAAGCAAGACCTAATCCGTCCAGATGGTGTGCTGCCAAACATAAACTCTCAAGGCATTGCATGGGCCGTCAAAGACTTCATCTTTGTGTTTACTCGTGTCATCAATGCATGGATCATCATCAAAGGCTATGTGTACAACACACCTGAAGGTCTGAATAAGGTCCGGTCGGCTTTGAGTCCCGACTTCGTTCGGAGCTTCGGCGAGTGGCAAGACTCCACAGTAGATTTCGTTGATAATCTCATGAAGTCGTTTGTAAATCTTGACAACCTTGTTCAGGCTCAGAAGAATGTTTATCAGAAGGTGGTCAGTACCACTCCGCAGAAATGCAGCAGTGATGAGTCGCTCGACTTCTTGAATTCGTCAATGGAGAGTGGCTTTTGCAAAGATCCGTCGATCAACAAAAACTACTTGTACACCATGGTCGAGGACTCAGATGTTACTCAACGACAAAATACACTCAACGGGACTTATTTCAAGACCGGTACTTATAATTTCATCAAACGAGAGTCCACGGACGATGGCTGCACTGGTCTGGATAAACACTTTGACGAAACGTTCTGCAAGCCTTTGCCGAATATCTGCTCCCCATATGATTCCTGTCCGTCACATATGCCTGCCTGTGAATCAAAGCTCAACTGCGACATTCGTGTATTAGAGAACAAATTATCCGAATTCTCGGCTGCCTTCGACCCAAATCTACCAAAGCCACTGGGAAAGGACCTTGTAGACAAGCTAAACGTCTTTTTAAACCGCCTAATGGAGGCCAAGAGCGCTGATCTCTTCTTCAAGATACAGTTCTGTCGGAATTACGTAATGGCGGTAATCCACCATGTACAAGCTTTTAATGTTGTTCTCTTCAGTTTCCAGATTTCATATTGAAAACACCAGGCTTTATGGATCTCCGCGAAATCATCTTGAAATGCCAAACAGGAGGCTATGGACACATCTTCGAAATCGTGCATGACGTCAAGCTCATCATCTATCAGGGAAGAGTGTATATAAAGGTAAACAAGTCATTCGTTAGTTGTACAAGTTTTTTATACCTGCCATACTGCTGCTTAGGAACACCCCCACCCAGTGCTGGAAACGGCAATCGCGTCACTTGAAGCTGATTTACACAAGATCCTTACCGAGGAACCATTCGAGAACTATCAATTCGACCATATCAAAGGAAAACCCGACGAAATCCTTTACAATAATGGGAAATAGGACGTTGCCATCTCCTTTTTCTAAACTCGACGTTTTTTTTTTTGTTTTTTTTCGAAAGATCTCTTCTGAATAAGCTTTAATATGCGAATTTTCCGCGAACACATTTGTCTCTTGTTTTCCAGTTTTTTTTTATTGTGTGTGTGTATGAACGAACTTTAATTATTTTTAAAATTTTTACTGAAATTTCAAAAGTTTACTTGCATTCACTGTGCAAACGGAATATTATCGAATTTTATTTAAACACAAATGGATTACTTAAAAAAAGAGCAATATTTGGAATGCTGCATTGTAATTCCTGAAATAAAATGTAGCATGTCGAAATAAATGGAGTCTTCTCTTTAACGTTATTTTGTTTCAACAGAATTTTTAAGATTTCCAGGAAACTGTTGCTGCCGAATAGTGCTACCGTGAGTTGGGTTTGTTGGTACGAAAATGTGAAGAAGTATTGCACTCCATTTACACTTTAGGGGAATGCTTTTGGAAGTGCTGATTAATAACTAGAATTGCAATTTGTATTAACAGGCTTCCTCAAGTTTGTTTATCTTCCGAAGTATTAACATATCATTTTATGTAGGTAGTTTACCATATCTTTGTTAATATAATTTGTACAGAGCTTTTAAATTCATCTAAAAACATCAGCGGCAAATGAAAGCTGCGTAAGTTATTTTATTTATAAAAAAAGACATTAGAACGCGTGTTTTATAATTCCCCATGATCTATTTATATCAGTATGAGATCCGGCTGTTGTGATTTTGTGAACCAGAAAAACCATTTGTCTATAAAGATCATATTCATTAAACATTAAACGCCTTCAACAAAACGGCTTTTAAAATACCTACTGATTCCATTTTTAAATTTGTACTTCCCTTCATTTCACGAAATATGAGCCCATCTGTGCCCGGCATAAACGAAGCATTAATATAACCACACCCTTAACTATTTCGTTTCGCTTTATTTTCGCCTTCTGTCATCTACCCAGAAAAAAAAGCCATAAAAATGTCAAATTTCGTTACCATTGCCACAAAAAATTAAGCGACGCCGACAGAAAATAATAAAAATCTATCCGAATTTAATTTTTAATTACGTATAATGAGTGATATCCTAAAAAGCTCGCAAGAACGCTCCCGGAAACGTAAACAGCTCCTCGCCCAAACAGTAAGTTCTGCATTAAATCCACAATCAATGTGCGCCTCAAAAATTGTTATTGCTTCGTAGCTTGGTCTGTCGAGTGTCGATGAACTTAAACATGTTCTTGGTACGGCTGAGGAAGCTGGCAGCCAACGCTCCAATCGTGACGAAGACAATGAAAGCCCGGGACCATCTTCGAAGAAACCCCAAGCTGAGATTATCTACCGAGATTCATCGACATTTCTAAAGGTAAAATCGAATTTAGTCCTCCCAGGCCACCAGTCGACATAGGTATATATAATTTTTTTTTCAGGGAACACAATCTTCCAATCCTCATAATGACTACTGCCAGCACTTTGTCGATACTGGACAGCGTCCTCAGAATTTCATTCGCGATGTAGGATTAGCTGACCGATTTGAAGAGTATCCGAAGCTCAGGGAACTCATCCGCCTGAAGGATGAACTAATATCGGAAACCGCAACTGCACCTATGTACCTCAAGGCGGATATTAAGACGTTGGATCTGAAGTCGCTTGGGAGTAAGTTTGATGTTATACTAATCGAACCACCATTGGAGGAGTACGCTCGAGGTGCAGCCACCGTAGCGACAGTCGGTGGAGCTCCGAGGGCTTACTGGAATTGGGATGAGATTTTAAGTAATTGAGAGAGTACGGATTCTCTGCAAGCAGTAATAACGGCATTTCTTTTCAGATTTAGATGTCGGCGAAGTTGCTGCTCATCGTAGTTTTGTGTTCCTCTGGTGTGGCAGCTCCGAGGGTCTGGATATGGGACGAAATTGCCTTAAGAAATGGGGATTCCGGCGGTGTGAGGACATTTGCTGGATACGAACCAACATCAACAAACCGGGACATTCCAAAATTCTCGAGCCTAAAGCAGTGTTCCAGCGAACGAAAGAGCACTGTTTGATGGGGATCAAGGGCACGGTACGGCGGTCAACTGATGGTGATTTTATTCATGCCAACGTCGATATCGATCTCATAATCTCGGAGGAAGAAGAGTTTGGAAGTTTCGAAAAGCCTATCGAAATATTTCACATCATTGAGCATTTTTGTTTGGGTCGTCGCCGAATGCACTTGTTTGGCAGAGATTCCAGCATCCGTCCCGGTTGGTTGACAGTTGGACCCGAATTGACGAATTCAAATTTCAACTCGGAGTTGTACCAATCGTACTTTGTCGAAGGTGCAGCAACGGGTTGCACCAGCCGCATTGAATCATTGCGGCCGAAGAGCCCACCGGCTAATAGTAAAGTTATTCGCGGTCGGGGTAGAGGATTTCCTCGTGGACGTGGTCGGCCCAGATAGTGTTGACCGAAAAAACAGACAACTAGATGTGACTTCACAAGCAAAACTATTTCTATTTTAAATACAGTTGACAAAAGTAAAGGAATTTGTTTGATTGGGTGCATGCAAAAGTTGTACTCGGCACTTGGGCACCCCTCGGAGTTGCTTCCTCTAACTATACCTACCTAATTGATCGTCAGCCGCCGTTTTAGAAGTAGTTTGCGTCCAGAATGATGGCCCATGATGACAGCTTAAGCCGACACTCAGTGCACTAGTTCTTGGCAACTTGTAATGCCCTCGAGACCCACTAAGAAATTCTAGTGTATCACTTTTGATTTCAACGTTTTATTTTTGCACAATCAATCATTTAACAGATACACCTTAGAAGCTTAACTTATCTGAGTCTACATTATCGTAGAGTCATTCTGCAGACTGTGATGCTGATTCAAATGCGACATATAAACATCCAAATCGTCGTCCGATTCCTCTGACTCTTCTACCATTCGCTCAATAACCTCCTCATCGTCACTCTCCCCAAAGTACTCGTCCTCCTTATCTTGATTCAGCTGCTTGAGATCATCCAGTTCAGCGTTTTCGTCAACCTGAGTATAGTCGAACTCCTTGTCTTCACCATTTAGAAATTTTGCGTGCATTATTCCGACAAACTCTTGCCGCAGCATTTCTCTCTCTCCTGCTGTGATGAACTTTTGCTGTCGCACTCTGTTCTTAGCCTTTTTCTGTTTCTTTATCACTTTCGAACTGGAGCATGGAATGTTTTCGTCGTCGAAACTTCCCCACTGCTGGCGATAAGACTGGGGTGTTTCTACAATAAACTCTGCCTCCTCATCGGTGCTGTCTTCTCCTGACAGAGCCGCATTATCGTCCTGTTCCTGTTGTTTTTGCAGAGTTTCTTCGGCACTATCGCGATCCATTTTATTTAGGAGAATTCCCGAAAAAGAAGTGTTCTTCACGTCATAGATGTCTCGCTGGGTTCTCTCCTCCTCGGAGAGATATTGACCAACCAGCTCGTGATACAAATGCGGTTCGCGTTTTATCATTTCTGTTTCACTAAAGTACTCTTTCATGTCTTGTAGAGCGGTATATCGGCGGTTCTTTATATTACTTGACTTTTTCTCCAATTTCACATGCAGATCTTCAAGCTGACAATCAAATTCGTACTGATCCTCCTCGGGCAATAAGAGTTCCTCAAAGAACTCTACATGTTTCACCTCCAAATACGATCCAAATCGCATGATGAAGGTTTTCGGATTCTTCGCAAAGACCTCCCGTGCAATGGACATCTTTTCACTTATCGTCAATTCGGGATCATCGATTTGCTGGCTCTTGAAAACAATTTTTGGGTTTTGGCTTAAAAATTCAAAAACCTCTTCCAACGTAAGGGTCGATTTCACTCTGTTGACGGCAGCGCTACTTCCATTTCCGGCGACCACATCTGGATCTTCGTTTGTCATTTTTTATTGTTTTTTAAAGTCTACCAGCTGTCAATTAAGACGTCGCAATTTGCAAATAGTTCTGTGCAATTTTACTACTCCAAGTTTTCCAGCTTTTCACGATGGAAAACAAAGAAATCTTCACGTAAAATATTCACCTGGGTTTTCTTTAAGGTTTGTTCACAAATTTCCATCAGCATTTAATCGATTTAACCGGATAGAAGGTGGATAAATGAGCATTTGTTTGGAAACGCGACTGCTGTTTGGAAATTATTTTGATGTTTGAGAGATCAATTCGCCGTGCTGTCATGCGAAATGTCACCGTGACATTAATGTAGGGTTGTACGACAAATAGATAACAAAAAAAAAACCATAAACAAAAACTTGAAGTGAAAACTTGACTTACGAAGCATTGGAGTTTTGATTTTCTTCTGCTGTTAGTCATTCACTGTGTGCAATGAATTCGAATTGATCCAGTTAATAAATCACTCAATCATAGTAATTGGAACGATAAAAATAGGGTTTGTGTTTTCTAGCTTTGCTGCTGCCACATGGACAGCGTTGTGAAATTTTTTTAGTCGCCGGTGGATCCTTATCACATTCATTTTTTTTGTCAATTTGAATGGAATTTAGGAACTAATATTTAGTTGTCTGTAATTGTAGTGGTTCGATTGCAGGTGGGATAGATTATCTAAGCCAGTGGGCAGCATAAAGATGTTCCGCTCCGGGGAACCACTTAGGTGTTGACTGATAATTTGTCATGGGAGTATTCATTGTTTGTGAACAAAAAAAATTACGAATTTATGACTAATTCAGATTGGATTAGTATGTTTAGATTGCGATAAGTCTGTTAAAAGCCACCTGATGAACTGACCCAAATGAAGAGCCCAGGCTGGCCCTCCTTGAACTGCCGCTATGATAGTTATAACCTGGCAATCAAGCAAAATGAAATGCAGCCACTCTTACAACTAATGATAGCGGCCCCTTCATAACTATTAAGCGCGACATTATCAAATTCCACAGGCAAACACATCGTGGGTAAATGTGGGAGTGTGCATTGGTATTTTCAAAGGCTTAGCTATGTGTTACTGTTCTTTCTGAAACTCTAGCTCATGTTTGCTAGTTTTGTTTACTAGTCACAAACCGATGTGCTCAATCTGTAGTCAAATCTGCATCTGAAACCCATCCACCCTTTAAAGACCTGCTGACGAATTATTCAAGCTTCATTTTTATTTCAGATACACAATTACCACACGACACAATGTCAACGTTCCAATGGAATTGGACGGACTTTTGCCCGACGGGAATAACACCATTCGCAGCCAATTCCAATGATCTGTTACCATGTTTTCAGGAGATCTGCTTACAGATACCCATCTACACGATATTTGCAGCCGTCTCCTCTTACAACTTCGGCTCATATAATCGTCCCGTCATAAGAAATCGTACGCAGATGCGAGCAATATATTTTCGGATCATAGCAACGCTCTTCCTTGCCGCCCTACCAGTGACGAAGATCTTTTACTTCCATTCGCAGGGCTTCACTGTCCACCCTGTAGATGTTTTGGTTGTGTGCACAGAATGTATTATGTGGTTTGTGCACTGCGGTAAGGCAAACATCAATCAGCGGTAGAGAAATATGATCAATATCGTTTCTATTGTAGGGTTCCTGTTGTCGTGTAGGAGATTTGGGGAGATCAGCCATCGTGGGCCGCTTTTCCTCATTGTGATGTGGTGTTGGGTAGTGGTATTGGATGCAGTATGGCTGAGATCAAGTCTGAACAGTAGTTATTGGCCATGGAGCTTAGCCACAGTGGTAATGGATACGCTATACGCGTTGACAATGATTCCACGAGGAAGTGCGGTCAACTCGCCATTGAATTTTGTACAGGATAATGTAAGGAAAAGGTGGCTTTAAATGTGGACTTCTCATGATCTCTGTCTGTATTTTAGGAACAACAGGCTCTGTTGTCAAATCGTTATGTACACTTCCACTTCAACATGAATGAACTGCTTCTGGGCCACGCGCAAGATGAGGCGAATTTCGTTTCTAAATTTGTGTTTGCATGGGTGAAGCCGCTGATAACCAAGGGAGTCGCGGGTAATCTCAAGAGAATCGAAGATCTGTTTGATCTGCCCGAGTGCTTGAGCATCTCAAGAATCAGTGAGAAGTTGAATTTGCAGATATCCAGGACGAAATCCATGTTCTGGGCTCTGCATAAGACTTTTGGAAAGGAATTCTATTTTATCGGATTGTTGCGGTTTGTCGCCGATACGTCAGGCTTTGCTGGGCCGCTCATGCTTGGTGGACTCCTAAGTCAGACGGGGTCTGATGTAACGGGGACAGATAGCAAGCCGTATTGGTTCGCGTTGGGGTTGTTTGGCGCCACCCTGTTGTGTGAGTAGCAAAGTGTAGATTTGTTAAATATTCAACTGGTTGTTTATTTGCCAGCGGCATTGTGTTCCACTCATTTCAACTGGCGAATGTCTATCATTGGTATGAAGATGAGAATCGGTGTGGTCAGCGCTATCTACCGGAAAGCTTTGGAGGCGAGAGGCCTTAAGGATTCCCGCCCTGAGATTCTTAACTTGATGTCAACTGACACTGACCGCATTGTCAATTCGTGCATCAGTTTTCACTCGTTTTGGAGTATTCCGTTCCAGGTGAGTGAGCAGCTGGTTGATTTGGTCAACCTTTGATAACGTGTCCGTTTCAGCTCTTTACAACGCTATACCTGCTTTACACCCAATTGGGCGCAGCTTTCATAGCCGGCGTTGTGTTCGCTGCAACGCTGATTCCAATCAATCGTTGGATAGCGGGCAAGATTGGACACTATTCCGAAGGACTGATGACAGCAAAAGATGCTCGGTTGGCGGCCACCAGTGAGACAGTCAGTGGAGCCAAGCAAATCAAGCTGCACGCCTGGGAGGACGTCTTCATTCAGAAGATCAAAGGTGAGTTTGAAAGCTAGAGTGATGATAAATTTAAATGTTTGTACTCTTTATCAGCCCTACGTAAGACTGAAGTTAGTTTCCTCGCAAGGAGGAAATATCTAGACGCTCTGTGTGTCTATTTCTGGGCTACTACACCCGTGCTTATGTGTCTGCTTACCTTTGGGGTATCCGTTCTGTTGGGCAATCCTCTCACTGCCGCAACAACATACACCAGTGTTGCGCTGCTCAACATGCTGATTGGACCGTTAAATGCCTTTCCTTGGGTCTTGAACGGTCTAGTCGAAGCCTGGGTGTCTATAAAGCGTGTTCAGGAGCTTTTTGATGTAAGATTCGGCAAAATTCCTAGAAAAAAGTATTCAACCTTCGCCTTCCCTCTGTAGCTTCCCAATTTAGACTTCTCCTCGTACTACCAGCCGATAATTAAAGGATCTGCGCCGCAAAAAGTCGATGAAAAGCCAACCGTTTTGCAACTGAAAGAAGCGTCCTTTGAACATGAACATAACTCCTCAGCACATGAAAACAGTTCTGTGTTTCGGTTGAGTAAAGTTAACTTGGACGTCAAGAAGGTGAGGAGGTAGCCCAACCGCAGAAGCGCCCGTAAATTTACTCATTCTTGCTTGTAGGGCGATTTAATTTGCATCGAGGGACCAGTAGGTGGTGGCAAGAGCACTTTCGTCTCGGCGATTGTGGCTGCAATTGACTGCGTTGATGGATCCGTGTGCGTGCAGGACTTGACTGCAGGTAAGTGGATTATTTCGTCACTTTAAGGGCAATCGCCAACACACAATAACCAGGTTTCGGTTATGTTCCACAAACATCTTGGCTGCAAAGAGGTACACTACGTGACAACATCCTGTGGGGTGCAGTGTTCGATGAGCAGTGGTACAGAAACGTTTTATTCGCCTGTGGTCTAAGTGAGGACCTGGAGGCATTAGGAGGCGATCTAATTGGAGTTGGTGAAAATGGGCGCACTCTGTCAGGTGGGCAGCGAGCTAGAGTTGCCCTAGCCAGAGCTGTCTACCAAGACAAGAAGAGTAAGTGAATACAAACGTTTCGTAGCTGTTTACTTACCATCTGCTCTAGTATACCTCCTGGACGATGTTCTTGCTTCTCTGGATGCGCATGTAGCAAACCATGTTGTTAAGTACTGCCTGTTGGGGCTGCTGAAGGAGAAAACACGAATTGTTGTGACAAACAACAAGACAATGTTCTTCAATGCCAATCAGGTTTGTTGCAACCAAAAGTAGAGTGCGGTATAGATACTCATTGCATTTAATTTGTAGATCCTTCATGTAGACAACGGAGTGGTAGGCGTAAGTGATTTCATGTCGGAGAGTCTCGACCTGAGTCTTGAAGACGACCCTGGCGAACCCATAGACTACACGAGACGTCGTATGTCGAAGATTGACCTCTTAAATGAGGACACAGCCGATGCCAAGAGCTTGGACAGTCTAATGCTGGAGGTAAGTCGAGTGCTGTAGATTGCCTTTGATAACTGTGTGTGCATGTGGGTATTTTAAGGAATCCCGAGAATATGGAAACGTTTCGATGAGTGTCATATCCTGCTACTGGAAAGCTGTTGCAAGTCCCTTAGGAGCAGCAGTCCTCACATTTGTGGTTCTCATGCAGCTGTCGAGAAATATCTCTGATGCCTGGCTGGCTCATTGGGTCACAGACACAACAGTTGTACCAAATAATCAAACAGTATTTACAGGGAAAGGCACGACGCCAGTAAACCATGGACTTGGTTATTATTTGGGCATTTTTGCTTCATTGGCGCTAACCAATTCCGTGTTGACACTGATTAGAGCCTTTCTGTTTGCCTATGCGGGCATCAAGGCGGCCAAGTTTATCCATGACAAACTTCTCAACAAAGTTATTTACGTAAGCTGAACAGCATTCGTTGATGGAGCAGGTTTATGCAAATTAAAATTTTTCTTTCAGACAAAGTTCCAATTCTTCGACAGGACCTCTGTGGGACGTATATTGAACCGGTTCTCCTCGGATACGTACACTATTGACGACTCACTTCCGTTCATTTTGAATATCCTACTTGCCCAGGTGGTGGGGCTAACTGGCGCCCTCTGCATCAGTCTTTATGCTATGCCTTGGCTGGCGTTGGTAGTCATTCCAATGGTACCCATCTACCTCAATCTGCAGCATCGCTATCGTCATGCCTCGAGGGATATAAAGCGTCTCTCGAGTAATGCGCTCTCTCCTTTGTACACACACTTCACCGAAACCCTTGAAGGGATAACAACCATCCGCACGATGCGAGCAAGTGCGAGGTTCCAACGCGACTTCAATGTGAAGCTGGAGGAAAGTATTAAAGCGCAGCTAACATCTGCCGCTGCACAGCAGTGGCTGGGACTTCGTTTGCAGATGTTAGGCGCCATGCTAGTCGGTGGCGCTGGCATACTCGCAGCGATGACCTCGGCACATGCAACCAATCCAGGGCTGGTGGGCCTCGCCATTTCCTACGCTCTGTCAATTACTGGCCTTCTTGGTGGAGTACTTAACGCTCTGGCTGAAACTGAGCAAGAAATGATTGCAGTTGAGCGCGTCAATCAATATTTGCAACTGGAGGAGGAACAAAATGCCGATGGTTGTGCGGATCCTCCGTTTGGGTGGCCTAGTCAGGGAGTTTTAGCATTCAATGGGGTGCAGCTGAAATATCGGGAGCATTTATCGCCGGCGTTGCTTAATTTGAGCTTCCAAACGGCAGCTTTCGAGAGGATTGCGATAGTGGGCCGCACCGGAGCTGGGAAGAGCACAATAATTGCTGCGCTGCTAAGAGTTGCGCCATTGAATTCCGGTGAAATCTCATTAGATTGTGTCAACTTGAAGACGCTTGCATTGAGAGTGTTGCGTGACCGAATCGGAATCATTCCACAGGAGCCGTTCCTGTTCGAGGGAACTGTGAGAGAAAACCTCGATCCGCGCAAGCGATATATCGACTCGGAGATCTGGAATGCAATAACAAACTGCCTGGCAACACCTTTGGTACAGTCGCTCGGCGGGCTGGAGGGAAAACTCGAAAAGGGTGGAACCAATCTGTCGGCGGGACAGCGGCAGCTATTGTGCCTCACGAGAGCACTGCTCAAGAATGCAAAGGTAAGTTGATCAGTTTGTCTGCCCTTCTTTTAGAGATAGTCTCTTTTGTGGTCCCATTCCGTCATTTGTTATTCTCCAAGGAATCATATCTCATAGCTACCCATTGGATACACGTAATCCCTTTCCACCTTCACTAAAGAAAAATTTAAATTTGCATAAACCTGCTCCACCAAAGAATGCTGTTCTGCTTATTTTTCTAGGTCGTTTGCATTGATGAGGGCACCTCCAACCTCGACTCAGACTCCGAGGCGGCTATTCAGATCGCTCTACGCAACTCCTTCAAAAGCTCAACAATTATCTTCATTGCCCATCGCCTCAGTGGACTGCAGAACATGGATCGCATTATTGTTCTCGATCATGGACAAATCGTCGAGCAGGGAATACCGCGTGAATTAGCCGAGAATCCAGACTCTATGTTCCATGGGATGTTGCAGGCGCAGAGAAATAAAGACTACAATGGTGACATTTAATTATTATGACTCCAATGAGAAGCAGATAACTCCGAAGACTATTTTATAATTTTATTGTTTACCCTTGTAACTCCCTGGCCAAGGAGATCGGCTCGGCTAAGGGCGCATTTGCATAGGTTAACTATTTTTATACTTAACGCAAAACTGTCCTGTTAACACACATCATGTTTACTATTAATATCTATGTATTAATAAACGTACCGTTATTAAGTTATTAATATTCTTTTGTTTTTATTAATACAATTTGTCTTTAAACAGAGATAACACTGTCCTCTTATTGGCTACACGGTTTTGTATAGACAAAATATTTTACCCTCACATCTACATGATAGATACAAAATGTATTACTCGGAACGATAACTGAGAAGTTTTGGTTTTACGAGGAATGTGATTTTTCTTGTGGAATTTTCCATGCACCCACTAAATATCGGAACCAAATGAGAAACAAATCGACGCCCATTTGTAGCCACGACCAGAATGGTGAGAGTTTTGAGCCATCGATTTCGGTCCACTTTACAGCGATTTCTCTGATTGGCATATTTAGTTTTTTTGCTAGATAGAGGAGTTCCACATCGAAGGCCCTGCAAAGAAAGTTTATTTGGTGCAGTGGCTGTCAACGACGCAAGTACCAGAGAGGTCATTTCAGTCTGGTTTTGCTGTCCACTGAACAGAACCTCTGAGTCTTACAGCAAACTTACCATCGCTCTACATGCATTATAGTGAACAGTTTTCTGGCAGCTGATCGGGTGAGGAGTTTGAATCCACATTGCGTATCACGTATGGACTTTACAGCGAACAGCCAGACCAAGAAATGGAAGCCATGCATCAAAAAAGTTCTGCAAAAATAAGATTTGCATAACTTTAAAACCAACAGAGCCGAGTGCGTCGGCAGTTACCTAAAGAAAGTCCTAGTCGCTATAGCCTCGTCCTCCATGTGCGCCCTTGAACCAACAATCACTGCATCCGTTTGCCAGTCAGTGGTAACCGACGTTAAGCTCTCTTCCAGCTTAGCATAGTCCGCGAACCTGGTAGCACCATCAGCATCGGCAAAGAGTAAGAATCGTCCGCGACTACTCAGCATTCCCTAGAGAAACATTCATCACGTGACCATTCATTAAAACAACACTCGCTTACTATTCGCACAGCTCCCCCTTTGCCGCGATTCTCAATTAGCTCTAGCACACGCAACTTCTCGGCTGTGTATTTTTTGGAATACTTCAATGCAAGTGACACAGTTCCATCACGGCTGCCGTCACTGACTACAATAACTTCATAGGTGAACTGTCCCGATTTGGCTCTGCCCTCCAAATAGTCCATGCATTCGTCCAGCATCACTGGCACTGAAAAAATAACAAATTGTTCTAAGTCAATGCATTTAAATGGATATATTGGTATCGTACGTCTCTTTTCCTCTTCATAAGCGGGTATCACAACAGTCAGATCCACACTCGGCTCATCGTCTATAGATGGGAAGTCAACATTTTTGATTGCAATTGGATCGACAAAGTATTTTTCTTCTTTGTGGCGTTTTATGATGGGAAATGGGGTGGTTATGGATTTTTGAATGATAACTAGCTGCAAAATTAAATGGATTTTGGGAAATTTCAGCAAAAATACGGGTTAATTGATGAGGACCAAACTTACGGCCAGCACCAATGAAACGAAAAAAGCCGATCCTATAAAGAGAATTAACTGCAAAAAGTCCGCCAGCGGCATTTTGTATTATTATTAGGGAATTACTGTTGACTATTGCACTTGTGATTTCATTTAATTTTTCTATTTGCCACGTATTGCACACGATTTAGAGGAAAACTTTAATTTAAGTGAGAAATAATCGTATCAGTGCATACAAAGCTGATGACAGAAATGATGTGTCAACGGTAAGCAGCCAATTTTCCCACTGTTGACATTTGACTGGAATGATAATAGATAAATACCGGAATGTTTACACGCACACAACGAAAATGTTGTTCTACAGATGGGAAATTTGTTATCCCTCGTGATGATGCCAAGTTTGTTTTGTTGTTCATTATTTTTGTTTGAAGTCAAAAAACTTGTAAATGTGAAAAGTGCTGCCAGGCTTAAATTGCAAAACCGTCTAAAAAGTTTCCTCGGGTAGGTAAACTTTTTTTCGTTAAGAGAAAATTATTTTTATATGGATAAATAATATTTAAAAAAGTTATTTGTAGAAACGTCTTTTCCAAATGCAGTCTGGGTTTGTTTTGTTCATTTGTTAAAATTCATAAGGTACAGGTGCTTCCGCATTCGGAAAATGTGGAGGATGACCAAAAATATTTAAACTACTGTGCTCAGTGTCGTGTGACGGAGGAACGCTACTGACGAGACTTCATCCTAGCAAACCATGGGGTTCGCATTTCCATCACTTACTTCAAGTTTCACGGAAAAAAACTTCGTTCGCTGGTGAATGGGACTCATAGGAGAACCCAATTTTGTAAACATAAACGCAATTCTTTCTCCTATGAATGTTTATAATTTTCATAAACTTATGGCATAATTTTATACGTCAATTACAAGTAAAATTACAACTCCAACAAAAAGAACAACCTACTACTAAAATTTATAACTAATTTACTTAAAATCAAATACCAAAAAATCTACATGATGTATTACAATAATATGTCATAAAATTGATTTCAACTTGAAATAAATCTTAACAACTAACACACTTAAATTAACCTGAAATGAACAATAGTGTCGCTTAATTTGGCTGACTGATAGAGCAACAAATCAAGTTGTCAGTTTGAAAGTAAACTTTTAATACGATACTGATTAATTTCAATTATTATACTGATACTTTTTCATAGTCGCAATGATCTTGCGTGAACTTATTAATTCAAGTCCAAGACAATGTAGTCGTTGTCCTTAACAGTACAAAATTCTTGGGGATGATTGTCAAATATCCACTCCACTCTTTCCTACACTTGGTGCTTTATATGGTGGGGGTTTTGGTCGTAGGTAGGTATTCGATGGGCTGTCGTTCGGGTAGATGCTGTTGTTCGGACTGTTACTGTAAAATAAACTTTTGGAAATTAAGAAAATATTACAGAAAAGTAAATAAAAACTATGTAACCTCTGAGAATGCAAACTAACGTTATCCAAAAGCAAGTTCGGGTCATTCAAGCTTCGCAATGTAGTCGTGGGCTGATTATTTGTATCAGAACATTGAACCATTTGAACTGTGGAAACTGAGTGGTTCTCCTTTTCTCTAATAATATTTAAAAAAAACCGGTATTGTATATATAATAAAAATAAAGAAAAAAATAAACATTTACGCTAACAAGGACACGAAATCAAAAGTGAACGTTTTCAAATCCAAAACTTCCTCACTTGGATATATTTATTATAAATATACATACGTAAACAACAAATTTTAGAAAACAACCCATTTACTTACAATTTCTCATGCTGAAAGCACAGTACAGCAGAGAGAATCCCAAGCAACACGGCAAAAATCATTCCAGGGATGGCAAATGCGAAAGCAAACTCATCGATGTAGTTCCGTTGCGGAGCATCTTCTCTAGATATACCAACCCAGCGGTCTGTACGCCTCAGGGTACTTAACTCTGAACCATGATAGCCCTTCATGCCATGATTATGGAAAAGAATTTCTGGAGATATCTCTGTTCCCACCATCTTAAAGGCGCACCAATCCAACTTGAATCCCGCATTTTCGAAAATCTTTTGCACCGAGGTTCTTTTGTAAGTACAAGACGGTAACTTATACAGTGGGCGCACTTCTTCCTGCAGTTCCTTCAGGCGGTCAGAGAACTGGGCGAAACTTCCAAGGTGGACAATCACCCTATAAGACATACAAATATAATAACACTCATACAAATACTCTTATGTGGTCTAATCTTACCCTTCCCTCTGCTGAGGACGCAAGGGCAGCCTTCCACCCATATTCACTGCAGATTCCATAAAGACCAAACTTAAATCGTTTTCACTTTCTGGCCATAAGTCCTTTCGGAAGATATTCCGTAAATTTTCCACCCTCCCTGGGTCCATCAGATGCACCCAATTGAGGTTGTCAATCTTCATCTGAATGATATTTGGCGAAGGGAACTTATGGTTGACATAAACGCCCAAAACTATTTTTCTAGTTTCATAGTTTTGCCTGTTTAGGGCGACAATGTCCAAACTAATCTTTTTGCCAGCCAAACGATCCGGCGGAGTTCCGTAGAGGAATCCCGAGTGATACTCATTGCTGTACATGTACCTAAGCCAAACGGGTAGGTCTGGATACCCTTCGATAGAAGGTCTATACTTGTACTGATCACTGAGGCCTTGATGTGTCCAATTGAACATGTGCGGTTCTATTTTAAAAGTATACAACTCGCCAACGGAGGCCTGCTCTATGCCCAAAGCAGTCCCAATAAAGCAAAGTAACACATATTGAAAAACGCAAAGCATTTTCATTGCAAATATCGTTTTCCTCGAGTTATTAAATAGTGTTCCACAAATTTTCACAACATCAAAGCAGAAAACATATTTTTAGAAACTTTTCATAGGTGCGGTGGGGTGTTCCAAAAATACAATCGATTTTTCACAAATTTATATGGTGGAGGAAAAAGCTGATACGTATTTTCTTTGCTGACGGATGAGGAAGAACTGACTCAGCCTGAATGAAAATGGAAAATTCATCGATGTTGGGTTGGGAAATGGGATCCGTGTTCTCTGTTTTGGGAAATTTTTGCCGACAGCTATCGCTCTCCCTGTTGAATGTTGATAGCAGAGACAATACTGGTTTGTCTATGGTTGATAGCTTATGGTAAAATTACTGGATTCTGAATGGATATTTCAAAGTGAGAGACTTGACGTTGCCAGGGTAAATAAATAGAACACTGCCAAATAGCTATTAAAAGTTAGGTATTAAACGTTTTAGGAGACAGATAAAGAGCTAAAGCAGGCCAAGACAGTATCTAAGGTATAACGACGATAGCGATGTGTTCTCGTAGACTAAAGTTTTGCTCCAGTTGTTTGATGGGAGGTCGATGATATTGATGTTGATTGATGGTGGATATTATATAGGTTTTCCTGGTACCTAACTACTTTCTAAAAATTGTTTTGTAGCTGACTTTTGTAAAATGCGTCCATTACATCCATCCTACTTTCATTCTTTCATATAAGAACAACAAATTAAATTCAGTGGGAGGTAAAAAGCCACACGAAATCTTATTGAATCTATGTTATTCAATGCTAGTCTTAATAATGGGGTAGGTATTTAATTGGTCAACTCATTGTGATTCATTTTCAATCCCGTATATGTTTTTTTAATGAAAAATGATTCACTTCCATGTGAATGTCAGAAAACACCCGAAACCAAATTAGCATTTTCTAACTTTTGTATTCCCAATTAAAATTGCATTTGCAAACAATCGCGTCCGACCACATTTTTTGCATTTATAAGCAACGCCCTGATATTAATACGAACAAGCAGGCTCAAAAATAATGTACTCCTTACATCTCAAAAGTCACAACCCTTTTAAATCAGACTGTAAAAAAACTCGAAAAAAAAAAAACAATCGCTTTGTTCATTCCAATCGGATTCACTTGTGATTCCTTTCCCAAAGTTCCAATCAAACGTCAACAGTTAACAAACAAAAACAAAAACACCCTCGCAAAACAACAAAATTCAAGTTTGCTTCGCTAATGAAATGACAACCAACTTCACTGTAGAGATGTTTTTTACACTGGAATGGCTGATGGCGGTCGAGTGTGTGTGTTGTCTACGTCGGTGCGGTTCAATTTTATAAAGTTTTAACGTTTTTCTCGTGTTTTCAAATCCCAATTATTCGGAATTGTGTAGAAAAAGATTTCTCAAACATTTAAAAGTCTTTTGCGAATATAAATTCAGTGAATAGTCTCGCGAGTTGTGCCCAAAAATGCCTTATATTGGCGGCTAATGTGAAAGCAAAAAAATCTTCAGTGGCCCTGCAAGAAATTCCGTCCATGAAAACGAAAAGTGAACGAGAACTTGCTCGATCTGTTGAAATCCAAAAATCTCGAGTTCTACTCTCGGTTTCAAAACTATTTGGGTATTGTTTTCTGCTGGTTATCTGGCATTTATCTTAACTAATTTTCTCTGCACTTTTGTATGCTTTTTGTGTTGATGTTATTTCTTTATTTTTCTGCCTTTTTGGCACAGTGTGCTGCACATAAATGTTTTTTTTTGCACTTATTTGCATTTATTTTCCATTTAATTTAGTATACCTAGTTCTTCTTTGTGGTTTCGTTTTATTTCACGTTTCATTAAGTTTCGCTTCGAACTGTATTGATTGTTGTTTTATGAATTTGTGTAGCTGTATGTACAACACAACCGTTGGTTGTGATATAGAACAGCACTGCAAACAGAAATTTCCATGGCTTATGTGTTTATTTACACGGAGTTTGTGTACATGCATTCGGTTCCTTCTGAAAAATATTTCTTATCGGAAGTTAGCACGATGCAGACGGATTGAGTAGGGTATCAACACACCCAGCCTATCAACAAAAGTATTAACATGACTGTCGATAGGGTTGTACTTACTTCTTTGGTGCTTTGTTTGTTTTGAAACGAATTAGTAGGCAGATGTGTAGCCGGTAGCATGGAATTTGTTTTCTATTTGTTCTACATATGGGAGCAACATGCAATCTAATTGATTGCATGGTATCGTGTCGTATCAGTTTGTAGTTGTTATCAAGTGTTCCATTGCAGGGAGCAATGCACCCCGTGTAGTGGCATTGCATCTTTCGGTTCAGCCTGCAATTCATTTAGTTTGTTGTAATTTACACATCAATGGCCGGTGTAAAATCGCTCTTAAGGATCCACAGAAACACTGAAATATTCAAGGGTTATTGTGAATGCCACCATCCTAGAAAAGATTGTGGGCAACAGAGCCCGATTTCGTAAAAACAATTATCATTACCTCAGATAAAAAGTCAAACATTTGCTCTGCCATTTAGCAACGCTGGCCAGTGTGATTCTCTCAACTAGTTAGCAACCGCTTCCATTTTCAGCACACTAAACTTCGTCACCTCACCTTAAAGCGTTACCACGCCGGCCAATAGGTTCATCCACATCCCCAAAGCGGTTTGTCCACACTCCAAATTGGAAGGCAACATTTCTTGAAATACCTCTTTCATGACTCGTCGGTTGTCGCTCACCGCAAATGGCTATATGCTCAATCGAAAATCCAATTCCCAGCCTTAAACAGCATAAGTCATCCCACGAAAAACCACAACAATTCGTGAATAAACTGTAAAACTAAATTGACCACACTTTGGCGGTGATTTTCAATCATAATCTGTTTCTGTCGGTGGTATCTTCTGTAGGCTGTTGCTTTCTCGACTCGACTTGACACACTTGGAAATTAATTCAATAAACATTTTGCTAACCAAATCATGTGCAACTCGCCTAAATTGTGATTCCACACAGTCCCAATCGACCGACAGTGTCAGAACTGAGAAGAGTCAAGAAAGAGTCGCTCACCCAACAACCGGATGAATCGCAATTTATACTAGTTAACGCGAAGAAGTTGTCGCTTCTGCCTATACTGCTGATAGCAGCAGCCGGCTACTCTGTATTCGTAGGAGGTGTCAGCTATATAGAACTGGAATTGTACACTTTCGCATCCATATATGTGCAAGCGCACTGTATCTATCGTCAACACTGACAACGACGACAACGACGACGAAGACTTAATTTATTACTCTTGTTGCTTTTGAACGTCCTTGAGAACTGGTCTCTCTGGATGCGAATGTACCAGCATAGCTAGAAGAATATTTTTCTCAAATTAAATTAAAACGAAAGAGACCGCAAATTGAATTGTGAGTAGAACGGGTTACTTTCGCGATTTCTTGGCCTATTAATTCAATTTTGCATAACTTGCTTTGTGGTTTTTTTATCTGTTGCTTGTTTTCCTCTAACACTATCTAACCGTTCTACTTCTGCTGCCCACTTCCACTTTTCTCTTCGCCTAATAACACAATCAAAATCAGTTGTTCTTTCTCAGTTGAATGTTTCGAGTGATTTCGAAAGTTGGCATGCAATTTCTCTGCCAAAAAGAACCACAGACGACGAAAATCAGTTGAACTGCATCAGAACGCATCCATAGAAAACTGTTGTTTATGTTCCACACAAATTGTAATAGCATCCACACGTACTAAAAGCAGAAACAAAACAAAATGAATAAGAAATCTTCTAGAAATCTTAAGCTAAGCAAAATGGATAAAATGTCCGAGCGCTTGTATGATATTGTAAAAAGCGGGATGATGGTAAAACGTGCACAAAATAAAAAACGATTTACACCAGTTAACTATAAGCAACGATGGTTTGAGCTAACTAAGCGAACTCTGTCGTACTTTGATCTTGAAAATGTTGAGGTAAGTTTTCTCTTTTGTTGATGGATATGGATTTGGAGTTTTAGATTGCTAACACTAGACTAACGAATTGCGTATGGAAAAGGCGAACTAACAAACTTACTAACCACTTTCTAGAGAATGGTTTTTCAAGGTTAGAATGAATGAATGAATGAATGAATATTTTAAATACACTGCTCTATTGAAAGGTAGCACAAGTGAGAGTTTTAAGTATCCGGTGGTCTTTGAACATGGTGAGCTTGATCAATTTTAAGAAAGTAAGCGACCAACTCTTTGATTGAGTCGTACAGTGACTTTTATGTATTTGTTTTTAATTTTACACCTTCTGGATTTTTTTGACGATCAGATTCCTTTTGTTTTGTTCCAAATTTGTTTACTTCTAATATAATCCGCTAGAGGTTTCCCTTTGTGGCCGCACCATCTGTACCTAACAATTAGTATCATGGAGTGTGAACTGAACCTAAGAGCCTTTTTATTCAACAAGATTCTAAGCGGATAATCCATGGTTTGGTAATTCAACCAGGGAAATCGATAACCACTCCGTTTTGCGCGGTTACGGCCTTTTAATTAATGATCTGGAGTTTTTAGTTATTCTTAGTTCAGTATTTCACGTACCTGCTCTAGGTTGCTTTTAAAATATCCTCAAATGTACGTGAATGTCGTCGAGTACACCACCCCATTGCATACTTTTCCATTAAAAAAATAGGGAAACTTGCTCTGGACATAGATTTTAAAGGGTAATCCACAAAACAAATGTTTTATGGTTCTAAGTGCCATCCCTGTATTCAGCAACCGTTCCTATAGTAAGTGTTCTGTAATAAATCTCTTCCTCTCCCGAAATGAACCAACCCTTTCAGCGCGCATGCCTCAAGTAGCAAACCCCCATCCCATTAGCCACTAAATCAATTGAGACAAGCAGTAGAGAAATGAATTTTAATAGCTATCCTTCGTTTTATTATCCCACTGCAGTTGAAAGTGTTCCTAGCTCAAGGAATGAATATATTTCAAAGTTATGTCGTCTTTGCAAATGGGGTGGGATGGATAATAAAACAATAAACATAATTTCCAAATATCGCCCTTTTCATATTGTAGGTGTGGTAGTGCGCCCTCAAATGGTCTAGGTTTCGCACTTGTCAAATACGTGTCTATCTCGCCAACATGTAATTAAAATCCTGATACCACCCATTCGCTGTATTCCACGGCAAACACCAACTAAGCAAACAATTCACATCAACTGCGCGGTAGTCTGGTCCAACACTCTTTGTGTATTTAATTAAAGTATGCGAATACATCACAAACGAAGACGCACATTTTTCTAGGCCGATCATCGATCACCCACCCTTGTGGCAGTAACAGGAAATACCCCCACCCACTCAGTGGCACCACACCACCAACAGGCAACAGCAACAGAGCTTTAAAACGGCTAAATGACTCAAAAACCGGCTACGCAGGCTCTTCGAGTCTCACACCCCTTGTCGAAGGTGACTAACAACGCACTCACCCTTCAACGTTCATTTGTTTTGTTATTATTATTCCGCGAAATATGGTAAAACGCCGACACGACCCTCGGCTTGTTAGTACACGACGCATACACACAAGCACTTGTACATAGCCAACCCAAACAAACCCTCCGAAGTCCGAACTCCGAAGGACTATTTATCTTCATCGCAGGGCTTCAAAAACCACATCTCTCTTTTGCTGAATTCGCAGATTTACTCTCTGCTCCCGGAGAAGGTGTACTCCACCACTCGTACAAAAGCCGGGAAAAATAGAAAACATCAGGAAAAACCACCCCCAAGAGCACACAGTGATGAAGGGTTCACTGTCCCGGCGTCGCCATCATTGAGTTTGCTTCGGTTTTACGGTGCATACACACGGTGTTTCTTCCTCCGCAAGCGGTATTTTTATTTTCCCTTTAATAATAGTTAGCAACGCCACTGCGTAATTTATTTAAACAAATTGGAAAATTACCAAACCAGAAAAGTGCTAAAATACAGTCATAACTTTTCCTTTCGTTTGAATACAGTTTCGAATTTCGAAAAACATAAAGTTCTCAATCAAAAAAATAATATTCCAAGGAAAACAACAAAACCTCCATTCAGCGAGAACAAAATACCGAAAAAGAAAAGAAACGCCCCACCCATTCCAATTAGTATACTCGTAGATGCGGCAAACTGTATGGCCCCCTAGTCGATATATAGCAAGGATTTGCGTTCCTCGTTCACTGCTTTTCCTGTGCAATTTTCTTCTTCATTACAAAGGTGAAAAAGGAGAATTAAAAAAAAAAGTGTTGCAATTTTGTTCGTAGTTGTTTGTTTGTTTAAAACAAAGCGAACCTCATTATACTGCTGCAGGGAGGTGAGAGATGAAAATGAGAAGCTTGTCCTTAGAGAAGGCTACAGCGCAGCAAAGTGAGTGTTAATTTGATTTTGTGAAACAACCAAGAGTGACGAAGTGGTTTTTTGTGTGTGTATATCACAAACAATATATTAAAGAGCGAAACTGTGAGAAGGAAAAAAGGATTAATTTCGTTATCGTCGTGTATACCAATGGAAGAGGATTGATCACTAATTGCGTTTTTGAGGTATGTACACAGCCTAAGTTAACAAGGATCGATTGATCGTAAAAACATGCGCCGTCATGGTTGTAGTGTAGGCATTATGGGCGACTTCCTTTGGTCGTTTGTCGAACGTTCAATGGGAAGTAACGACATTACTTTCGTGCGCCGTGTTGGGGTGGAGAAGAATGGTCTAATAAGTAGCCCATCTAAAATCATATGTATGTGCACTGTCATTGATTTGAAATTAGAAGAAGGAAACGGAGAAGGAAGGAAAAGGAAGGGGAGCAAATGCTTTTCATTTGAAAATTACACCCATTTGAATTTATTTCAGTATCGAGGGACGAGGGTGCTGTGATAAAAGAAAGGTTATGTAACTGCAACGGCCGACAGCCATAAGGCGTTTCCTTATTCTTTTTGTTGTTTTTGGATGTCGTCGGCTTGTTGTTTTGTGGGCCGTTTTCTTTGCGAATTTTTGTTTCCTTGGTCGCTATTGAATGAGTTACAAATGGAAAGGATTTCTGATTTCGTTTGGCGAGGGATGAATGAGAGTCGTACTGATGGACTACATCTGTTTCGTCTGCGGAGTGTTTGTCTGCATCAGAGTTTTTGTATTGTACATCTTATTGTACGTCTTTTATCCGATTTCTTAGCGCGCCCTTGTGTTTTTTTTTTTTTCAGACAAATGAAACATTTGGCTGACATTTTATTCGGATTGTAGATAATAAGCAGCCTACAGGTGTTAGAAACACTATCCAGCGAAGTGGAGGCTTAAAATTTGGTTCAGTTCCTCAGTGTATCTAGTTTCAGACACATGATCCCTGAAAAGTTTGTTATTGGATTTTAATTCGAAGTATCTTTCTCTCAAAACATCCCAAGAGGCCAAGAGGGTTTTTATCGGCTTTTGACAAAGTCTACGCATCTTAAATCAGTCGCAACTTGTATCATATCTCCACGGTTCTTTAAGAGGAGACTTTCAGATGCCTCTTTCACTGGATCTCCTCTGAATAGTGGATTGCTGTAAGGCGCGAGGATACCGCTTATTTGGATACGTATTTGTTGAGCGCTGCTCTTGAATTTTATGCAAAGGTAACCTTGTTCTACAATCCCAGTTGGTGATTAGAATATATAAAAAGAACACCTTTCTGCAGGTTCTGTAAGGACTTGAAGCCAACATCACATTTAAAAAGAACCCGAGAGGTTCAAAGCGACACTGAACACATCTTTTCAAAGATTTTTAAGTCCACTGCTATTGAAAGCCGTGTCTAGTTTTTGGCAGCCCTGCAAGACACATCCGTGTGTCTAAGAAGACGATGGACGCTGATTGACATTAATAGGCGTTTTTCTTTTTTCGTTCAGAGCACGATCAGAGCGCGCTCTATGAGCTGAGAATAAATTGCCTGAGCATCCTGAGCGAAAAGCTGATTCATACACTTCCAGTCACATTTGACAGAAAAAAAAAACAGGATAAATAAAATATGTAGTTGAAATGGCGGACGAACCTTGTTGTTCTGGAACTGAATATTAACCAATCTAATAAATAACAATTAACAAATATTCAATTTATACATAATATATTTACAACAAATGACAGCTATGTGCTCAAGTGTGTTTCATAAAAACCTCAGATCAATCTGAACACGCTCGCTTCAGAGCGCGCTCATAATGCTCGAGCTCTGAATTAAAAAATAAAAACGTTAGAGCCAACCGAGCTTGTGTTTTTGCTTTGAACGAAGATTTCCTCGGGGTTTCAAGGGAAAACTTCTTTCTTCGTAAGATGGTCGTTCCTGTTGCCGTTGATGAGAGAAGAAACGAACTAACGAGCTGTACATCGACATCGATCTAGTCAAAAATCGCGCATAGGGCGTTTGAGATGGGTAGGTTATGTTGGACGAATGACTAAATGCAGAGTCTTTCATTCTAACCTAGAGGGTAAAAGTCATACAGTCGTATTGTGAGTTTTTGTTAAAGTAGCCGTTGTTGAGAATGCTTTATCGACGGCAGCCTAGTTCGTCGTCACCAACAGCTTGACCCATCTCCGGCGCCCGTGATTCCATAATTGCAAACCCGCCACTGACATTTCGCCCCGCTCTCCAGATAAAGTCAATATAATCAATCTATCTATGCAAATGGCTGGACGGTATTTAGAAAAATTGTGACTCTAATGCTGACGAATGAGCTTCGTGCATTCGCTTCGCAAAGTGTTCCATAAATCATTTTAACCCGCACTGATGAAAGTACGTATTAACAAACAGTTAGTTCGCTCATTTGACTAATAACCAAACTTTTGCACAAGTATTACTCAATATAATGGAATTCGTATATGGCCATCCGCTTTGGGCCACCCACCAAGCCACTATAACGCTTCCATCAAACATTCCTTGCATGTTCTCAGACGCGTTTCGATAGACGGAACACACGTCATTCCGAATCACTTCTGATGTCATGCCGGCAGGTAGGTACGGTATACATCCTCGTGTAATCCGAAATTCATAAAGAGTGAGAAATACGCTCAGCCGACAAGGATCATATTTTTTCCTGACTACCACACGGGATATCGGCCGCTGTTCATGTATGACTTAATCGGGTTTCCTACGGCTACATGCATAGAGCTGCAGTCGCTACTTCTCAGTTCTCTCTCTTTCCGTGCAGCGTTATAAATGTCCGCACGTCAATTGACCATAAAGTTTCTGTGTGCGCTCGGACTTTTATCGGTTTCCAAGTAATTTCACACAGAGCCTCTCAGTTCCAAGTTCCAACTCCAAGTGTGACTATTGGGCTTGGGCTCTTTGGGGCTGCAATTGGTTTCTGTTTTTTTTTTTTCCTCGTTCTCTTATATGAAAATTTATTGGATCTTAAATGGCCCAGAGGATGGGTGTGTAGGTAAGTTTGTTATACGCTCAACTCGGTCTCGCGATGGCAGCTATTTTTATGGGTTTCCATTACATCGAATTTACATGGAATCGAATGCAGTTAAGTTAGCTGGCGCACAAAGACACTAAAGTCCTGTTGGTCACTTCTGGATGGGAATAATTAGCGCGGCCTCTGTGGAGGGTTATTAATCTATTGAGATTCAATGTGTGTGAAGTGGTTTTGTGTACAGTTGTTGTATGTTGTATCTTGTATGACGGCGCATGGATTTATGGCCGTGCATCATTATTTCCCTAAAAAAGAACTCTTTCGAGATGAGGGGTCTGGATGGAATTTGATCCCAGAGCCCCTCCTTGTTTCTACGAATTTGATGGGGCTTAGGAATCATTTTATATGTCTGAGCAGTTGTATGGGAAGTTTGTGAAGTGGTGAGGGCTCTGTAGGCAAAGTTTGAAATATTTGCACTTGAGAAATCATAATTTAGGCTCATAGTATTTTAAAATGATTTATCGAGTCTTCTTTAAAAATATTTATTCTCTTTAAAATTATTTATTAGGTACTCTTTGTCTTCTATAAAAATTACTTATTCCGTCTTTTACGTCCGTTCTCCTCCTTAGTCCTTTCTTGAATGCCACCATGAATCCCTTTTCTCATCATATCCCCTCAGCGCCAGTGATGTCGCCATCTCTTTCCCTCCCCAGCTTCTCCTTTTCTTCCGCTACAGTATTTTGGTTTTATTTTTTTTTAAAAAAGTTTCTAAATAAATAAGTCCTCTGTTAAAGTTGTCCCGATTTACATTTGTTTTACATACTTTCAGGGATAAGATAACTCTGATTTCGCAGTATTGAAAAGGGAAATTCGGATTTTTACAACGAAGAGAGCCAAACATTCAACTAATTTATCTACGCTGAATATTATTTATTGTCTCGAGTGGAGACATAAAACAAAATCATTATCCCTTTGCTATTTTTGAGCACAGAAATTTCAAATAAAAATTACCCCGATATAGCAACACTGCCTTAGTCTGCTAGTAAATCAGGTACATGTTTGGAACATATTTTTGTTTGGCAAAACTAAGTAAACAATTTCAATTTTAATTTTTATTTCCATATATAGTTGTTTATTTCATTTTTTATATTTTGTCAACGTGAATTTTTTATTCTGAGTTGACAAAATCTTATTGAAATCTTGCCGCAATTGTTATTGAACACACTCAATCTGTTGTCAAAACATAAACCTGCACTGTCACTAGTCAGTAGTATTTGCGCCCATTAAGCTTCTAGTTTTCGTTTAGTGCTAAAAATAATAATAAAAAAATGGCCAGTACAAATGGCTACAAATACAAAAATAACACAAGTGGAAACAGATTAAAAAACCATAAACGAATGGTTATCTACAATAACATTTGGGAGAAAGCATATTCGTGGCTTAAAAAAAACAACTGACGTTCACGTAGCCGAGTGCGAGTTATGTTCCGCAAAGTCATTAAAACATATATTTTTAAAATGTTCCGCTTTTTGAGAAAGTTGTCGCGCGTTTTATGGCAATCCTAGGTTGAAGGGCCCAGCTCCAGCGGCAAGAGGATTGTTAGTTGGGGGTCTCAGTATGGATGTCAACTTCTGAATTGGGTCCTGCAATTTTCAAGCCTATAATTGGTCGGCTTAGGTACTTTTGTGTGAAGGTATTTATTTTCATTGGGTCTTGAGTTTCAGAAGCGTAAACCGCTGAAATATACTGCAATGGCGTTGTTTATTCTGTTTCCGTCTCACTCGCTCAAGAGGCCCCAAGAAGAATACAACAAACGAACGAAAAACATGCCTCCAAAGAGAGACACATTTGAGTTGGCTTCTAAAACAGAAAAGATGGCGTGAATCACAATTAGTGGGTCAATTACGGGTAAATAACAATTTTATACTGCTCCTTATTATGCCCTATGTTTTTTGACAGATTGGACGAGTAATTTAAATTTGATGTTTGAACAAATCCACCTACAAACAGGAAAGTTTTCCTCGCTTTTATTTAGACCCCAAATGATGGAAAAACAAATCCGTACCTTGTGGTGGCTATAAACTTGTCAACTCAAAACCAAGTAGTCATTATTGGTCTCCCCATCGGAGGGGGTAGGGTAACCCGTTTGAACTTCTCTTTGACCATTTACATAGTTTCCTACTTAATCATACCCTTAAGGCACCTGTAACTTGTATTTCTGAGCCCACTTAATGTACTAATCACTCTTCTTAAATAAATTTCAGCACTGAAATTAATTTTACAGCCAATTACAACACTTACCCGTGGTGTATACTTAATGAAACACTCTGCGCCATAAATGTAATTGAATTTTCCCAAACACAATTATCGAAGTTAAATTGAGTAATAAATTTGAGAGTGTCAACCCCGCGGTACAAACAAGGAAGTAGGTGGTGCACATCCACCGAGTAAAAGGTCTCAAATTGGTCGATTGACAGATGTTCGGTTGTCATACACAAGACAGCGCAAGATGTGTGCCGTTGTGAAAGTTGTCATTTGATTTATCAGATGCAGGTAACCACAGTACTCGTATCATGAGGACTAATTTTTTTTTTTTTCGGGAGCAGGTGCAACTTGCCACAATGGAAAATTGATTGATTTCCTCACAAAACGTGTTCAGGTGCTACGGAACAAAATGGGAATTAATGTGCATTTTGATGGCAGTTCTTAATGAAATGCGGGTATCATAACGACTTGATTAAGGTCGATAAAGTTTCGAACACGAAAGGGGAAAGTGCCTGCATCTTTCTAAATCCGAGATCCAAAGTCCACCGTAGTAAACTCAAAACAAAAAAAAATTCAAATAATCCCAACTATGCTTACTGCTGCCGTGAAATCCAAAACAGTGCACTCTGAATGCTTTTGAAAGTTTGAAAAACTTCCACCACTTTCTGATGAAAAAATTAACTCTATTCCCACTCTGCTCCAGCTCTAGATAAATAATTGTGGAGTAAAAAAAAAAAAAACACAAAAACTATGCCATACCCGCTGGGATAAACTATTATTCTATTTACCATTCCCACGGAATCAGATGGATGCCCACCGAAAACAGGAAAAAATTTAACTAAAGAGGATCCTTGGGGTAGTATCGTGGGATTTCATTCTGCAATTGAGTGAAGGAGTCTGCTGGCCCAGTTTTTCTCTCTATCTCTCTCTCGGTTGTTCTTTAAAACGAATCATTCTTTTTCTTTTAGAACAAAGTGTTCCTGTTCCGCTATGGCTGCAAGGGTGGAATAAGTTCGACCCCCCGACCTACGCGTGCTCTTAATATTTATGGGATAGGAAAATTACTTGGACGTTGTATACGTAGCGTACATATGGGCGCTGGCAAGCTATGGCTGAAAGTGTTCAGCGCGAACTAAGTGCAAGCATGCCAAAGAATGACAGGCATGCGATTAAAAAACTAAACATGGTGCTTGCCAAGTGTGCTTCGGGATTATAATATGCGGATGGTGTAAATGTGTGTGTGTTTTTGTGCGGGGTGACAAATATGTATATAATGACAGGGTGAACGAACTGCCTCTAGCTATAGGTATGGGGGTGTTGTGCAGTTGATTGATCGAAGCTTTATATGTTCGATTTTGTTTGTCGTCTTCGCCAGAGATGCCATGCGGATGAGGGATGATTGGAGGAAATGGCATGTGTTTTCCCTATTTTTATTATCATCCACCATCTTCGTGTCGTCTATTCCTGTTGAACTGGAACCCGTTTTCATTAGATTTAGTTGACATTTTGAACATTTTTGGCAGATGCCTTTTTTTTTTTTTCGTAAGCCCAACAAATTTCTTTATTAAAATATAATATGCTCAACGAACTGAGAATGGCGAAATTTTTATATAAAATTGTCTATTCTGACGTACTAAATATTAAAGATGAAGTTGATAAATGGTTGCTCAAGGTCTAATGTGTTTTTAATAGGAATCTACCTCTCTAAGCGACAATTCAATTAAACTCCCCAATGGCACTGTCGAATGTCTTTTAAAAGTCGATGCAGGGCTGAGTGAGATGGGCATGGCGATGCGCCGTCTATTCTAGATCTGTCTGAATGCGAAATCGTTTTTTTTCTGTGTTAGAAAACTCGGTTATATCAAGACATAATACTTGAAAAGGGTTGTACATTTTGACAAATATCCAAAATCCTGTTTGTAAAAGTCCGAAACGACTGGTAATAAAAGGTCGGAATTATATATTTCAGACATCGGACACTGGGCTATTAAAACAGACACCCTCTGCGGTACTAGTAGACCAAGCAACTACTAAAAAGATCACTAAAAGCACGCCCGTCACTCTATCCGATGGCCATTCAATTACCAACTACTCATCATAGCAAACGCTGAAACAGGCAGACACGTCCGTCCGCACGTCCGTAACTAATGAATAGGTACCTACTCCGATCGATAAATTGTGTTAAACGCATTTCCTGTTCCCTACTCATTTACCATAAATCTACCTGTGTCTGCGTCACTTAAAGGCACGCGCATACCTTTCCATCCGTTCGATGAGTGCGGGATGAGTCACACCGCAGATAAGATCAATTGCTGAATTTATCCGTCGAATTAAAATTTATTTAGACCTCAATGCGAGTCCGAAAAGAGGTAACAAAACCTTCATTCTTAGAGCGCCTGAAAACCGGATTGTTCGACACAAAAACCAACAAAGAAATCGTATATCTCGCATCGAGTTGTTGGTCTCCGGAAATGCCACACACTGGACCACACCGCGTCGTTGTCGGTACGGTATGCTGCTGCAATACCGAGTATTTTGCGACTAATTGAAACAAGCGGTAACTTTCGATTCTTTGACAGAAGAAAGCATTCGTGACTCAAAAACGCGTGGCATTACTGACCTCGCGTCCAATAACCAAAGACATTCAGCTCTTGCGGCTAACTGCTTTCTTTCGTTCCTGCTTTCCGCTCGTGAATCACATGCGCAAAAATGCATTACTCACGTGTCAACCAGCAGCAACCGAAATTGATGTTGGCCATCAAATGGATTCATCTCTACAATGCATGTGGACTTTTCAATCATTACGCGCGTTCACACGGGAATGGGAATCTTGTGCGCGGATTAGGAGGTCCCTTACTCATTGTCGTAGTCACAGCATCAGCATCGTCATCATCTTTGAGTAATGCCCGGAGGGCTCTATTTGGCGTAGGTACTCTTGCTGGCCACGTTCTTCTCTGGGTGCGCGCATTTGGTTTGTAGTTTTCGTTGCACCAGCAGTGAGCAATTTTAATGGAATCTTCAATTTCCGTTTCACAAACAAAAAAGAGGTTTTTATAACCACGAACAGTTCTTGTTCCAAAACAGAAGAAACATGTAATCAATTCGTCGCTAATTATAGAGCCTTTGGGGCGTGATTTGCCTTCCTTCCTCCTCGTGCTGCTTCTGCCACGGTTTCTAAATGGCTGCATGCGTGAGATGGGGCTTTTCTACGTGAATGGAATTTTTTGTCCGCACGGTTTTTTTTTTCTGTGGGTATAATTTATGAGTGAACGAAGAGACAGAACCAAAGGACTGTGTTTTTGTCACTCCTTTTGTATGTGTAGAAGGGAGACTTTTTCTGGGCACATGGCCAAGACGGGAGAACTAATTTCCTAAAGTGCAGTCATTTTGGGGTGCATGGAAACCACGAATTTATTTTTCAATGTCATAATTGTGGCCGTTGTTCTCCGCTTCTATTGGGACTCTACGAACCGCAAGGTTCAACGCGGCTCCAGGGCAAAGTGACAAGTTGTGCGGTTGATAAGAATTTTGCTATTGTTTTTTTGAGTTTGATTTTTTTTTAACGGGCAACTTGTTGAAGAGGTTATCAAACAATTCCTAAAAGGTGCTGTTTATCAGAAGGAGGATTCGGTAAAATTGATTTAAGACTTTTTTTACGGAGAAGTCCTTGATGAGTTAGTTTTATGTCGTTAGACCGTTTTATGTCGTTAAGTTTGGAATGTAAAACTTAAAGCGGAGTTCACATTTTCATTTCGTTAGTGACCGTAATGTAGGTCCGTGTACATTCATACACCTAAACAGAAAGATTGCAATTTTTCGAATCACAAAATAAGATACCATACTCACTTTTCGAAGTTGGTTTCTGATCTAGTTTTCCACTTGAATTCGGTAGATGAATTGGGGTACTTAGAGTGGTATTTATAAATGGTTACCAAACATAAAACTACTCATAGGCCCGTACTTAAAAGCCCTGATGGGGAATTTGTTAACCAGATACACTGTGAAATAGCGAATTCGAAATTTAGTGGTCTTTTCAAAGATCAAATGAAATCTGTTATTTGTTTGTAATACATATATTAATTTAAAACCACGATTTACGAACCTCATAGACTGTGAAAGAGCTGAACAATAAGTTTCGAAGCTCGAAATAATACTCGTATGTACCTATTATTGGTTGGTAAATAACCCCATTTAAATTTTAAACTACGAGCTGTATAAACAAACAAGCCGTTAAAGCTGTCATCGCCTTGTCTATGTCGGAGAGTGTTTGTCAACAGATGGCTCTGCACGTCTTATGTTGTTTGGAGACCGTTCAAACATAGGTCACAGTTCCTTCTTGCCACTTTTTAGAAATCTGTCCGTGAAATTCTCGCTGTTTTATTTTCTAATTGAGAAGTTGACTTGAATGCAAGATTTAACAACCAGCGAAAAGGAGGAGACATCCAAGGAAACTCTTTTCATCGTGCTGTATCCAAAAAAATTTTACAAGCAGGTCCGCCCCGCTCTGAAAATATAAGAAAGCCTCAAGCCTCGGCCTATTTTAATGAACATTTTTTTGAGTAAAGTAGAATCTTCAACGCAATTCCAACAAATACACTCTGATTGACTCTTCTCAGATTCACATGAATTTATCCCAAGTAGAAGAGACTTGACGTATAGCTAATGTTGACACCTTTCTGGAGATGTGTTCATGACACTGCTAGTCAAACTGCTTTCAGAGCCAATCAGTTTCAGTGTGCGGTTACTAGGAGAACCAAAAGTCCAGACACGCAACAAACATACCATTTTATATCACAAATTTGACTCTGAATTGTTTTATTGAGCATACTGTGCTTAGCTCTGCTTTGCTGAGATATGCGTTCAATAAAAAACCACCGTAAGTCGGTAGGCAGACATGCGATTCGCATGTATCGGATCAAAGTACCACGGAAATATCTTAAAAAAAAACGCTGCAATTACGATAATTACGATATCAACGATTTTAGGTGACCTAGGAGAACTCGTGATGAGGTAGCACTTCATTCATGTTAAAACTTATAAAGAAACACAAACTGGAAGTGAACAAGAACGAAAGTGACTGAGCCGTTGTACTTGACAGCAGTTTTCTATTAGATTAATACGAAATCCATGTTCAATTAACTCCATAATCGACTTGCTATCAACACACATAGTTAGACATCTACAGCACCCGATAACTCTTACAACTTATAAAGGGTGATTTTTTAAGAGGTTTAGAACTTTTTTTAAAAAAAAAAACACAAAAAATTCGAAAAAATGAATGAAATATTTATTTGAATCGATAGTTTGAACCTTGCAATTTAATGTTTAAAGATAATTTCATGCAAATGTTGACCGCGGCTGCGTCTCAGGTAGCCCATCCGCTGAGTCCAATTTTGGCATACTCTTTCACACATATCGGCCGGTATCTCACGAATGAATGCATGGATGTTGGCTTCCAGTGCGTCAATCGAAGCGGGCTTGTCCCTATACACATTAGCCTTGGCATACCCCCACAAAAAATAATCTAATGGTGTCAAATCGCACGATCTAGGCGGCCAATTGACCGGCCCGAAACGTGAAATTAACTGTTCACCAAACTCGCCTCGCAATTGCGCCATTGTTTCGCGTGCTGTGTGGCATGTGGCACCGTCTTGTTGAAACCACATATCATGCAAGTCAAGAACTTCCATTTCGGGCAAAAAAAAGTTTGTTATCATCGCTCGGTAGCGTTCACCATTGACAGTAACGCTGCGATTCGCATCATCTTTGAAGAAATATGGCCCAATAATGCCGCCGGCCCATAAACCGCACCAAACAGTGGCTTTTTCGGGATGCATTGGTAGCTGTTGCAATGCTTCTGGCTGATCTTCACTCCAAATGCGGCAATTTTGCTTATTTACGTACCCATTCAACCAAAAATGAGCCTCATCGCTGAACACAATTTTTCGATAAAAAAGCGGATCCTCGGCCAGCTTTCCAAGAGCCCATTCACCAAAAATTCGGCGTTGTGGTAGGTCGGCTGGCTTTAGTTCTTGCACCAGCTGTATCTTAAAAGGCTTTACGCCCAAATCCTTCCGCAAAATTTTCCACGTAGTGCTGTAACAAAGGCCTAACTGCTGGGAACGGCGCCGAATCGACATTTCGCGGTCTTCTGTCACACTAGCTGATACGGCCGCAATATTTTCTTCACTACGCACAGTACGTAAACGTGTTGGTGGTTTAATGTCCAACAAAGTAAATTTGGTGCGAAATTTGGTCACAATCTTCCGAATAGACTGCTCAGAAGGTCGAGAATGACGATCATAAAATGGAAGCAGCGCGCGATGAACATTTCGAACCGAGCACGAATTTTGATAGTAAAATTCAATAATTTGCAAGCGTTGTTCATTTGTAAGACGATCCATGGTTAAATTGCAAACCAAACTGAAGCTGTTTGACAGTGACACAAGGTACTAAACACACGTCAGCTGTCAAAACCAGTGTTGCCAAAACCAAACCAGCTAAAAAATCACCCTTTATAACTACCAACACCAATTGCTTGTGACAAACTATCTTTGATTTTGTTAAAAAAAAAAAAAATATTGTCTCGCCCGAACAGGGACTTGAACCCTGGACCCTTGGATTAAAAGTCCAATGCTCTACCGACTGAGCTATCCGGGCCGCTACCCCAATCCACGAGGGTTGCAACCTTACTTTATATATTTTTATTATTTCTATCTTCCTCAACCGCTCAACTATACGCCAGCTCTCCTTCCATATAACCGACACGACGACGCGACGACCATGTACATTCGGCCAGCTAAATGTCTAAATATAGACACTTTGTCGCCAATGCCGATGCGATGTTTATTTCTTTTTTTGTCGATTCCAATCGTTTTGTTATTCCTGTCCTATCTCAAATGGTATATGTAGCCCCAGGGAAAGATATGCATAGATGAGGGGTTTTCCAGTTGTCAGGTTTATTCAATGCAACTTTTTTTGTTTTTCCGTACTTTTGCTGTCATCTTTCTTCACTGACAGCCGGACAATGGTCGTTTTGCATCAAACTTACTCACAACCGTACCACACGCTAATCGGAATAACATTTTCGAGTGCCTTTGAAGGTTAATTCGGTGATTTTTCATTCCGGCTATACTTTTGCTTTGCTCTTGTCAATTTTACGAGCGATTTATAAGCGCCAAATGAACCGCTGACAAGCTGAAGCGATAGCGTTCTGCGCAAGTTTATTGATTTGTTGTTTCGGAAAAGACAAGGTTGAGTTGAGATAATGTGCGCGAATGGAATTCAAAGAAATTGAAACATGTCTTATATGAATGCGTTCCGCGAAATGAAAGGGAAATTTTGCTTTAAATTGTATAGAGACTGCGTGTTTGTGTCAAAAACATTGAAGGCGATTCGAGTAAGGTCGTGGCGCAGATGTTTGGCATATAGGGGGGGAACTTAAAGTAAGCGTTTCTGCGAATCTACTTGATAAGATGATAATCTTCGAAGATAAGCTGAGTGTGAGTGAGTGTGCCGGAGGACTTATGCGAATTTTATAGTTTTCCGGCTGTCAGAAATGCGTCTGTTTTAATGAACATATTATACTCAGTAAAGCAAAGCAAGGTCTGCTATTCAAACAAGGTAAAAGGAGTTGCTAGCGGCAAAACAGATTATTCAAATAGTCATGTTGTCGAAAAATATCGAGAAACGCACCAAATATGACAGCTTATAACACTTTTTCAAAAAATTATTGCATACCTTCAGGCTGACTTTGAACACAAGAATCCCAACAGTTTTATTGAGCACATTCCCACCTTACTTTGCTTTGCCGAGATTGCTGTTCAATAAATCAAACTTTATGTCGAGCGTTTTGTTTTTCAGATCACCAGTAGAAATCTGACAGAACGAGCGGTGTTATCATAGAATCGTGCTACGAAACTCGAACAGATTTGTTGGTGAAACTCAAGGTCAGAATACGTTACATACAAAAAGGTAGCAAACGCCACCTTACGATTGGCATACTTAAAATTGAAATTCGTCGTCGGTCCGAACTATACAGGGCGCTATAACTTGTGACACTTTAGTTGTACTTATATCCATTTCGAATAACACCGCAAATGTATACATTTTACGATTTTACGGTGCGTGGTCACTTCCCGGAGTTTCAGTCTTCTTAAAAAAAAAAAAATAGTTTTCTTCTTCGAAACGTTGTTGCCGACACCATCCTCAACCTCCCATAAACCGCATTTACCTAGAATTTTCCCCAACCAATCACTCAAAATGTTTGAGAACACGAAAAAGTCACGTCCACTTTTTGTTTTATTGCATTTCAATATACTTTCTCTCCGCTAGTCACCTTTTGGCCTCTCGTATCTCAATCTCATTAATTTCATGCCATCTCTTAATCGTTGAGTCACCCCAAGACACATGGACGTGTACTCCAAACAACAGTAGGAGGATCTTTCCTCGAATCCCACGTTTTAGTTTCCCTTCGCTCACAACAGATAGCGTATACAGCGATGCCATTCACAGCCAATGTAGCTTGATTGATCATGTGTGGCGGCAACAGTACATTAAGCTACTACTATCTATCTAAAGTCCCCAAAAAAAGGCCAACACAACATGAATAATCGACCATAAAAAATCACTTGGAGAGCCCATAAAAGGGAAATTTTTCGACAATAACCCCTCACTCGACGATAAGCGAAAGAAAAGAATGCGCGGCCAAGAGGGTCTCCTTAAGGTACATCACCATGCACAGCCTACGATAGTTGTGTATATTCGTGACAAACTACTACACACTTCACAGCGTCTGTGTTCGAATGTCCGAGGGAATGATAAAATAAATTATGACAGTCCATCTGACAGCGGACACAATGTGATCTTTCAAAGAGTCTTCTGATCGCTATCAGTCAAAGGAACCCTTCAAAAGATTCTAATACAAAGGTCAGGCCGGGGAAGGAGAGCGTCGCGGCGCTGCAATTGAAATGCATTTCACGTGCGCGTAGGACGCTCCGATGGAATGAAATTCCAATCTAGCAGCAAATGGGAACGACCAGGAATGCCACATAAATCATTGAACCCTCTATACAGCCGTCTGTGTGCGGACAAACAAAGACTTTGCCGGATTGGGTTGTAATAAGTGATCCCGAAAAATTAATTCCATCTGCGGGGTCTATTCTCTGTTGCGTCCAAACTGTATAGTCTGTTCCACGTGAGTGAGTCACGTGGGTAAAAACACACACATTTTCCACGGTGGACACACCCTTTGGGCCGTTGGGGTAGGCAACTCCTACACAAAGGAAACAATTCTCCCATAAAAAATATGTTAAAAAATGTTTCAAACTAATTATCAGGTTTTGTCCTTTTTTCTTGGCTAAGTGGAAGTGGAAGTGGTCCCACCTATCCACGGGTGGGTGGTTAGGCTACTCCCAAGCAATCACAGAATGTTCCTTCGCAAATTGCTGACATTTGAAAAAAAAAAAAAAACTCACAAACCGAATGCAAAATCGGAAGAAATTTGCATTCGCATTGTTCTGGAGGATTTTGTTCTTTCGCATAATCTTGGGAGACCGATGGGAGCTATAAATTGTCCGATGATGGACACAACGAGTTTGTGTCATTTAAAAATTCAGACTCGTTGAGCGGATTAAGTGGACTTGTTGATATTTTTTTTAACGAAATTGAATTCTGTTGATTGGTCTGGAAGAGGGGGGAATCCCTGCATTTGACTGGTGTGGGCATTGATCAAATTTTATTGAAATAAACTCGAGGAAAGTTAACTAATTTTAGAGGAATGCTGATTTTATCTAGAAGAATACATCAGCACTGTGACGGTCATCTGCACTTTTAGTCTGCAACATTTCACTATCTACGCGGAAGGAAATTATTTGTAAATTAGAAGAACTTTATTATAAGTCTATCGGATGATTAGCGAATACCCTTCTCGGTGCTAACTCCCTAACTTTGTCTTTGTCCACTTTTTAACAACAAAATTGCCTTCAATTTGATAAGTTCTTGAGTCAACAACGCCCCCAAAAGTGAGCGGGACAAAGTAATCCATCGCCGTCGCGTCTTAAGCCTTTTCTTTCGACAAAACTCCACAATTGTGTTTATATGTTCATTTTTCACATCTGTCACTGCTAAAACAAACTACTCCAAAAAAGTCCGTCATATATAATTTTTGGCAAGAAAGTCTGCCACAAAACCAAAAACCTATGTAGCTCTTAAAGTCTACGCTAGTCGTGCAAGTATTATTTTTAGTAACCAGCTTTGAATGAATTTTTTTGAGAAATTCACAACAAATGTAATTTTAGCTTTGAGTTTTGGTAAATGTGAATAGTTCGTTAGTACAAAAAAACGCCCCGAATAATGGGCGTGTCGCGCATTTTGTTGTCTTTCTAACTTTCTCCATTACGTGGTAAGAGAAATTTATTGTATTCGTACAAAATTTCGAACTCGAGATGTTAATCAATTCTGACATTACGATGATAGGCGAACTCAAAAAAGTGGGTCGCAAAATTCTGTCCGTCTGTCTGTCTGTCAGCTTGTCTGTATGTCCCGAGGCCTACTCAGTTTTTCTCTGTATTATCGTAAAATCGATTTTTGAAAAAATTCATTTTTGAAAAATATAGTTTTCCCTAGCATAAACGGCATGATTTTGACCAAAATGCAAACTTTGAGTAAAATTGATCTTTTCAGAATAATTGCGTCCTTAGTTTTCAATTCGAATCACTGGAAACGCTCACTTTAAAAACTGCTCATATCTTGAAAACCCCATTTTCGATTTCGATAAAACCCTAAAAACCAAGTAATGTTTACATCCCGAACAATAACTTGTACTCGGTTCTCAGCTAAATAGTTTAACAATAGTATTTTTCAAACTAGACAATATTTGGTACTATTTTATCTGCGAAATTTTACTAAAACCGCTCTAACGATTTTGATCCAAATACATAGTAAAGATGAAATCAGTATTCGAAATAAGATACGTACTTAGTTTTTCTCAAAAAATTCGAAAAAAAAAACATTTTTTCCCAATCTATTTTCACATATCTGTGCTAAATTTTTTTTATAATCTCCCCCACTTCCGATAAAAATGCAAAAACAGCTACGCAAAACTTCATTTTAGCAAATATTACCCTGTTTTCAACCTTGTTGAATATGCACCTTAAGATAATTGCAGCCACTTCCTTTCACAATTAGAAACTCCCACTTCATTTGCACCCATTTCTTTTATCTACCATCGGTTCTCGGATCTTTACCTACCTACTTAATAAAATAAGAAAACAACCAACCAAACTTTTGATGAACGAGAGAGTTACGTTCGACCCAGTCGTGCACTTTATTTTATCTAAGAAATTTTAAACAATTAGTGTGCATGTCATAAAAACTTTTTACTGGTTAATCGCTTAGAGGGAAATTGCCTGCGGTTAGCATTTTTGTCAACAGCTGTCCAAAAAAAGTGGTACTCATCAAAGGGTGACCCTTTGCAATAAAATAGAAGCCATCTCACACCTCTTTAACAGAACCCTTTTCAATTGTTACCTACTCAGCGTTTCAGAAATAAAACTGAAATCCGATTACAGCTGTCCCGCGTTTTATAAAATGTTCATCGTTCATTGACCTCTGCGATTAGGACCATTCCATAATTTAGGATCCGCTTTACACATACACACCGAACGGACATCTAAAATGCAATCTACTCTCAACCTGTCCTAATCGCACTCTGCATAGTCTTCTTAGAAGAGCAATCCGAAACCATTGCCGACGACTTTTATTATTCATTAAAACCATCACCATCCCGAAAAAAAATAAATATCTGCTTTCATCTTCCTGTTTATTATTTCTCTATGTCGACCTCTAAAAGAAACATATATACAATGCCCAGAGATTAGTGTCTGGTGCTGCTCGAGGGAGAAGAGGTCAAACAAGTGCACTGCAGCAGCAACAAGGTGCACAACAAATTGTTGACAAAATATTAGTTTCCCTCGTTCTGTTACGTAATTTGTCTGTCCCCTTTCACTGCCCTTTGTGTTGAACACTCTAACAGACTCACAGGTCCTCCTGAGGACTTGAAATATGTTTTTTTTTTTTTTTTTTAATGACAACAATAGGTTTCCTTGAAGATGCTCATATAAGAAACGAAGAAAATGGAAAAATAACTCAATTTCGCTCGCTCATCAGTCTCTTAAAGAGGATTAAAACGCTTTAGGGGCCTTTTTTGGTTGTGTATTTTTGGCCAGTCGCCTTGCTTCGCTTTCACCCTTGTCAGGGACATTCTTTAACTAGCAAGACCAACCCAAGGATGGTGCAACAAAGACCGTCGTCATATTTCCTTTTTTACTGTAATTTCTTTAACAAGGACTACAGCGTGTTCCAGCACTCAGGTGGATGCTGAAGAGTAGAAAGAAAAAAAAAAATCACCAAAGACATTTGAAAATGAATGACGCTGGTGAAGTGGTAGGCTTTTCAGACACACAGACGGTTGGTGTACAATCAAGATTCATCATCGTCATCGGTGTCACTTTGGAACGGATGTGATATCCCTTTTTCTTTCCTGAAGTTTTTTATTTTTCTCTTACGAAAGAAAGGGATATCAACGTCGGGCTGTATTTTTTCAAGGTATTTGCTGAATGTAGGCGGATTTTCTTTTCATTATTTGTCCTTTGGGGACGTTGTTGAGGGAATATTCATACCTATATAGAAATGATATCCAAGGGCAACGTGACCGGACCAGCATCAACGCTGTTTGTTTTGGTTATGACAAGGGAGTTTCGGTTCGTGCTGCAAGATTGTTGTTTGAGCGTTTAAATTTCTGTCCGTTGAAATGAAATGGAAGGAAGTCATCTGATGGAAGCAGATGTGCATATGGTTTGAAAGGAGGAAGTTATTTGGAAGCTTATTGTGTGATCCTTTCGAAAAATGAGTGCTTTTCAGCAGACATAAATTGCAGCTCTTAAAACCAAGCAGACCATTTATTGCGAAAGAGTTCTTTAGGAGATGAAGGTCAACCACCGCTTCAAAGAGGTTGACCTAGGCATTTAAAAAACCGACAGATAAGTGCGCGTGTGATTTAGACCTCGACATAGGTATATATACTTAGGTACTGCACAGCGCGGGTATGGGTTCTATATTGTAAAGGGCTCTTGGGAATAAATGTCTACGGGGCTATAAAATTACAGGCAATCGAAATTTTATAGCCCCGTAGACATTTTGATTTCAAATAAACACGACGCCACGTTGGTCTGCTGAATTCCATACATCAAAAATGTTCTCTGACAGGACGATTAGATCAACAAGTACGTTTCGGGGGTAATTGTCTCAACGGCAGCATATTGGCGAATTTCGCATAGGAATTGTAAGCTTTGAACTACAAATGAACTACTTATTAAAGTGCACGACTGGGTTGAACGTAACTTTCTCGTAAATCAAAAGTTTTGGTGCAAATGAAGTGGGAGTTGCTGATTGCGTAAGCTCCAAGTTATTGGAATTAGTTTTAGGGTGTATATTCAATATGAAACAAGTTATTGTTCGGGATGTAATCATTACTTGGTTCTTAGGGTTTTATCGAAATCGAAAATGGGGTTTTCGAGATATGAGCAGTTTTTAAAGTGAGCGTTTCCAGTGATTCGAATTGAAAACTAAGGACGCAATTATTCTGAAAACATCAATTTTACTCAAAGTTTGCGTTTTGGTCAAAATCATGCCGTTTTGAGGTAAACTAGGGAAACCTATAATTTTCAAAAATGAATTTTTTCAAAAATCGATTTTACGATAATACAGAGAAAAACTGAGCTTTCCATTAAGTTAGAAATGACCATATTACCTTAGAAATGAATTTCTGTTACAATCGTTTCCGTTTTCGAGATATGTCCAATTTTCAAAAGTACCGTTACTCGATTTTTTTAGCGGAAAACTGAGTATGCAGTTATGTTTATCAATTTTTGTTGAAATCGTTAGAGCCGTTTTCGAACAAATCAAACTGGTCTGAAAATTTTATATGGGAAGTACCATTAATATTGAGGTTATCATGCAAAAAAAAAACCCGAACTGTAAGCCTCCAAACTTTAAATCCGAAGTTTGAACAAAATCCCTTCAGCCGCTTAGGCTGTAGACCTCGGGGCATTCATACAGACAGACGGACAGACGGACAGAATTTTGCCACCGACTTTTTTGAGTTCGCCTATCATCGTAATGTCAGAATTGATTAACATCTCGAGTTCGAAATTTTGTACGAATACAATATCTTTCTCTTACTACGTAATGGAAAAAGTTAAAAAAGAACTGATACCATTGAAGAAGATTGAAGAGAAAGGTCTTAAGAGAGCGCTTCGGGAAGATTTTTCCAGCAAGTATTTTGTAGATGCTGCTCTGGCTGAAATTAACTACTTGAACTAACTAGTTCAGTAAGGGAATTGCATCAAAATGAATCGATTGGCGATTTATTTCATGAGCTATGAGTCACTTCTCAATTGGCCATTTGGTTGCGGCTCAAAAATTGTAGATCCCTTCCATTCGTCCCAAAAATCAAAAACTCACACAAAACGAATGGTTGTGAGAAGCTAGGCCTACGGACCTGTTGCGCCAACTATTTATTTAAATTTTTTTTATGTGCCACTATACAGCTTCAACTACATGAACCACGTGAACTGATTAGTTCAGTAAGAATATTTGACCTAAATTATTTAAAAAAGACTCTTAGCCCTAATCAGTTTCTAAAAGTGTTATCGTGTTTGCTTTTTCCACTGCGTCACTTTTTGCAGTGTTTTTACTTGTCAATAGCAGTTCTTTTGATGACTAAATCACGGTAAGATTTGCCCCTACCCCATCTGCACCCTTCTCCTTGCAAACAAATCCAGCTGGTAGCATGAATCTCTCAAGGGGTATGGGCTAACCTATACCCAGCTGAGTTACCCAGCTGTGCGAATGCGGGTGGTGAGTAGGTAAATTCGTTATTTGGACTCCAATAAATAACATCTTTCTTAAAACATCTACAGCTGCAATACACTGAGCAACCAACCACTGCCTCGAGCCTCCAGTTGCAGTCCTATTGAACCTAATTATCCACATCCACCTGCCTCCCAACTCTAAGCTGCACGTCAAGTTCCCATTTAGAGTTGGTTGTCCCCGACCATCCATTAGGTCGTACTGACTCACAGCACGATAACAAACGAAATTTCAATTATTATGGGAATTATAAATACAGGCAACGCAGATCGATGCGCCATCTTACCGCTTCGATGAGAAGAAGCACTAAACTGACCCTAATTCCCATCATGGTATCAATATCCACCACACCCAAAGTGTCAACGCGAAGCGAGGAGATGCCTTTTCCATTTCCGATTCATGAGAATCTCTGCGTTCTTCGCCAGTTCCTCGTGGGCGTTTTCACACACAGTCTCCCAACCTCTTTGTCACTCACGTGGTGTGTGCTATCAAAAGCAAAACTATCTGACAAGAGGATACATGAACACATAAAAATATCTTCTCCATGACGCTGATGATACATCCGACATGTAACAAGCTTCAAGCACTCTCTCTCCGGCGCTGCGTGCCATACAATGTAAGTGGGTCATTAGTATCATTCAGATGTACATATAGTCTCTTGCATACATTCCTCTGTAAGTATTCGCAAAACATTATGACAGCAGGATACTGCTACTCCCAACCGATGACAATTGAATGCCAAGTCAACCGCATAATGATGCTTTATGAGTGCGCTGCGTACATACGGTGTATTTCATCCTTCAAATTGACAGAATGTGTACATTTTTCATTCATTAGCTGTCGTCTGACAGGGATGCTGAAGTGAAAGTCAATTAGCGGTCCATTACTCATGTGGAATAGGGTCGATTCAGATTTCCACGCTCTTCGAGTTTTGGATCCGATTTAGCATACGTCCTGCGCTGGAGCGGATAACTTTTTCAAGTGGATTCAATTTGTATTGCCTCCAAACTACACCACTTTACACTTTGACTCAATTAGAAAAGAAAACTTTTTTGGTGTGGCTCAACAGCCCTTGAAAGGGTGTAGCTGTGCCGTTGTTGTGGGCGGGCTTTGTTTATCTATAGTATACATTTGAAAGTTGTGCCAGAAGCGCTTGAAAACTTTTCCAAAAACGACCAACTTTCCACGGAAACAAAGGATCACAAAACGGGAAATTATGCAGTTTCGTCACCAGCTGGCTTATCGAATAGTTTGTATGCGCGCACCAGCCGAGTGTAGCATTGCAGATAAAACAATTATTTTTTTTCATTTTTATGGCACTTTTGTTACACTCGTGTAACATTCTAGTGCGCAGCGAGATGGTGTCGGCGAACAAGGAAATAACGCGGTAATTAAGTATACTTGAAATTGAAATTAGATTGCGTGAGAACGAGCGACGAACGAACAGTGTTTGGTGCACGATATGCCTTTCGAGAGGAAGAGGAAGACGGCCATTTGTAGGTCAGAATGTAATTGTTCATGCACGTGTCTCAGTTGAAGTTACATTTGTGTTTTTTTGTAACTGCACTGCAACATTGCGCGGTGATAAGGAAATTCGTTCAGCATGTAAACTGGTTGCTATTATCTATTTATTTTTGACGGTATTTACGGCTCCGTTCAGGCGGTTAAATTGAGTGAGACCTCTTTCATGAAGCTGATAGTGGGTGGGTTTGTTCGTCGCATTGTTGTGTTTCTATCGTGCGCCTAGAGGCTTTTGTTGGAATTTTTATTCGATGTTTTACATTTTTTTATACCCTCCACAGGAAGGTACATATATTCACTTTGTCATTACATTTGTAACGCCAAGAAGGAGTCATCGGAGATCTCATAAAGTATATATATTCTGAATCAGGATCACATTCTGAATCGATTTAGCCATGTCCGTCTGTCTGTTAAAAGCACGATAGCGCCCAAAGGAATTGGGCTTACTTTAGTTTGGTATTAAAAATGGGCTATGTCGGTCAAGTAGTTCTGGTACCTCCCATACAAAACCAATATTAGAAAACACATGTTAAAAGCACGATAGCTTCGAAAAGAATCTACCTAGGCAAGTGAAATTTTGTGAAAGGACTTATTTTTATCGTCGTTAGGTTGGTATTAAAAATGGGCTATGTCGGTCAAGTAGTTCTGGTACCTCCCATACAAAACCTATATTTGAAAACACGATAGCTTCGAAAAGAATCTACCTAGGCAAATAAAATAAAATGTGAGAGGACTTAGTTCTACTGTCGTCAAGTTGGTATGGAAAATGGGCTACGTCGGTCAAGTAGTTCTGGTACCTCCCATACAAAGTCAATATTAGGCCCATGTGTCTCTCTGTCTGTTGAAAGCACGATAGCGCCCAAAGGAATTGACATAGGCGAATGAAGTTTGGTGAAAGGACTTATTTTTATTGTCGTCAAGTTAGTATTAAAAATGGGCTATGTCGTTCAAGTAGTTCTGGTACCTCCCATACAAAACCAATATTAGAAAATACATGTTAAAAGCACGATAGCGTCGAAAAGAATCTACCTAGGCAAGTGAAATTTTGTGAAAGGACTTATTTTTATCGTCGTCAGGTTGGTATTTAAAATGGGCTATGTCGGTCAAGTAGTTCTGGTACCTCCCATACAAAATCAATATTAGGCCCATGTGTCTCTCTGTCTGTTGTTCAATGTAATTACGTACTACCTCACATGAAAACTTTGCATGACTTGTATATGCAGTGGAGGGTATCAAAGCATCGGCCAGGACGATGATAACACTTTTACTTGTTTTTATTTGTGGTTGACAACGGAATGTAAATTTGACTATGGGGAGAGGGACTTTTCATGGAATACTGACTGGACTAGGCAAACGGATTTATACATCCCTTTTGGTGGTTCTATTGATGGAAATGGGATATATTTTTCAGAAAAGTCTTCGCTGCTGTGAAGTCGTTAATTTCCTCTTTTGACTGCTCTCAATTTGTAAATTTTGTTAAATGGTATTTTATATCGTACGAAACATTTAGAAAAAGGAAGCAAGAAAGCCACATACTAGCACATCAACCTGTCCAATACTTTTCTGAGCATTTCGATGATGATCTTTCCGACCTTAATTGGGCAGCAAGAGTTACCCAAGGCTATTCTGCATTAAGGGAGACATAGCTCAGTAGATTAATAAATAAAAAGCTTGTATAGAGGTATACTCCGTTCGGAGCTGTAACTAATTTGTTAGGTGAAGATGGCAGAAAAGTCCGACAATTTTCATGTACATTTATTATTCAACTCCTATAACAATAAACTAACCACAAACCAAAACACCATATGTCCGAAAGTCCTCTAATTAATTTAAAATCGCATTCCATTCATTCTAAATTAGGCAGGAAAAAAATCCTCCAACATGTTGCTGCTTTTTTGCAACCACAATAATCCATCAAAAAATCAACCCTTTCATTTATGTATATAGCATATATCCTTTCACCACTTAAATGCATATTTCCTACCACTTTAACCTGGAAAGCAGAAACCTTTCAAGCATTTTTTCCCCCTATTTCTTAAGTCGTCCATCTGTTGATCCAAGAAGTCCCACTTTAAAGGACCCTCCACTAATGAACATGAACTGAGCGTTCGTACGAGTGAAACTAACCCAAACCACAGTGGCGTGGCGGCAGATGGTTAAGTTAAATACCAAAACCGCCAGCAACCCCAAAAATGCCAGAAAATCTTCCTCATTCGTGTGTACAATTTAGTTCCCTATCGTTTCACCTCTCCACTTGTATCCAACTTCAGACATATTAATTTCAAAATTAACAAAAAAAAAGAGTCATGTTGTAAACTTTTTGCTAATATTTTTTCTTTTCTTTTGGCTTCTCTTCCTGTAACGCAGCGTCGACGCGAGAGAGGTCGAATACCAGTCAAAGGAGTTCGCTTGGTGGAGACAGCAACAGTCAATGGTGAAGGCGGTGATCCTTTTGCCCCAGATGTAAGTCACACTTATTCGGAGTTTCTTGAAATCCCGTTTCAGCCCCTAATCCTGCACACACAAGAAGTAATGATTATTTTTTGTGAGCGAAGGCGATGGGTTCTAATATATTTTTATTTTTTTCCATTTGTATGTATCCTTTTATTCAACCCCCACAGGGATATCCATTTCAAGTAGGCTATTGTGAATTGGATGATCAAGCAGCAGCGAGGTCCGTGCCCCAGTATACGCTGTATTTGGTAGCGAACAGTGACAAGGAACGAACTGAATGGATTAGAGCCATACGACAAGGTGAGTTCGGGTGGGGGTTTTATAAAATGTATGATGTCATTGAATGGTGTAGCCTTTCTTCGATATTATCGTCGGTAAATAATGGCAGAGATTAAGAGAACGAACTGAATGGATTGGCAATGAATCAGAATTGAAATGAGCATCTCCGTGATTCTCGAAGGATCATTCGCGAACAGAACAATAATGTCTCAAGTGAAGAGCAAAGATAGCTGGGTTTGGGTTATTTTTCAGTTCATTGCCACTCCGAAAGTTGAATTACAGTCGCGTAGAGGGGTGACACTTGTGGAAGATGGTTTTTATTTAAAATGACCTCCTGCAGGACAGCGAACTTCTTGCCGATGTAATGAACTGCAGAAGCATTCCTCGCGTACTAGCTCTTCAAAGTCTTTCGAGGATTTTTCCTTCCAAAACACAAAGCGCCGTACTAATAACAAATTTTAGTATCGACATTAAATTCACGAAAGCTCACAATTGCGAAATTTGTATGGAAAATATATCCACTGTGAAGTACTAAAATTTAGAGTCGAAACTAAAAATGTTTATTGGTAAGGCCCAAAAACGTTTGAGCTCCCCAATAGCAAACATCAGATAAGACTTCTATAACTACAACTGTCCTCCGTCAATACAGAACTAAGAACATCATTGATCAGCATTGAAAAAACATCGGCGGAGATACTATCCACCCTTGTGGAACCCCGTTGTTAGAAATAGGCCTGTCTACGGCGGTCCAAACTTCGACTTCGGAGTGGCTGTAAGCATATGTAGCCCACTTTCCATTTCTTAAGCATATTCTACTCTTATGATGATCGGTAGGATCGTGGATAAGATGTCCGTGGATTTGTTGTCCGTCAATGAAATAATATTCTATTGGCATAGCTAACATGTAAAGGCTGACCAGGACCACGTGTCAAGATAAGGTCTGGATGAAGACATTTTACTCGAGAACTCAGCGAACTTAAAAGATCCCAGGCGTTGTCATATACAGGACTAATAGCAGGACAAGACTATAAACATTCAAGCTTCACTTCAACTGTCATTGAATCACACACACGTCCTCCTCCGAATCGGACAACTTCTTTATGCAATTGACCACCTCGTAAAAAAGACCTCTCTTCTCAACGACTCCATCTGCATGCTACAGCTGTGCAATAAAACGCCATTAGCCTACTGCCCACAGCCATAATCGTCGTAACATTCCTGACCCAAAAACCTTGCACACCATTACCATCGGAGCAACACTGACCGTACACAATTCCCTTTGCTCCGAGCACGGTTTAAGTGTATTACAACCGCAGGGTCATTAGGAAAGGTCGCAGTTATACAATAGAGATCGTGTTGAGCAATGTTTACAACGCAGACGATGGTGAATGTCTTCCCAGCAGCTGCATCTCTCTTTAAGAGCCTTTTGTTCTAGCCCCCATAAATCGGCTTCGACAAGACAAAACATAAAACTGATTAAATTTGCGCAGGTGATTTACTGTTAATCAAAAGAAAATCCTTACCTCAAGCGCTCTCTCTCTCTCCATCTATCTACTGCTCTTTGATGTTGTGGTTAACAATAATGTCGACTATGAGGCCACCGCCACAGTCGATTCAATCAGTTTCTATAATCCGGCAGAGAATCATTTGCCATCTATGTGCGAGTACGAGTGTGGGAGATTCTGTTGTTCCGTGTGCAAGGCAACACAATGGCCCAAGGTCATTGTGGGTTTCACAACAACACGCACAATATAGATGACAGTTATTAGATTGGTACAGCGGAGAGGTATCTCTTCGGTTCATTGAGCCATTCGCTAGATAACTCTAACGGTTCACGCGCAGCACTGATCAATTCATCTGATTTTGAATGAACTCGAAGGTGATTCTAAAGATGGAATTCTCTTGATTTTTCGTTTCAGTTTGTGAAGACACCAACACCCAGAAGTCATACCGTTTCCATCCCGGTCTGTGGTCAGGCAAGAAATGGTCCTGCTGTAAGGGACTTAGTCGAACAACGTTTGGATGTCAGGCGGCCACTCATTGGCGCGAAACGAACAACAATCCAAGTAAGTTGAATGTTAATTATAAAATAAAGAAAAATAAAAATGAATCTTGGGTTTTGTGTGAGCGTGAAGATGAATCTCTCGCTCTTTGAGGTGTGGCGAACATGATTTCGATTCGGATTCAGTTACGTGCCTAGTAAAATTAAATTCCTTTTGCACGCTGCTGACGAGAACCGCACGGAAATTAATATAGATTCAGTGTGAAGTTACGGTGTGATCTTTGTGTGTGCACAACGTGGAGTATTGTTATTGATTTCTCTGCTGTCAAAAAGGGAGTGCCGAAGGTCGGCCGGCGCTTTGAAGAGGCTATTTTATGGTTTTCAACAAGTTCTCATATAAGTCGGTTGCGTACAGTTGAACATCCGTGCGCAATTGGATTAAAAAACAAATCTGATGTTAACCGTTGGACTTGAAGGCGAACGTGTAACGAAAAACGGAACTATTTACAGTAAATTTATGGGACCTTTAGTGGTACAAGTGTTGGACCAAACCAATTTTAGTCACAACAAGATGAGGAGGCCGTATCCAAATTCCTTACAATTTAATAGCCTCTGAGGTTGGTAGGCAGATTGTAATGGGGAAATGCGGGACAAAAAATAGAAGGCGGGCGGAAAACTAGAAATATCTCTGTGGTCTTGTACGCGATATCAAACACCTAAATCGAAAAGAAGTAGGTACAGGATATCTTTTAGGAGCTTCGGGGCTTTTCTCAAGATCTACAGTGTTGTAAATTTGTTTGATTGACTCTTTCAGCCTAATATCGCGTGACATATCTCTGCCGCTTTCGCTAAAAAATTGGTTTATTTTGCTTATTCTGAATGATAAAAATCTAAGAAAATCCAAACACAATTATTACACAAAACTCAGCCTGTTGCGCTGATCTGTTCCTAAATACGCTTTATACATGTAGCATCAACTGCTTCTTAAATAAGGGAAGATTCAAGTCTTAAGTTCAGGCATCGCAATCCATACCGAACTAAGAAATAAAAAAAATTATTGAGCGCCATCTGTTAGTGAAATCTAAATAAAAAAAAAATCAGAAACTCAAACCGAAACATCAAAAAAAATGTTTCTACACTAAGCCTTTTCGTTTTAACTTCGCATAGCGACTCCTATTTTTATATAACTCGCCCAAAATTTTCGTTGAAGCGATTGGATGTCTCGAAGGTGCCTACGTGTGAGTAAATGGCGTCGGAAGTTTTTGCAAAATAGAATCGTCGATGAAAGCAATTGTACATTGGAAATACCATCACATTGCCGCAAAATGTCGTCTTAAAACCCCTTTAAGTCGACATGAGCTCGAAATTAAAGGCGACTTTTCTGCCTAAATAGTACTACTCCTTATTTCCGTCCATTCTCACCAACCTCACTTTACGTCACAACTTTTACGAGGTGTGTCCGCAACATTGCAAACCAGCACCACAGTGTCACTTAGTTATGAGCAAAACTTAACAAAATTTGTCTAATGGAAACTATTCAGGTCTAAAAATGATCAAAGTAAACATGCATCCTTTCACTACCCATTCAATTATGTCCCCCGCTTAAAAAAAAAAAAATAAGCCCGACACCATTCAGGCCGAAAAATCCGAAAACAAACAAAAAGCGCTTATCCCCCAGCTAACCCCTTTTAAATTAGTGTTAGTTGGTTGCACAAGAGTTTTGAAAAACACTACTACCTGTGGGGATGAACCCCCAGCCAGCTAGCTAACCTCATGTCTGTGGCTGAAAAAGACTTGCGACAAAAAGAAAATATCACACAAAAGTACAAAGTTTTCAGTGTTAGTTGGACATGCAGTATACGAGTATAATCCTCCCCCATAAGTGTTTTTTTTTTTCGTTTTTGCCATCAACATCGTATCGTCCCCGCTCTTTGGCAATTGAATTAAGAAGCTTACACTTGAGGCGGCTTTTCCTGGTCTCTTCCTGAAAACGATTTGTTTGAGTTTCCACCTTCCGACAGGGTAAATTTGCTGAAAAACTAGCGTGGCGTCATCTACTCCCAGCTACACATACCCACACACGTAAACATACATATTCTTATTTAAATGTTGACGCTCGTTACAAGATTCATGTTTCATAAGTGGCAAGGTGGCAAGTGACATCTTAAGATGGTTCTGCTCCTTTCTTTTGGTTTAATAACTTTGCCCGCTGCGCCATGGCTTCCTGTTTGTAATTGCGGTTGTACACGTGAACGCGTTTCGAGTCGAAGTTTATTTGATGTTTGCTTTCTATTGGCTTATAAAGACCGCAGCGGTTGTGGGCAAAGACTCGTTCTCTAGGAAGTTCCCGCCGCAGTTGGAACGGAACAAACAAGATGGCAAATGTTTAGTTTGATTGCGATGCAACGTTGTGTATGGAACCTTGTTCTATGGCGGTATTCCGTCAAAGGATGAACTCGTAGTGAGGGAGATGCTGACAGGAGATTCAATATTTGCTTGGGTGAAGTTGTTATGCAACAAATGACATTTACAGAGAAGTTATGTCTTTTGTGTGGTTTTATCCACCCAAAGGAGTGTTTTGGGGAGTTTTTTTTATTTTATTTGGATCTTGAAACTTATTGTGTGAAATTTTTGTATTTTTCACAAGTTCTTGTGTGTTCCAATCTATTATATAAAAACATGATTTCCAAAGTAATTGTGATTAAGCTAGGTGAAAGCCAATTTCGTCAAATATTTTTAGATGTCTAAAATTAACAATTCACCTGAATAGACCTCAAATTTAAATTGTAGTAGAGCTCAAAAGCCTATCACTTACTCGGTCTAAAAATTGCTAAACATGCGCGTAGTGTTTTTGTTTTTTTATGAAAAGCGACATCTGTTATTGAAATAAAAGACCAAACATACCTGAGTTCTGAACCTCCTAACAAGAATTATGTTAACCCTTTTGTCCGCACAATCGGTCTTCAATTAAATATTGCAACTGCAAAAGTCGACTTTTTTTTATGTTTAGTCATAAACTCATCTTATATATATATATAAAAATTGAGGCTTAAAATTGTGTTCGTTTGTCGCCGATTCACGCCTTAACGCATTAACCGATTTTAACAAAACTTTCACACATCTTTGGTATTGGTTTATTGAAATCGTTTTTTGAATCGGTTTTGTTTGGTTGAAATCGGAAAATGATTGAGAAAATCTGACCGGACCAACTCGATTCAATCATTAGCGCGGAAAAAACGATCAAGAAATTTATGAAGTCGTTCAATAGAGAGGTTCAACTATCGAAAGGGATGTTAATTTAATCGATTTTAGGCGGTACGAAGTTCGCCGGGTCAGCTAGTTAATAATAAAATTTGAAAAAAATTATGACATGAGCTTATACATTTTTAAGACTCCAATGAGACCGTTGGAACCAAAAATAATTGATGGGTAGGGATTAATGACGCTCAATTAGCACAAGGCTTCCATTTTCTTAAGGTTCCGTACCCAAAGGGAAAAAACGGAACCTTATTAGTTTCGCTTTTGTCCGTCCCAACCCACTAGACCAATTTTTTTCATTTGACCTCAGTTATTGTTACTCTTGGCTGTCCTAATGTTCCATTCTAGTTCTGGGAAAAGCCATACAGGTCTATATCAATATACACCTCAATTTCGTAGTTATTTCAAATAGTATTTATCCAAAACAAGTTCTAATCAATGATTGCATCTGTCTGTCTGTAATTGGCGCTCGGTCTAGGTCCGCAATTATGCAAAAATTATCCATACGTATGGCATGGAATTTTCATATCTGTTATTTGTTTTGCTCACATTATCACTTCTTTCCTCTACTGTTCAGTGGCTGCGAGGAATTTATAGCTGCTGCGCAAATCCGGGTATCCCTTGTTCAATCGGCACGTCGCGTCGTACTACCCTTTTTCCTTGTCGGACCAAGTTAGTGTCTCACATGAAGATAGCCACCAGTGCACTGCACATTATAAACAAATATTTATCTTGACATGAAAATCATTTAGTGTAACAAACTAATTGGTGCCAGATAATTGAATTGTGAGTGATTTGTGCGCTTGCACTGTCAGCAGTCAGGTAATGTGATATTGGGTGTCGGTTATGGAGTTAACACTTGACGTGGGGCAGGGCAATCAACATGAAGCTCGTTAACAGTTCGGCTGATTATTTCGAAATATAAATTACAGGTTGAAACGTTGTGTTGCTAGGAAGATTGAATATAATTCCTAATTTGTCATTATGTGTGCAGTTGGCGTCAACATTTGTATTGTGAATGTTGAGGATTGATTATTTAATACTGTGTGTCAAGATAAAAAACCACTTTAGTTATCGATAACAAACGGATAATTGCTAAGTGGAAAATTATTAGTTGATCGGCAGAAAGTACCAACATGATCAGCAGCAAATAATGAGGCAGAGGTGGGCAAATTTAAAGGATGACTCAGGACTGTAGCGCCACCTTAATTAGTTAAATCAAAACTTGACTGCAACACTGTTGTTCTCCCCACTTTTTCTAAGATGAGAGCGCTAATTTGATCACATGTTGGATCCTTGACATAACTTATTTGTGCGTCTGAAACAAATTTAAAGATCAAGTTCAAGAAAGGAGCTCCATACGAAAAAACAGCTCTCCTGAGTTGAATTTCCTTAGGACACTGCCCTCGCAAAATGTGCATTCACTTCTGTTTTATTAATAAGCAGTCTTACAGAAATAAAATCAGCAAAAAATACCCCTCACCCGCAAGGTCTCTGCCAAGAGCGGCTACCCCTGGATCCCATCAACAACTATGCATTAAATGTCACGTTCAAATGCGTTCGAAAACCTATTCCCTTTGTCTGTGCGTTAAGGAAGACAAAGAAACGCCATAAACTGCGACGCAGGATTCATTTTTATTGGCCCATTTCGTTTCGTTCAAAAACAATAATTAGCTTCCAACTTCCATCTTGTTGTGTGTATCGTTAATTCCTCTTTATTTTCTCACTTTTCGCACGCAATCTCACTCATCACCTAAGCTCAACACTTAAAAATACGAGCGCTGCGCTTCCAATAAAACGGCAAAGCACTAAAATCGTGTTTAATCCTCCTCCATGGTAAGTCATCCGATTCGCTGATGGAATGGTGCATGTGATATGTGTGTGCTGTTGCCTTTGCGTTTCCTCATCAGTCCGCACATGCACACAGCACAAATGACTCTTGCGGATACAGTTTATTGTTTCTGTGTACACGCAAAAAAAGGCCATCTCGTATACACACTGCGTCAATCGCCATCCGGAGGTACCTTTTATATATATTCAAGTCCACAGCTCCAGACTGCGACGAACGAAGAAAGGAAATCACACATAGAACTGGCAGCTAAACAAAAGTGATACCAACCATTTATATCGATTTGGAGTTGCGTTGCGAGTGCGACTGTTCGTCCGTTGTTCCCTGATGCTGGAAGATATTTTTAGTAATTGTTAGTGGGAGATGGATACTGTGTGCTGTGCTTCAGCTTCTTGGCACCCGTTTGTTATATCTTTCAGCGGAACACCGACCGTTGCATGCTGGAAGAGATGATTTATTTTTCTTTTTCGTCTCCGGACTGCTGCTGATTGCAGTCAGCAGCGTTTTAGGGAGAACTTGCCCACAGCGACTTTGTGCGTGACGGTTCCATTTATTGATTTCGTTAACACCTCCTTGCGTTGTTGTTGGACTTTAGTTTGTTTTCCTACTGCCAGTGTGCTTTGTGCATCCCCATATACTGCGCCCATCGGATGGCATTATAAATAGAATGTTTATTGTTCTTAGAGTTGGCATGGGCTCTTTCACTGTTTGGCTGTGGTGTTGCGAAAGTAGTCAAGAAAGCCATCAGGAAAGGGGGACACGTATAAATATGCCTAATGGACGAAAACGGGTCGGGCACAGCATTTGAAGACTTCAAAGGGAAATTTCGACCTCCAACGGGGCAACATTCAAGAGCGAACTTTGTGAAATAGTTCATCCAGCAAATGTTTATATATACCATGTCACGGAATCGGGGAGTAGGTGGAGCTGATACCGATTGAGTAGCATGTGCGTTTCCTGTTTTAAATAAGGACAGCTTACATGCCACCATGAAGGCATCTTTAAAATAGTCAGACTTTCTTCCGAAATTTTCCATCTGTCATACTCATAGACGGTGTCACCTATTGTCAAACATTTGACACGAAAAGACCGTCGCTACCCATTTTCAATTGCCACGACTAGAGCTGGTTCGTCCCACATCGGTTGCACTATTCCCAATCGACACCCCTTACCATCTCATCTTGCAAACCAAATTTTAATTATATTTCACTTCCGCCCTAGATCTGCGCTCGTTTAATTTAATAACTACACCCCCTTGCCCGCTTCAAAATCTGTAAACTAATGAAATATTTACTTTCCAATTAAATTGGAAGCCACAATCAATTTAAACCGCAGAAACACATCCATACTGCATATCATCTGACACCAACGAGACAACAACGGCGGAACAAAAACAAAAAAAAAAGGAACAAACAGCGCACCACCACAGAGAATGAAAAACTCATCTTGAAGATGAAAACCACAAAAGCCAACTTCACCCGCACCGCAATGTGATTATCAATCATCCCTGCCCTCCCCCTACATACATAATGTACTCGTATATAATCGAATCGCACCCCGCGAACGATCGCGTAACCGAAACCAAAGCAAATAATTAATCGAATCGAATGACGGGCACATTTAAGAAATTGTCTCGCGCCACGTAACATTACCGCTATATAATGTTACTGCGACTGCAAGGAGCCTTCCTTCTTCCACCATGTCGCATCCGTCACATGGCGCAGAGAAAGGTTCTCCTTGTACGAGTCTGGGTCCCTGTGTTGGTGTATCGTCGCTGCACTTCGGCGAAATGCAAAACCCATGTCAACTGTCATATGTGCATGAATTTATAGCAACGTTGCAGTTTTATTTGAGTGCGATAAGGGAGTAGGCCTGCGGAGACAAAGAAACTTTTCGGCCCCGACAACGCGGACGGAATCATATCGCCGAGGGAAGTAAGTCAGCTCCAACCAGACGCACAAACTGCGATAGGATGTGCATCGATGCTGATACCGAAGCCGTCGCAGATGCAGATGATTATGATGATGCCTTGGAGGAGCTGGTGGCGACTCGTTACGAGACGACTCAATTTCAAGCGCTAGGCGTGGGATGATAAATTCAAAACGCATTCTATATGTGATTCCACTGCATTACTGTTGCTGCTGCTGCTGATGGTGATGATGGTGGTGCTCGAAGGCTGACGAGAAGCCCCGACGGCACATTGTGATTACGCGATGTAATTGCTATGTAAACAGGGTGTACAATTAAAAGCAAAACTGGGGGACAGAGGCATCCAGGAGGAAAATACGCTGGAAGACAATTACTTTGAGAACATGAGGGAGAAATAAAAAACAACAAAAAAAACTGAAGGCGAATGGAATTTAATTGCGCAAGTGGCCAAATGTACGCAATTAGCTGGAAAAGCGAGGGCTCTGTCGCTTGCCGCCTGTCTCATTGCACTGATGGTGGGTAACGCTGGTTGAAAAGCGTTGACAAATGGATGTCGATGAGGCGGGTGAGATTTATTATGATTAGGCGTCATATTGGGACATGCAGTTGCGTAAGAAGCGAGCGGCTTTACTATGTCTCTTGTCAGAGCCGGCGGATGTGTTTGGGGCATATGATTTATAATTATATGGGGCTAGTTAGACGCCGACTTTCATTTGCCTACACCATGTGTTCAGCTTCACTGACAGCTAACTGGAAGGATATGCAGAAGACCTATAATTAGCAGCATCAATCGGTATGTTCCTTGCGTCTGCTCAGTGAAATCATGTGTATAGAAAGTGGTTCTTCTGATGCACGGTTGCCACTTGCAAAAAAAATTAGCTACCAAAATTGGAAAAAAAAAATGTTCAAACCAAGATAAAATTTACCAAAATTCTGGAGACGTTGATAAAACACAAAGAGAAAAAATAGCAATATGAAAATGCCTTATCACAATCCTAAGACTTTTCTCTGATTTATGAACATAATATAAAAAAAACTTAGTCAGTCTTTAAGTAGTTAAACAACGACTACTTTATAAAATAAAATAAATAAGACTTTACTTACTAATGTAATAGTAACACCTACTTTAAATAGTTTTGCTGGCCAAAAGCATGGTTTGGTAGACTCAAATTATTTTTTTTGATTTTTAAAATTGCTTGTTTAAAAACAAACATTTATAAAACATAAGACTCAAGGAACGTAGTAGGAACTTTGTCAGTCGAAGTAATTAAACAATGTCAACAGCGTTGTGCACAAAATTACCAGCTGTTAGAAGCCATGGGAGCATCTATCATTTCCGAACCTTTTTTCTTATAACTTTAACAAATTAGAGTTTTACGTCTGCAAATAAATAATATGATTAACTAAACTATCCATATCTAAATGTAGTTATAAACAGAAAATATTTCGAAGTCCACCATCTGTCAAGAGAAGAAAATGAGTGCATTCTGTAATTTTTTGAGGAAAATAGCTTTACATGGGTGGGCTGACGCATATGCAAATGCAATGCTTTCACTCAGAAACAGAAAGGCAGCATTTAAATGAATTGAAATCGAGTTCGTATTTTTGGTGCTCCTGCTCAAAAAGTTACCAAAACCAGATAAAAATTACCAAACTACCAAAACTCAAAAAGCAAAAAAAAAATTACCAAATTTGGTAAAAAATAACCAAGGTCTCGAAAATACTGAGCACTGGTTTCGAGTTGTTCGTTACCCAAGATTGGGGCAAACACTCTCAGCAGAGGCAGGGAATAGTAAGACTGAAACCCCATAATCAACATCGATGGGAGATCATTCAAGCTGACATTTTCTCTCTGCAAATGACAAGTCACATTCGAATGGCAGCATTGAAATTCCAATTGGGAACTGTCTTGATACGTCGCTTTTACTGAATTACTTGCAGTAGGGGATTGTCATGGGTCTAAACTCAGTCGAAGTCTTGGTAAATTCGTGGCTCTGCGGGTGCTATCCATTTCGCGCCATTATTGGCAATTTAACCCCTACACCTTGAAGTATCGACGATTCCATCCTCCAAACGATCGTCGTCCACTATAATTGCTGCCACATTCCAAAAACCCAGCAAATAGCGCTTCAATCCCACCGCACGTTTGCGATAACCGTTCACTCGTCCAAACTATTATCATACCACAGATCTCGAATTCCTACAAATTACTGGGCTCTTAAAAACTGGCCTACTAATTAAATCAACCTCTAATCCGCACTTGGGCACACATTAAACACACATGCCAGCCAAAAGTTGCCCAATCAAAAACGTCATTCCTTGCACCAACTCCCACTTATCTCCGGTTCAAGATCATACCTCAGGAGCCCCTGTTTATGTTTATTGATTGCCAATTTTCATTTAGAAGCTTCCAAGTTTACGACTTGAAATATTCCCACGATAACACGAGCAAGAGCGCGCAACAAAAACGTTCTCAACTGTCATTAATCATTTTCAGTTCGTTAACAATCGAAGAGTTGACCGAGCGCGCTCTCCCCTCTGTCTGGCATTGTTGACCAGGTGCTCCAATGCTCCAAAGACTTTTAAAGTATCATGCAAAGCAAAAAAAACTAACAAACAGGGTCGACTTGGCGGGCACGACCCAATCGATACAATTACGATTATTATCGTAATCTGGGTTTCTCGCGCGCGCTTCGATCCATGCTTTGTTGGTGCTTTCCCGACTCTTGTTGTTAACATGAATCGACATGAAATTATTGTTTATTTCCAACTTTTTTCCCTCCCTCATTCTACCCTCATTCTTGACACAAAAATATGCTCATTCGTCATATCGCCCCTCGTCAAACAGCTGAATAAATGCACACGTCATGCGAGCGAAAGGAGGAGTGCACTGAACCCGAAAATTAAAAAAAAAATTGAAATCCTCACCGTGCCTCCGAAAGCCTCGCCAGAATAATAACTCATAACAATTACACATCCATCTACATAATCACGTTATGTTAATTTTTTATATCCACCCAAGGAACGCACAACGTACTAGTTGGCGTGGCGCGTATAATATAGACCCCCAAAGCGATCACTTGTATGTTGGCCCCCCAATAGACAGACGATCCAGCTAACGATCTGGTGGTGGATCAGCCTCAAGGGTCGGTGCGGGGCGCTGACAACAACGCGCACGAGAGTACAGTGCGCTTGTGGTGTGTGGAATTGGTTTTTGTCGCGTACACTTTCAGGGGTCTTTCTGCTTTTGCTTTGTTATAAAGTTTTGCCTCCTTTTTGTGTGCTTCTTTGGGGTTTGTGCCTATAACTGGTTACAGATTCGTTGGCGCAGTTACTCTTTGACCAACTGGCCAGTTTTGGTCTCGCAGAAGTAGTGCACCTGAGGTTGTTATGTATATGCACTTTAGCTCGAGGCTAGTGGGTGCCAAGCTGGAGTTTGCTTAGTCGAGACATCTCAGGTCGATAAAAAGTGATGCAATGTGTATCTCAGTCGTGGACGCTATGCCTCTTAGGGTCTCAGGTGTGGGTGTTGTATAAGAAAACACTGGCAGACAAGGGAGTATGAAGTTCCATGCTGAAACGTTTTCTATCTGCAAAATTGACTATGGCTGTGTGTAGCCTGAAATAATTTTATTCACTTTTTATTATTTTTTCCGTTAGTTTGGTAACTTGAGGTTCGTGTCTGAATAAATCGCCGGCAATACCTCATTTCAAACACCAGCAGACAAAATTAGTACAACTTTAGGTGCAAGCTGGAAATGCAACTCGTAATTGTGTGCTTTAAAAGCAGGAATGTAAAAATAAAAATCCCCGCTTATAGGTTTTTGTTTGTTATAACCCCACTCAAATTTCCACGACCACAAAGATCCTGTTCCTAATCGACTTCATGCCACAGCTTCTCGAGAAGCCTGTCATCTCCTCCGAGCAAGCTAAATTGCATGGCAACCGCGAAACTATTAAGGACTCTCCCCTCCACTTGCTGGCCTAGGCTCATTTGTCAAAACCGTCCCACACAGAGCCGACAACTCCTTCGTCTGACTGCTCCACATGGCAAGTATCGTTATTTTTATCATAATCTCTCACCACATTGTATATTGTCATCGTCTTCCTGGTCCGGGCGAGTTTATTACAACATTTCGCTGTTGCCACACACACACCCAAGCTAGGATCAAAGTGTAATTCATTTGCCACCATAATAGCCAAACTCATTTTATGATATGCGTATTGCGTACTCCATTATATCCTTCAGATTTCTTTGTGTTCTTGTTTTCGTCTATTTAACCGAAAAGAATCCAAAACAACATGTGAACAGGCCTTTGTAGCCATTGGGAACTGCTTTTATTGCCACTCCACACAGGAACGGTATACATATCATTCACGGACTATAATAGTCATAGGGCTTTATATAGGAACCGACTGCGAATACAGTTTCCTGAGAACGAAAGAATGCCCAAGCGAAGACATAGACGAAATCTACTTTACCTGTTGCTAATAGTTGCTGCGATAAAGGAAAGGAGCAAATAAACCCCCTCTCCAGGGCAAACGATAGGAAGGAGCGGATATGTGTGTGTTTCTTCTTCTAGCTTTGTTTTCATTTGGGTCCGCACTTGCATTTTAATGGTCATTCAACGAGAGAATGAGTTATCTGGCAGCAACAACGACACAGACATGAGACAACCAGACCAGGATGAGATGCGAGGACGAACGAACGTTGCTGTCGTTGTTGTTGGTCGTAACGATGATTATGGTCGGGCTGGTGTGTGCCCAAAGGAGAACAAAGTGCGTCTTCTCTCATTCTAAACACTAACTGATGTTGATGGGCTTCTTGGGGTTTGTTTTAATGGTTTTACCTGCCCTGAGTACGAGTGTGCACAAGACTGGGATAAAGTGGAGGTCTGGGCTAGATGTACAACCACATTAATTGCTGAATTTGTTTTGTTTCGATCGGAGAATGAATACCTTTTCAGAGTTGAAGCGTTGTCGTGGGTTAGAGTGTCCTTTTGTTGGGACAAAGATTACTTCCCGAATTTGTAGTATAGGAACTTGGCTCACTGTGAAATTTTATATGCTCCTTTTTTCGTGACTAATCAAAATTTGTTTTCTTTTTTTTTTCAGGTATGTATGCAACAAGTACAGACCCATGTGAGGTAAAGTATATAGCTATAGAGACTTTTGTTATTTTACACTATTTGTGTTGAAATTGTGCCCGCAAAGTTGTGATTATAAGTTTTCATACATAATAAAGTTTAACGACTGAAGTAAGTTAATCAGTTCTGGAACACAAATTGTCAAAGTTCCAGTAAAACAATGGAGCAGTCTCTCTATTAAGCCTAAAAATCCATAAACAACAACTTCCTCAAATATGTATTCCCATATATAACTTATTTTATTAACTTACATTTAATTCAACAATTAAACTGGGAAATAAAGTGATACTAAAATCAATTTACATGTTCATATACATACCCGTTTAATGATGAAGAATATAGCTATATGGTCCGCAATTGAGCTAGTTTTAAAAATGATCTATATACTAAACCAGCAGTTGGAATATTTGTGTTCAAAGGATTTAAGATTTCAATGGTTTCAGTGAAGGAAAGTGGCTGTAACCACAGTTCTTCAATCATCAAGAGACTACACCAATCAGTTTAAGCCCGGATGAGATAGAACCTCTCTCTCTCTCTCGCTCTCATCTATAATTATTAGGACCGTCAACCCAGACAAAGAAGAAAAAAAAAATGTCCGCATATTTGCTTTGAATTTTTGGATGTTATGATAGTTTTTGTCAAATGCAACAAACATGTCCGCTAACATGACAAACAGGAGTTTGTCAATGGGTCTTCCTTGTGGTACTTCATTAATAACAAATAATTTATTTGAAACTAGGGGACCAACCAATGTTTCTCTATTGTGTGCACCTATAAAAAGAAAGGGCAGGCACGTTCGCTGCTGTGCCCCTTTTGTTGTGTGGGAAGTGCCATGCCCCGTTTTCCAATTGCGACCATATTTCACAAAGTCCTTTGTACGTACAACGCATATAACGCATATCATAGTTCAAAATTTACATCTAAAGCTGCCATGATTGTCGAGGAATAGCGTTTGAAATGTTTTTTTTTTTATAGAATGCTCCTTAAATAGAACCCACATCAATGTTAAGTGCTTTTGTGAGCACTAACCTATACGTATGCTGAATTTTTATATATGAGGATTATGCTTCTAAAATATATGAATTGAATTCTACTCACAAAAATGATAAAACGCAATCAAAGTTGCAACTGTTTTCCCCTTTTTTTTATCAGCAATCATTTTCCCCTAAATTCGAAAAAAGTTCCCCTTTTTCCCCTAAGTGAAATTTGCCTTTATTTTTTTTATGAAATTTGAATTTGAAATGATTTCCTTTTCAAATCGAGTGAATTAATTCAGATACACAAAAATGCTTACGTAGACCTTTGATGGGCTGCTTTCCTTCATATTTAGTGTAATCATTTCATTCCGAGTAAATTTTGAAATTTGTTTGTAATGGAAGTGCGTTTAAATTTTACTTTTAAGCAATTTAAGTATCAAAGAGATTTTTGATTTTGTCCAGCTATTTTTAATCTTTCTCCTCGCTTTCCCCTTTTTCATTGAAAATTCATTGGCGCTTTTCCACTCAATCTGGGACATTCTTGAAAAGTTTTTTATTTTTTATCTCGATTTTGAAATCGAATTTATGCTTGTAGCCTAAAAATCCAGAGAATTTTCGTTGGGAAGTATAAGTCGCATTATTTGCAGCGATATTATTTGTATGCACGATCAGTGTTGCTGATCAAAAACCAAAAATACGTAAATCAGTGGCAGATCCAGTTGGAAGCCAATGCTGGGCTTATTTGGATTTATACAACATCAGAATCAATAGGCGATCAGTCAATGTATTTCGAATGGCTATTATTTTTCCAAAGAAGGAAGTTATTTATAACATAGAAGATGGGTTGTTTGTTAAAATAGAGAAAAACTAGGAACTTCAAAACTATTACAAAATTTGTTTCTATTCGAAGTCTTTTATTAGAATTTTTTAACTTTTTTACATAACCATGAACTACTTTCTGGGAAAACGTATTCATAACACTTCAACAACGCCCCGAGATGCCTGCAGACAAAGGTGTCCCTAATTGCTCTGAAGTAATAATTGCATGCATTTTTTTATTCCAAATTGTGACCCGTTTGTAGTTTCTGTTTGACTTTCGATAGTTTATTTTTGGCCTCATTAACTGAACTGGTATCATTTAATATTTGTAGCAATTTTCAAACACTCAACAAAGGTCAGCCGCTCAATATCGAGCCTCTCGACCTAACTCGCAACAACAAACCTTGACATCCCTAATGGCAATTATTTCGAAGCCAACCATTGCATAACTGATGACTAAATTGGGATACACAAAATTCCATCTGCTAAACGTTTAGCCATTTAGAGACATCTAACGTGCAGTGTGTACCTACACAGATTACAACTAAAAATAAATTAAATTCTACACGTGCTGCTGTTAACTGAATCGGTAAACGCATCCAAAAAAGCCTCCCTTCAAAGTATTCGCCAAAGAAAAACTGGAATCAAATTTAGAAGAGACTAACAAAAAAAGAACCTACGACGACGAAAAAAAAAACAACAACAGCAGCAGCGAAAAAAAAGAAGTGAAACAAATTAGAAGAGCAAAGAGACACCAAAGACCCACAAAACCAACGAGAAGAGGATCCAAAAACGCAGCACCAAACAGCAGAAAAAAAAATTCAAGTATCTACCATCTACTTATTTCACAGATGCATCGTTGATCGTCGCAGCACATTTTGCATTGGACAACTACGCTAGCCTGTGTTAGCCTGCTAGCCTGCGCCAGCACCAGCCACAGCCACAGCCACAGTCATGTGTTGTCTCCATGAACAGCGCAATCAACCTGGTGCTGCTTGCTTGCTGTTGCTGGAATAACAAACGGACTATGTTTTTCTTTGGCTCGCCGGAGAGCGACCTTTTTCAGTTTGATTCCAGACGTGCTTAGAGTAAGACGACGGATCTACCGATCGGTGTTGTGTGCGCTCGTTTGTTTTCTTGTGTATCTAGATACTCGATTTAATACGCTTCTGTACTATTATTTCAGTACAAAGTCCGCGCCTGTAGTTTCGTGTTTTATGTTTTCAAAAGTCTTGCACCGTTTTCGTTATAGTTTTCCTCTGTCGATTCAATTGATTTGAATTCGCTACTCGGCTAAATCTTTCAGATGCCATTGATCGTGTCGATGTTTCTTGTTATTTTCTCTCACCGATCCCGAGTGTGTTGTGTGTAGTTTCATCTGCTTGGTGCTAAAACGATACTCCCGTCGTCTGTAGGTATAGTGATCTCGCGACGGGTTCCCAATTTTTCGCGTCTCCCGATTTATCCCTGTTTCCTAGTGTCTGTGGGGGAAACAGCACAAAAAAAATCTCTTGCAATGTGAAAAAGAAAGAAAATCAAATTGTTTACCCAACGAATCAGTGCCTTTGGATAACGACACACAACCAGCGAATCCTGAGCACCACCAACTTTTCGGATAAGAAGTAATATTTTTACATATATATGAATCTCTTTGTTTATATTGTTTGTTTCCCCTCAACTTTGGTCAAATTTGCATTTTTTCGACATGTGGTATAAATTAGTGATTTTTCAAACAATAATACACGATACGTGCCGAAAATACTTTAAAGAAAGTATCGAGTAACTAACACTCGAAATTGAATGACAGAAAAAAGCCAAAGGCACAGAGCGCGAGCGCCGTTATATTTATTTTGCCGTTCGCTAGATATAGCAAACAAAAATGCTGCAGAAAAAACCTGTTTAAGGTTTTTCAGAGATTTATCTTTTGCTGCGCTGTGGACCAGTGCGGCTGATGGAGAGTCTTGTATGCAAAACTGAGTTGAAATGTTGTTTTGCTTTTGTTTTTTTGTTTTTGTTTATCAAATTCAAATGAATTGTGAAAAGTAGCAAATAAATCAATGAGATACAGATACGTGTACCCGATGCAGCTACGGTGATGCATAGTGAAAAGTGTTTAAGCGTTTTGACAGACAATTGTGGTCGAGATCGGTGTAGCCGATCTGTTGCTGTAGGTATTTCATAATGGATCATGTAACCGATACTTGATCGAGTAATCAATTAGGAAAATCACAGCTGAACGGTATAGTGCTGTGTTTTTGTAAACTGATACACCTGAGTTGGACAGATAATTAAGTTCCTGCATTAAGCAGTCCGCTTGATTGTTATCTTGAGCAAGTGCGGTGCGAAGGAGGTGGAGTTTGATGGAATTTTGAGTTGACATTTGTTTTTGATTATTATGTCAATTGCCTTTGAATGATATCCCGAATATACCTAGGTACAGAAGATCCTTCTCGAAAACACACTGGTACCATCGTTTAAGAGAGCTGAATGTCAATTGTTAACCAATCTGAATTCGCAAATCGAATTTGAAACAAGGGTATCAACATATAAAATGTTTATACTACTCAACTACTGTATTTTTGAATAAAATAAATGGTAACCTAATTTTTATCGAGGTAAAATGCATTTTGTATTTTGATTTCGTCTGTTGGCAAAAACAAAAGGCAATTGGAAGAACAAATTGGCATCAGTAAATTAAATTAAGCTGTGTGCTCAAGTCCGGTGTTGTAATTGGGAAAATTTGCCATGGAAGTCAAAACTCCTCGGGCAAAGAGCCACATTGATCTAAGTGCCCCATCGGTCTTTTAAACTAATGATAAAAGAGTTCTGCTGGAGCAGAGCCAACTTAATTCCAACCACTTTTGGATTCAATAATTCATGTTAGAGATCCACGAATACACACACCTCTCTGGTTAATTGTTTTAATTTTCGTTTTCTTCTTATTGCTTGTACGACCACACAAAATTAGTCGCCAGACAAGGAAAAAAAACCTAAGGTTTCCATTAAATTTCAATGGGTAACAACACGCACCTTTATTTACTACTCCCTGGAGGAAAATGCGTTACCGCACTCAGAGAAAAACCTCTCATACTCATACCTTATATGGATCTTTTGTCGCACGCGAGTAGGTATCTCAAATCTCTCAGGTGCATGTTATGTGGGAAAATAAATTGAAAATAAAAGACCTCCCTGACCTCGTCTCACTACCGAAGACCTTCGACGGTCACAATCACAACCAAAGAAATCACCTTTTTCTATTTCGCATTGCGCAGAGGAAATCATTTTCAGATCTAATATCGCAAAACGATTTATATACTCGTACATTGGTGCGGTATAATTAGTTAAACATTTACAAATGTGACTATAATTGGTAATTAAATAATACAATCGTACATAATAAGTACTTATTGTATTTCTTTGAAATGCAACTTGAGGTTAAGATACTTAGCTAATGTGAAATGGTGCTGCGGCCCGTGGGATATCGAGAGTGCATCAATTTTAAATAACTAGAGGTTTTGTCGAAGTGTTTATTCACAGTTGGTGAGTTGGTAGGCTCTGAAATAGGGTAGCTGGTAATTACTTGAACTGCTTTCTTAACCTCGCCAACGAAAAAGTCCCCGCCTGGGGCAATACATTTGATCAGTAAAATGGGGAATTGGTTGGTATTTGCTTTTTTTTCTGCCAGAGGCCTCTAAGTATACCTATAGTCAAATAAAAGAAGTTGAATATAGGTTTTTTCGTGATTTTAAGCACTTGAAGAAATCTAGAAAGCCGAACAAATGGCGATCCAAATATTGTTATTTAGATCTATGAGCTGTTGTGTTTTAGAGAAAATTGCAAATCCTGATTTGGAACTGAGGCCCTGCCTTGATAGAGTGTTTTCACCAAAAACACTTTTTTTTGCTGAAGATTACAAATGCGGTTGAGTAGTTTTTGTCGAATTTTTTCCACTCAAAAGTCATGCATTTGCAAAGATTTTGCCTGATGTGACCAGTTTGGAAAGAGCAAAATGTATGGAAATTCATGTGTTTTTTCACGCACGCACAACACACACATACGTTTTTCGATTTCAACCAAACTTCACAAAAACCATATATAGACCAAAACCAAAGATGTGTGAAAGTTTGGTTAAAATCGGTAAATGCGTTAAGAACGAACAGAATTGTAAGGCTCAATTTGTATATATATATAGATTCAAAACCCTCCCACGCACAGTAGCCACATGAGGCTCCATTTTCATTAGCGTCGGTCAGTCATATCCCTAATTTCAATTAACCAAATTTGACCGTCAGCCTCTCACCAGCCACTGCGATTAATAAATCTTATCGATATCAATCGAAGATTTTCGATTATCTTTTGGAATAATAATGCAGGGTCCCGCGATTGTCCCCTGAGGAACCCCTGTGGTTTCCACACTAATGGACCCGGTTCCCACATGAGCTCTTATCTTAGGCCAAGTCAAATTCATGCATAAGATATTTATCTGTATAATTTTGATTCATATGGACATTAATGTAGATCCGCTATCACAGTCACTGTCACAGCATTGTCCCACAGACTTCCGCTGCCCAACTTCTATCCTGCTCTTCATGATTCATTAGAAGGATTAATTAAATTTTCTTTGTCTGTAGCAAACGACGTAAATTGTTCTAATTGAAAAATAAATAATTCATTGTTGATCCCACATTTGAATTTAGGAGAACCCACCCAATCGACAGTGCATAGTCCTATATCAGCCCATATAAGGCTGTTAAACTATTTTTGTAGTTTCCCTTTGTTTATTTTTGGATCGGGTATCCATCTAAAGTCGCCACACAACACTGAATGAAAATCAAATGCGTTAAATGCGATAAGTGGGGACGCATGTTTTTGGGAGGCGGCTTATGGATTCATTTCATTTCCCATTGGAAGGGGACTTACAGAGACTTTTATACTTTCGGCTGTTGGATCTTTTTTGAGAATATTGTGTAAATTAGAATGAAAGCGTCCCCTAATTAGCTACAGGAAAATAAAGAAGTAATTTGGTCACAGATGCACGAGGAAAAGAGTGGGATGCGGTGGAAGATGTATTTAAAATATTTATGAGCAATAAATTTCCATTTCGACGACAGACTGAAGATCCTTTGAGTGAGACGGTTTTAGGTTTAATGATATAACACTTGTGGGCACAACTTATTTCCGGAATGAGAGGAAGCTGTTTGATATATGTCAGTGAAATAGAAGCGCAGTCCCAGAAGAAAGCGAATGCAAATATTGCTATTTTTATGAACGCATTTTCTGCCTCACATAATTTATTTTAATTGAATGTAACTCAAAGTCAAATACACTCGTTTGTATTAAATCTTTCTAGACCATAAACAAACCACTGGCTACCCACGTTGGCTAACAGAGGGCGTGGTACCACTTGATTTTAACAACTTACTTCAGAATTTTATTTCTGAAATAATAACGACAATAATGGAAACTTGCATCAAAAATCTCTTTACAAAGGAGTTTAAGAAAGGGTACACAAATTTCCTACTCTTCGCAAATGCCTTGCAGAATAAATTTCCTACTGCAAACGATCCCAATTAACTTTCCTTTACCAAGTCACCGCAAACATTCCAAGCCACTCAAGATGCCTTTACTTGCTGCCGATGTCATGTCATGTTTTTGCACCTGACGCATTAGTTACGTTAATTAATGACAACAAACGATCAACTACCCGACTAACAAACAATACTAAATAAATAATTTAATTTCCTTTCGTTTTAGTTATGCAATTTTGCACGTAGCCGGTGGCATATTACGCGAAGCAAATGAGCCCGCCGTACGCTCTTACAGCACAAATTAGTGCGGCAAAACTTTGTCCGTTAAAATTATTCAAGTCGATTATTTCTTGCTTTTTAATTATGTATTTTGTTTACCTTTTTTTAATTTGTCACAGTTAGATACGAGTATGCATTACGAACGAACCGAAAAATGAAAACGCCTCTTGAATTATGATGGCATATACGTGAAGTCGATGACGCCGATTAGCCTTTTCGGATAGCTTCACTCATCTCTCTAACAATGGGCCATCTGTTTTGAGTGCACTAAACGGTCTCTTGCGTTCGTCAGTCGTCACAGCACCGACTGACGTTGTAAATATATTTAAATAGCGTTATGTCGTCGCTCGATGCATTTCTGACCAAACATATACCGACGGATAGATACTGACCATACCACACCTAATCTGCTTTATCGAATTCTTTATAGCTTGGGAAGTGTTGTTTTTTTATTTTATTTCCTTAATTTGAATGCGAGAAAGTATTTTGTAATATTATAAATATTCGATTGGATAACGAGTTCCAGTCGTTTGATGAGTGCTTGTGCTCGCTTATCTGTTTGTGGCAAGGGTTATCGCAGGGCTAATGCCATTTTAATGGAATTGGGGGAATACTCTATTTTCTGGACGAAGAAGTGTGAACTGAAAGTGAGATTTGTTGAAGGAATTGTCTTTTCCTTTTTGTCACTTCCTTTTTGGGAAATTCACACAATAAAATTGAGTTGTTATAGAATTTTGTTTGGGGGTCGAACCGTGGACATCTTGGACTGCGCTAATGCATGAAACACTAAGCAACTGCGAAATATCAACAATTGTCAACCTTTTTTGAGAGCAGGGTCGTACACCAACAACTGAGTAATTGCTAAATTGATGTGTCGATTTTTTTTTTCTTTTGGGGGTTGAACCTTAAACAGCTGGGTCAGAAACCACTAAGCAAAGATTTTCCAGCAAAATTTTTTGTTGAATCTTGGAGAGATGAGTCGGATTCTGTACACAAACGAATTAGCAACAGCTCAATAGATTTGATGGCTCCTTGGCTGGCTTAAGCTTGGCAACATAAAAGCTACCTGAACACCCTTTTCTAGAGAATCTTCGCTTGTAACTTCTTAGAAGGGCATTTTTCTAACACCTTTCATGGTAGGTAATAACTCTGACTAAAACTGTGCATGTGCCTTTCGGTGACCCATATTTCCCTAAGCACGAGACCACTGCCCCCGACTGCAGCAACTCGTTAAGTGCTGTCGTACCCTACGCCAAGGTTAATTGCTATTCAATATACCTACCTCTCCGAAATTACCTACCCATGCCCATTAATTTTAAATTACTCAGCAGCAAACATCTCTTAATCACATAGCGTATGGAGAAGCCTGCCCAACCAAACATGCAAGCGACATATTTCATGCCATCTATATAGGAAAAAAAAAACATCCCTCACTCCGTCCAAACAAACTGACTTTTCAATGCCCGCAGCCTAAAATAATTGCCCCCTTCCGTAGGGAAACTCCCAATCATTAATCACATGCAATACTGAATTGAGTTTCCAGCGTTTTTCCTTGCAAGGATTTACTTTTGCTGCGGATTTGGCATGCTATCACATTTCCCTATCCCCGCCTCGCGCTTCTGTTGTCAGACTTTCCCCTCATCCGCTGGTCATATCGCCTGCTATACCTGGAAGCGAGGACTTATGTTCGGGAGATTAAGCACTCGAGCAGTGCTCTAAAGTGCAATGATTTTTCTTCACCGGGACACAGAGTTGATAACCTGTTTCTTTTCCGTTCTAATAGGTCTCTATTTTTGGATCTACCTGTAGTTTTGTGTATGTACATTTTTTTGTCCAATTTTAACGATCTGAAAAGGTGGTTTGAGGGTTCCTCTTCTGCTACACCAACAGTTCCTGGGCACATTGCAAGAATATTAAAATATCATTATTTCGTGGCACTGCCTGTCGGGTGGTGCGTGATCTACGTGAGCTTCGTTGTATTGTCTTGCGTTTGCGTAGCCCAGTTCAGAGAGCCTCTATGGAGATGTTTATCAAAATTCTAGAGAAGTCGAGGAATTCTTTCAACTTGTCAACAAAAAATAACACAGAACCCTATGAGTGTTAAAAATAAAGAAACGGCCCTGCGGCAGCGGCAATGAAGTGCATAATACGTCTGAGCTGGGGACATGTTTGTTTCTCGGTTGATTATCGTGTTTATGTCGTGTGCATTGTTGTAATTTCATTTGAAGCTGGTAAGCCATAAAATGAAAACAAAAACAACAAGTGAGACCTTGGCTAAGGGGTTTGTACCAGACCGGATGCAAATACATCATGTGAATAAATTTCTGCAAATTTTTTTTCTTTTGCTGTTTACTTTTGTTATGTTTAATTTGTTTTTATGGAGAATAAGGTGCTTACAAAAATCTTAATATGCATGAGGCTATGGGCGCGGGGGATTTTTTCAAATTCTTGTTCAACTTCAATTTTTACGGAGAATTTGTTTGTAACCTTGCCCTGATAACAACTTCACTTGAAATGTCAGTCAGACGTCACACAGTGGTTGATTTGGAATAATAGTTATCTTTCGTCTAGGAAAACGAGCTAGATTTGAATTGACTATAAATTTGATTGTATCACCCAAAACGTGTGGAAAGCATCATCTCAAAATTTGGGGATACATTTGGTTGAACCATTCAAGACCCAATCCTGTCTAACTCCAGAGAATCTGCTGTGGAACACGAGGGCGAAAGAAGGAGATGATACAAGCGCCTGCTGTAGGAGCGATATAGAGATGTGGCTGTTGTCCAAAAAGCCATCATCGACATACAAATTGGGTGAATGCACTACTATCATCTTGCCAAGAAAATCTTGGAATCCAGGGCCCGTAGTTATACCTTACCTACTTTTCAAATGCCAAGAAGAAGAAGGGCGTGTGGTCGCAAGTGCCCACGATCGCAGAGGATAAAAGGCTATATCTGTAGTCTAAAGCAGAGAATTCACAGGTCCAAGAGACTCTAAATTAACCAAACAAATTCGATCACTGAAGTAGGGAAAATGTCGCAACGATGACAACACTATCAGAACAAACCCTTTATAATACGTTGGCTGTGATATATCTATTAACTAACATGCGAGTACTGGTCAATATATTTTTCCTGTAACAAGAAGTTGTGAATTGTAAAATTGGAAGCTGTAAAAATTAGTTTTCAGAAGAATAGAAGGACATTACAATTTTACGCCGTATGAAAAAGAACTGAATTGCGAAGCTGTCACAGTGAAACTACACTCTCGGGTGATTGTCAGAGATATGCCGGATGCAAAATATTTAATTGTGACTTTCTGGGGGTTGAACCGCCAACCCAATAAAATGTGAGAGTTTCATTTTTGTTAGAAATAAAACTGCATACATATAAGAGGAGCCGATATCTTCGGATTGACTCTGGTTGACTGAGTTGACTTTAATGGATTGAGTTGATTTTAGTTGACTCTTCTTATCTTAGAACGTGACTTTCGAAAACTCGGGTCAATGTAGCAACACTCATTTCAATCGATTCAGTGACTTTGGGTTGATTTTATCGACTGAATTTCAAATTGACTTGATCGATTTATGTTGACTCGGGGTGACTCTATTTTCACTTGAGGTGATATCCACTATTGCTGTAGCAAGCAGAACAAAAATAATCTGACTTAGAAATTCTGTCCTAGAATTACCTGATTGACTCCCTTTGCCTGGTTGACTTCATTTGAATTTTTTGACTCAGAGACAAATTATTCAAGATTCAGAAGTGATTTGCTTCAGAAAGAAACAATTTGCTTCTGAAATTGTACTTAAATCATCGGGCTGACCTGACGCCCCAGCAGAGTTTGGTGAGTGAAGGTAGGAAGAAATTTGAATTTGAACATCGATGCGACTAAGTATGATCATCTTTAAAAGGTATTGTCGCTCAGAAATTCAATCAAATTAATGTCCTTCCAGTTCTTTGCTCTTTTATTCCAAACCCTGCTGTTTAATTGGAAATGACATAACTTTTGCAGCACTAAGCTCAACCTAGCTGCATCCCTTCAACCCTGCTAGAGAGTTCCTTCAAACATACCCATCCAACTCCTCCTTCTCAGGGACAGCGCCACAACCCTTTCATTCCCTCTGCACTAAAACTTTTATTTGTTCTACGAACATTTTAAACCGCTCTCTATATTCCCTTTCGCTATGGCAAAAATACCCTCAAAACCTAAACATCTTGCAATTCCATTTCCATTGCACGGACACACTTTTCTACAAACGAACATCACAAAAACGGAAAGGAAATTCCCAACAGGGAAATAACTAGAACGCGAAGTGCTTTCCATTTTGTAGATCCATTCTCATCAAAAGATTTAAAATGAATCTCAAATACGGTAAGAGCTACAAAACGAAACGTTTTTTTTTTTTCATGCACCCGTAGCCTGACTACGCTTCACTGCGGTACAAAATGCTCCAGTTATCCTGGCGCTCTACTATATATTTGCATTCAATCTGCGCTGCGGCCCTAGCTATTTCCGGTGAGTTGAGCAAGAAGAAAGCTTCTGTTTATTCATCATCATCAGAAAATCGTCGTGGAAATGAAATCCTTTTGTCTAGGTTAGTTTAGTAAACGGAACAAGAACAAAACCCAAATTTCCTTTCATTCGAATGCGATGGCTAAAGGAAATTGGGGCACGCTTGCTCCATTCTGAAGCAAAAGTGACAGCCTTGTTTGTCGAATCCTTAAAGACCCACTAAAAGCCAATGTCACTCTGGAGAAAAGAAAAAAAACTTAAACACACATCTCACAAGAAGCGAAAGTAACAGTTGGTAAATATTGGCACGTCAAATTGACGTGGCCATACAGCTACAGCAGCGTTCGGTTTCGCCTTCTGTCAGAGAACAATTTAGTGGATAATTTTTTACGTGTGCTGCCACACACGTTATCTCTGAATTTGGATGGAAAATAACTGTGTTTTGTTGGGAAACAAAAAAAAAAAAAATGTATTCAGAGGGTGTACCCAGTACCAGTCGATGGAGAACAAATGACTTGAGAAGTAACAAAGAAACTGAAACAGTCTCTTCTTGTTTGACATACATTTTTGCCACTTCACTGATAAATGGGCACGCAAATGCACAAAACAGAAGTGAAAACCACAAAAAATCGGTCGTCTTGACACAACGCGAGCCTTAATTTGGTAGTTATTAAACGGGTTTTCCAGTTGTTTTTTTTTTTTTTTTGAGATTGTAATGCAAAGTGACGTGGAGACGTATGGCGGGCGGTAATTACTTTCACATGTGTATTGCCGTATGATGATCATCAATTTATGAAAAATGATTTTCTTGGCTTGTGAAAGGCGAACAAGGGAACAGTAATAACCCCGAAATGGGTAGCTAACCACTTGAGTAGTTAAGGGAAATGGCAACAGCATACGTATCAGTTTTGTTATGACTGGCAGACATTATTGGGGTAAGACATGCGCAATCTCGTGCTGTGTGAAGATTTACAAAATCTTTTACATAAACCGAATAGATAGGTGGGTGGGGGGGATTCGCTTTTGTTTTTGTGTGTTTACTTGGGACTGTGTCCTTTAAGGTCTTTGAGGAAATGTTGTTTAAAATTTTCTAATGTGCGGCTTGCGTCCCAATTGAAACGAAGGTGTTTTTGCTCTCATTCATCATAGTGCAATGAGTCGAGGAATTTTGTCCAAAGTATTGATTATTCTGTAGGCAAAGTTTGACAGTAATTGTTTTCCTATAAACAACAAGACCAGACCCAACTTAAAGCATCTTTTTAAAACGAAGTTTTTGTGCAGTTGGCTACCAAAAGCTTTCAAAATAAAATGAGCTAGACTGACATTTAAAAGATGTTAAACTTATAAAGGGTGTTTTTTTTAGAGTTAAAGAACTTCGAATTGAAATAAAACACAAAAAAATCGTTTTAATGTCCATCAATTTGGCTTTATGCGAAGGATAATTTAATCCCATTAATGTTTAAATATGATTTCGGGCATGTGGCCGCCGCAACTGCTTCGAATAAAGCCAAGTCTAGAGGTCCAATTTTCAACCACTTTTTCGAGCATTTGGGGCTGTATGTCGGCAATAACGCCACGAATGTTGGCTTCCAAGTCACCTAACGTTTCTGGTTTGTTGGCGTAGGCGAGCGACTTCACATATCCCCAAAGAAAATAATCCAATGGTGTCAAATCACACGATCTTGGTGGCCAATTGACAGGTCCATTCCGCGAAATTATGCGCTCATCGAATTTTTCCTTCAATAAATCAATTGTGACGTGCGCTGTGTGGCATGTAGCGCCGTCTTCTTGGAACCACATCCCATCCACATTCATGCCATCCAATTCGGGAACAAAATAGTCGGTTATCATGGCTCTATACCGGTCACCATTAACGGTAACTGACTCTCCAGCATCATTTCGGAAGAAGTATGGCCCAATGACTCTACCAGCCCCTAGAGCACACCAAACAGTCAGTTTTTGTGGATTTAATGGCGTCTAAAGGGTCTCATGTGGATTCTCTTCACTCCAAATCCGGAAATTTTGCTTGTTGACGTAGCCATTCAACCAAAAATGAGCCTCATCACTGAACAAAATTTTGCGATGAAAATCAGCATCGATATCAATCGCATTGCCCATACACCAAAATCACGACGCATTGTATGGTCTCGCGGCTTTAATTCTTGCACAAGCTGGATCTTGTAAGGTCGTAAGCTAAGATCTTTGCGCAAAATCTTCCATAAAGTTGATGGACAAAGCTCCAATTGCTGTGCACGGTGGCGAATCGATTCATCTGGGTCCTCTTCAACATTTTGCTCTAAAGCGGCAATTGTTTCTTCGGTGCGCACTGTTCGACGTCTCTGCGGATGCGTATTATCACATAGTTACTCTATATGTACGTAGTGCGAAAACGATCCATGGTTAACCGAATTAATTGCTCTGATGGACGATAATGTCGACCATAAAATGAACGGAGCTTGCGGTAAACTTCGCGAACTGAACCATTATTTTCGAAATAAATTTGCACGATTTGCAAGCGTTGTTCATTTGTCAACTTGTTCATGATGAAATGGTAAACCAAACTAAAAATAAATCACTTGACAGCTGACAAAATGGCAGGCAGTTAAAATAGTGTTCCCAACTTAAAGTTCTATACCTCGAAAAAAAACACCCTGTACTATACCTGCGCCATCTGTTCTAGTAATGGCGAACTAGCAGTACTGATCTGGTTTAACTAAATTCAACTATGTATTTACCAACAGAGGTTTGAACTTATTGAACTAGGTAAACGAACTAGTCCAGTCAACAGAAAACCCACTGTTCGGTGAAGGGTTGTAGAGTGACAGTGAAAGTCAGAAAGATGTAGGTAAATTTACTCCTCGTCTCCACGTCTGATACCCCATCGTACCCTACCGTTCTTTCGTAAATGTTATTGTTTTATATAGCAAGAGCTAGCTTTATGCTTTTTCGGATTATATTTGTAGTTGTGGTGGATTATTGGGTTTAATAGTCCGAGTCTCAGTGGTTACTGAACAAGGGATTCCCGGTTCGACCAACAACAAAATATACAAATTACACCACACACCTTTGCTCTGATACAATACAAAAGTATTGCTCCAAACTCCATATTAAGTTGATGCCGACTTGACTATACGTTGTTGCGCGAATTGGTTTCGTTTTAAACTATGTAAAGCTACATCCAACGTCTCGGTCAATAATCTACCCAGGATTAGCAGCACCACATGCAGGCGGTCACGAAAACGATGTATCGTTTTGTAATGCAGACTGCATCCGGTAAAAGTGCGGTACATTTCCATTCCCAAGGTCTATAGAAAGTACCTTATCTAAGGCAACCCAAATCAATAGGACTAACTGCATCAAGTCGTGTCAACTCCACTGTGCTATTGAAAATCCAACACGATGCAGTAGAAAATGCGATCCAATTCGATGACATTTCGTAACTTGATTTCCCCGCTGTAATTCAATCCCATAGCCAATTGAATTCACATCTATTAATAGTCGCTTATCATCCGACACCTCAAGCGGCGAGGAGTATACTTATATACTCGTATCTCAATCGCCTAGTGGGCGCCGCATTTTGCCACCTGAACGTGTCACACGTTGCGATGGTGTCACGTCTTTTACATACCGGCACGTTCCAACAGCACTCATAGATTCAAATCGGAACATTACTCTTCGAGTGGGTCACCATACGTTGTAGCGCAAAACAACACCCGTCATCGCAAGTCTTGCGTACACTTTGGACGCGACTGCATATCGTGTAAGCCCGGTGTGAGCTAAGATAGCACAAAACAAAGCACTCTTGCGAAATTTGAAATTTATTACCCTTCTGTTAGGTGTGTGTGCGTGTAATTATCAGTTCAAAAACAGCAGCATGCATGCAACAAACTGTTTGGGAATCTTATTAGCACCTCTATCCGGACGTTGCAGTATGTCATCCCAAATTGACCTTGACTGTCTGTCGGCGAAATTAATTCGAAAAGTTGATTTTTTTTTCTTGCTGTTTCCTTAAATTTAATGGAAGTGAGTGAGTGGATTTTACCTCTACGCTGCGCGCTGGACACGCCCAGTTTTTATGTTTAATTTACTGGCCGCGCTCTCTCGGCTGTGTGGTAATAAATAAAATACTGCAGCACAAGCCACACGATCATCATCATCTGCGGCATGATCATCATCGGCGTCGTCGTTAGCATCGTTGTCTTCTTTTATTCTAACGGTACTGCAGCGCAGATTTCAAAATTTATTACCATTCTCAAAGAAGTGGCCTTTAACGTGCCAATATATCCATAACCATACAGTATGTAGCATGCATAAAATTTAGTATCCGACTTTGCACAGCCACAACAGAACGAAACATAAATAAATAGGAATACATAAGATAAAGGGCGGGGAACCAGTACTGAAAGAGGAATCTGTATCTTTTCGTACGAGATGCAGAGGCGCGAGTGCTGCTGCACTTGCATGCGATCATGCGTTCGACGTTTCCTCATCTCCCTCTTGCAGCGATTAATATGCGTTTTCGGGCAGAAGAACTGGTTCTTTAGAGATACTGCCAGCGGATATTTTTTTTTGTTCGTCGTCAGCCAAGGAACTCCTTTTGGGCATAAACATGCATGCAGATGGTGGATGTATACATTTTTTCGGAAGGTTTTGTTTGTTTGCTTCAGAAAAAGTGTGCCGTGTGTGCGCGCTGTATGGAGAAACTTGGTAAAGCAGACGCCAACAAAAGACGGAAAAAAGGAGTCAAAGCTGTTATTTGAAAGCAGACGATATTGAAGTTGAGAAGGTTAACTACGGAGAGCGGTTTTTTTTTTGGGAATTGCCAAAACGATTGCAATTGAGTTCAAGGTTAAAGGTGTTTTGGTTTTTGGAAATACACCGAGTGCAAAGATTTGGAAATGGAAATGGGACTGGCAACGAAATGTCGTTAAAATCAGTTGAATAGGTGAAACGTGGAGGAACAGCATTTGCCGCTTATATAGAGAGCGCCACTAGCCGGCTGAGTTTCATTCTGCGAATACCGACGGCTTTTGGATGACTCAATCGGCTTTAGCTAGATACTACGTCACCAGCTTCTTGTTTTTAAGAAGTCATATTGAAAATTAAACAACCTCCATAAGGTCTGATTACTAGGGACCAACTGCTTTCAGAGCTGCAAAGCTTCAAACTATATAAATTGTTAGAACAGGACGGTTTTATACAGGCGAAATTTCAAAGCACTTTGGATATCATCCTTGTTCACTTTTTCCCTTTTCTTCGCTATGAAATGAACAAATTCGGGCGTAGATGGCGCTTGATATTTGGTAAAGACACTTAATACGGAAACCTGCTGTTTTATTTTTTACCTATTAAACCATTCAATTTAAGGGCCGACATTTACTTAAAACGTCATCGACAAATCATGACAAGCAAAGTCTAGAAATAAAATCAACATCTTTTTCGGACTACAGTAGGAATAGACAAATCTATTTCATTTGCCACAAATCGACATTTTTAGCAGGCAAACTGCGCTCGACTAAGCGAAGACACAAACCATTTTAAAGTATCATCTTTCAGACTGTAAGATTGCATTTAAATTAGCACAAACTGAAACTGATATCAGTGCGATAAAATCCAACTAAATTGAAAGTCCTCAAAGCAAAATACCGCTCCTCGTTCACACAAAGCCAACTCATAACTTTATTAGCCACAGCAAAAAAGTTACAACACTCAAATTGCTTTCTCCGCACCTTCGTCAATCCAAGGATCTACTTTAACACTTCATTTCGATTTTATTCGCAAAAAATCGGCAATTACATCACTAGCTAGTTTTTTTTTTTATTGCGAATTCCTTAATTAGATTTCGTGAAATTATCACCGCAGTAACAGAAGCCATTTATTACATTGTCGCTTCATCAATCATTCGAGCAATCCTCGGGTGCAATCCGAACAGCAACAGCAAAACGCACACCTCTACAATTTCCGTCATTACGACAGACACTGTGCTTTCTTCATTTGGCATTGTTTCGTTGGTATATCTGTTGCCACTGGATTTATCGGCATTTTGTATCCAATTCCAGATTGCAATCGATCTATCGTTTGATTTCAAGTAGCTGCCTTAATAGAAGTAGGACGAACAGAATTTCGTTTGTTAGGTACCGGTTTACTTCGATTCGAATTGAATGGACTGCGAAAAACCGTGCCACAAACAATAAAATCGCAATTAGGGTCGCTGAAGGAGAGATCTGTAGCAAGCGGGTAGAAGACAAAATTAATTTCATGACCTTTTTTGCGCTCAGATTGAAAAGAGATTATTAATTGTTTCAACAGAAGAAACAGTCAATGGAGCGTTTAAAGACGGTTCTTCTGGTAGTGCTCTGTCTGCGCTGAATGGAGGTCATCATTTTAGGGCGACATCTTCTGCAATCATTTCTTATGAAATTTGTCGACTTCGTTTTTGGGAACGAAGGCGATAGGTCGGCTTTTATAATTGTTGGCAAATTATCTCATTGTAGCAAGTACGTTGCAATTTATTGACAGACAATTGTGCTACATCGTGTCGGTTGAGTGATTTATTACAATCTGTGAGGGAGGAATAAGACTATGACGAGAACGATTTAGGTCGGCTGATTTTATGATATAATGGGCTGCTTTAAGTGACAAGTTAAATAGTTTAACATCATCAGCTCATAAGAGAGTTATTACTAGTTTTATAGTCTGAACTTCGCCTCTTGGTGAAGTGATGAACTCTGGCACTGGAGTTCTGCGATAAATCTTTGAAGCATCACCAAGAGTTGATTTATAAAATAAGTCTCTTCTAGGTCAATGGAAGCATTGCGGACATTTCATTACTGAGTATGTGCAGTCATAAAAATTGTCATTGAATCGAATAGAGGTTCAAATTGCCAAATGTTGAGCTTGCCACTTTGTTTGGATGGAAATGTTTTTTACTTTTAAATGAATTTAAGCTCGAGAGGTGTTGTTTGTCATTCTTTCTGTTTTATTCTTGGACATGACACAACATAGACATACAATTTTGTTGTTCAAGCACTCATATGAACAAATTTCAAGGCTGCGTTAAAAAAGGGCGAAGAAACGAAATTTTTATATCTCTCAGAATGGAATCAAAAAAGGCATTTTAACTCTCTTTTGTTTGTTTTGTTAAGTTTTGTGCTTTTTATATGTAGTTTAAATATTTATGTATGTATATTTTCGTGTTTTTTTTTTAACAATGGCATGAACAAAAATATTATTTTTAACAATCGTCGTGGGCGAGTCAGTCCGAACAGTGTAGCATCACTTCCAAAACACTTTTCTTAACACTCGGGTTATTTTCTAAATATTTCCAATAACCAGAACGAATGACAGTTATTTTCTAGAAAAAGCTGATGATGGGAGACGACTTTAATTTTTTTTTCTTAGGGTTGGAGGTATTTTTTACTGTGTCCAGTTCTGCCAGACATTAGCTATGGAAATACCAACCGTAAGAGCTGAGATATCCCTTTTCCCCACTGCAAATGAATTCATTATTCACTTCGAGTTAAAAGTCGCGGTAGGGAGCTTTAAAGTGTTTGCTCTTCACAATATAGTGTAATTTCCGATATTAGCCTATTTCAAAGCTGATTCTCTGGTTCAAGGCAAGCTACATTTTCAAAAAATGCTTCCGTTTTATTGGTAGTTTTTTTTCAAGAAATGTGAAACCATCTACAAAGGGGTGTTTAAAATTGATTAAAAAAAAATATTTCCACAAATAGGTTAGACACACGGATATTGGTTTCTGCTCAAGCTAGTCAAGACAAGTTTTAACTTTACCAATGATTTTTAATAATGTTTGCTCTAGAATTTTTCATAAAAAATGCACCACGGAAAGCAAGTATTTCAAAAATAACTGACCAAGAACGACTTTAGTCACCCGATCACGTATCAAAACTGTTAATTACACCAAAGTACCATTACTTGAGCAAGAATCACATTCCAATTGAAACCACTTTACCCAATCAAACCGTAAACGAAAGGCGCCTTGAAAACACCAAATGGTCAATAATCAACTCCAAACTACTCGCAGCTATAACCAGCATCTTAATTAGCAAGTGTAAATCATAAGCCAACTCTCATTTGTTTATAACTCATTTCTACAAGAGATAACGCATCGGCAAATGTAATAAGCTCAACGAACAAAACCGGAATAGAATGTTGTTGGATATTAAAATTCAATAAAAAAATGCAAACGCTCATTAGTTGCCAACCGTTGTAACAGTTAAATTGCACTGCTCCCCCCTCAAAGTGTGATTAACATTTAAACAAATTAAATTACACCACCACATACGTGGAGGGGAAAATCGTTTTCGAAAAATTGCAATTTGACTTTAATTGATGGGAATTTAGCTTCAAATGTTATAAGAACAACTATTTTTACAAAATATTTATTTTCAATTTCTTCCCCCCTCTTAGGAGTCGTCTTAGTTAAACTCGATGAAGTTATTACATCGACTCAACGTGTGGCGTTTTGGTAGAGTAAAATTGTGAAACAAGTGTCGAAAAAGAAAAAATAAGAAAAAAAAATTCCATTCGCAAAAGTAGTAATTTGGTAAATTGCCATTGCGTGTTGCCCGTCGGAAGAAGAATCATTTTAAATGATTCCCTGTGTCAGTTTAACGGAGACCAGTGTACTGGGCAACATGAAGGAACGCGTCAAGGAAATGAAAGTCTTCGGATGTCGACTAAATTTTTGGAATAACATTGGACAAAGTCTGACGAGTTCAAAAGGTAAAAAGTGAATATAAATTATTTTAAATGGTGTTTACGAAGTATGACCAGCATAAGAGCTGTAGTAAAGGAGTTGGTAGAGAACGTTGTGAAGTTTGACAGGATTAAGAAGGAAAAAGAATTTTGCTCTGGGGAAAGTTTTTCAGATCACATCGGCGTATGTCTTTTTATATTACTTTCAGGAGACTGTGACGTCTACCCTGCAGCGTTTTGGTTTTGGTAGCACATAAACTCCAATAGACAATTGTCCCAGATTCATTCAAAACTTTGACGTAACGAGGACATAATTTAAAAAAAAAACTGCCTCTTCTGCAGAACAAGCAAATGTTCGTAATCGCTTCCTACCTGTAACCGTATCGAGGTATGTGTTATATAGGTGAGCCTCTTCGGAGACACGGATTTGGATGGTCCACTTAAGCATCATACGGTCGCGACGCTTTTCATGTTTAGGCGGGACATTGAAAACTAATGAAATAACGAAAAAATAAATTACGAATGAAGAAATAAATGAATGAATGAAGAAATGAATAAAGAAATTGTATCAGGGTATCTTGGAATTGCAAACCCTCACGGAAAGAATTTTAAGATCAAATCAAGAAAAATAAGCGCAGAATCACGAAAAGTTCGTCTAGTTTTAGGCTTTAGCTAAGGATTTACTAATTCACGACTTTTTATTCGCAGTTCTAGAAATTGTACGAAGTGAAGATATTGACCCTCAAAAGTCTTGAATCAACACTTTTCATTATCAATAATGCGATCAAACGAGAAATACGTATTGCCATAACCGATCGCAATTTGACACAAATAGTTATCAATTTAATATTACGTGGATTGTAAATTGCAAAAACAATTCATAAATTACCACTTTTGTGTTTTAAATTACGATTTCTCCTTTAGCAAATTTCAACCATTTAGTCTTGAATTGCAACTCAATAGTGTTGATTTGCGAACTAACAGGGGTAGATTTACTGCATCAGAAGTTGCAACTTACAAATTTTCAATCGTAAATTGCAAATTATTTTTATCATTTTGCCATTCATATTTTGCAATTTACGATTCTCGAATCTCGAGTGCTGATTTGAGGCATCACCGTATTCAATTGTAAATGTGAAAATACTTTATTCTCAATTTGCAACTTATATCTTGTGATTTACAAATCAAAATTCATCGCTTTATTAATTAGGTTATTTTCGAATACATACATTTCTTTTTCATCCTGATATGAGATTCATACGACGCCACATCGTCCGGAGACAAGGGGATTTGTCTGGGGTGGTTGTTCTGATAATGATAACAAAGCATGATGGTTTTTCAGACTGACCAAATTCGTTTTACTAACGAAAAATACAATAACCCTCCCTGTGTCCAGTCGGGTAAAAACACCAACAATACGAAACGCATTTTTTTAATATTAATTGCAATGGCAGTATCATAAACTCTCATTACACTAAATTGACATTTAGTGACATCTGTCAATCCGCCATCTCGCTTGCATCTATCTGCTTGGCTTAATAAGTACTACACAGTCGACTTGTGAACACAATTTCATTTCGCTTATTCCCATGGCAAATTGTGTGTTTACAAAACAACATCAATCAGATGGCATCTGCATAAGAATGCATTTGTATCCGCTTTGATGTGGGCCGTTGGTATGCATGGTATACGGGTCTCCGCCTCTTGTCAATCTAACGCGCGTTGTTTACGAAAACTTTACCCAACAGCATTCGTCGTCAGAATTAATATTCAATCAATCTTCGTCATCATCATCGATCGATTCGTCGGTTGGCGTCTTTTACCAAGTCATCACGATCTACGACGTAAGAATGCAACACACGAAATAAATGTGTTCGAATGCATTCATACATCACTGTCAGGAGACAACAATTAACTCGACTGTTGTTGTACACATTGTACTGTTTATTACGAGTATTTCGATATTTCTTTCATTACAGACGGCTGGGGGGTCAATTACGGCGATGCATCTGTGCCCCTATACCTATACCTACTTAGAAGATTCAATATAGTATCTCCGTGTACCTCCGCTCTCGCCGATATGATTGACTGATTGAATTGAACTTTTGTGTCTGGCTGTCTCCCTTCCTCCATTGTGGTGTGGACGGAGGTTCTCAAATTACGAGTTAATAATGTTTAATGGTGACGCAAGGATTTTGTTGCTTTGTAATCAATGGAAGGCAATTATTTTGGGAGGAGTAGGCTGGGCCTGATTGCGCACTGTCTCTCTGTCTGAAGGCTGCAGCTGGAAGGCTCTTTTGTTATTCTTAATTAGAGATTACGCAAAGTCATGTAAGAGATGGCATCTCGGTATAACTCGTGAATGTGTTGATGATGCATAGTAATTGAGTTGACTGTGGTTGTGCTTAACCATTTGGATATGGGCGGTTGCAGGATGAAGTTGTTAATCGAAATGCGCCTTAGGAGGCTAAGAGGGTGTCGCTTATGTCATCCTTTGGCACAATGTTATCAGACGGTGATTATGTAATCCAAAATTGAGCTGGCGGATGAGGTTATTTTAATTGTTGTGCTTAAGATTGCAATGGCTCTAAATTGTGCATTCGAATTACAGAATTAATTCTAGTACATTTGCACGTCAATCTGTTCGCAGCTGGCAATACTGACTGTGTATGCTATTTTGTAAAATTTCAACTTAGAAGCTGAAAAATTGGAGGCATCTATTTGTTTCTACAATGGAGAAAATAGTCACTCAACCTTTTGAAACATGGATCCGAGTACCATTGTCCACTGGACTGGACTTTCAATCTAATCAGCTAAATTAAACTTTTAGACCCCTTAATAGTCTTCGTTTACAATAAGTGCACAGTCAACTGGAATCGTGTGATATCAGTGGTACCGATTCTGTCCTTGCTCTTCACTTAAATCACATAGATTTTCAGAGAAGCGGTCCTAATTTCTGAAGAGGAACAGCTCAGGAACATTCATAAATGGGACCAAAACCTCACTCCAAGGTTTTCAGTACTTAAATAATGCATTTAAGACAATTTGCGTGTGCGCCTTGTTAAAAAACTCCTCGACCGAGTACGCTGGAAATTTAACAGTTTATTTCTATTAGTTTCGTCACAGTTTTGAGAGGAATCCCATAGGTGGCGTTGTGGTTTTACCTCGCTAATCTCGAGAACCACTGATCGGATTTTGAGTCGGTTTTCACCATCTGCTTTTCTCGGGAATGTGTATAAGCGACAGGTTTATCAAATTCTTGCCAAATGGTTAATGTACGTGATAAATGTATCCAATGAACAAACCGCCCCATATTGTTCTTCACTTTGGTTGTGCACCGTTAACGAACTCAAAAGATTTTTTTTTGCAAATTCCAAATTATTACGATAAGTAAAATAACTTCGCCGCCCCCAGTTGTGTTTGCCTAATTTTCCTATTCCCCACATCCTAATTAAGAGAACTCAGACAAATACCTCCATATCCATTGCATAATCATTTTTCTCGCCTCATTAGTTACTAAGCGTGCGCCCGCGCACATACAACAATTATGTGCGCGACTTCAAACGAAACACCTGCATTTGTCACTGACAGCAACACGGCCAAACAATTCCAGCCTCCACTGCGACGGGACCAATTATACCCCCATTGGGTATTTCCAAATTGCACACAGTTTCCAGCGATTGCGGCTTAACCATCTAATTCCAACCTCAAGGCGTCAACACTCGACGGAGAATTGCCGATTTGTGTAAAATAGTGCACGTGTTAGCCTAGTTTGTTTTTCGGCAGGCATATCGTGCATGCAGCCCTCCAGTCACTGGTAATTGACTGATTGACATCTGTGCAACAATACACAAAGCGCGAGCGGATACACCCATTGACCACAAAAGTGTCCAAACGGAGGAATGCGGTTTTTCTCTCAATAAAAAGAGCCCGCGGTTCTTGTTCTCTGTGTCGCAAGACAATGTTGAACCTCAGGACCCGCCGCCGCTGCTGCCACCAGAAGCCACCAAAGAAGATAGGAAGGGACCGCCGCCGGTCGTTGTTGCCGAGGCACAACCCCGCAGCACATATTGCGTGAGTGGTTTCGCGGTTTATCAACATCGGTAGAACCCATTGCGCAACACAGCGCAAATCCTTCACAACCTCGAGATAGTTTTGCGGTTTGCGCTCTCGATAAATCATTCAGCTTGCGATATGCAACTGCGAGTGCTTTGCGCACAAAGAGCGTGCCCCATTGACTTGACACATCGATGTGCGCCTATCTGCATCGCAAAATTCAAGGTTCTGCCAGTAGCTATAACCTTTCACTTGAGTCTGCACATGTTCGTCGGGTAGATGGCTAGAGTAGAGATAAATCGCCTACACGCGATATCCACAACAGAGCTGCTTGTCAATCAAAGAATGCGCACTCAAGTTGAGTCTTGAGTGGGCAAAGGGTACGCCGGCCCATGAGATAATCGAGTAAACTTACCCACCCAGAGATACTCGTACAAAATGGGTGATGTTGTTTTGTCGAACAATAGAAAAACCTTTTCGTCACCATCGCACAGCTTGAATTTGTTTTGGTGGCCTTCAATTGATTTAAGCAAATTTTTGCATCCACGCCGGACCGGTTCGATTGGATTCGATATTCGGATTGAAGTGCAAACAGGTTGGTTGGCTGGATGGTAAATATAACAAAATACGTCAAGAGTGCGATAGTCTGGTCAGAATAAACAAAACTCAGCTGGTTGCGTTTTTTTCTGTTTGTCGCTATAAACGTTTGTTTTATTAGTGACGAACCGTTGATTATTTTTATGTAATTCAGTTGGCAAAGTACTCGTACAGTGGGTAGAGCATAAGTGCCTTGGATGCCGTGTGGGTGTTGAACCCTTTTGTTGAGTCCTTGGCGGTGGCTTTTGTTTTTCCTAGTCCGGGCAATGGAAAAATAAACAAAACTGTTGCGAGTTTTTGGTTTATTTGTTCCTCATCTGGACCGACTATTTACTTTGGAATATTTATTTTTAAATGTTTATACTACCAACTTTGGGTTGGCAGGCATTTTTTGTATACATTACAAAAACGCTGATTTTCGGTGCATCCTTTGTTCGACCTTCAATATTCAGATGAGGGGACTTGATGAGATGGACGCCTTGAACGTTAAAAAGAAAGGGAACGTATTTGAGAGTGAGTTGCATAGTGGTCTGTGATTGAAATTTTGTACGGACTGATTTGAGAAGCTGTCCCACTCTCTGATGTCAGGCGTTGGGAGAAGACGCAGTTGAAAAAAAATTACCATATGTGACTTTCCGAAGGTTGAATATGGAAGCCCTTACTTCGCATCAACATCACTTCTAAAAAAATGTACAAAGACGAAAACCCATTTTCACGAAAAGAGATATGAAACTCCAATAGATATAACTTTGTAGTATCACAAAAATTTGAGCCAAGTTACATAGAAAATCCAGAGGAAGTAAAGCGTTAATTAAAAAAAATATGTTACCTATAGGTTAGGTTAGCTTTGTGGGCTGGCGTGAAGTATTCCGCGTCACACTCAGGTCAAACTTGACCCATTGTGATACCCGTCGGGGGAAAAGGTTTATCCCTTACCCGTAGTAACCTATTCTGTACGCCCTATTAACTAGTTGGTTAATTACTTACTGCGTCATTGCATACAAACCATCTTGAAGATTTGATGAAGTTCATAATTTTGTCCGTTGGTGTGCTGGATAGCTCGTTCAAATCGTGGAAGAACAATTTTCCAAGGATAGGAAGTGGGTTTCGTCCTCTACAACTTCCTCGTCGCCGCAGCCTCTGCAAATTTCTTCTTGGGTTAGTCGCATTTTCTTCATTGTGGTACCGCAGGGTATTCTGTCCCGTTATGATACCTACTAGCGTAGCGACATTTTCGGTTATATCGCATGATCCTCTCTGTTCTGGACTCACAAAAAGATGGCCATAGTTTCCTAGTGATAGCACACGTATCCATGGATATCCATCTGGCGTTCGCCTCATCCGTGGCCTTCTTCCCCGCTTCTAGCTTTAGTGTACAGAGCGGGATATGCACAGACGGGGATGTTTGTTCTGGAGCCTTAGCCGAGCCTTGTCATGCTAGTTCATCCGCCTTCTCATTACCTAGAATGCCTTCATGTCCTATGAACTATAAGCTCTTTCTTAACTTCTGGAGATCAATACCCACTGCTTGAAGGTCTCTCCCATCTTTGTTCTATTCCTTAATTTGTGTTAAAATTGCAATAGTTGAAGAAAAGAAAATAGTGGCAAAAAATAAGTCCAACTTTAGGCGCACGTTGAATGAACTGCTCGCGATTAGTGGTATTAGAGGTAAGCCACGGTCTTTATTTTGTTGAGATTCCCATATATATCCCACTACGTTACTTTTAGAAAAGAAAACCATTTTTTTTTAAATAGTTTCCACCGGCTAAGGCCTTGTTTAGAGTTCTCGGGCATTAAACAGAGCAACAGATAAAACATAAATGGAGTACTCTGACTTAAAGACTATCCAAATCTACGTTCCCCGAAGCTCACATTTTTCGTGACCGTTTTAGGTTTTCGAAAAGAAAAAGCCATTTTTTTGCGAGTGCGATTTTTCGCATCAAACTTCCCACCAAAAGGTAAATTCTCCACCACTGCTCAACACTTTTGCTGCATGTGCGGCATTATTACGTTTCGGAGTTCGCGCAAAAGTCTAACAACAAATTCAGCAACAAATTATGTTCTTAATTTTAAATACAGGGTGATTCCTTAAAAGTATCACCAAAAAAAAAGCAATTTCGTTCCTCTCTGTGCATTTGAGTGACCCTGACGACAATAGCTGTTTTTATTATCAGCGTCATCTGATCCGGATCAGATTACGAAAATAAAAAAAGACGGATCATTGAAAAGTTAAATTTTTGAATTGTGGCAACAGTTGCTTTCAAAAACAAAACAGATAATACAGGGCATTACAAACTTCATATTGCCACCAGCCATATTGCAACTATTCGGCTCAACGTGACGTCACACAAGACACATGTCATTTCACTTGCAATGTCGGGGGTGTTACCATATTTGAATCAAATTTGCATAACATTTTTTTCAAATATTTTTGTGAAACAAATTTATTATTTTATGTTCAAATATGCTTGAACAATATTTTGCTGCTAGCACTTGAGTTTATCTTGGCATATTAAGGTGTGTCCAGACCAGCGGAACATTTCAGAAATGTTTCTGAAGTAAAGCGGACGCATTTCATAAGCAGTTATAAAATATTTCCGAAATTTATTTATGAAATTTATGTTTATGAAATGTTTCAATTTTATACTTTTTTGGACTGGAAGAAAATAATGTAGTAGGGTTATTAGCAACGAGTAAAGTTTTTATTTTTGTAGTTTTGGTCTCGGGAATCACGCGACAAGCGATTTAATTTAAATAATCGTATTACATGAATCACTTTCTCATTAAGTATTCCAAGCTCTTCTGGACATTTTTATTTTATTTAAAAAAAAACATAATAAACGAAAAACAGCGCTCACTTTTTGCGGGGAAACTTGTAAAACAAACATTATTACCCATCACGATTGGGTAACTGTAAAACATATCATAAATGTTTTGTTGGTGTCCAGATCCAAACCAGCAAAACATTTCATAAACATTTCATAAAAATTGTTTTGTTTAATAAATGTTTTAGAAATATTTATGAAACATGTTGGTATTTAATTGTTTATCAAATGTTTGACTGGCCTGGCCATACCTTTATAGAACGAGAAAAAAGAAAATAACTCGGAATACGGACGGGGGTTCATTCGAATGCGAAAATATCAATCAATTTTTTGTGTTCCGTCTTTTAGTCTGGCAACGTGATTGTGTAGCTATTGATTACGGGCATACCAACATTTAAAAATAAAACAAGCCACTTAGTGGGAAATAGTAGAAATAATTTTCAGATCATGATGCGTGATCTCGATGAGAACCAGGATCATGTGCTGTTGTTGTAAGTGCATATTAATCGATGGTCTATATGGATCAAAGCTGATAACAAAAAGCTGTTCAAGATGTCTTACTTTGAACAAACACAAACACCTATAGGACCACGATCCCAATTGGGATACGTTCGTTAAATACCAAACGTAAATATGACTTAACGTTTGCTATTTCAATTTCTTTTCTCTAAGGCGGTCTAATTAACTTGTTTTTACGAGGCTTCATTTTCCCAAATTTCATTCATTATTTAAATGATCTCGTCTTGGGGGTTAAAGCAACCGACTCTTTTACTCGTTTAATTGGTTTTAGTCGAGTGAACTTTGATCGAACAGCACCAATCCCACTCGCTTTCTTTAAACCCAAATCTGTGTCTGTCTGGCAGGATAGTCACAGATAGCCGCTTCTTCTAAATTCATAACTTTGCTGCATTAAAGTCTGAGACTACAGCTTTTCAAGTTTTTAATTAGCATCTTCACCCGGTGTGTCGAATCCCCTTAATTTTTTTCCATGTCGAGTGACATTCAACTGAGACGGACGGGGAGTAAGAAACTTTCGTTACCAGTATCAAATAACTGCATCGCATGCAATTTTTACATTTCGTTGTTTTTTATTTTTGTTTTAAAAAACAAATTGCTGCCAGTTGTTCGCAAGTTGATAAACGGCATTGAAGCTGTGGTTCCAGATATCAATGAAATCCCCCCACGCTGGGAATTTTTATTTTTCGTTTTTTACTTTTATCATTTAACCATGATGTAGGCATAGTTTAAAATAAAAATACAAAACATACGAACACGAATTACTTGTCGCTTGTTCATGCTTGTCAACGCGGAGATATAACCGCCGTCGTCGCGTAAGAGAACCGGCAAGAATGACAATGTAAACGAGAATTTTTTGTTTTTTTTTCCTGCTATGGCGATTTATGCGTGGCGCGGCTTGGTTTGTGATTTACTTGAGACGAAAAGAAAAATAAACAAAAAAAAATGAGGGGAAGGTCAGATTAACCGTATGAATACCGAAATTTTTCTCAGTGAACGGCAGAAGATGAATTCGCAAATCTGTGCGAAAAACTTATCGGATATGATTTTAATTAAACATGATGCATGATGTGACCGATAGGACAAAATGTCAGCTGTACCGTTAGGTTAATAAACATTCGGAAGAGTTAGTGTGCTTGTTTTGGTTTATGGCTTGAAAATAATTGCCATGGAAAGAAAAGATAATGATCAGGTCAACTGGTTCAACTGGATGGTGACTGAACAAGACGTCATTTTTGGCAAAGATTTGGTTTTCATGTTTTGTTTTTGTTACAGCAAGATCCAGAAACATTTCTCAAAGGCTGAAAAAGGTCGTTGGTTGCCCGCACAGAAACATCAATTCTTTTGTATCGTATTTTATTCGTCGTAAAAATGTTACATATCTTTCAAAGGACGGGCTTTACGACTTTAGAGATAGATCTAACCTGAAAAAAAATTTGACTTAATCACAACTTAGTAGCTGGTAAAACGTCAGACCATGGCACGGCTGTAAAACTGCGGAAGATGTCAAAGAGTAGAGGCCTGATGGACGTTGGACTACGAAAATACATGGATTAGTCCTGCTGTAATCGTAAAGCTTTAAAGGCGAAGTCTGATGTACAATAAGATATGGCGGTTAGTCATACGATCGGCTCTATAACTTTAGTACCCTATTCAAGCGTATTTAGCTTTTAACCCCAGAAGTCTTAAAAAAATCAGGAACGACCAGGGCTATCTTATATCCCTTCGGTAAATCTTAAATTATTCCAGAGACAGAATAATTTTTGCACATTCGGATGTGCAGAGAAATTGTTATTTCTTTAAATTCAATGGAGCTAAAAGTTCTTCTCAGGGAAACGGTCCTTCAGTCATTTAATAGCCGTGCTCTTAGTCCAGCTACGAAGTTCATCTCAAAAACGACCGACGAACACAAGCACAAACTTGTAGTACCCACTAATTAACTACACAAAATAATTCAAAAAGTTCATTATGTTTAGACTCTTAGATATTATCTCACCATCGATTAAAATACTTCTCGCAATAATGAACCATGGCTTTGCCGGGTGCACACCTTAAAACAGTCATTACTCTGTGCCTAATCAAAAATCAGCACCTTTCAGATTTTCCTATCTTTTCTCTACCATCTCCATCATCTGTCGTCTCTTTTTTCTTGATTTTATATTTTTCGCTGCAACCGAAGAACACCGTCGAGCATATACGACTAGGGTTAACCTTCCATCTATAAAGACGCAGTGAGACCTCTGAATAATGAAGCCTCCCACAAAATCCATCGAAGCGGGCAAACTGCAAACATATGTTGGCTTGACTTGAGATTTCGCAAAATTCTCTACCAAACCCATCTTACATCGCAGATACTTGTATCTGTATTTTTCCCCGATCTTCTTTGTTAATCCGCTGGTCTTATCTGAAACAACTAATCTTTCGCAGGTGTTGGGTGAGTTTCTGTCTTCTTTTTTTTTTGCTCTAGTCCACATCACGTTTTGATCGCATGATATGGCTTATAGTCTTCTATAAGTGCAAAACGAAAGAAAAATATTTTTTCAATAATTTTTGGCGTTCAACAAAGGTGCCTACATAAATACCGCTTCACAATCTCCAGTGATGGGGTATGAAATTGTCATTGACTGTATACTTTAGCACAACAGGTTTCGTTTGTTTGGCTTTGTAATAAAGGCAAATTTGACTAATTGAAATTGTTTGTTATTTTTCTGAATATGGTAAGTGATTCCATGTGCGCTGTGGGAATATCTATAAACTGTGTGTTGTTTTGGTGCATGGAAATAGACTACGACTACGACAATAGAAATATTCGTGACACATGTATTCCTTTTATAATAATAATCAGTTCTGTCCTCTGCTTCCCATGCTCTGTCTGGAGATTGAAAATTATTCTAAGCTTGTTGGAAATAAGAAACAAAATTGGCAGCTCAGGTAGATCATTGCGATTTTTTTTACGAATATATTTCGCTTTTTTAACCTCATAGCCAAAGATGCCTTACGAAGGCTTGAAGTTTCTCCAAAGTAGAACTGCGTACTTTTCTTTTTGGTTAAAAATATTTTTCAGCTTTTAGGGCATATGAAGTTGAATTGGGGACACAGGTAACCGGCAGTTATGCCGGGTATTTTGCCAACCGAGTATTGCCTGGATAGATTTCATCATATAAAAAAAAAATTCAAAAAGTATTCAAAACATCGTTTCGGAGTTAGGCCGCTGAAACATAATTTTGCCACTATCCAACTCTTGTTAAAAAAAGATTGAGAAAAATCTGCAGTCCAAATAAAGCTAACAATCTCTCTCTCTTTTTCACTATATGGTGTAAAAATGTACATGACTGAATCGAGCGAAACTTTCTCGTTCAATGCAAGTTTGGCTGGGCCATCCGTCTGAATTGGAAGCGTCGCCACGACGTCGCAAGTGTTTTTATTTTCAACACCAAACGCTCCAATCAAATAGTTGCTAATGAGCTATCAGATATCCTTCCGCCCAGAGCAAGTAAAGTGGAACTCCCGGATTATTTTTGAAGGGATGGATGCAAGCACAACAACTTTGCCTTCCCCCAGAAAGATTATAAAACCAAAGTGAGTGGCAACAGTCAGGGCACTTTACGAATGCCGTCCATGCATCTCGATATACTCGCAAGCCCTTAAACAATAAAAAAAAAACTTATTTCACAGGTCTTTTGAAAGCAATTCGTCCCATTGATACCAACAAACCTCACATCAGTTAACAAAATTACACACGTCCAACGGCAAATTAACATTTCACAAATCATCAGCCTTAACCTCGAGCTGGCTGTCAGCCCCAGCGTAGGTTATTCGGCCGCAATTCCCTCTGACAGCTCACATCATATGATGGCTGGCTAATTAATTACCCAATCGATTGCGCTGAAAACTATTAGCTTGCCTAAGAAATTGGAGTTGGATTTGGATTCTTTTGCCAAAAACAGGTTGTGTTAACAAGAGAGCGAAAATATAATAAAAACTGGGAAATAATGAGCGATGCCTTTTACCCGGTGGGCAAATATGTACGAAAGATGACACCATCTTTGCTCACACGGGCCGGGTTCAATAGTCCCTGCTCTTTTGCAAAAGAAGAAGATGGACAAAAAAAATAAAATCTTCTCTTTTACGACTTGACTAATGGCCAAACAGCAGCAATACACGGATTCGCTTTTTGATCGTTATGCGGCTGACACTATGCCTGACAAAGTGACAATAAAATTTGGTTTTTGAACAGGCGACGCGAAGATGACTGGGAAAACCCATTTTATTTTTTGTATCCAAATTACTAGTCCATAGTTTTGTTTGACGGATGGCGATGGTTGCTTTTTGTTTATGGCAAATTCGCCACCCCATTGTCGGCCTCTAAATGCCTACATGGTTGCTGTTCGTCGAACTTATTAGTTTTCTGTTTTACGATGTCGTAATCGTTTCACTTTCAAAATGCTCACCACTGTCTCGGTCTAATGACAGTTGGTCTGCGCATAGCGTGGGCATTGCCACAAGAGCAATTGTTACGTTCGACAAGCACGAGAAAAAAGCAAAAGTACCTCACAGTGAGATCTGTACATAAACGTATTTATTTGTCGAATTTATTGGAATTTTTACAGACTTTTTGTAGTTGGTTGATGGTAACTGGCAGTGAACACGTCATGTTGCTTTTGTCGCTGGCATATATGGATCTGTGGTGTGGTAATCGTTTTCCATTGGTCTGTAATGGATGTGTTTGAATATTTCAGGAGATGGAAAATTTTTCACCGTCGTTTCGGCGTTACGAAGTTGGGTGACTGCTTGTACTTGGTTTTGCCCTTGTTGACCGCTAAATCAATTCAAGCTGCTTTGATTTTCATGCTTGCAAATGCTCCATTGATAACTCGCTCACCACACTTGACTCGGTCTCACATTTTTAGTCGTCAACATCTACTAAAGCTTATGGGAGAGGAAAGACATTTTTTCACTTTGTATGTCACTGCCGACTCTCGACGATTTTTAATAAAATGTTGTCGCTAAAATAAAATCTAGTGAATTCTAGCGATTTTTAACTACCCTGGTACTACAAACTTTGTATAATAACAATAATAAATCAATTAAAAGTGATGAACAAGAGCTGATGAATCGGAAAGCCAACAAAATCGCAATCTGATTCAAGAACTATAACCGAGGTCTCCACTTCAAACTTAGGAATAGATGAATCCATCTTCGAGTTGGAAATTAATTTGTAATTCTTAACTTTCTTTTTCAAAAGGTTTTTTTTTTTTTTTTTACTAGAATTTTTTGATTGTTTAGTTTTTTTATTTATTTTATTTAATAATAATTTACTTTTAAATATTACTAGCTGACCCGGCGAACTTCGTACCGCCTAAAATTGATTAAATTATTAACATCCCTTTTGATAGTTAAACATCTCTATTGAACGACTTCATAGATTTCCGGGTCGGCTTCTTGATTTTTTCCGCGCTAATGATTGAATCGAGTTGGTCCGGTCAGATCTTTTCAATCAACCAAAGCAGAATGTGAGCAGTTTGATGAGCCTCATCGCTGAAGATGATTTTTCGATGAAAATCCGACTCATTTTCAAGTTGTTGCTCAGCCCAATTCACGAACATACGACGCTTTTGGTGGTCAAGCGGCTTCAGTTCTTGCGTCAATTTAATCTTGTAAGGATGTAGGCCAAGATCTTTTCGCAAAATTCGCCACAACGACGTCACAGAGATGCCCAACGCTTGAGAACGACGTGTGAGAGACACATTTGGGCTTTCTTCAACTGAAGCCTCAGCGGCAGCAATATTGTCGACACTACGGGCACTTCTTTGTCTCACTGGCACGGGAACATTTTGTACTGTGCCTGTGGATTAAAATTTGGACGATTATGACGACCATAAATTGGACGTAGCGTTCTTAACGTTGAGGCCACCGACTCCGAATTTCGGTAGTAAATTTTAATAATTTCGACTCGTTGTTGGCTCGTATATCTTTCCATCATGAAATGGCAAACCTTACTGAAGAGAAATGTCAAAAGAGCGGCAAGAAATTCGGCGTCGTTTGCTGTCCCTGTCGCTCTACTTTTGTAGCGTCCCTGTTGAAAAACCCTTTACCTCCCCTTCCTTCCTTCTACCAAGCGATATGTGCCGTACGCCCTACGCACACATAGGCCACATGCCACATCACCTAATTCTTTAAAACTTACGATTTGCGCCCATAACCCCAAAGCAGAGCAACCCCAGAATTATCGGATCAACTATAACCATTCGCAAAATTTCATTGAAATCAGTAGAATGGTTTCCGAGATCGACGACAGCGCCACCTACCGGGTCCAAAACTATCCTATCTTCCTAGCTGGAACCTAACATACCCAGCCACAAAATTTCATTGAAATTAATTGAATTGTTCCATAGGTCTACACACTAAAATGCCGAAACCTCGTATAACCAATACACATACAAAGACCGCACCTTTCGTTTGAATTTTATAGATACAAAATCGGTTAACACATTATACATCTATTATTCAAACACAATGCGACTTATTTTGATATATATATAGAAGGAGATAGATGAAAAACGAAATATGCCTACAGCGCCACCTGTTGAGAATTTTCCGAATTTTAATTTTTCCTAAACCATAAAAAAACATTCAAATCCGTCGAGCCGTCGACCAGAATGTGTGGAAATTTATGTGTTTTTTCACGCTCACACAACACACGCATACGTTTTCCAATCTCAACCAAACTTCACAAAAACCATATATAGACCAAAACCAAAGATGTGTAAAAGTTTGGTTAAAATCGGTAAATGCGTTAAGGCGTGAATCGGCGACAAACGAACAGAATTTTAAGGCTCAATTTTTATATATAGATGTATGTATTTTTTGAACTTATACTTTCAGCTTGATATTTTAGCGAATTCTAGCGGATTTTTTCGATGCAAAAACTAACATTTCTAGCGGATTTTGCGTTGTGGTAGCGGATTTTTTTACTCTTAGCGGCGACACTGCTTCCTAGGAGTCTGTAGTCTGAGATGTACCTGGGCAATGGTCTCTAGAAAGCACGGTCATAATCATAAGCCATATGTACTCCAAGATGCTTAAGTCGGTTTCTACTTGTGCGCGAGGTCTTTACCTACTGTTTTGACACTCCCTCTGAATTAAAATCGGGAACTCTGCGGATATGAATGGTAGCTGTCCATCCACTGAATAGAGTGCTTGTAACAACAGCATACATTGCTGGACCATAGTTCGTCAGTCTCAAGGCAATATACGACTTTGAGTTCGACACCAAGTCTTCGCAGGTATTTCCCCTGTCGATTGAAGCCAATCTCTGCGCGATTGACCTTTCCTTTTTCCACCTAATGCATCGCACCACCTCTCACTCAGTCCCGCAACCATTCATTAAGTCAACAACAAAACTGGTTAACCCAATTGCAGACCCCTCCAGGTGTACCAGCATCAATTTTGTCGGAAAAAAAAGTTCCACTTAACCTTAACCGAATTTACCAGCCAACTCGTCTCCTCTTACCCAAAATGCAATAATCCAGATCATGACGGCTTAATGGATACAATTTTCAATTTCCTCATCCAAAGCGACGGAGAAAAAAGATACAGCCAGACTAAAGCATTCACTTTCAAAATCAAGTAGATACGTGTGCATACCGTGCATACCCAGAAGTAAGTGAAGCCTCGGATGTTGGTTTTAGTGATGGAGGGGCTTGATGTCGCCCAATTTTAGAATGAGCACGGAAGTGGTGTCACAATTATTTGGCATGATATCGCCGCCACCACCATCATCTTCATCATCATCGTATTGGGCCATCTTAGTGTTGATTTAACCCACATTGTGACGAGGAAATGAGTTTTCATTCTCTTCCTTCTGCTTCTACGGGATGGAAGCGAAAAGCTGTCAGACGGTGCATCAATTGATGTCATTCTCGAGTACGAGTACTTGCTTCTCTTTTTTTCTTATGAGCCATCTTTAAGCATCCAATTAAATTCAATGATGGAATTAATTGAGATTCTGTCGTCTGTTTACTTGTTTTGTTCGCGCGTTTTTATTAATTTGTACGGGTCTTCGGTGTTCTTGTGGTGGGCATAATGTGTGGTTAGAGGGGGATTACAGAAGCGTTCTTAGGCGTTAAACTCAAGTGCACAATCGTTTTGCTGTGAAGTGCTTCTCGTTGTGGCAGCCACTTTATGCGGGCACGCGTAACCAAATGTATAATTTATTTAGCTTTTATTTAATGATTTGTTTTGTTATACAATTGTAATTGCAAGCAACTAAGACAACTTTTTTGTTATCTCTCTCGTTCTCGTTGCAGGTATGTACAGTAATAGGATTTGGTGTGTCTGAAATTACTATTGGTGAAGTATGTATAGTTATAATTGAGGAAGCGTTTGTTTCGAGTTTCGTGTTGCGCGTTTTATAAAGTTACCACTTTTTATTGGTGGGAAATGTTTGTTTTTAAGTGGTTTCGTCTATGTCATCGACTTTAGATTTAAAAAATAAATAAATAGTGGGCATAAAATGAAATGGTTTGAGTTCGAACTATAAATGAGAATTGTAGGCAACCTTTTGCGTTTTTGAGTACGAATCAGCCATCGAGATAAAGGTCGCAGATGGCTGATTAAACCAGGTCCATAATTTCGAAGAGTTACCTATTTCTAACCTATTTTTAATACAGAATTTTGTCATATACGTCTCAAATGACGAAGCTAATGATTTTGATTTTTATAGTCCTGACGTGTTTATCCGTACTAAAAAGGGCCCCACATTGGGCGCCATCTTTCTTCCAACTTTCTGTACTAAGGTACTTCTTAGACTATTTGGGGAGGTTGGTTTCTCACAAAAAAAATTGAGACCATGCTTAGCTATATAAACTAGCTGACCAGGCGAACTTCGTACCGCCTAAAATTGATTAAATTATCAACATCCCTTTTAAAAGTTGAACCTCTCTATTGAATCATTTAAATTTAGTTCAAACTTAGCCGTCTCGCAGATGGTTTGTATAAGCTGCAAAGGTAAGGTTCCTGCCTCTTTGTGCTGTATCCGAACGTCCTTAAGGTAGAAGGGTGGCCAAACATTGGCGCGATTCATTTTTGGAAGTCGACTCTGTAGGCCTAAGCATCGGATTTTCGTTTTTATCTACCAAATAAGCAAGAATAACACCGACCGGCTTTCGCAAGGAATAGAAGCAGCTCACGTCGACCATCGCTACATCGCATTTAAGCCCTCTACGAAACATCCCCCAGTGTTGCCGGTAGGTGGCAGCACACGGCTTACGATTTAGGGCGCATTTCTCTACTAGAACTCATTTTAAAGAACTAAAAAAAATTCCTGTTTTTAACAACAGTCAGAACTGTGCAGAATACCACCCCATCCCATCCAACCTACCAAAACGTGTATTTACCTTTGAAATTCAAGCCCTCATTCCAAAATAATAGTTTCCCCAGTGCAGCCACATATTTTCGCTGGAAATCCGCGATCATCTGACCGACTTCCCCATAAACGAAATTCAATTTGCATCCAGTATTAACCAACTGAAATCGAAAACTTGCAACTTCGCACAATTGTGTATTTTGCAAAGCACCTCACCGATGTGCCAAGACGCAACATCTTCTATACGGCAAGGCTTACTCGTAGGATTTACAAATATCGCACCATTATTCCCGTGGCAAGAAAACCCATCAAGATCTACCGATCGAGATACTGCAAATTGATTTAGGATCTCGCCCTCAGACAGAGACAGAAACTACTGCATGGTGGATGCACATTGCACTCTGCACACTGCAGACTGCATACCTCAAACTGGTGTCTGGCTTGGGCTCAGCTTTGGTGATCGTACGGCGACGATATTGTCGCGTTAAATAAATCGATCGTCAGTCGGGTTGGGTTCGTGATTCCATGTCCAACGCCGAGGATTCACTTACACACAGTTCTCTATTCTGAAATGCAAATGTGGCTTTAAATTTGATATGCATCAATGATTGAGGAAGTATCTCCGCGAGTAAAGTCTGTCTCTATGCGTCTTCTTTGTGCACAAAGTTGCAATATGTGCGCTCACAGATCTATAGACAAACGAGATCCTCTTTCATATGCAAATGTTGGACTTGTTTATTCGCTATCTGCGCTGATGTATCTTCTTTATGATGTGTAAAATTTATCGTTTCAGATGCGCTTGAGTAAACTCGAATAATTGAACTTGTGTACGTATCTCTTGGTCATACACGACTTGAAGAAGATGCTAAAATCTTAACTCTTAATCTGATCACCGCGGCAATTTAACGCCCACTGTTGCCCAAGATTACTCTAATTACCAAGCCAGCAGAAATATTTCCCACAGATCTTGCGCTGGACGATCTAAATGTGCGGAGAGGTCAATTTTCCAAGACCGCAATATATCCGTTCGCCTTTTAGTGTGAAATATCGCGCCAAAAGAATAGAAACGCAAATATTACGACCCGACATGTAGGTAGGTACATCTGTCCTACATTAGACGAATGTGTGTGTGCGCGCAATTAAGCGTTACAACAAAATATTAATGGACTCAGATTAGTCGCGCTGGCTCACTACTACTACGGCGGACACTTTAAGCTAAGTTCGCCCATATCCCATATAGACATAAGTACATGGAGCGTTTAAGTTTCAGTTTGAAACAGGATTCATTTACGGCTTACAGTGCTTATTCCAATTTGAGCGTTAATTTTGTGAGCTCGGGCGATGAGGAGAGTGCTATTAACCCCATTCTCATGTTCAGCGCTGGGGTTTGTCTTGATTCTTACACTTTCAAATTGCAACTTCCTGTTTACACAGAAAGACGCGTCGTTCATTGGCACGCCCCATAGCTCAAGTGTGGGATATGACAGATGCATATGTGTGCGAGCAGATTGCTTAGACGAAAGCCATCCGAGCAGTGGTTTTAATGGAGTCATGGAGATTTATTGTGCGTGCAATAGAAATTTCAAATTATGGTAATTAAGCGGCACGTATCGGACTTGTGCGGCGGAGTTACGTCTACAAGATGTGGTTTGGTCGTAGAGACAATTACTTGTCTAAGCAGGTTCGCGTGCGATTTGGATCTGGTCTTACAGATGTTATTTGCCAGCGCAATTTATTTATTTGCACTACAGTTTTTTTTTTAGTGGCGATGGGGAAATGAATCAGCTATTGGGATTTACAATAAACTTTTGGCGAAGGCTGAAAATGATTGCTATGGACCGGCGGAATTTCGAACACCATTTAAAAATAAGTGCTGCTTGCATAACCACTAATAAAATCAATCGCATATAGCCAGTCCAGAGTACAAGCAAAGAGTTCTAAGACCTTTTTTAAACTCGAAGTGCTCGTAAACTTCGACAATTGTTCTAGAGCTTGGCCCAATAGCCGGCTATTTGCTCTGCGTTAATGGGGTTGAAGCGAGAGATTTATTTCGGTCGAGCATCACGCCCAGCTTTGTCAGTATCCTTTAGTTTAAAATTTTTGGGCACGTTTTCTTGGGTTCCCTTGGTTTGAAGCATGTTTGAAACATCTCATTTCTAATAGTCATTATTTGATATCGCCATTTTCAGATGTCAGTGTCATATTCACAGCAACGTTACATTTCTTATGCCGATATAAAAAAACATATTCAAGCCTTAGTGTCAAATACTGCAGGCTTTGAAACTACTGCCCTACAATCCATCACCCCTGCCCCCAGGCAAAGCTTTTGAAGGCCCATAAAAACAACCACTAATCCTTGATTGAGTTCATGAGAATCGAACGTTTGGATCATCTAAATAGAATAAACTTGTTTAAATTGGACCGAACATCAAGTTTGAAAACTGGGTACCCAAGACATAATTCTTCACAGAGCTGCAACTCCTTCTTTTTCAATTATCAACATTGCCCAGGTCCTTATAATCCTCGCCTTAAATTAACTAGGTAAATCATTTGACGTGACAAGATCCACATAACGCTTCGCCTTCCAACAACCTCCTGGATCACTTATTACCTTACAGATTCCTTATTACTCTCGGATACAAACACTCGGTTATATCATAACTAATCTGAGACAAAATGAAAAAAAAAACCGTAAGCCGGTTTTTATTACCCCGACTAACCACTTAAAAGTTATCACCTGTAACCTGATCACTTAAACTGCGCGCGTTCCAAGTCCGCCCCAAATTCATTCGAATTCAGACCTGAATAGTACTCCCAACCACTGGCACACATTTACGCAATCAAAGCATCAGAATATCAATTAAAAACGATTAAAAGCAAAATAAAATCCCCTTCAATCAATTCGAATCCGTTGGCAAATATTATTTAAATTGAGAGTGACACGTTCACGTCTTTGCACTTCATCGAGTACCACATAACGATGGTTCGCCGAGCTTCAATTCAAGCATCTTCCATTTGGAATCCTACTGTTGGTGTGTGTTGCCATTGCGCTACTTGAGGCTGGCTCTTGCACAGCGCAGTGCTCTTTACCAAACGCCCAAAGAGCCCAAAGAGCCCAAAGAGGTTCGAAAGGCACTTGAAATTGAAAATTTCATCTGCGATGACTTCTGCTTACTTGCTTTGGTCTGGTTGAGTTGTTGATTTGCAAAAAAAGCCAACTTGTAAATGTATTTGTGTGTGTTTGGAAAACCTGACCCGCACGCTAGATCTGTAGCAAGAAAAAAAAAATTACAACTCCATATAGAAACAAGTGAAATAGGCACCGAACAGAAATCGCACTGAAAAGTATCACGGAGAACAAGTGTTTACACATGGATGGGTTGCACACAGGTACCTCCTACATGAACCTGATGCGCGTGTCTGCGTGTGTAATTACTTTTCATATTCCGTATGAAAACTATGCCTATGCACATCGGGTACTCTACTTGTCAGATTCTGCACAGCAGATTGTGAAGACAGATCGATTTGTCAAGTGAAATTTCAAAAGAAAAAAAATGTTACGTATACGACAGAGTGATTGTGAGTTTTGTCAATGGAATAACATTTGTCCGACTTCTGCCATAAGGATACGCGCTATTTATTTGATGTTTACTGTGTGGTGGGTGTAACTTCCGCAACCAATTGAATCGATAACATCGGACATGGCCATACTTACATTTTAATCTAATATCTCTATAACAACTGCGAATCGGCGACTTTTAGAGGCCGTGAAAATTTAATACTTCAAAGCAGGTTTTGCCCTCCAATCAGTTATAGACTAAGCACATTCTTTGCTCGCCACCGCATGTCTTCGAATTCAGTCCGCAGCGTGAAGAGGTTATTAAACAACTCGACGGTGGCGGATTAGCATCACTTAGGCGGTGCTCAAATTTTTAATACACCGAGAGTCGATTATAGGCCCATGAATATTAAATGGGCTCAGAAAAACAAACTAATCTGTGCACAAGACACGCTTTTGGAAAATTATCTCACTTTGTATTTTTTCTATCCAAATTTCTGCAATCATGTTAATTATGTTTCCGAAAACATCCTATTGTTGACGTCGGTCGCCATATTTGTTGATTAGTTTTAAAGTGAAACTACGTCTTGGCACAATGGAGCTCTTAATCGCAATAATTATTTTCGATTCTCCATCATTTAATAATCAAATCAAAGACGCTAAGGCCTATTGAATCTGCATAAATTCCTCGAATGAAACAACGGTTCCTATGGCCTTGGTATACCGTCTGTAAAACGTGTTTTTCATTCTGCAAATAATATATGCTTTAGATTTGGACATTTTGAAGGACGGAAACAGTGAAAATATCTTATATAGAACTTGTACTTTTTTGATTGGCGCGAGGCTGTCAGTGAGGCTACAAACTCTTGAGTGGCAGACATAAAGAATAAGTCTATCTTCACCTCAGTTAAGTGATTCGTTCTGCTCAAGAGTAGGATGTTGGCACTGACTGTCAGATTATGCATTGTTCCACAGTTCCACAATGTTACACTCTACAGTTTTTTTACTGTATAGTTTATAGGAACTCGATATTTAGTCTAGATTAATTCATCGTCTGAATTGAGTTCCACCGCCATTTTGAAATACAACAAAACTTTGTATATTTCGCTACTCTGATGGCGATTCAATGAAACCAAAGAGAGTAAATTTTGGTTAACAAAAGTCTTGTAGGCAACAATCCTATCTATCAAATGCAATCCTTGACTTTCACTGTCCTCGTTTTAAATATATTGGTCTACTTGAAATTCCCACACACCTTGCGGTCGGAGAAAAACTCGAATTTTATTTCCGCAAAAGAGCTCACACGTCCGTCGCTTTGTTACAGCATGTTTCTCCTTTCGCGACGTGCGTCTATGAACTCTTCGCAACTTTATCGCTCTGAAAAAAATTTGATCAACAGGTTTCCCAATTGTCCACATACCCATATCGCATTTGGCTTCGATTGCCTAACAATTGAACAACTCAAGAGTCGGGAGTGGAACACATCCAGTGTAGTGCACGTACTTCAGCCTACTTGTGGTATATGGTTATTCAACGTCGAGGGTTATTGCGAGGGCACCTTTTAAATCCACCGCTTTGATTGCAAATCAAATCAGTAATCGCTGAAGGTTGTCGAATGTGCCCCGGATCAGGACTAAAAGGGGTAATTAAAACATCTCCCCACGAACGAAATCAAAACAAATGCAAAGTTCACCTCGCACCCATGCATTTAAAGCGATTTTCTTCACCCCACGGAGCCGCAGAAAAAAAAAACCCAACATCAACAAAGTAGAAGACGAAGTTGTGGAAACACAAAAAAGAAACCGTCCACCACACACAATCGAGACTACTAGACCACGGCTGCGAAAGCCATCTTCCTCGATACAGAGATACGATTACCAAAAACCCATACCATAACCCAAGCCCATTCTGCCTTCCAAGCCAACTCCGCACCACATACTTAACTGCCAGCCTACCTACGACGCGACGACGGGAAAAACAGAGTTAACTAACTTGTTCGTCTATATATCATTTTCGCGAAGACCGAGGAGAGTTGTGGAAATCGTTTCTACTACTACTACTACATACACCGTGCTGTTGGTGGTGCTGCTGGCCCGGTTATCGCAGCTGCTGGGTACTGGCTCAACTCGGTCTGACAGTCGAAGTCAGTCGAACGTTTTACTCTCTACTACTCCCAAGTGTTTTGTTGCTCTCTCCCTATGGTGGTGGATTCGCTTTATTTTTTTCAATTCGACCGTTGTATTGTCTTCTCGATCGTGATCGTGTTTTCCTAATTTTCGGGACAACAAAGTACCACCTAGATACGAAAAGTACAGAATAAAAAGTACCTTACACCATAGTGTTGCCTAATAAAAAAAACAAAACCACCCTGCAAAGCCACGATCGCCTCCGTACCTGTGCGTGTGTGTGTGTGTGCCTTTGAAGAAAAAAAAAAAAAATTAGAAAGTGGCTAGCTGCCCGGGGCCATTGCTTAATTTAATCGCGCGTTTTGCATTAGCAACGATCTTGAGCCTTATCATCTCCATAAGTGTGCTAGATTCTTCTAATTAGAATACAGTTCCAGTTGTTGTTATTCCATGTAGATGTAGATAGTGCGTGAGTGTGCGTGTGTCTTTAGTGAATCATAAGGTCGTTCTAAAGATGTGTTAACAGAGGAAATGGAATAAATTCAGAGTGAAAGTATCTTTTGAAATTTTTTTTCCCTCTGTGGCCTTTCAAAAAAGTGAGTGTGAGACCAAACGCATACGCATTGAACTCATAAAGAGAGGAAAAATATCGCATTCGCAAAAGAAAACCACTTTGTGGTGCAGGAAAAAAAACAACAGAGTTGAAAGGAGCTCCTTTAACCAACCAACTTACCATTGTGGAGTATCATCATCATCGCATCGAACTATGATGCTACTATCTGCACTGAAACTGGGTATGTAAAAAGAAGAGGCAAAAAATATTGGTTTCACCATTTTCTTACATGTACACTACAAGTCGCAGATACTCGGGAGGTATCTAAGCAACAGTAACATTTTTGCGAAATGTTGTTCTCCCCATATATGGGGGGGCGCGACGCGCATTGTTGAAGTTCATCGTTACTAGTGCGATGATGACGACTGCTGATTGAACGGGCACACTACTTGGTGTATACATTTGGAATGAAATGTCAATACCACAGAGGGGAAGACGCTGTGATGAGTAATGGCGAGATTGCCGTTAGTCTATTGTTTCGAATCGCTGCTGCTGTGTAGCATGCGAAATATGATGCAGTGTTGCAAGATTCCATATTGGGGCCGATAATGTTTCTCAATATTTCCGATAGAGTGTGTTTTGTTACTCATTTGACTCATGGATAAAGTTGGAGTAGTCATCGCTTAACGCAGCTATGGGGGCGGAACAAGATTGATCGAATGTGTAAGATCGTCGGGTTTGTCAATGATTTTATTTTCATATATGATGAAATCACACCTTGTCTTCTGAGAGTGACAGTTTTTTGTCAACATAAACGAATTCAAACAAATGACTGACCATGATGAAGAGCCAAAAAAAAATCCATGGGTGGTGTGTAGACGAGCGTTTCGCGCATTGAGTTCCATAGAGTTCGACAATGGGCAGACAAATTCTGTCAAAAGGACCTTCAATTTGGTATAAGTTTGTGCGGCCTTCCCCTTTCCTTACAAGGAGAAGCTTTGCGCGCAGTTTGATACAAGTATAGTCAACGCGACACTTCTTGGCTGAAATAGTAAAATAAATAAGAAATAGGCTCACTAAGGTTCGCGAATCTATTTCTGTGTAAAAGGGGAGCTCAAAAGAAAGGCACCCCCAATTTTCTGCAGCATTCAAAAGTCTGTGTTGGAAATATTTCAAACGACAGTTCTTCTTTTGAATAAACATGTTGATATTGTTGCGAGGAGCGCTAATTCAATCGCAGATATTATCATATCATCTGGGGATCGAACTGCAAATGACCACATGACCGCTTTTAACGATGATTGTCTAGACGCTGAATCGTTTCCAAAACTCCGACTACCATTAGAGGTTATATTCGTAATTTTGGTTATTAAATTCGTTGCTTGTGTAACATAGGGCAAATCATTCGTGCGCACGAAAACGTTTGATCGTTTCGCCTTATAGAATCTGGACCCAGTTTTATAAATTCCCGGTCGCATTCTTGTGGATATGACACAGTTCGTCAACCTTCTTCATCTGAGGTGGGCTAGACTAGAAGTGCTGAGGAGATTTTCGCCCAGTGAACGGATTCTGTAGGTGCCAGCCTTGCCTCATATAAGCATGTTGGTTTCCACAAACGTTGCTATTCCCTGGAATGCGGAGCCCACTTTGAAGTTATATTGACTGAGACGATATCCTTGCCTGTGAGGTAATATTTCGGTTTAGTTTTATCTGTCGGCAGGCTTCACTGATAGCATTTAGTTCCGCCAAAAACACACTGGCGGTATCGGTAGGCTTATGGAAAATAAAATGCTAATAGACTCAAAAAAATATACCGCACTCACTCCACAGTCTATTTTCAATGTCACCTGAGTCGCGATATTACTGTGGCTTCTGCTTAGAACATTTCAACTTGCAAAGGAAACTTTGGCTTTACGAAATCGAACAAAATCTGTTAAATTATTTGAGGACTTAAGAGAACCTTAATGTGATAAATTATTGAAGTTTTTAGGGGAACCTTTTTGTGCCACGCCCCCCAATAGTGGGAGCCAAGTAAACTGGAGTATCATAGTCACATGCAATCCCGCAGCCACCAATCAAATTAGATCTTCACTGACCAGCCAGCGTTGCCGCTAAAAATTGTCAAAAAGGGGAATAAAAAGAATAAAATTCTAATATAGCAACAAAATTTATTTATAACAAAATAAGAAATAAACAAACACTTTTTTCATATTTTTGCATTCCTTTTCGTTCAATAAAGAATAAAATCTTATTTAAACATAAAAAGGGGACATTTTGATAATTTTTAAAAAAGTGGTGGCCAAGGATCTTGAAGCTCAAAAAGGTGCCAATCGGCAACGCTGTGACCAGTTGGCATCACAAGGCACTCATCATATCAAAGAACTACCCGTCCAATTGCTGAACTACTGTGCCAACTCCATATTTACCTCATTTCGTGTGACATGGTTTCTTGGAAAACATTTTTAGACAGGTTTAAGTTCAATTGTCCTCCCGAAAAATGTTCAATTATTTTACGCTTCAAGTAACTTTCGTGCCCCGCTTCCAAGACGTGTCATCAATTTGGCGTCCTCCTCGTAGCCCCAACTTCTGTTAGTTGGATCAAGGCCGACATGTCTTGTATTTCCTCTACGAAAATATGTCAGAGATTGCCCCTGACTAAGTGGTGAAAGGCCAAACTTAAATATCCCAAAGGCTGTTGAATTTGATGCCGAAAAACGACAAACAAATATAGACGCCTGCCAAAATATATATTTCCTGATGTCTTTGTTGATTAATTTGCTAGTTTTATTTTTGGTCCGGCTTAGCACAGTTTTATCAACAAATTTCCACAAATCAACACGACTACAGAATAGTTCTCTGAATTGATTAATTCGCGGGCTTAACCATTTCAAACACATATAAAGGCCTTTATTTTGACACCCAGCCGCACTGTTAAATTTAAATAATTATCTTCTCAAATTATCACAACCAACACACAAGACATGGGCAAAGTAATAATTTATAGAAACGTTCAAAAGATTTCCATACTAAACTCATTAAAAAAATATATATAAAAACAACAACTACACCCATTTTGAATGTCAAATTGAATAATAGGAAATTAACACCATTTCTAGATCCAGTGGGGCTACTGCCACCACAATAAGTAGCAAAAATCGTACACTGATCTGTCTGTCTATCTATACAGCCGCTGGTATTGCGGTGCAGTAACACATGCAGAGACTTTGTTGTGTTTGTCGTGCCATTGAAATGTGGGAAATCCTTGAGGTTTTTTTTTTTTTGTGTCGAACACAATCGTGTTGACAGGAGGAAAGAAAAACACTCGTAAATATAGTTTATTATGATCGAAACACTATTCATTGCATGCACCTGTTTTGTTACTTATGTGACACTTAAAATGCAAAAAGGGGTGCCTGTCACTAAATCCCAGTCGATTGTGTGTGATTTTGAATAATTGAAATGCATTTATCTCTGCATTGTGTCGCGGGAAGTCGTTTGTCATCTTTTTAACAAGTGAAATACGAAAGAGATTGGACCTCAAGTGGGTCTTGCCTGCCTCCGACTGCATTCAATTTCACTTTCAAATGCTGTAGCTAATTAAAGCTTCTGCAATTTAAAATCGATTTTCAAACACTCAGTGGTTGAAAATTGTTATTTCGTTTCATTAAAATTTAATTTAACCCCGAGCAAAAAAAAAAAACTAAATGGGGAATCACTGCCACAACAATTTGTTGAAAAAAGTTTTTAAATTAAAAAAAAAAGTAACGAGTTGGAGGAAATGGCTATTACAAAATATTTCTTTGTGTGGTTCCCCCTTTCAATTCCGAGAGTGATGGAAAACTTTCTATTTTACCTGTCGCCGCCGCCGGCCGGTAGAGAAATGCAGTGGAACTGGAAAATTCGCACTTTAAAGCGGTTGAATTTTCATTGCACATCGGTTTGTTTTTTCCTTCCATTTATGTGGTCATGGAAGCGCACACTTGGAGGTGTAAGAAATTGCAAGAAAACAAAAAAAATTGTCTCGTCGCCGCGCCGTCTTGGTGTAAGTTTTCTATGGAAACGCGGGAATTGAGCGAGCAATTTTTTCTTTTCCCTAATTCCGGATGGAAAATGTGCGTCACAAATGGGATTTATTTTTTATTTGGAATTTCGCTTGGTAGGTACTTGAATGAAAAAATGGAATTTACACCTCTTGGAAAATTTGCCAAATGAAAACTCTTCTTTTAAGAGGAATTAATTTCCATTAGCATTTCTTTGGTAGTAATGTCTTTTGAAAGTTTTCAAAGAACAGCGTTTTGAGAAGGTTTATTTGCAGAAATGGAGAAGACTGATCACTTGGAACTGATAGCAGGAAACGAGGTGGCCCTAACCACATTCTTTCCAGAAGAATACTGTAAGAGGATACAATTGTGGAGGTTCGTTTAGATGAGTTGTTCTAAACCACCTGCCATGTAGATAGCAACATTGTTAAAACGACGGTACATTTTTGGTTCCCGATATCGTTCGACTATAGTATTTTTGAGCGATTTGATTGAGCAAACAAAGAGGCAATGTAGTTGAGGTATAAAAATCTAAAGGAGGTAGCTTATGAGGTGTTGCGCTTTATGTCAACAACTAATGCATACAAAAATATAAAAAATACGGTTAGCGCAACAGGTCGTATCGTAGCCTTTGAGGCCCATTTGCTGATACTACTCATAGCGATTTAAGTTACACATAAATTGCTAAGTGCTACTTATTGGTTTGCACCAAAATCAAAGTTTGTCATAAATGAGACTAAGTGAAACTTATTTTATGGGGAAGAAAAAGTAAGCCATAAAGCGTTTAAGTTGCACTTAGGCAATTTTAAAGGTTAGATATGTTTTATAATGACATTGGAGTGAATTGTAGCGCAAACAAAAAAGTTCTAGCTCTAAACAAATTAAAATAAAAAAATTGACTTTGAATTAACAGATTTGTTGGAAGACGATTTAAAAGTATTGGAACTCATCCACTCCGTCACCATCAGGAATATTGTCAAAGCTTTCTATTGTCTTCGGATTCATAATTGACAATGCGAGGTCAAAATTGGGATCGGTCACTTGTTGCGCTTTGCCACCTCCTGTCGGAATCACAGATAATTTTTCGTCTGCGGCAATCTTTCTAACTTATTTTTTGTACGCTTGGTAGAATTTCTTTAGCGCTTCCATACTCCTGTGGCATACAGAAGCCGATTGGGAATTAAAACAAGCGGTAATTCCTTCCCAAGCCGCTTCCTTTTCCTTCCATGTCACTTCGTCTGTTTTTTTGTTTTTAATTATTAATTTTTCTTCATAGGCGCATTGAAGAAGCGTCCGTTCTTCATTTATGGAGAAATTAGGATTCCCCAATCTTTTTAAATTTTTTTTATAAACTGTATAAACTTTTCAATCTTTTCACGTTTGCGCGCTGAAATGAAACTCATTTGAAGTTTATTTGACATTTAGAAACAAAAAGTTTGCAACTTAAATATTTTCTAACAACTGAAAATAAATTAAGTTGTACTTAGAACTTAGGGTAAACTAAGTTATGACACAGATTTAAGAACAGTATCAGCAAACGGGCCTTAAAGCTTTTGTTTTGTGGAAGATTTAATTTTTAGGACGAACTTGAATGACCCACATGCTCAAAAGCTTTTATCTGATCTGACTTTCAAACATAATATTTAAAAAAAGAAATATTTTACTGCGAAAAAACATATCCTCAGTTGGTAATCAAATTGTATAGCGACTAACAGCCCTAGATCAGTTTGTTGTTGTTACTTGTCATCATTATATTAATGCCAAGTGAACATCCGCAGCCTTATTTATAAACTCACCGTAGAGTCTGCATATCTTTACGCGCCCTCTAAAATGTCCTTACGCAGGAAAACGTGATTTATAAACAAAAAACACTTTGCGTAAAGCCTGTGTAACTTTAAACGCAAAAATTTGCGTTTAGAGGTTGCGTAAAGCTTGCATATTTTTTTTTTCGTTTTTGAAATGTCATTTTGTTTACATTTTTTTAGGGGTAGATTTGAAAATTGAAAAAGAAACTATAAATTGAATTGAAAATGTCATTCAGCTTCGCGAATTTTGTTAACGACATTGATATGTATGATCGACTTCATAAATGAAAGTTAAAGTTAAGTTCCAAGAAGGCGAAAATTATATAAAACCAGGTTCAAGCACAATTTTCCGACCGTTTTCTTTTTATTTTTTGCTACTCCAATTTTGTTTAAAAACAAAATAAATCTCACAAGAGAGATGTCAGTTTCTATTCATAGAAACAGCTGATATCATTCCGCAGGGAAAAAGTAAGAGATTTAGGTTTTTTGTAATAGTTTCGTACTTATTTAGACACCAACCTTGCGTAGTAAACAGTCAGGGGACATTTTTTTATAAATAATAATTTCAGCAAAGCCACATAGAGCTGCGTAAATTTTTACGCGATGTTTAACTAAACAACATCGTAGAGGCGTCGTAGGGGAATCTAATAACAACTACGGCTGCCAAAGTTTTCGTACACATTTTGGTATTTATTATGAAATGAGTAGCATGAAACTTATATTATTATAGCACCTTAGATTAGAACCTATTTTTGAAGGAATGCAATTTGTCTTCCCCTAAAAGTAAGCAACAGTACGTATTATTTTAATTCAGGGGCATATATCTGCGAGTTGTTGACAACCACTTTTGACGTTAGTATGGAAAATATTTTTCGACAAATATTTTGCTCTAAATTTGTGATGTAAAAAATCATGAGTAAAACTTATTTTCAAAGCGACGGATTTTTTCGATATCGAAATTTCGCTTTTTCGTTTTAAAACAAAAAAAATGTCGAAAGTTGTGGTGCGTTTTTAAGTATTACATACTTATAAAGCGTAGGGTCGATTTTCGGCCACAAGCGAAACAAGTATAATTCAAATCGCAAAACTTCCAATTTTTCAAACTCCGCCAGTCGAATTTGAACCACCCTGAACCTATCGAATATCCTTTCGAAGATCAGTTGCTAAATTAGCCCTTTTTCATTTTCGAACACCACTCTGGTCGGCACTCGCCGAACTTAAGTTCAATGTCACAGTCGCACCCGCACATGAATCACCTGTAAAACAAAAACGCCTTGTTAACCCATGCACATTCCTCTCTTTAATTGAACGAAATTGAATTTAATGATAGATTTCTGCGAACAAATTACGATCACTTCAAAAGGTCGAACGTGCCAACAGTGACATTCAAAGCGGTCGGCCAATTAATTCCCTCCCACCAAATAATTGCGCCCCTGCTTTGCATTGAACCTGAGAACTTAAATGAAAAACTTCTCAGTCAGTCAATCAATTGTTAGTAACAGAGACCCGCATTTAGTTGTGATTCACAATGAGTGCCGCCACCCCCCCTCTCGTGTTTTGTTTCGTGTTGTTTTGCTCAAAACGAAAACACCGCCGCGCGCCGCAGACAAAACAACAATTGCAGCTCATAGTTCCGATACAGTTTAGCACTTGACCTCCATTGTGCTGGAAGTAGACTTTTATTTATGTTCCCCCTACTGCAGTAGGTTAACTGCTAAACACAGTGATTTGCTATTATGATGGTGTAAAAATAAAATCCGAACTGAAATTGAAAAATTGGAAAACATGCACAATGAACAGAAGTTTGCACGACTTTCTAACCGGTCGTCGGTCGGTCGATCGATCGGTATGATGCATTCGCAAATTGAGTTGTGTCGATGCAATATTGGCGTTTCGAACGATCGCTACTTTGTTAAAGTAGCAGGTGAACGAGTACACCGATGGCGGCGGCGACACACACCGGTGACGAGAAATTCTGGAAATAGGTGCCGCATTCATTGAGTAACTATGGTGGTGGCACGTGACTGGCATCGGCAATTGACGCAGACAAATGAGGGGCTCTACAGCTCTTGGGAATTAGAAATTCATTCGATTTAGAGATTAAGATCCGCAATACATCAGCGAAATGAAAGGGAGATTGATTGGATCCAGCTGCGTTGAGATTTCATAGTGAACCAGTTTTTCTGTGTGGAGAGCTGGTTTTATAAGCCGAAGAGTTGAAATTTGAAAGAATTGTAATTTAATTTGATTTCGATGGATAGTAAAGCAGCCAACCTAATAAAAGCTTTTTCTAATGTGCCCACTGGCGGCGAAGATTACGTCATACATTTTTACCACTCTTAAATGACACGACTTCGACAAGGATAAGATTTCGTGTCCAGTAAGAGTGGACATATAAAATGTAGGAACATATCTACCCCTAGAAAGCTACTCAGCTAAGCTCATTGAACAGGAAGAGTGCAAGAAAAGAATGCTCAAGCCTTATAAAAGGGGAATTTAAAGCTTCTTTGCTTTGGGATTGAAGATTCGCTATTTTCTTGCCAACGTTTTTGCCTGCGTCCTGTTAAATCATTTTTACAAGTCCCTGAGACTCTTTTTTTAACAGTTTCTGGTTTTCGTGAAAGGGGGGAAAGCAGAAAATCATTTCCAGGTGGGATATGTTCAGCGAATTGACAGTCAATTCCAAAGAAGATGGTTTCACTGGTCAAACAATTACTGAAAAGAGTCTGTGATAACTTCCTTGTGTGGTTCGAAATAGCTCTAAGTCCAGGCCCTTGGTGCCTGGTCTTTTGTGACGATCTCACAACCCCACTCAACCTAACCTAACCTAACCTAAGTCCGTCGAAACGCATTTAAACATTATCAGAAAATTTAACAGGGACAGTTTTCCAATCAAAGCGAAGAACTCCTTGCCACTTGTAACAGCTCCATGCAAAATCGTATGCAACGGAAGATCCATCACTAACGAATTTAAAGTCTATCTTAAAATGCCTTTTTCTTAAATCGGCGTAATGCAAAATTAAAAGTCACATTTCAACGGATGGAATCAGAGCGACTTTAAAGCTCAAATTCCACCCGAAATTATCCAAAGTTTTATGGCTCAAAATAAATATGAACTTGACTTTTTGGTGTGGTTGGTGTGGGTGCCACTGTGTCCAGAATTCAATGCCCATCAGCGTACATAACAAGCCTTGAATTCGAAACACTATCCCAGCGAATACAAAAGGATATCAATAACGTTGTCGTTGCTTCCGTAAATCACATCAAGGCCCCGAAAAGAGAAGCGTCTATGCAGTGGCTAACATTTTTAAAACTATTCCCACCAAACAAAAAGCCCCAACGAGACAAATGTTTTTAATTTTATTTTCCTTTGAGAGATTTATTGGAATTTCGTCGAGGACCCCACAATTCGGTGCAAATTCTTCTCCGTCCTCTTTGTTTCTGTTTTCTTCTTCTTTTTTTTGCCGCAAATCCGAGAACGAAAAGGAGTAACGTCTGTTTGAGAAACAAAAAGAGTAACATCAATTCTCGGAACGGATTGTGGGAACGAATAGAAGTTGCTTCCATCACCCAAACATGGGGCCAACTTAAATTGATGGCGATCTCTACAATACGCCGCATGTTTTAGTGTGACACCGAACAAGTTTCTTAAAAATACAAGCAACGGAAACCAAAAAAAAAAATCCCCAAACGCACTTTGTCCTCCAATTTGCTAATTGGTCATGAGCACGACACTTTGTTGTGATGACACCCCTGATGGGCTGCTTCTCTTTAATTAACAAGCCAGTAACGTTGCCAAAGGTATTCCACTCGCCTTAATTAATTCATACATAATCGCCATCATGTAACACACTTGGGAGCTACCTTTTTCGGAGGCACACGTCGTTGTAACATTACGCACTTTTCATAAGGCTCGCTAAAACCGTTTACCTGCATTGTGTTGGAAGCTTCAATTTCCGAGTGGACGGGGCACTTATTTCACGAGGGAACGGTTCACACAAAAATTGCCCAAACCGAGAACTGAAACGTAAGTAGGTACTTGGGACTAGCTACTCTATCTGTGCGTGAGGTAGGTAGTGAATGCGTAGCACACCTCTTCGATAATTTATCGCCTGTCAGTTGGAAGCGCTGAATATTAAATTCGTTACGTGCGCTCTTCTTCTTCGAGTGCAACGTGGTCGTGTAATTGGATCTGTGCAAGGGCCATTGTTATAGCAAGTAACTCAACTCGTATTCGGTGGATATGAACGGGGTGGGCTATGGAACACACACCCATCGCCAGCTACGAAAATGTGATACCGTCAAAAGCTCGGGGTATTACCTCCTCTCTGACAACTAGTTGTCCTCATTTCGAAAAAGAAAAAAAAATACTTTTTCAGCGCTGAAGTAGACACTAATTCGACTTTGGTTTGTTGTTGCGTTCTACAAAATAAAAAATGCACCAGCAGCACTAATAACAAAAGAAGGCGAACGTTACGCTTGGACAGATGGATTACAATTGAGCACGCAGGCAAGTGATTGATTGGCTTAGGAGTGAGATAGGCCACTGCAGTTGATGAAGGGTGTTTGGAAAGTTAAGTCAAGAGAACGTGGCTTACATGGATCCAATAATGATTTGAGGAGTTTTTGTTTGTTTCGGAACTTACAAGCAGCAGTACACGTTGTATGGGGGCGTACTGTTATAGGAACTTTCAAATTTTGTTTGTAGATATTACTAAGTCTTTCCTAGTTTTGGGGGTAGTTCGGCAGCAGTGGGTACAGTTTTCTCACAAATTATATTCTTTAGATTTTTTATTATAGCTTTTAAAATTATTACATTTAAGTTGAAAACATTTAAATCCAAAATTTCTCAAACAATTGTTTTTTTTTTCACTTTCAGGTATGTACCCAACACAATTGACATTTCTATGGTAACGAAGTTGGTAAGATATGTGTGGATTGGGTAACTCAACAGCCAGATAGATATTTTTTCAGTCTTGCAATGTTCTATATGCTCTTTAAATATTGCCAATGATAAACATTTAAAAAAAAAAAGAACAAAAGATACAACGCGTGCATTCAGGTTTCTAAGATCTGGCAATTTGTCGATTGGATCTTCTCCAGTTTTTCCTAGGATCAGCCCCAGTTTTTTTGCCACCTTGGTCAGTGAGTCGTTTGCCAATCAGGTCCAAACCCCTTTTTTAAATCCCCCAAAAGCGGTGTGAGCGAAGGTTTTATAGCTTGAGCTTGGAGGTAGGCTCATTTCTTTGCAAGTTGATATATATTGTAAATGCCTGTGCTTTGTTTTAATAAAAGTTGGGAAGGGAACGAAAGTAGGGTACGTGGGTTGCGTGTTATGCTTGTGGAAATTTTTTTTCCAGAAGTGCCGTCCTAATAGCTAGAGGAAATTTGTGCTTCTTTATTATACTGCAGGAAGATTGGTTGATTGATTGGCATGCTTAGGTGTGTTCCAACTCAAATGAGCGATCTAGTTGTAATCTGCAAATAGCGTGGAGTAGCTAATGGAAATTTTGAAGAAAGCCTTTCCTGGTCGCAAAATCTTCCGAAGCAAGATCGCCCGATTTTACCATCTCAGACTTCTTCCAACGAGCATCAGACAATCGCAGCCCTTAAGGAGAATATTCGACAGGAATGCGAACACTTATCACCGGAAATCTTGCGGAAATTCATGGAAAATGTGTATCAACACTGGCGGCAGCCACTTGACGGATGTCGTCTTTTCCACTTAACAGAAAAAGTTATTAAGGTCCAAATAAAGATTTCCATAATCCTTTTAGTAAAAATGTAATTGAAGAACAAAATTGGATGATTCTTTTTGCGTCACCCTGTAGAATTCAATTTGGATCCGTAAAAAGAGGTAACTCCTCTCTTCGTTTAACCCAGCGCTAATCTAAGGAATTTTGTAATTCTTATGCCTGCAAAAGTCCTTATAAAAACTTTCTCTTAGTTTTTACTTTAGCTTTGGGTTAATTTTGACTGTTTTCAGTACAGAATTAAAGAGTGTTCGCATTAGGCTTTAAAAAGTCTGCCCGGGACTCAAATTTAAATAGTCCTTCTTACATGGTTAGAGTTCTGAAAAGCCCTCGACAAGTTGGTGAAAAGCTTATAAATCCCTTTTCAATTTCCTTCACTTACAGTCATAAGTCAAGGGTCTTTTCTGGTGGCTAAAAAAAATCTAAAATATCTAAAAAACTGCCACAAGACCCCAACTTTGGGTCGCCTTGTTTCTCCTCTATGTGAATGAATTTCTTCGATTAGTAATAACGGGTCCGCCAAATAACTTTTTTTTTTCTGAAAATGCTATAAAAAAAAACTACTGAATATTTTCTCAAATTTCTTTTTTTATTTGAAAGTACAATCCTTCCGGTTAATAATGGAAAATAATTTCATTCAAATGGCTGCCTCGGCTGGCCATGCAGTAGCCTACACGATCGGTCCAATTTTTAAGCACATTATCGATTGTGTGCAGCTGTATTTCACCAATGGCTTCACGAATATTGTCCTTTAAAGCGTCAATTGTCTCTGGCTTGTCGGCGTAACACTTATCTTTTACGGCACCCCACAAATAATAGTCCAACGGTGTCAAATCGCAGCTCCGAGGTGGCCAAACGACATCAGCTCTGCGGCTGATAATGCGATCTTCAAAAACAGGGCGCAAAACATCGAGTGTAGCTTCGGCTGTGTGGCACGTAGCGCCGTCCTCTTGAAACCAAATGTTGCCAATATCCTCCTCTATCGATGAGGATGCCAGTTTCTTTCACTTTTTTCACAAGATAACGAACATACGGAGCTGACGTATCCAAATTCCGTACGCAATTTTCGCACACATTCTGCAACATTACCATGATTTTCAAAGTAATGTCGCAATATTTCCCAGCGTTGTTCAAGCGTATACACAACCATATTCGTTCAGCGGAAGGATAAAACTAATTATCTGTCAAATCAGACATGAGCTAAGTGTTACCATTCGCGAAATAAGCACTAGTTGAAAAAAAAAAGTTAGATGGCGGACCCTTTATATGTTGTGCTTGTTCTAGGTCTTTTGAAACATTTTCTTGCACCTCACGAACAAACCAGTCACGGTTATAATTTAACTTTCCAGTTATTGAAACACAAAGCCCAGTATTGAAAATTCGTTCGTTAAGTGAAATGAAAAATTCCAAAAGTTATGCTACTGTCTACACAGTTTGTATGATTTCAGTTGCTTTGACCCCCGGCCATATACTTAACCGATTGACCATGCTCTAAGGTTAAGACCAAACAGAGATGCCTATCTTCATCTCAATTTAACGAGCCTCTCACACTTAATGCGACCGATTTGTACTCGCCATTTACTTATCCTTCTCACGCTCAACGTTATACCCTATACGCATCCATAGCATTCGTCACTGTCAAAGATCGATAATTATTTTGTTTGTGAATGACAAAAGGCCAAGGACCGCTGGACTTAGTAACGCATTTTGGTGGTGGCCCCCACTTCAACTCACTTATGCCCGACCGAGTCTGTGCACGTTGTTGCTGTGATTTTGCAACTTTTCTCCGTCTCTCGTTTGTTTGGGTAGTATCTATGACAATTTGAATTAAAGTACCGCCAAGGTTAATTGTGTTTTTCGTGAGCCTCAATCTAAAAGCACTTAAGTGCGCGTAAGACTCTTGTAAGTCTATGCGCTTTAAGTCGAGGTAAGCACGTGAGAGTCCATCGTTCAATAAATCAATTATTTCTGGTTGTGACCTCTGAGTTAATGTTGCCATTTGGTATGGCGTTCAATTGTTTAGTAGGCGATTTTTGTTTCAAGCAAGGGGTAAATGGATAAAGTTAGTTGAGAGACGAATTGTTAAATGGAATTTTCTGACGTTTTTCAGCCGCACGTGTGGTTTTTAACTGCCGATTGTTTTTTTTTGGTAATTAATTGTGGGTTTTGTTTTTACCCACATTTTGCTACTTCTGGTGGGACTGAAATATGAATGTTCTTGCTAATCAAACAATTTAAATGAAAGTCCCATAATTATTCTTTATACTGGTTTGCTAATTACTTCTTAATGTGACGTGGTGCCTTGAGTTTGCATCCATATGAACGGGTTTTTCATAAAAGCGGTTTCGCTTCTGTTACGCATTTGTACAGCGACGTAAAAGGTAGTAGGTTCTGATGGTTTTAGCAAAAAATCTAGACTTTGAGTCCATTTTACAAAAGGACAAAATACCAGTGCTGCTTGAAAGTAGTAGTAAAGGGTGATTTTTTAAGAGGTTTAGAACTTTTTTTAAAAAAAAAACACAAAAAATTCGAAAAAATGAATGAAATATTTATTTGAATCGATAGTTTGAACCTTGCAATTTAATGTTTAAAGATAATTTCATGCAAATGTTGACCGCGGCTGCGTCTCAGGTAGCCCATCCGCTGAGTCCAATTTTGGCATACTCTTTCACACATATCGGCCGGTATCTCACGAATGAATGCATGGATGTTGGCTTCCAGTGCGTCAATCGAAGCGGGCTTGTCCCTATACACATTAGCCTTGGCATACCCCCACAAAAAATAATCTAATGGTGTCAAATCGCACGATCTAGGCGGCCAATTGACCGGCCCGAAACGTGAAATTAACTGTTCACCAAACTCGCCTCGCAATTGCGCCATTGTTTCGCGTGCTGTGTGGCATGTGGCACCGTCTTGTTGAAACCACATATCATGCAAGTCAAGAACTTCCATTTCGCGCAAAAAAAAGTTTGTTATCATCGCTCGGTAGCGTTCACCATTGACAGTAACGCTGCGATTCGCATCATCTTTGAAGAAATATGGCCCAATAATGCCGCCGGCCCATAAACCGCACCAAACAGTGGCTTTTTCGGGATGCATTGGTAGCTGTTGCAATGCTTCTGGCTGATCTTCACTCCAAATGCGGAAATTTTGCTTATTTACGTACCCATTCAACCAAAAATGAGCCTCATCGCTGAACACAATTTTTCGATAAAAAAGCGGATCCTCGGCCAGCTTTCCAAGAGCCCATTCACCAAAAATTCGGCGTTGTGGTAGGTCGGCTGGCTTTAGTTCTTGCACCAGCTGTATCTTAAAAGGCTTTACGCCCAAATCCTTCCGCAAAATTTTCCACGTAGTGCTGTAACAAAGGCCTAACTGCTGGGAACGGCGCCGAATCGACATTTCGCGGTCTTCTGTCACACTAGCTGATACGGCCGCAATATTTTCTTCACTACGCACAGTACGTAAACGTGTTGGTGGTTTAATGTCCAACAAAGTAAATTTGGTGCGAAATTTGGTCACAATCTTCCGAATAGACTGCTCAGAAGGTCGAGAATGCCGATCATAAAATGGAAGCAGCGCGCGATGAACATTTCGAACCGAGCACGAATTTTGATAGTAAAATTCAATAATTTGCAAGCGTTGTTTATTTGTAAGACGATCCATGGTTAAATTGCAAACCAAACTGAAGCTGTTTGACAGTGACACAAGGTACTAAACACACGTCAGCTGTCAAAACCAGTGTTGCCAAAACCAAACCAGCTAAAAAATCACCCTTTAGTAGTAGAGATGTGATATGAACGCCGTTTAGGTAGGCCATGGATGGTTAGGTCAAGGCCGCAATCTCTCCTGCACCTGTACGACATCGAACTAAATGATTTAGAGTATGTGGTTGAGGATCGAGAGGCTCGTTTTAATTGTCCTACATCCTCGTTCTCGTACTGGACAGACGGGAGATTGAAAGCGAATGAACGAATTATGGAATTATGACACCAGAATAGAGAGACGCGACAATTTCTCTAAGAATACAACCACAAGTTGTAGAAACCCAACCCCATTCGTTAACAATTGTTAATGCCACTCACTTGATATTAGTGCTTTAATTTTGCCTTCGAATCTGTGTTAATTTGTGCAAAACTACTTTCTAGACCAAATCGCATAGCAAAGTAATGATTACACTACCCAACCTCGATGTGTCATCCATGTGCTGCGAAAATTGTGCACCAGCAGCAATTCGCCGTTGATTGAACCGTCGCCGTCGCTGCGGAAAGTATTTGCAAGTAGACAGCATTATTCGTCTATAAGGGCCTTTGATTTAAAATGTCCATATCCGGTGGTGTCAAGTATGCTCTTCACCCCGTATTGAAACCACGTTAAAATAGCACATAAGTGTTAATAAATGGACCAACTCGCAAGTTGATTTCTGTTCCTGTATTTCTTTTGCGTTTTGATTAAAAGTGTGTGGTCACTAAGCCTCAAAAGAAAATTGGACCATGAAGTTGGTAGGACTTACTCAGACCGAAGATGCTGTCGCATTAAACGATTGTAACTGTGACATGAATGCCTTATGCAACTGGCTTCATGGAGGTGGATTTATCTTACATTTATAAGAGATCAGATGAACCCCACAAACGGTCACACTTTCCATGTCCCCCTCTGTCCCTTGCAACGGCAATGATTCAGTCCCTATAATAAAATCTGTCTAAAGTCAAGGCTGCCGCCTGATCACACTGACACTTCCGCCACATTGACAGTTCCGTTTAATGGTGGCGAAGATTTATGCTTCTGCTCACCAAAAAAATACATATGACCATCCATTGGTTCTTCCCATCGCCAACAATGCGGAAACTACGCCCCAACCAAAGCCAATCAAATATTAAAACCTTGACTACGATTTGAGCCAGAATAATCAACATAAAAGCAATTTTTCATACAACAAATAACCATCGGATCATCCATAACCGTTCACTTTGACTGTAAATTGAAAAATTAAACAATTCGCCTCGACTGAGGAAACTCTGAACCAACTCCAACACCTTTTCTAATGAAATTAATAAAGAGAACCTCAGTAAAATATTCATAAAGCGTTCCCCAGTTATTGTATCTCCACGATCCGTCGTCATCGTCGTCGTCGTTGCTGACAGTTGTTCAATTGTCGGTTCGTTAACCCTCGACGCTCGTACATTCATCGCCATACATCACCGATTCCGCATCGTCAGCTAAATGCGATTGCGAGCCCACCTTAGGCCATAACAGAAAGTACCAATACCAGCTAACGCTTGTTGTCTTTCTGTCGACGACTGACACTTCTGACGAAGTTGCCCTATACACAAGTAGGTATACAAAATAGAAACAACTGTCAATAAAGACAGAAACTATGTAACGAAACGAAAGCTAAATTATTTACAAATCATCTACACGACGCACACATGATTGCCTAGGTGAGAAGAAGCCAGCCAAAGATGGGACAAACTTATAAATAATATTTTATTTTTCATAACACGTCATTGGCGGGATAATTAATTCATTTTGACATGACCGGGTGGTGGCGCATGACTCTGCATCTGTACTGCTGCTGACTCTTGCCTGGAGGAATTATGCAATTGGAATTCAGCTCGTATGAGGCTGAACGTTATGTCATCACAACAGAAGACTGTTTGCGAATAAATCGCACGGGTGTGTGTCCAAAAATAATTATGGATTGGAAGCTTGTTTTGTATCTTGATGATGCTTGCCGCGCCGCCGGTTCATGGGGGGTTTCTGTGCAACCAGGCTAGTGGGATAACCGAGGGTTATTCAAATCAAGGAGAATCAAAAACAGCCAGCCAGCCACCGGGGTTAGTAATTTTTTTTTGTGCCTTTCTCGTTGATTGGCTCTTTTGAAAGGCGAATTACATAGTCCTAAAGCTGTAGCAATTAATCAGGAGATTATTTTTAAAGTAGAGTGGCTGTGTGAAAGGTTGGTCTGCGGATAAAATGTCTCAGACGTTTAGAGGTCGTTTCCTTGCCAACTTGCCAAAATATTTTTATACGATTTGAACTCGCGGTATATGCTCATGTCATCATTACCATCAACTCTCCACTATTCGTTTCAAAGGCAATCAGGCACAGTGTTGCTATATCGTGGGACTTATCCCTTTTTGTGGGAATTTCGATGTCCGAAAAGCCTTCCGTGGGATAAAGGGAAAAAGCACCAAATCGTGGGAATTTTAGAAATCTAATAAAAAAACATTCAAACTATAAATTTTTGGTGAAATTCTATCAAAACACCTGTATTTCACCATGATTATCAGCACACTGAATGTCCATAAAAAACAGCTCATGGTAAATCGTCTTTTATCGAAATTTTTTAGTACCAAAAAATAATCATAGCAGTGTTGCAAACTGCGGTTAATTTAACGTGATTTTCTTTCCGTGTAATACAAATTTTACTTTTAAAAACTGAATTTTGACGCAAAAAAGTATTGTGGGATTTTTAAAGGGAATTTGAGTATGGTGAAAAGGAAATAAAGGGTAAATTGACCACGCTTCGCGGGATAACTGAAGAGAGAGTGCTAACAACACTGATCAGGTATCATGTAAGGGCACCCGTAAGTATAGAGATGTTTTTTATAGCCCCCGAAATATATTGAAGGTTTCTATGGATCGCAGTGGCCATATCTACCTTTTCCACCTTTGAAAATCCTGGGGACGAGTTACATTACTGTGAAATAAATACACGATTTCCGTACGGCCTCTGAGATCGATAGCTGTACCCCGTCGGCTTCCCCGTTCCCATGAATTGTATTGCTTTTCTATCTCCATATTAAGGACCTATCCAACTTTTCCATTAGTTTCCTTCTGTTGAACGATTGCTTATTGTCTCTGTTCTCCACTGATGGGAAACTTTTGGCGCTGATTTTCTGGAATGGTGATATACCTTTGTGATCTGGGAAAATTCCCTTTTAACCTCATATCTTCTGAACGAGTTCTCCCACTGTAATAAAAAAAAAACTTTACGCTGCTCCATCAAAACCTTTGTTACGTCCTCGAAATCCATACGGGTTAGATGAGTAGTTTTAACGTGAATTGGTAAAGAATTCAGTCCACATCCAAACAGAGGAAGAATTTTGTCCTATGTATATATTCTTTGACAAATGAGCATGCATGCGATCACAAATTGTGGTAGTTGCATTCCAAAATAAGCGTATTCGCAGAACAATTGAGATAATCGGCGACAGTGAGGGGTTTCAAGAAATCACTTTCTCTGCTTCTCTCCTCGTATTTCATTAGTTAGCATCCCTGTCCACTTAAGTCGCATTTTCACGCCTTTGATCATCCACTCTGCTACTAATAATTATTTTCGCAGGTCCACTATTCTACCACTACTACCTCCATCATGCGATCACCACTGCCTCACATTCGGGGTCATATTATAAACCGCAAAACATCAAAAAGCCGGCCTATTCTCAACGAAATTCACAGCCAGACTCCTAATTCATATTTCTTTATTATCAAGTTCATCTGGTTTCCTTGTCCTCGTTCATTTAACATCTCTCACTATCAGAAACAACCTGACGCCCAGACAGCAATAAACCAAACCCATTACCAAGGTAGAATGTGATAATCGCACCCACAAATAATTCAATTTCCATTTTTTGTTTTGCGACTCTCTCTCATGCAAGGTCACACATCCTACCTACGCTGTTGATCATCTCGCGACGCTACAACAAAAACCCCATAACAACACGACTCACGAGTTCATCAAACTATCGTCAAGTGTATCTGTCGCTCGTTACACCCGCCATATTCAGCATTCGATTCGAATATTGGAATTCATTAGATGTACGCGAACTGTCGTTGTGATGTTCTGCGTTTGTTTTATAAGCAACTTCTTGCATTCTATGTCAACAAATAAATAACATTTATTCGCGGTAAAAAAAAGAAGAAACACGAAAACGAATTTTATGCGTTGTTGTGTATATACCGCGAGGAAGATTCAAAGCACGTCCCATCAAATGTCCATCAGTGATTTCCGTTTCATATGTCGTTCTTCGGCACTCTGCTATTGTTTGTTGATGCGCAATGGTTATAGCGACAGATTCACATTCAAATTCCAGCACCTCGATTGACGGAGAATTAAATAAATTACGCTTATGTCCCGCGCCACGAACGCTGACTTCTCACGTGTAGACTGTTGTTGAAAATGTGATTTAAGTCAGGCAAGGAGATTATATTCCCGCCTACTAGTCGTACAGCCAGAGGATGCAGCTTATTGTTATGATGTTCACATCCTAGCGGATGTGAGTGGCGAACGCGATGTAGGTTGCTGATTGCAATCAGTGGGTGGATGTATCTCTATATGGTTAATGACGTGCTATAGAAAAGTCCTTTGCTTTCTATGGGTTTGTTTTAATGGGTTCCGCAGTCGTGACCTTTTGGCTAGCTAATTGTATGGAGTTGTGCTCCTGGCGGTGGCAACTGGAGTGAAGCGTAGTTAAATTGTTGAACTATATGCAGACTATAGCTCCATGAATTGTGACCAGCTTCAGACAGCGACAGCGCCAATTGGAAATTGTAGTTGAGCAATTTTCGACTGATGTTTGACTCCTACTGACAGATAACCTTGCCGAACGTTCGCTGGCGGTAAAACCTTGGAGGGTATACTGGCCCTCTCAAGTTAAAAATTGACATATTAAACAAACGATATAAGTGCGGTTTATCGGTTCCTTTGAGATTGAGACTTTGTAAGAATTACACTTGACGCATGCGCTTCGTCAGGGCTACAGTCATTTCTATTCCACAAAGCAGCTAGAATCGGGATGAACATGAAGTTATACGTTTTAAAATTTGTTCTTCGCACAGAAGAGCCTCCTAAGAGCTTTATGTTCAAACTACAAAACACACTGTCAACCTCATGTTCCGCACAAATCCTTTTGTGGCTTTTACATACGCACACTCTTTACCCGTAAAATTCAAAACCTCTATCATCACAAAGTGCCCTTAGTCATGCTTTTCCCATCAACACAACGTGCTAATGTGTTCCAATAAGAAAAGATCCCTAAGCTCTCCAGTCACCAGTGCTGTGTGATTCGCTTTTGCTTCAACTGAGTCATCTGCTGCCTTGCTTCTGCCATGTCAATTTCGTTGAGACGTGAGTTGGGAATAAAGTCCCAAAGAAAAGGAAAAGAAAAGAATTATTACAATAATCAAGCACCGCGCACAACACAACTATATAGATATAGACGGCAACTAACAAACGATAATTCTTATGGACACTTAACGAAAGAAAGAGTTCTTCGAGCTGGCTGGGTCGCTTCCAACAAAGACGAGTTCCATGGTCTGTAGTCCGATGTCCACCAGCGGTGCTCCTCCATTCGTCTGTCTGGACAGCTTATCGGCTGATTTAATCGCATGCATTGTGTATGAGTATTCATTTTAATTCCTTTCATTCCTCTTCTTTCAAATTGTTCGTTTTCTCCGTTTTGTTTACCGTCTCCACTTTGGAATTAATAATTATGACCCATATGCCATGGCTGTGCTCAAGCCAGAGAATGCAAAATTAAAAAGAAAACAAAATCCTTAACGCTTCTTTATATATTATTATTCATTTTTTATTTTGTTTTATTTTCTGTTTGTACAGGCACAGGAAGTTCTCCCGCCCAGAATTCGACACGGAGCATAAGTCCAAATAATTCAACATCCACCAGTCAATTTAGCCTGCATCATAACAGTTCGGGCAGCTTAGGTAGCTCAACGCCCACCTCATCTCATCTGCCGGTATGTAACGTGCCTTTTTATTTTGACTTTATTTTGTTTTGGTGGTTTAGCAGATTGATTGGAGTTATTTTTTGTTCTCTTATTTCAGTCATCCGTTTCAACATTTAAGACGTCAACGGGTATTGTGAACGGAAACGGTGCCGTCATATTGGATAACACCATGCCAGGTGGTATACCGACGCCCGGTACTCCAAATTCTAAATCTAAAGTGAGTAATAAATACGATCTGAGCAGATGTAAGTGTAAATGCAAACACAAAAGGTTAGGGACGATAAATTTGAATTGTTGCAAAACAAAAGAGTTGAACAGCGAACTGTACTTATATGATAAAAACGGGTTTGAAGTCAAAATGTTTGATTTTTACTCTTAAGAGAGTACAAGGATTAGACGGGCGTCCGCATTTGAAATAAAATTCATCTAAAGTAATGGTCGGTTAATGGAGGTTTCTACTTTTATAAAGGCTGTCAAGAGGCATACAGATTGGATTTTAAAGCATACTCGTAGGTCCCTTCAAACTACGGCTACATTTCATTTACACGTATAGTTGGAGGAAGTTGTACCTAGGGCAGTTAAATAGTCAGTTTTAGAAACCAGAATATATCCAGTTCTTTGATTTCTTCATCTCTCTTGTGAAGATGTTTTGTAGTTCTTTAAAAATCATAGCCGTGAAAAATTACTGTCTCCTTTTAGAGCAGACAACATGCTTTACAGTTTCTTCGTCTCTGAATAGACACCTATTTTGTGTAGAAGACATCGAAGTTGGTACTGTCCTGCTGATACTCTCCACTCTGCACACCTTCTTTATGTTTACGGTTTATCTTGATTTATTGCGAAATGTTCAAATCGATTATTAGTAAGATACAAGAACTGATACATAAAACGCCCCGTGCATGCATATGTTGGCCAATCACTCGCTAAAGTCAAATTTCTACTCATCCATTTGTGATTGCATTTACTTCGTTGCTTACATTATTTTTCAAGTTGCTTAATTTTTTCAATATACTTTCAGGATAACAACTCACACTTTGTAAAACTCGTTGTTGCACTATATCCCTTCAAGGCCATCGAAGGCGGTGATCTCTCCCTAGAAAAGGTAATTTAAAATGGCACAAAAGCTATAAATAAATTGTAAATATTATATGGTAAGTGACAGATGAGGAACGTTTTATTTTTTGGCACAGCTACATTTCTATCTACGGGGAGTTCTCGCCCTCAACAGACGTACTGTTTCGCACCGACCTCATTTAACAGCAAACTTGTTGTATCTGTAATTTCCCCTCCTTTGTTATCCCACACACATAATTTCCATCCTCTAACTATTGACTTTCGGCCCAAAATCGACAGCTTAATGAGTCCAAAGGTAGTCCCACTTGAGCATCCTCTCGAATGTGATTGATCGGTGGCCAAGAACCCCAAGTTAACCATACAATTTACACTCATTATGTTAACTAAACTACAAAATCACTTAATTTCAACGACCACTGTACCACAACATTTAAAGGTTTCTTTTCTTGAATGCTAATTGCAGAATGCTGAATATGAGGTAATTGATGACTCCCAGGAGCATTGGTGGAAAGTCAAAGATCAACACGGAAATGTTGGCTACATACCCAGTAATTACGTTAAGCCAAAAGCTCTGCTCGGACTCGAACGTTATGAGTAAGTATGAGCCACACCTGCAACTGTGTGCAGACGACTAGCACAAATTCGAATTTAAGTCTTCAAGTAGGGTTTTTTTTTGTGAGCCATAATTATAGGCTAATGATATCCGCGCCAGGTTTGTCTATGACTTGACGAGATTGTGTTTTGTTGATGAGCACCCAGAGGGCCTTTAGTCAAACTTGTTCTTATGTAATTGTTTCTCTTCCCCCGCGTAGGTGGTACGTCGGTGATATGTCCCGACAGCGAGCTGAATCCCTACTCAAACAGGGTGACAAAGAAGGCTGTTTCGTAGTTAGAAAATCATCTACAAAAGGTCTCTACACCCTATCGCTACATACCAAAGTGTAAGTAGAAGATACGTTCTGCCCTGCGAATTGCACTAATCTTGTTCACTTTTAGTCCACAATCACACGTTAAGCACTACCACATCAAACAGAACGCTCGTGGTGAATATTATCTCTCGGAGAAGCATTGCTGTGAAACAATTCCTGATCTTATCAATTATCATCGACACAATTCGGGAGGCCTAGCCTGTCGTTTGAAGTCATCGCCCTGTGATAGGCCTGTACCGCCAACAGCTGGATTATCTCACGGTAAATATACAACAATATTATATTCATAAAGACTAACACTAACATGTTTTGTCCGTTTTCTAGATAAATGGGAAATTCACCCAGCGGAACTGGTGCTCGGTGAGGAGCTGGGCTCTGGCCAATTCGGTGTTGTGCGACGTGGCAAATGGCGCAGTTCGATCGACACAGCCGTCAAAATGATGAAAGAGGGCACAATGTCTGAGGACGACTTCATCGAAGAGGCCAAGGTAATGACCAAGCTGCAACACCAGAATTTGGTCCAGTTGTATGGAGTGTGTTCGAAACATCGCCCGATTTACATTGTGACTGAGTACATGAAACATGGATCCCTGCTCAACTATTTGCGACGTCATGAGACTACATTGATTGGTAATATGGGCCTGCTGTTGGATATGTGCATTCAGGTGAGCGTTTCACAGTTTTTTCTCGTTTCTACTTGAGATGACAATTGTTTCATTGTGCAGGTGAGCAAAGGGATGGCCTATCTTGAACGACACAACTACATCCATCGTGATTTGGCTGCACGCAATTGCTTGGTTGGTTCGGAGAATGTTGTGAAAGTGGCAGACTTTGGATTGGCACGGTATGTGCTGGACGATCAGTATACCAGTTCTGGCGGTACTAAGTTTCCTATTAAATGGGCACCACCAGAGGTGTTGAACTACACTAGATTCTCCTCGAAGAGTGATGTATGGGCATATGGTATGTCTTTGTCGTGTACATTGCAGGAGGATTGGTTGACGGTTTGGTTTTTTTTTTTTTTTCATAGGTGTCCTCATGTGGGAGGTGTTCACATGCGGCAAGATGCCATATGGCCGTCTAAAGAACACCGAGGTCGTTGAACGTGTTCAGCGTGGAATTATCTTAGAGAAACCAAAGTCCTGTGCTAAGGAAATATATGACGTAAGTACAACAATCGCCTGTTAAAATGTTCTAAATCTGAGAAATAAATTCTACTGAAATTAAATTAAAATTAACGTGTTCCTTTCGTTCCAGGTAATGAAGAAATGCTGGTGTCACTGTCCCGAGGATCGTCCGTCGTTCCGTGTCCTAAAGGAACAATTGGCATTAATTGCCCAAACTCTAACCGATTAAGCAACAGAATCATTGCGCGTACTCATCATCAAAAGAAACAAATTTTCGTTTCTATCAGAAATGAATTAGATTAGCGACTACAAGAAATCTCATCTATATATACCAGAAATAAGAATATATAAACAGATATATATATATATATATCCTCCTCATAATCATTAGAACAAATTTTTACTATTAATCGTTGTTTATATATTTTGTGTCTTCTTTTATTTTTTTTTTAATTTACTTACATTCAAAGTATGTACGAATATGATTTTCTATTAAAGAAACGTGAGAATTATTAAATATATATATATACTTATATATATATATATACTGTAAGAAACTTATGACAAAGATAAACAATTTTAGATAAAGTACATTTATATATACATATGCAAATTAAAACAAACTTAAGTTTATATTACAAAAGAAAAAAATAAAAACATTTTATATCGGATTTTTTTGTACAACCAATCAATGTGCTTTTTAAAAATTTAAGAACAAACATACTGAAGAATACATTTATATAAAAGAAACTTTATTATAATATTAATCTCATTAAATGCATAAATGCAAACTATACAAAAACAGTCTAGGACAAGTTACACGCATAACTATATCTTGATGAATAAAGTAAACATGTAAGAAAACTTAAAAGAAATATTTTTTACATCTAAATAAATATTGCTGTATTTAGTTTCTAAGTTTAAAACACACAAACCATTTTGCTATTGTGCTATAAATAACTGAAATCATAGTTTATTGGCAATAACAATATTTGAAAAATAATTTGTACTCTATGATTAAAACTACCCGAGAGAAAACAAGTAGTAGAATGTAAGAAATACTGAAGGAATAACTTTTTATTATTACTTTCTTTAGATAGAATGTATGCGATTATGTTTTATGTTTTTTTGTGATTTATGTTTAAAAAAAAAATGAAAGAAGTGACAGTGAAGTATTCACACTTGCTTTGGAAAGTAACTATCTTCGAATAATTTGTAACTCGAATAATGTTTGTATGAATTAAAATATTGTTTTGCTCAATTTTTTGTTTGTTTTTCTTTTATTTATTTTCAGAATTTCGCTTTTTGTTTGAATCTTTTCTTTATTATTTTTAATTTTAATGTACTGAGAATAGATGAATATTATTTTAGGTATGCATTTTAATATCGGAATGTTTTATGTTATTTTTTAAAAGAAATTGTACTGTGTATGGCCTCGTTTTGAATACGAAATATATTTTAATTGTAAACATTTTAATTTGGGAATGTTTTTTTGTTTATTATTTTTCTATTTAGTTGTGCACTTGTTGCTGTTTTGTGGATACTTTTCTATTTCGTTTGTTTTAGAATGTAGCATAGGTATTCAATTGCATTTGCTTTTATTGATATCTTGGTGTTAGTGAAGGAGTTGATTTATTGAGCACTGTTCACGCAACGCGTACAAGAAAGCGTTGCAATTTGTTGACTTATCGCAACTGTTGAGAGAAAATTCACTCCTTTCGACTTTTCAACAGAAGGACACCGGTCCCCAAACATTATTTAGTCAGCGCTAATCTGACTTAACATGTTGTATATTTAAAATAAATGTCCTTAAATGTTCACCCACCTAATGGTACGTTTACGGAGTCACATAAACCTACACCTTGTGATGCTCAATAAAAAATGTCAACTGTGGGCAAGATACTACGTAGGTTAAATGTACAATTTTATGATACGCATTTTGTTGGGCCATATGTTCTACGTGTGGGCGTGTGCTGTACTGCTAAGCTAGTTGCTCCAGGTTCAACTTTTAAAACAATTTTCCTTGGGTTTCCTTAGGGCTTTTCCATTACCGCACCTCTTACTAACGCCTAACAAACATCTCGGATAGTGTAACTAGTAGGAGAAAGCTCCTTAGTTCATATTTATGCAGCTTGGTAACTAGCACTTTTTGATTTTAACAGATTACTATACACGTATTCAAAGTAGAGAAATTGACAAAATCTGACAGCCATCTGTCAGATGTAACAGAAAATCTTCTTGGCCGCCGAATGCATCTACACAAAAGTTAATCCAGTATTTTGACGTTTCCTCGCCTGGATCGGAAGACATAATGGAACCCGTCTCTATTTCCCTCAAGCTTCATGTATAATGCAGTTTGCTGGAGCCAAAGTACTCTTCAAAAGCAATAAAACACATGAGGTAAAAAGCACGAACGACTAAAGAGAGTTAATACTGGGTATCAGGCATCTAATGGATTGAAGTAAATTTTGTTTTTAGGGATTTTGATGACGTTACCGCAGAAGCCAAAGTATAGATAAAATTCATTTCAACACAAAGCATTTGCTAGATGATGTTCTGTTGTTTGAGTTTTTGTTCCTCAATTAATGGGAAATGTTGCAGGCGGGAAATTTACAGACGATTCTACAGCAGTTATGATTTCAATTAGCACAAGAAAAACTAAAATGAATATGAACTCGAAATAAAGTTTTTTTTAATTCTTATTAGCAATTTCTCAGATTTTCCTCGCTTCGCTTCCTTGTTTAAAAACAAACGCCAACTCTTGTACAAAGAAAACCACGTATTCTATTTTTCAACGGCTCCAAATGATTTGTAAATATTAATATATACTAGATCACTTCCACAAAGAGGCAGATTTAAATTAAGGGGATAGTTTTGATATCCATCTAAAATCTTAAAAAAAAGTTACTTAGGTACTATTCAAAACCTTCTTGCATTTATACGTCATTTCATAAGACCGAAGACAGACAGCAAATTTCCATGAGGTTTCAAAGGCACTTCTCTACATTTTCCGAAAACTATAAACTAAGAAATATTTTCAAACAAAAGAAGAAGGAAAAACTTATAACCAAATGGACTGCAATTAGTTTTAAAACATTTGTTCTTATTTTGCCAACAATTAAATATCTAATGGACCGATGACAACAATTTTTTATACATTTATAAGAATTTAATTATAAGTATTCCACATTTTATACCCATGCGATATAACTACCAACAGTAAAACAAAAAAATAATAATGAATATTGTATTTAAGGTAAAACACAACATTCGTCGTCCAAAAAATAATAGAAAATAGCATAATAAACGAAACGCCTAATTAGCTTCATTGTTTAAAGAAACCTAAAATCAAAATAACATGTTCCAAAAACAATAGTAGTAAAAAACATTAACAGAACACCAAAAGCATTATTCTAAAAGAAAAATTTATCAGATATCAAAAATACTAATTGCTGAAGAATTCCTCTTCACAAATCCATCACTCAACATATTCATGTATCAATCAAATCTAGAGCATCTCATTTAACAAACTAGACGAGAATAGTAAGCCCGTGCGAGTTCTTAAGATTGCCATTAAATAATAAAATTTAACAAAACCAAAATATTCATATACGGGAATATTTGTTAATTATAAATATTTATAAGTTTATGAATAAAATAAAAGAAAATTTATACAAAATAAAAGAAAGAGGAAAACAAAACAGAAAATAAATTTATATTAACAAATAAATGGGTTACATTGATAAATTTAGGAGATGCTTTTATTTTACATTTAAACAAAGTTGTAAGTAAAATTGAAAGCAGTGTTAAGTGGACTGATAAAATATTGAAGGTCGTGTCTCTCCACAGAGTGGTGGTGAAATGTGAACTAGAAATCATATCACAGCCAGCTTTGAGGAGCGACAAGGCCTTGTAAATTCAACATTATTTATGTCTTACATTGCGGGTGATATTCCAGTTTTTAAATTCCATTGTTTCAAAATAAGAATGAGAAAGTCGTACCAAATACGCAATTTTTACCTTTTCAGAAATCAAATTGAAAATTTGCTGTATATTTTTAGGAAAATTCCGAGACCTACAGTTGCGCCTGAACTATATGCTCGTCAACTGTATACACATAAAAGTGAGAAACACTCGCTCCGGAAAGTAAATGGACGAAGTTGGCGAGAACTTTTTCAATGTTATTAGGTCTCCCAGTTAAAATTTCGGTCAACGTTTTCATTGATTGTCTGTGCAAATAGATGCAAAATCGTTTTAATTCAAAGAAACTGTGAAAGTGCTTCGTTTAAGGAATTTTCGGAAAACCTAACCATACTTCAATATCTAAGTGTCTTATAAATGAATACATGTTTTCTTACCAACTTTTAATAAAAAAAAATAGTCGCTTTAGCATATTTCTATGTTGATAGATGGTTCTTTGTGAGATATGTAATGTCCATCGACATAAATTTCATCAAAAAACTTTCTGTCAGATAAATATAAAACTAGCAAAATAACGAGTAACGAGTAGTTCTCCTCTTGATTTTAACTAAACAGCTCAGAAAAATTTCTGCAGGCATGTTGGTACTGGTATATTCCTTAAATGCATAAACTTGACACACAATATAAAATTTAAAATAGTTTTAGACGCTTTTCCATGGCAGTGCACGATGGCACCAACACGCACGGAAACAAGTCGGTTCGAAAGTCAGCTTAAGTGAAGCGATTGCCATTATACTTTCAAGTGACTTACGATCTGGGAACGGTATTCATGATTTGGAATGAGTCGTCTTGAATACTGTGCAGAGGAATATATTACACACCATCAGATACGAAGTATGTATTTTTCCCAGATCTAGGCTACTTGACCTTCTAGGACCATCTTCAAAACTCATTGAATCGGGTTTTCCCTCTCTTTCAGCATCGCTCTTGGACATTGCAAGAAATACCTCAAATCCAATTTCCAAGAATGACTAAGCAGTCTTGAAAACAAAAACACCATTCCGCTTAAGAAACATTTTTTTCAATTTATTATTCTTAACCAAATATGGAAAAGTACAAACATCAGACACCCCTTCGAACGCCTACAACGGAAATCCTCAACTTGAATTGAAAATAAATACAGTTTGGATCGCTTTAATTTACTTGTTGTCGAGGGGGCAAATGTATTACTTCCATTTCATAAGATGATCACAAGCGGTTGCGTTACGAAATAAAATTACCGCAATAAAGCAAACATGTATCTCGAGCGGAATCTAATTAAATTTGTATTGATTGGGAACTCATTGAACCAATGCGTAGGTTAAGGTCACCACAGTATCATTAATAAGAAGCCGATATTACATTAATATTGAGAGCAACAATACTCGTGCAATTAAACAACATGAAATGACATGTGTCTAATAGAAGTGGAAATAACTTTTCAAAGTCACTGCTAGAGTGAGAGCGAGAGAAAGCCCACATGCCTTTGCAATTCGAGACGAGGAGTAGGCGTTCCAGTAGATAGCGTACTTGAGAACGAATTTTCCATAACAAATTGTTCAAGTAATCGCAGTTAAGATATTCGCCAAGATACCTATACATAGACTGACTGCAACTTGATGTCGCTACATATGTTTTATTACAGCAACTTTGCATGATAAATTACATCAAGAAGTATGTTAAATACTAATGTTATGCTAATAATGGAATGATGCTAATTAATTATGTGTGTCATGTCTGAACTGTAGGTTCAGAGATCTATTTTTTTTTTTTTTTTGTTACGTATACGCCCTGGTGTTTCATGATAAATAATTCGAAAAGAGAGACCTAGGGTAGACTAATGGCGTAGGTTGTGGTTTTAAAAATTATTTGGGTTGTTAAACCTCACCTTGAGGGATTCATAGTCGCTCGAAAATGTTGTTTTTAAGTTTTTGACAATCGTACTGCTTGACATTGGTATGCCTAGTGTATAGGCAGTAAGTATAGGTACATTGAATTCGAGGTGTACTGGTTATGTGATTTTCTGACTGTTCATTACTTCGAACTTCGATGGGCTCTATTCAAAGCCAATTGGAAAGTTCTTTAGAATTGTTCAGCCTAGAATAAACAAATAACGCTGACGTGGATCTATTTGATTTTAGTGATAGGACAAGGTAATTTTTGAACTGGCTTTTTGTGGAGATTTTTAGCATTTATCTGCAAATATTTTGGAACGCTTTGAAAGAGTTTTTGGTTGAAAAATATGACATGAATCTCCAAGTTTGTGAAATAAGTACAGAAATCTGACTGCGCTAAGGGAGTGGAATATTTCGAATGAAATATCACGAAGTATTACAATTAGATCTTGGATTCTATAAACTTTACCGGGACATTGTAGTCAAGTGCGTTCATTAAGGCAAATCGTAAAAAGAATCAATGTATATTTCAAGTCCAAATATAACATTTTTAAACCGATTTTAAAAGCACATTTTAGAAGACTAAGCTTGAACTCCAAACTGATATAGTTAGATTTTAAATCAGACAGGTCTCACCAAGACGATGTCGACTTTATCATTCAGTCCAAGTGTGCTGCCATGAAGTACAGAGTGATTTTGAAAATGATGTCAAAACATTTGCTACAGTTTTTCCAAGGTATATTTTTACCACCTTAAATTAGCCGAAAGTGCATTCCAGAAATTTGTATATAACTCTCCTAAAATGACAAAAGTTTAGATGTATATATTCTTTTAGACAAGTCTTAAAACTGTTCATAAACTAGGCGGAATTGACAGAGTGATTTGAACCACCCATAAGGTCCAATGGAAACACATTTGGCGCTTTAAGACTTTCTGAACAGCTTGGTAAGACCTTACTGAAAACACAACACAATTCTTGAGAATCGAACATGGGTCCTGCTGCGTAGTAGTCCAATACACTACCCCCTAGGCTAATTCGTCATAATAGGTTCGTTTGCATACGCGGTTTGAATCGAACGCAATCGATATAAATCGATCGCAATCGCACAAAATCTATACACGTACTCATCAAAAATTACAGGAAAAGAGAAAATTAGCAAAATAACGAGTAACGAGCAGTTCCCCTCTTGGCTCGAAACAGCTCAGAGAATTTCAACCGGCAAGTACTGATAAAAATGTCAAATGCGCAAAATTGACAGGAAACAAATTCAAACTCCGTTTTAAAAGTCAATTGCACATAAAAATAAAATATCTGAAAATAAAGAAAATTCGGTGGTGGTCGAATGTTCTCCTAGAACGTTTCATATGTTGCGAAAAGGTAAGTTATAAATTTATTCGTGATATGGATTCGATTTCAAAGATGTAAGTGGCTTAAAGTAGCTCGAAGAGTTTCCACGTACTTTGGTGTATATTTTCAGCTTTCTGAGAGAGTTTCGCTCAATTTTTCGAGTTTGACAGATTTTAAGTGCTTGGCTCGTGAATGTACGCGAATGGACCTAATGCTGTAGCAGTGGTAAATCGGAACTACTTGATACATTTTAGAGTTTCGTTAAGATTTGCAATAAACTATGCAGCTTACTCGACCGAAGTTGTAAGCAGGACATTTAGTGTTACCCAATTTATTTATGGGCGAAAAGTGTTTATTTAAAATCACATTACTGACATAATGTTCACTGTGCTAAAAGTGTTTTATTTTTTGTCATTATTCCCCGATTAATTGATGTTTCTTTAGACAGCTTATTAATTTCATATGAAATTTATTTTTACCTCTATAAAGCCCCCATATGTAAGTTAGGAGGAAGTACGGGTAAGTGCTTCTGTACAGCTTCCAATCGCAAGCGGTTGACTGCATGACAGATCATTGCTTCCATAATGCCTTCGGTCAGAAGCTCTAAAGAAGCTTCTAGGAAGCGCTTCGAACCACAAGCTTTATCGAAGCAATTCACTTTCCACACATCTCCAGACACATTTTCAGAAGTCTAATAGAGATCTTATCGAAACTTAAAGCCTGTGTTTATGCTTTGTCAAGGTCTTAATGAAGTCTGGATCAACTTCGGTTAACAAAGACTATAGAAGCTGTATCGAAGCTGTTGCCTACAGAAATTACAAATTTGAACCTTACCGAAGTCAAATTGTTACTTGGGAACGCCTATACGAGAAGCCAGGTTTAATGCCACGACTCTTCATCTAGCGTAATAGAAGTTAAAACAACGACCGCAGGATATCCTGCTCATGACAGGTGACTATGGAAAGCGACTCTCAGCACTTCGGTGGCTTATTAGACAAATAGAAGCAGGTAAGAGCATTCGAATTCTTCAACAAGAGTATCATTTGTCTGCCTGATAAAAATATCAATATAATAAGATCTTGGCGAGATATTTATTCTTCATATTCATATTTATGTAGACAAGCTGCACTTGTTGTAGCCATATACAACTGAAAGGCAACCTTCCAAAAGAAGTGTGAAAAATGCCTTACCGCTGCTGACCCAATATTTTGGTGACCATCCTCTTTATTTTGTAGTTACGGCACAGAAAGTCAACAACAACTCAAGCGAGTTTCTCTTGAGTCCCATAAATCAGATCATCGATTCCCAGTCACCACAACAGTCACTACTTCATGGCTTATCTAAAGGGACCTGAATCTTCCCGAACATAGGCCGCCGATTTAATGCGATTTCCATAAACGGTGTCGATACCACAATGCATGCCCCACCGCACACCATCCGATGTGAAGTGAAACCTTGCAACTTCCTTAAGTGGAATATAGCTTCTCGTACGTGATCCCGACCAAGCAATTGTACGAACAAAATGAAACCGAAAGCGGGTGCTTTCGGCAGTCGCTGGTGAAAATGTATACCAAATCGGAATATCTATCTCATGAGAGAAGTGCATTACGCGGTGCGATTCCGTGTGTCGTTTGTCACTCTTTTTGTTTTCAAGTCATCGTGTGTGAAGCTGCGCGCATGCTCAATTCAAAATTGCCCCACCGACGGAAAACAGATTGTCGACTTTACGCCACTATTGTGCTTGCTTAATTCTTATGCATCTGGGTGCATCGAAAATCATTTCGAAATGACAAGCCAAAGCCAATTACGGCCTTTCCATTTGGGGTGCATATAAATCAACCGCGTTAAGGGACCTAGCCTTATGGCGAACTCACATAATAACTCCATATCGGGCAACTAACCCGACAGATGCTTCGTGTACTGTCATACACCGCCCGGTTATGTAAAGTAATGATAAATTGCCCCGAGTACTTGGCGATACGTAATCTGCCCGAAAATGTCCTCCAAAGTAGAGGTCGTACGTTGGCGGAGTTTCGCACCGCTTTTGGCAGGTTATAGAAAATAATTAGATTTAAGCTGTGATATGGCAAGTGTTTGGATAAAAACCGCGACCACACAGCTCAACCACACCCAGCAACTGTTGAGACTTTCGTCGAATTTCATTTTGTCGTTGGTGCACCCAATAACTTGCTGCGTGTAGACTTTTAAGGTAACGAGTTTGATTCTAACCGCTGTCGGGCTATCGATAGCTACTTGTGACTCAGAGTTGTGTTCATTGACGTTTTACGTAGGTGCTCCGCACACAATGAGTCGAGGTTCAGTGGCAGAGTTCGTTTAAAGATACTTTGCAGATGATGTGGGCAGGGGTTTTTTTTTCAGCGTTTTGCAAATTTTTTTCACACTTATAAATAGTGAGACCAAATTAAGGTCGGTCTGATATAGATATAAATATATGTGAGGTGGAGGGTTTTGACTGTTTTGACTCTGAATTTAGCGCATTTTTTGAGGTGTCTCTTTGGAAAAAAGAACGTACTACATTTTTTGAGGTGTCTCTGTCGAAAGATTTAACTCCCAGGCAGCGTTGCCAACCAATTTGGACGGAAAAATGCCTTAATTGAGAAAAAAAGATGCCTTTTTCAATAAAATAATGCCTAAAATAAATTTTTTAGGTAAACTGGAACAATAAATCAAAAATTAAACACAAATATGAAAATATAAACAAAAACAACTTTTATTTCCAACAAAAAAAAATAAAATTATGAATCACAGACGAAATTCTTAATAGATAGGTACAAAGTATTGAACAAAACAAACATAGTTTTAGTCCAGCAGATAGTCTTGGTCATTGAAATCCTACATTAAAAAAATAAGTGGTCAGTTTTGTTTGTTTATTGAATAAATTATAATTTCACATTAAAATTAATCTTATTTGCTGCGATTGGCTTAAAGTTAAACAATTTAAGAATCATAGAAGAGTAAGTAGTCATTTTAGGTGAACCTCAAAATCAAGTTTACAAATTTTAGGAGAGGAAAAATTAAGTTTATATCAGAGTACATATAAAGATTTATAGTAGTAGTTTTCAATACCAATTTAAATGATCTAAAATTTATCATGTTTATTCATATAGATTTTATGCATTTCTATCCAAGTATTTAAAAAGATCAGTTTTAAATGGGTTTGCATTTGTGATTCTCCTGAGGTGTATTGTAAAACATTGTAAATTTCGACTGTATTAAAACAGTGGTTCTTTGAGAGCTAGGAAAATTAAGAATGCGATTGCATGATCCCAAAAAGTAGTGTAAGTGATCTAAATGTAATCAAATCTTCTAATCTCAAGCCTGTGATTTGACTGGAAAAAGCAGAAATATGGTCGAAATATCTATTGTTGAACACATATCGAGCCAAATTGTTGTAGATTAAATTTAGTTTCCGTTTAGTATTGTAATCAACACTACAAAACACTTCAGAACAGTACGTGAGAATAGGCAGTAGTAAAGATTTTACAAGTAGCATTTTGGTAGCAGTTGGAATACATCTTTGGATACGCCAAAGTTATCGAAGACCATTATAGACTTTGCCAACAGTTGTTGCTATGTGATCAGTCCAGCTGAGTTTCTCATTGAAAACGAGACCCCAATTCTTTGCAGTTTAGTGCAGTGCTAATATATGCATAAAGTTTTTGACTTTCCCGGATTCAAGGACAGGCTGTGCTTAAGTTCCCACCGCTGAATAATTTGTAAATCCTCATTTATTTTAGATACTGTGCTTGCAATGTTAACGGGCAGCTCCGGTATAACTGGACATCATCGGCGAACATGTGAACTGAGCAATGTCTGACTATTGTAGGAAGTTCATTCGCATACAGGGAGAACAGCAGTGGACTGAGGACTGAACCCTGTGGTACACCTGCTGTTAGCCTTAGGAATGAAGACAATCTGTTGTTGTATGTTGAATCAAAAATAAAAATAAATCAGGAAAATATTTGAAATAAAAAAAAGATGCCTTTTTGGAAAAAACAAGCCTTAAAGCCTTAGCTATTGAAATAACGCCTAAAATGCATGAAAAAGCCTTAGTTGGCTGTTTACTGTTCGTCATGCTAAAGCAAGACTTAATATTTTCCATCGCTATTGGTAACACTTTTGTGCAGGGATGTAGTTTTTGTAATCAATATAATGTCGTTTATCGTCGTGTGTAAGCCTACATGTTACACGCATCCTGTAGTTGTTGGGATGCTTTAGTGTGCAAAATTCTCTTGCTAGTTATAGAATCTTCGACCAGCAATAGTGCATCATCGATACCATATGATGGTGCAATATCAAAAACAGCCACTTATGTCGACAGTTTGGTCAGAGATTTCCGGTACATAGCAGAAATAGTGACGGGACAGTGACACCTAAGAAGCGATAAAATGTCCACCGTTGTCACTGGCATGCCGGTTACGTAAGACTCTTCGTTGTCACTTCCTATATCAGCACTAAAATCCCCCATCGCTATCATTATGTCCCCATTTGGCGCTGCATTTGCCAGGAAATAAATCCATTATTTATATGTAGTTTGTGTGCACAGCAACCGTATTTCTCGTTTCGGAAGACTGCCGGATACTTTTCTGGAGTAAAATAGCTTTGCTCCCTAAGTGTAGAAGCGTCTAGCGTCACATTTCGCTAATATTTGCCCCATTAAGTTGCTGTAATTCGGGCGAGTCAGCACTTGGTTTCCAGCGTGATTCGTACGCTCCTATAGATCTTGGCTCAAACAAAGTCTGTAGAAGTTTCCAGAAATAATCACAGTCCGAAACTGTCTGACTGACATTAAAATTAAGAGCAGTCACTTCAAAGTATTTTCCATTCACTAAACTCGTTCTTCAAACCTTAGCCCTTAATTTCTCTCGGTAGAGCTGTCGACAATATTCTAAAACTATCTTGTAAATGAGTATTCCTCTAGGTTTTCTCATGCTATTGAAATGTAAAAGAGTAGCAAAGCAGAATCCGACACAAAATTGTGCCATATAAAATCATTGCCGCATTAGAACCGCCTTAGATCCATTAATACGTGCTCATCCATGAAACCGTTCGCTTTAACCATGAATCGGATTATTTTCACATTGCCCACAGATGCAAAACCACATTCGTGCTCTTGATTCAAACTCAGTTTCAGTGGCAATGATTTGACGGCGCCGGACGAAAGTCGATTTTCCATTCAAAGAAGCAAGACTTCATGTTCATAAGACTATCATCCACAAGATTGACTAGAAATGCAGGCAAGAGATATCACATACACCTAGGAAGTAAAAATTAATCGAGTGTGTGAAACGAAACAAGAAAATCGTGTTTTCATCCGTTCTAGGTGGCTCTTTCTAGCCCTACAGTTGGCTTACTTAGCATTAAGCTCTGACCTCCCATAGTATACGTATAACGCACAAAGCTGAATAAAGAGCCGAATGAGCTTTTCTCGATACGTCATCGACATCGCTGAATACCTTCACATCAGGTGGAGCCAATGCCGATGAATGTTGTTTACCGGTGCCGCGGTTAGCGCAGCGCATAACTTCCTCCTTCTCTTAGCGTCTGAGACCAGGGAAGCAGTACAACCAGCAAATACCAAAAGACACAGAGCCATAGCCTATATCTATGACTATGCCCGCCGGTATATAGTATGAAAGCAGCAGCAAGTTTCGCCAAGTGTATTTCATACTCAGAGATACTTTAGCTGCCACCAAGACGGCGACAAACAGTTGACGACTCGCTGCCAAACACTGCGGACGAACATTCGAATTTCGGTTACCATTTTGAAAAGGCTCTGTGCATTTTCAGTTTTAATTTTAATTTTCTGCTCTCTCTCTCTGTCGCGTGTTACTATACTGACTACTGAAGCTAAGTAATAAGATACAGTATCTAAGCCAAATAACGGAAAAGCCATATGGTCTAGAAATTTAGCTAAAAGGACACAAGGACTAGCAGTTTGCTGTGGAATTATATTTTGTTCTTGTATCTTGTGTGTAAGGTGAATATTTTCACTAATAACGATTTTTTTGTTCGTTGCGAACTTTCGCGTGTAAGAGAACGTGCGTGATTTCAAGAGCTATAAGCCAGTGAGTGAGTAGAGTGTGCAAGCAATCAGTAATCAACGTGTGGTTAATCGAAGGGATAGCAGGAACTTAAACGAAAGAGGTGAGTCCAATTAATTTAATTTTCCTTGAATTCCTGGAATTCCGTTTGAAGGACATTGACGTTCTGTTTGTTGTTCCTATCGTGTGCAGGGTATGCAATGAACTATGAGCACAGAAAGATGTGTTTACATGGTAGTTTTGCTTGAAAATAGCTGAGTGACGCAAATGAATTCTTAGCTGGGCATATTGTTTGGGATGTCGATTTTATAGCTACTTGGCAGCCAGTGGGGATTTCTTTTGGTCCATGATTTCACAGTGCAATTTGTAATGTTTAAAAATACTAATGCGTAATATGACGTGTGGCGTGATTGTGTCACTTTATACAACTTTATGCGGTGTTGTTGCTTAATGGTGACTTCCGCACAAGTGGCTCTTGATGATTTGTAAATTTAAAGAACTTTTGTCGACAGCGCTTTGAAAGTATGCAACTTAACAACTTGGTCTAAAAAAATCAGTCGGTGTTTGTTCAAGAATTTACTACTTTTGACAGATTCGCCCTTTTTTTAATACGTGTAAGGACAATTTTGCACTCTGCAACAAAAACTTGTTTAATTTAAAACTTTAAAAAATATTTTAGTTCTTAGGAAAACATTGGTTACTTACCCTATTTCGCACAGAAGGAAGTCAGCAAAAATATGTCAGCATAAATCTTATAAGAACAAGACACAAAGAAAGTTATATTATTATTCATACACAGAATTAACTCGACAACATTAATGCTAAAAAAAGGGTTGCAGAAGCAATTAAAAAAATATGCCGGCGTGTAATTATGACTCTTGTTACTACTTGGGCAGTTATTGAGATCTTTGACATCATAAAGTCGTCAGTCAGTTGCTCATTTTGCATAGCCCACTTCCAGGTTAGACTGTACTTACATGTCGTCTTCATCAGATAATGTGACGAATCCTACAGTTTTATGTTGGACATTGGGTAGTTAATAGGTGCACCAAAAATTGGCCCAAAATTTGGAAATTCAAACAAAGAAAATTTAGAATCTTCTCCTTTTTTGTAGCCCACCAAAAAACAACACAAAGCTCATCATCATAAATCACAGATGCGTTACTCATTTAAAATTTATAAATCAAAGATGTTTAACTGGTGAGGTAATCTCAAGTTTCATCTTCCCGCGGTTAAGTGTTTGCATATTTTTTTCTTTAAAATGATTCGAGTTGGTGACCAAATATTAAGGAGTGTTATTAATGCCAATCGAATTTGAAAAAAAAAAACCAACGAGACACATTCGGCCCACGACCATTCGTTTGGGTGAGTTATATCTTTGGAACGAATGAGTTAATCGGAAATTTTACAGGGAGGTAAATTATGATTGTGAATTTTGTTTTCTGACGATTGCGGCATTTGCGGGCTAAACCGGGAAACCGTTTCTCAGTAGTCTAGCATACTATTCGCAGACTCACTGCCCATCGAATATTACTCTAAGTAATTGGCGTAACGATTATGTGTATTTTTCTGGACCTGTCTTCTTATAACCTTTTGTTTGTGTGCCTTCTTTATATTGGTACAAAAGGGACCCATCATTTTATGCCGAACTCAAAAGGGTATATATTCTGCACAAACATTTTTATATTTTAACTCTAACATTAACTACAGAAACAGATCGGTGGATTCCAATTAGTTTTTGTATATACGCGATTTTTATTGTACCTACGTTAAAATAGAAAAAGCTTCCTCAGAAATATATTCAGAACTACAAAAAAAAAAATTAAATAAAACTGCAGTTCAAAATGAAAAACATTCATTAACCCAAGATATAATTACCTGACACAGTTTGCGTTTGTTTCTATGTTTTATTTAAAATTCCACATATTATTTCGGTATAGTGAGAAACTACAAAATTTCGAAATGCTCAGTCAGAGTGACAAATGCTCTCAGACAGCTGCCACACCTTATTGATTTGAACCCGAAAGTCCTCATTTATTCCCAAATTCGCTTACGTCACCTATCTGGTTAAATTGTTGTTTTTTTTTTAACTTTTTTACTATTAGATAAAATTACTTAACAGAAAAAACTATTGTGAAACAGAAGTGAATGTTCGTGGAGATAATTGTGCAAGGTGCCTGAACTTACCATCTGTCAATTTTAATGCCAAGTGTCAACAATAAATAGGAATTATGCAATTTAGCAACGAACGCAGCCTAAAAATATTTTTTGTTAAATGGAAAAGTTTGTATTACTTTTTCTTATAAATCGTGGAACTGTCAATTTTGCCGAGAAGAAAAGTTGAAAGTTTTCGTGAGTAAAAAGTTAGATAGGCATGTAAAATTCATTTATTGTAAACTAGGGAAAATATTTTTGAAACATCGTTGGTTTTTTGAATACTGCTTAACAATTATTGTGTTATTCAAAGTATTGGACTCAATACTCAAAACCGGTTGATTTTCACAAAAGTTGGGTACACTTCTAGATTTTAAATCGACTGGCTTCTAAAAGGGGGAGCAGATAAGTTTTGTTTCGAAATCTAAAAATAAGATCTTCTGAGAATGTCTACCTATAGGTATATTTCATTCCAATATTTTGAAACAGGAGATCTTTGCACAAAAAACATATCATCCACTTTTAGAGAGATTTTAGAGCTGCAGGCTATGATATAGTTCAAGATTCACATTTCTATTTGACACATAGGGACTTACTAATAATCATTTTTAGCCTTCACACTAAATATTTTGTAGGTCACAACATTTCGCTCTTGTGAAAAATTTTGCCCGGACACTAAAAATGATTATTAGTATCGCGGATAGTGACAAAAACTTTGTAAAACAAATTATAGTTCAATCAAACCAGCAAGAAATATTCCAGACTTTGAAGTATTAGGATTTGAAACAGCAGTCTACTCAAACAAAACTTCTTGCCCAGCTTAGACTTTAAACGCCTAGGCTGTACAAATAATTTTCTATATTAAATTCTCACTTGTCAGCGGTTAGCCACAGTCAAAGACAAAGCAATTGATCAGTGAAATAGGGCTGAATACGAGTAAAAACATTTATTTTGTTTACCAAATTGTCGTTAACCTACAATAAGAATCACAGACAAACATAATATCTTGCTAGCATAAAACTTGGCTAAGGGCGTATTGCGGCGGTAAAGGGCTTGGCTGTAATCGGATAGTGATGTAATTCTCGGTGAAAAACATTGCGTGCAACCATCAATGAGACATTACGACGCACGATTGACGGTTTATGCTACATTAGCATTGTTCTGGTCTCTGTTTCGGTTGAATGGCATTAGGGTAGTTTCCTGTTTAAATTTGGTAGCTGCACGACACCGTTGAACAAAATGTACGTTCGATAATATTTTCCTATAAGTGGTTATACGATTCTTGCTTTCCCACATTCCATCCTCAGTTTTGCTTCATATAAATCATTTTCAGTATCAAGAAGATCCACTTTCCCAAATATTTAAATTCTGCGCAACGCATTAGCGCTGTGCTACTTCGTCGTTCGATGGTACCACATAAAATGTTACCTGTTAACAAAACGTGATCACGGAATAAAGCGCAAAAATTATTGATGCACCATTAGCGATAAAAAGATGACGATAAAAATTCCAGTTCTAAATTAACATCTTTTTTATATGCCACATTTCTGTTGCATAAAATTGTTTTTGTTTTTTTATTTACTATTTTTGTACCCATTTTGTTTTTTTGCTTTTTTTTTGTCTATAAAAAACGACCCAGGCGAGAGTTTTTTTAATTAAATTTCATTTATTTTAAGACCAGAATATATGTGTGATACTTTTAGTGAAAGGCGAATATAAGTTAAGTTTAAATAGGTTACCTTTTAGACTATGCATCTATTTATACACGAAAGACAGTTGGGAGTCTGTTCTGCTGATGGCTCACCTTTATGAGTTGCTTTTGCTTTGAATAAAATTGTTACTTACATTTTATGGCGCTATAGTCTGGCACTCTGGGTGCTACTGACACATTCTTATGTTGTTTACCTCATAAAAGTAAGCTTTTTACAAATTTGTGTAAGAAAACCACAACACCAACTCTTAGAACCAGTCACTTCGGATCGAATTATGTACCACTTATTCATTGCAACGATTCCCACAAAATCCGATGAAAATCCACTCAAAGTTCACTCTACATCATCAATTTACATGAAGTCATAAATCTGATTAGCTACCTACTTAATTTCAGAACAAGTTGCATTCATTTAATTGTCTCGATTTATTCCTCCACCCAGAGTGGCGTAGACTACAACAGACAGCCACTTAGTTGTGCGTAAATGGTACTTCTGATTCGAGTTCCATTTCAATTATCTCCGCTGACCATCTACAATCATCAGCATCAATCATTCTCTTTCATGGAAAAAAAACGTCCAACTCATCAACGTGTGTTCATACAGTCTATCGTGACATCACCTCTATGTTCGACAACGAAACAATAAAAAAAATAACATGTTTACCGTCCCGGCTGAATAAAACTATAATTCACTCGGCTATTGTTAAAATTATTAAAATCATTATATATCATGTATAGCTGGGCATTACATTTGAATCTTTTGTTACTCCCAATCTCAAAGTTCGTATCTGAGATTAAGTCATCGGCTTTTTATGTCAGTGGCGAATGAAAGATTATTTTCTCCGAAAGCTTCGACATACAGCCGTCAAAACATCAAGATCAACTGAGTACAAATAAATGAAATAAAAATACACCAAAATGAGAGCAAATTGTTCTTTGTTTATTGATATTATTTGCTTGCTGGTGAAATGGCCGCATCAGCAGACGTCGAGCATTTATGGTGATTTTTATATATATTGAATTAAAGGTGATTTTCGCCTAAAAGTTAATTGGTATAGTGAAAGTAAACCAACAAGCCGACCGGTCCCAGAGCTTGCGTCGTAATGTTATGCAAAAACAATAAGCAATTGATAAAGAAATAATAAATGTAGTCATAAAAATAAAACACAATCTCACAATTGCAACTGGCGTTGCTCTAAATTTAATCAAATTCCAAGTTCGATGATGTCATGTGAAAAGTTATGTTGATAAGAAATTGTTTGTTTATTATCAGCTGCAATGAAGGTGAGGCATTATTTGTTTAAAAAATCGTAAAATGATCGAAAGCAATTTGAAGAGAGAGTGAAAATAATAAATTGTCAGTATAAGTGATCGAAGATCATAATTTGGTCAACTGAAGTGAAGTCATTTTGTTCATTGCATGAAGGGAGGTTTGATGAATTTCGAAGTTCTTGGCACACATTGTTTTTATTAATAGATTTTATTATTTACGACTACACAATTACACTTTTAGAAACCGTAGGGAGTAGCCTTTGAAAAAATCAAATGTCTAAATTGATTCAACTATCGTTGAGACCATTTTGAGGAATATTTTATAAATCAACACTTTTGGTTGGAGTTAGCTGTTTTAGAATCAGAGTAATCATCAAGTAAGTGATGAGGAACTATTGGTGTTGTGTGAAAAGGCTATTAAAGAAAAGGTCAACAACAGAAGTCAAACTGCACGAAGGTTGATATATAATTAAAATGAGGACGTTCACCCTAGATCACAAGTACTTTAAAGCACGCAAACGACACGTGCTACTTTAGTAAGAAGTTATATTGAAGCAAATTCTCATGCAAATTCAAAGTCGTCATACTTATAAGCCAACCATATGCGGCCATATTCGAGTCTAGTTTTATAGCTCTGTCGCATTTTCGTTAGAGTTAAAGACCATCGAGCCATACATTTTGCCCGATGTGCATACCACGAGGTATAACTCCTCCCGTTTCTGTCTTATTTTCATTTCACTGGGTTTTTCGCTTCATTTGTATTAGAAACTACTCCCCAAAGACCTGTTACTTTTTTGTTGCACTGTAGCCGCTTCTCCGTTTAATCTGAGTTCGGAACGGAACTACTGCCCAAAGACCTGTCACTTCTCGATCTACCAAAGTGCTGTTCCGTTTCATATGAAATCAGAACTAGATCCCAACAACCAGCCTCCTTTTTGTTTCGTCGGAGCTTTGAGCTATTCTGCACAATTTCGTTTCAATTTTCTATTTCATCTGTGCTCCTAATTACTAGACATATTTTTTTGAGCTTCGAGCTCAGCAAAGAAACGTAAAGTAAGATTTTCAGCACGCGGTTGCAACAACTACTGTGAGTCTCGAAGTGTCAAGTTGAGCGTAGTTGTTGTAATTGCGTGCTTAAAATCCTACTTTACTCTGCTTTGCTGAGACCGAAACTCAAACAAACAGGCCTAATGTCCAACAAACTGTCACTTTTTCGTTTCATATAAGTTCGAACTACGAGCGATGAAAAGTTTTACTTCACCCATCGGTGCATCGTTAAGTCAACTTTGGCCACAATTTATTTAAAAATGTTACACAATCCACACACCCAATCATTATGGATAGTTGGTTGGTTTAATAAGGTGCGCACTGTAAATTTGCGTTCAGCTTCGAAATCTTAAATAAGTACACAGCTATATAAAATTAACGGCTAAAAATATTCTTCTAGTCTTCTCCATTGGATACCCATCATTTCCCTAATTATCGTACGTACCTACACACGCAGCTCACAAAAATATCAACAGTTCATGCGACGGTTTTATCTGTAGAGCTAAAATAACGAAAGGGAAATAAAAGTGCACCTGCTAGAGAAACTATAAATTTAGTAAGAGTCGTTGAGAGTTCTGCGCACTGCGATTCCTAGATTTCTTATACATTCGCACGGCATGAGTGAATGAGGAAATGAAACTAAATCCATTACTCGTATCTACTTGTGACATTATGATTTATTGGCGCAACGTGCGCGTCCAATTTTCAATTTATGGTGGGCGCTAATTAAACGTCCTTAGACGGATTCTTTTATAGCTTATGGACAAGAATAAATGCGGTTTCTGTGCTATTTAGATTATGTTGCAATTTGTGCAGCTCTATCTTTCTAGTGTGCCGTACTAATAACAAATTTTATACTCGATTTTAAATTTACGGAAGCTCACAATTGCGAAATTTGTTTTTGGAGTTTGCAATTCTGGCGTTTTCTAAAATAAACTTCAAAAAACAACGCCACATTTTAATTTGTAAGGTATCTCAAACGTTTGCAGAGAAACCTGCCACCAATTCTGGTCATTGATCGTGAAGTATTTGAGGTGGAAATGCACTTAAGCTAGATTTTATATATGACATACAGTGATGGAAGCTGCAAGTTGTATAGACTTATCAGCCTCAATTGGTAGAGGGAGACGTTTACATTAAGAATAATTTGAGATGTCCATCTGCCGCAGAATTGAATTGCGTTTTAATTCGAAGATGGACACGGATTGCCTCTTTTGCTTCAGAATTGAATTCATTTTTAGTAAGAAGACGGACACGGATTACCTCTTTCGCCCCGCAGCTGAGGTGTGACTCCACCAGCCACAACTTCTGACAAAGTATCATCTAGAAGTCTGTCATCCTCGTCATAAACAGTTCACTGTGTCGTCGCTTAAAATTCCAAACTTCACCTACTTTAATCTCCCACTGTAACACTTCCACGGCACCGTTCCACAACACCGTGAGTGTCACTTGGTCGATGCTTTCCCACATTTCAGAACTTAGACTCATACCGAATAAGAAGTTATGTCTGATGTGAATCTACAAACAGCCTACTATAAGCAAACATCGAGAATGACTGTGAGTCTAAATCACGCGGTAAACCAAGCCAGTCGACCGATGAATCAAGTGCAGATACGTGTGTGGGAGATACAATGTGTAACTGACTGACCTCCAGTCGCTGTGAAAGTCTTCACAACTAAAAAGTTCAAAAACCCGTGGGTGGTAGTTTTCTTTAAAGTAAATTCATAGCAAAACCTGCCGTGCATATCAAACGCCAATTTCGAATGTTTCCCAATTAAATCCAAATAAGCACTCAATTAGCCAAACTGTGTAGCAAATTCAATTAAAGAATATATTAAATATGCGGCAACAAGTTAAATCAATCTAGATATACCGCAATGGACGGGACCACCTTGCAGATTGGATTGGATCGCAGTTTGTCCATTTATGAGTATTCGCTTACGTGCTTCCTATGCTGAATTGTTTAAGCCCCAAATGCGGCAACGAGCGATGTATTTGTTGTTATCTCTCGTCTGTTTTGTCTTTATTTTGCCATTATTAACAAGAAATTAATTGTGAGAGAGTGAGAGAAAAAGCCATAAAAAACTGGCTCGCAGCCAGTCTTTCAGTCTTTTTACAGCAAAAAACAAGTCTCACCGCATTCGTATACTATTAAGAGGGAATGTGACATGCTCAAAGAATTCACTCGACCATTGAATACAAAATTTAACAAAAATAAATAAAAACTGAAGAGAATTTAATGCTAAGATGTTTGTTTTCTTTTGATAAAAAAAAAATCCGGTCCGTATCACCGTCAAATAATAAACACTGACGTAATGTGAAGAATGCCAGTATTTTTGGGTGGTTTCGGACACAATGAGGAAATAGTCGGTGCCATGACCTTTTTTTTTTGTTCTTTTGCTCGGTGTTTCTGAGATTATAATAAAAGCTAAGGTTCTAACTCCTTTTAAGCTTTTATGATTGATTAGCGATGAACGTATAATTTATTTAATAAACGACTTGGGCGTAACTATTACGTGGATTATTAGTAAGAGCGAATTTGAAATCGAAAATATCAGTCCAGTTTATGTTTTCTGTGTTGAACTTAAACTTGAAGTTGAGCTACTACTGAGCGAGGAGCACCAGGTCGAATATGCTTATTGTGTACCTCAATCATTGGGATTAATAGCCAAGCTTTTAAGAGCACTTACCATTAGAATCGGTCAACAAATTCCCAAATCTTGGTAGAAGTGGGTCTTTTTTGGGCTTTAAGCCTAGCCTTACCTTGAGTATTTAGCAGAAAGCCCTGGTAACTAGTGATAGTACCTATTAGCAGTTAAATTTAGTATTCTGTCAATAAAGCGTTAATAATACCTTGAGTTTTTATATGATTTTTTTGTTTAGTTTAGATAAAAAGCGACCCAGTTGGAACTTAATCGGTGTCATATTTTAGGGATAGGTTAGCTTTGGCTACGCCTAGGCTGTCTAGGAAGACACACATTTGGATCGTCGTTATTATTTAAGACTTAAGTTGAGATTAGTCTTCAGTTCAATTCAGTCTTAAAATGGTACATAAGAGCTGACTAGATTTATCGGCTACCCATAAAACTCAAAAAACATGTTTCCGTGACCAATTTAGGCCAGTAAAAACTGAAACGCATCAGGTCAGTCAGCTGTCAGACTTACTAAACTAGAGTTTGGAATGTCCCCAATCTCTTTAAACAGCCTGCAATAAACTGTGCTCAGATAAACGCTATAAAGTTGGCCTAAGACAGGGATGCGTTTTGTCTCCCCTGTTTTCTTTACTGGACGTTAAAGCGCAGCTTTGGCTAAGAAAATCTAAAATTGGGCTCTTTTAGACTAAACTTCAGGGAACACTCAATAGATCTGTTTTAAAACTTGGATAAAGTCAGAGCAAAAATTAGTCGCATTAGATGGTAGGTTTTGCATACCGAAAAACAAACGACATATCTACAAGTCCCCTTCCCGATCTGGTACTTAACTTAATTTAATTTAGTCTATCATTCGATAAGATTCTTTTGAAGTTCCTAGAAACAGACAAAAAGACTGACAAGCACAAAAGGCAACAAAACCAAACGCATTCCCAAACTGATTGTCTAATCAATTTTGATAGCCAAAGTTTAAATAAACCAAACGACTATCAACAAAAATAGGTAAACAAATTGCTCTTGTTCACGAAACAGGTATGAACATTAAAAACTCTTTCTTATCGATCGACTTGCAATTTAAAAAGCAATTAAAGCTTTATATCATGATGAGTCGTTTGCCCCATGAAACAGTTATACCTACCAGTAGACCTTTTAACATTTTTTTACGACAACTACTCGAGCTAACTTTCCATTTCTCATTTTTGGAGCACGTAAACGAAATTGGCAATCTTTCCGCTAGAAGTCGTTAATATTTCTGTGGACAGATAATCTCCATTTAAGACCACGGCCACTTGGTGTTGACGACTGTGGTGACACACTCGCGAGCACGAACAGTTGAACGCCCACGTCATTGAACCTCGATGATGACCGCCGGACGTCGCGTCATCATGTTTTTGGACCGCTGAGGCGTGACTACCAAAATTGGTGATTTCTCATTAGCTGTAGAGGTATAATTATTGCCATTCAGATAATTGATGTAATTGCCATGATGTAAGCGGGAACGAACATCCCCACTTAAGCCAATTCATGGACTTTTGAGGTTAAAATTCACCGTGAAATCCTTCCACGTTGCATTTGGAGTTAAAAGCAAATTAACAGCTTGAACTATTATTAAATGTCACTTGAAAGGCAGCCGAACAACATACTTCTGGATAAGAATCTTCAGAGACGGATTCGTCCGTCAAGGTTGCTCCTTGGCACGCTATGTGCCAGCACCGTGTTTACACACCTTTCAAGCGGAAGGAAGTCTACCGCCTTTTGCGGGCATGCGGGCTGTTGGGCGGCAAAGTGCTAATTAATTTATTCAGATTCAGTCCAGTCCGGTACCGGGACTGGAACTGAGTTATGGCTGTGTGTTTGTGTCATAATCGGGTTCGGTTTCCTTTAAAATGAGTTTGCGACAAAATCGATACAGCTGCTCGTATTGTTGGCCTTTTTGCGGCAGCAATTAGGATGAATAAAAGGCAACCGTATTGCGATAAATCGGTGGTACAAATTGGTCTCATATTTCCCCGTTAGCACAGGTTGAAAAAGTAAATTAACTTGAAACGTTTGATTTATGGCAAAGGAAAGTATAGGGCCATTGGAACCTTTATGAGTTCATTCACAAGGCTTGTGTAATTAACTTTCCGTGTAATTGGAATTTTAATGTTCTTCAGTTGAGCGCCGGTAATTATGGGTGTAACACCTTTTGCTGGTCGAATTAATGAGTCTGATGGTTGTCCGATTGGAGTTGGTTTCTGGGACGAACGGAAATCAATTTGGTCCCGCTTTAGAACGGCTTAATTTGGAAGCCTTTTTCAGGTCACTATAGTGTCTTTAACGTACCCTAAATTGAGGGTTTGCTACTTCAGGTTATCTTTAATTGAAGAAGCTTGTTGGTTGAAGACCTGACTGTAGCGCCACCTAGGTTGAGAATTAACATTTTTATGCATTATTGCAGCATTGTAAATAAATGTGGACTTTATCTGTTTGAAACCGTTTCGCACATTACTAAGAGATTAACAAAAAACAGTCCTTCGATATAGGAATAGGTACTTTCCACCTTTATACCTACTATATGCACTGACTCATGCTTCACTTCCTGGAATACCACCACACTGTTACCCTAATGCATACCCCTCTTACCGTTTCAATCCGTTTTTAACGACTCTCCGCCGAAATGGTTCTATAGTCGGAAAAACGCTTTCTCGGTACTGAATGGTACTAAACATTTTGACGTGGATAAAACTAAACCATGTCTCGACATGCAATTTACTTCATAGACCCCACCAACCCAACATACAACTTATAGGTTATACGTTTCATACCACTTTTCGATCCGCATTAGTCTTTCCATCGAATAAATAAATACAAAATCGCAATAAGAAGACCGGAAGCTCCCTCATTTCCATCGGTTTCAGAAGGCCTTGAGCCAACCTGAAACTAGATTACCCTAGAAAACCACCAACCAAATCACCGTTTTCCGCCACTAGAAAGCAGTTTGTACTGTTCATAGGTGTTCCGTTTTTGAGTTGACAGGGAAATTGATTTTCGTTGTTTCACTTCGGAAGGGGTGAGCAATCGACGACCTACCCCCAATTTATAAGACTCTGGGCTAAGTGGTGTTTCCGGGACTTATAAGAATGTAGGTCAAGTTGCAAGTCGTACACAAGTAACAGAAAAGCAGCTGCTAAGGCGAATGCAAATTTCGTATTTTGATTTCAGTTTATGGCTGTTTTTTGGGGTTAACACAATTACAGGTGTATCTATGCCATTGTCATGGGAGGGAGGGTGCAAACTGTTTGAGGCTAAAATTGTTATGAGTGGTACTTTGAGGGGATATTGTAGCTCGTTATTGCGGTGGGTAATTAGGGATTGATTTTTTTTGTTTGACATTTCTACCAAATCGTTTTCTCAAGGCCGAAGCGGCGGTAGAATTAGAATCGATTGGTAGCGGAAGTTGAAAGTTGTTTTGGGTAATTGGAAATTTGGGAAAATGTAGTCCGTGGTAGATTGACGGGGGAATAAGGTGTGTATCCGGTTATTAGGTGTGGAACAAAACGATTTTCGATGATAAATGGGTTGTAATTTCTTTCAACACTTAAGCAATATATAATTTAGTTTATATTTAGTGCCTTAAATGTCAGATTTGTTGATGAGAATAATACCGCCCGAAGTGCAAACGAAGAGTGGTAGCAAAGCGCTGAACGAAAGTGTACAGTGAAATCATGCGAGAATGCGCAGAAAATGGGAAAACTATGTAGAAAAACTTAGGCCTTCACAGAATATCCACAAACGTCAACTGAAAAAAAATTTTCGCATGATCAACCAAACAACAACACAAACAATTTTTAGCATTTCCTGTATCAATTTAATTTTAATATGCGATAAAACAGTCAGTCATTTTGTTTAAGCAAATAATAGGACGCAAGTGTGTTTCTAGAAATGGCCGCGTTCATTGATCGCCAAACGTTTAGCACATAAGGCGCTATGTTTTTTTTTCACAGATGAATAGACACAACGGGACGACTTTAATTTGCTTTATTTTGAATTGAACCCTTATAAAAGATTTAACGCAATCGAATCCCATAAATTTCTGTCAGTAATTTCTAGGAGATCTGTCAAATAAAAGGTATTGGTTGACGTCTAAGTGTTCGCTTTAAAAAATAACAAAAAACATTTCCCCACTCTTTCAAACTATGAGTTTTATGAAGAAAGGGAAGGGAACATACCTAAATGTCTACTCTGTCTGTTAAAAGAAAAGTCCGAAAAAAACACTAACAAAGCACTGTGCTTTAAATAAAACCCAAATCCAACTGTCAGAAGTTTAGTACACAAAAATAAATAAATAAACTCCATTTATTTGCATATATGCTCTGCGGATTCCTCTAAAAATACAAAATGGTTACCAATCCGATGAACTCTCTTTCACTGACAATTTTTAACATCATTTTCTGTCCCTTTTCAGGTCAAATTCTACAAAGGACCAAAAAATCAAGAACGACCGCAAGGTCCCTGCGATCGAGTACGAAATTCACGACTAATAAGCATGGGAGCCGGTTTTGAACAACGACCATGGACACCAACAGTGCGTCGAGGTAGAATTGCAGCTGAAGCGGCCAGTCCTGGTCCCGCTTGTGTCCAGTTACCAAATTTGGTTGGTAAGTATCATCAGAACGTCGACAAACAATTTTCTGTGAGTTTGTTTTCCAGGCACAAAAGTGACAGATTCCAAAAAGCAAGCTTCTCCAGCATTCAGTTTCGGCCAGAAACATCGCTGTAAAGACGATTCCATTGGACCCGGACCAGCACAATACAATGTCGCCGGTCTGGGAGTCAAAGGCAAGGATACCCCGCCAGCAATGTCATTGCAATCGCGTCACAAACAAAAGTCAGGTTTTAAAACACCCGCACCGGGAGAATATGATATTGACAGAGCCGCCAAATCGGTCGTAGATGCCGCCCCCAAATACACATTCGGCTATCGACCAAACCTCGAAAGGACGAGTGTCACTCCAGGTATGTCCAAAGCTCATAATGGTCACGTCTTTTTTTTGTCGTTTACATGTTGTACATAAATGTGAAAGGATCCATCGTTTGCTTCATCTTTTCTATGGGCGCGCTTCATTTTCCTTTGTTTTGTGATCAAGAAAGGGATGGATGGGTTAGAGAAAAAAATTGAACGAAAAAATGTTTTCAAGATTTTATTCAAGGCTTGTGAGTGGATGTCTGGAAGAAAACTTCTAGGACTCAAGAATTCGCTCATAAGGTATACATCACTCTTACTAGGTAGAGAGGGACAACCATTTTAGCCTCTAGTGTGTAAGATTGGTTGATGGCTTCAAATACATATTTTCAATTTGCTTCAGTGTGTGCATCCTTGAAAAGGCTTTCGTTTGTTATTTGTATATTTACTCTTTCGTGCTTAATGTTGTGGCTCTAGATCTCTTTTTTTTTTTTGTATTTTTCTTTGTTCTAACAGTATAGTATAAATGAATTTTGTTTTTCTTATTTATTTAGCCTCGAATCACTACAGGGTGGTCAATTTGAATGTGTTCAAACGAAGAGCACCTCAATACTCTTTTCGAATAAAACCAAAAATTATTATTTTTAATGAATATCCAGGTAAAACAGTTTAAACACGAATTTTATTTATCGAAATTTTTGTGTACAGTGTATACATTATGAATATACCATGCGATGTATTTTCTTCTGTCTTTTGTACCTATATTTGTTTAGGGATAATGGTGAAGGTTATTTCTGTAAAATGAAGGGAGGAACAGGCTTTACATGTTTTGAAGCTTCAGATATCTGTTCATCTGTAAAAGTGTCTCATTTTTTAGGTAAATACGTGGGACTTGAACTTTAAACTATTCTTAGCTTCCACTTTAAATTTTGAACTTTAAACTATTCTGAGTTTCGACTTTAAATTTTAGGACTTCGCTATATTATTATTATGTTAATTTAAAGTCGGGGATAGCATTTTTTGTTAATTGTTGTTGTATATATAATGAGCAAAAGTCTAAATACGGACAGTTGCAGTCTTTCTTTTCTTGTTCAAAGTTTTATTCCTTAAATTAGGAGATATCAAAAAGTGATGCCATTTGCTTAGACTAGAGGGCAAACTTTTGATTGTTCATATCCGGAACGGGAATCACAAAAGACTTAGAATAACGTTAAAATTCTTGACATGCAAAAGCTGACTTTGCAAAATGTGATAATTTCTGAAAATCCGTCTTTCTGAAAAATCGTTGTAGTACCAAAAATAATTCTGTTCGATAATTGAAGCGTTTAAACAAATTTGAGCAGTTGAAGATGTACTCCACAGCTGATCTGTATGCATTATCTTCAAATATTGTGGATCATAAAATTTGAGCACTCCTTTTTGTAATTTAACTACAATTTAAAAACGGCATTAGCTATATGCGCATTTCCTCAGCAAAGCATTGTCGCTTTTAACTACTCAACTACGCACATCGCTCATGTTCTTCTCTTTCGATCCGTTTCACGAGGGACACGAATGTGTGTCGTGTGTGTCGGCAGGGCCGTACCAATAAACATTTTTAGGTTTTTGTCTAAATTCAAGCTGTTCATAGTGGCTATATTTTCCATACAAATTTCTAAATTGCGATCTTCCGTAAATTTTAAGTCGAGACTAAAATTTGTTATTAGTACGGCATGTTTTTTGATTTAAACAATTTTATCCAGTTAGATTTCGGTCTGTAGTTCAGCTTCTGGTTGGACCTTAAAACATTTTTTAAGAGAGCCTTTGCTCCCTCTTGTTTTAATTTTCTATTGGTTGAAAATTGCTTGAGAAATGGCAAATTTTAGTCAGAAATGTTTCCCCAAATTAAGGCGGGTCAAAATTGTATCTTAGAAATTTTTCCAGTAAATTTCACGGAAACCGATCACAAACATAAAACCCCCCACGGTTTTTTATAACCAAGTATATTTATTAGTAAGGCATACACAGTGTTGCCAGATTGGGCGCTTTGACGTATTTTGGGCTATGTTTTTGCTTAAAAAACTATAGAATTTTTTTAATCAGCGACCAACACAATTTTGGGCTACATATCGTTTAACAAGTTTTGTCTAAATGTTGTTTGTTTTATTTCTTCACAAAACTACAAAAAAGAAATATTTTCGAACAAACCCGCAATTTTAAAACTTGGCAGCACTTTTGCAGTCAAGTGACATCGAACATTCGTTTAACTTGAAGGCACACCAATTTATTTTGCAGGCCTTTTGATTTGACACAAGCACACAAGCCACAAAGGCCAGTTGCAGAAGGTAGTGGGAAAAATACAAATAAAAAAGTACTTTAGGAATTGGAAACACTTTTAACGATTTTTGGGCTTCTTTCTGGGCAACGATTTTGCGCTACATTTTTTTAAGGTTTGGGCGCTTAAAGCAAACTAAATATTGGCAACCGCATACAGTTTTTTTGACTTTGACCACATTACGTAATATTTTTATATTCTTCTACTCAATAAATCTCGACGTCATTGTCAGCAGTTTCGGAGGCCTTTTAATTCTAATGGAACAAAAATGTATATAAGCCATTCAAAGGCCACAAATGGTTCGTGTTCTAGCTAATCGTATTATTTTATTCTCAAACCAATGATGATATCGCAAAAATGACTCATTGTTTAGTTTTTAATTGTTAAAATGATGGACTGACCGAACAGCGTTTGCCAGATATTTAAAAAAAAAGCACCTCTTGTTTATAGAATCTGATTCAGTTTTGTGCTTTTGGATTTCCGAATTGTAAATTTATTCCACACTCTTAATATATCAAGTTCCTTTCTCGTAAATGATAAAGAATGTAATCCATTTAAAATATTATTTTTTCCTGGAAGCATCTTCGGCTCATGACTTTGAAGACTGAACTTGCAAGCTAGACATATATGTTTCTTAGAAACTCTTTATCTATTTAGGAATAAATATCAACTGCAAAAACGATAACTGCGGGGCTGGTCGAATCAGTGGTGAACCTAAGTGTTTCTTTTCTCTCTTCCCTAATTCTCAATTTGTATAATTTGTAGTGCACCGTTCATCTCAAAAAGGTATAAACTGCCAGGTTGGTTGCCATCTTTCTTCATATATCATAGATTCAAAAAATAAACTACAAAGAGGACCTACACGATCTTGTCACCTTCCATACTCAAATTTAGTTTTAAGAGGCTCTTTTCGTTTTTTTTTTTCTTTTCTTTGTGTAAAAAAGTTTGAATTTAAATTTTTACTTCACATCTATCACCTCTTGTATATAAACACACAGTTATGGCACATAAATCTAGCATAAGTCGCATGAAAGCTCTCACTTAAAAAAAAACATTTCGATTTTCAAAAACAAAAGAGAGAGCAATATTTTCCTTCATCTTTACAATTTTTTGTTTCCAAACATGCTTCCACAAAAACATAAATTTCACATACAAATACACAGATACTTAAAAATTAAGCCTAAAAAAAATCTCCGTCAAACTTGTCTCAAAAATAGCCCCGAATAGCTATCATCCTGAGAGAGTGTCCATATGCCAGTCGAGTTCGCCAAAGTATTCCTTCGGTAGGAGGACGAAAATTGACATTGAAAGGGGAACACCAGGTAAAGTTGGTTCAACTATAACACGTTTGTTTACTTTGTGAGTTTAGACTTTTCATTTCTGATTCACGTATTTGCCTTGAGTATAGATAAGCTTTGGAAAAATTTAAATAGTCGGTTTCTTGCGAACCTTGTCTTACACCATGCATGCTGTGTTAGTTCTTTGATTATTGAGTTCGAAACAAAGCGTTTTTTTGCCTGATATCTAACGAGTTTTTCTTTATAGCCCCGGGCGCATATTGCCCGGAAAAGGTCAAGCTGGATAAGACTCCACAGTTCTCGTTTGGAGTGAAACATCATACGCCGAAGACGGACGAAACACCAGGTATGTTGAAAAACACACGTTTTACTTAGTTCTTGTTTGTTTTTGTTTGTAGTTTGTTTGTAGCTGTTTTTATGTGTTTTGTTGTTGTTTTGTTTTGTTTAATGTAAAGCACCGAGCGCTTATAAGACCGAAGTAGTAGCCTTAGATCATACACCTGCTTACAGTTTTGGGGTGAAGGTTAATGAGAAACCAGCAAGCGATACACCAGGTAAGGATATTGGTTTTTCTTGTTCCAGCTAGTTTTTACCAAATTTCACAACACTTTCTAAAGCGCCCGGTGCATATTGTCCGGAGAAAGTCCGAATGGACAGTAATCCGCATTATAGTTTCGGTTTGAAGACGATCTATGAGGTCAAGAATGATACCCCAGGTAGGTGCGGAGGATTTTAAAACTTTAGAATTTGATTTTTATGCACTTTTTTGTTTTGACGTTGGGCGCCATTTAGCACCGGGAGCGTATAAGCCGGAGAATGTGAACTTATCGTATTCTCCAGCTTATACCATGGGCTCAAAGGTTAATCCCGAGAAAGCCCATGATTCACCAGGTGAGTTGAGAAATCTTAACCAATCTCTAACTTTAAACTTTTTATCCCAGAAACTGTATACTGAATTGTTTTCGTTTTGTTACAGCTCCTGGAGCCTACAAGCCGGAGCAGTGCAAGCTTGATCACACTCCAGCCTACAGCTTCGGAGTGAAAGTTAATCACGCGAAGCCAAGTGAAACACCTGCGCCAGGAGCTTATGAAACGGAAAAGGTTAAGCTTGACCACACTCCCGCCTACAGCTTCGGAGGAAAGCACGACCCAAAGACAGTAAACAACACACCCGCTCCCGGAGCTTATGCACCAGAAAACTGCAGGCAGGACCACACACCGTCTTACAGTTTTGCCGGCAGGCATGAGCAGCAGAAGGCCGCCGAGACTCCAGCACCTGGAGCCTATGCACCTGAAAACTGCAGACTTGACCACACACCAGCCTATAGCTTTGCTGGCAAACATGATCCATCGAAACCAAGTAACACTCCTGCGCCTGGTGACTATTCGCCGGAGAAATGCCGAATGGATAATACCCCATCCTACTCGTTTGCGGGCAAGCACGACCCCTCAAAGCCTAATGACACCCCAGCGCCAGGTGCGTATGCCCCAGAGAACTGCAGACTGGACAACAACCCTTCCTACAGCTTTGGCGGAAAATATGACCTTTCAAAGCCGAACGGTGTTCCAGCCCCAGGTGCCTACGCTCCGGAGAACTGCCGCCAGGACAACGCCCCATCGTACTCATTTGCTGGCAAGCACGACCCTGCGAAAGCAAACGAGACACCAGCACCAGGTGCATATGCTCCAGAGAACTGCAGACTGGACAACAATCCAGCTTACACATTCGGCGGAAAGTATGACCACTCCAAGCCAAATGGAGTACCAGCTCCGGGCGCATATGCTCCAGAAAATTGCCGCCTAGACAACAACCCTTCCTACAGCTTTGGCGGAAAATATGACCTTTCAAAGCCGAACGGTGTTCCAGCCCCAGGTGCCTACGCTCCGGAGAACTGCCGCCAGGACAACGCCCCATCGTACTCATTTGCTGGCAAGCACGACCCTGCGAAAGCAAACGAGACACCAGCACCAGGTGCATATGCTCCAGAGAACTGCAGACTGGACAACAATCCAGCTTACACATTCGGCGGAAAGTATGACCACTCCAAGCCAAATGGAGTACCAGCTCCGGGCGCATATGCTCCAGAAAATTGCCGCCTAGACAACAACCCTTCCTACAGTTTTGGCGGAAAACATGACCTTTCAAAGCCGAACGGTGTTCCAGCCCCAGGTGCCTACGCTCCGGAGAACTGCCGCCTGGACAACGCCCCATCGTACTCATTTGCTGGCAAGCACGACCCTGCGAAAGCAAACGAGACACCAGCTCCGGGTGCATATGCCCCTGAAAATTGCCGCCTGGATAACAACCCGGCCTACACCTTCGGAGGAAAGTACGACCACTCCAAACCAAACGGAGTGCCAGCTCCAGGAGCCTATGCTCCAGAGAACTGCCGCCTGGATAACAACCCTTCTTACACCTTCGGTGGCAAATACGACCTCTCAAAGGCAAATGGCATTCCAGCTCCTGGTGATTATTCCCCAGAAAAGTGTCGTTTGGACAATACACCAGCCTACACCATGGCTGGAAGGCACGAAGCACTAAAAGTAGCTGACACGCCTGCACCCGGAGCCTACGCTCCTGAGAATTGCCGTTTGGACAACACACCGTCGTACAGCTTCGCCGGTAAGTACGATCTAGCAAAGCCCAGCGATACTCCAGCTCCAGGTGCCTATGCTCCCGAAAATTCGAAGCTGGACCAGTCTCCGGCATACACATTCGGAGAGAAATTGAATGTTCAAAAGCCAGCTGATACTCCAGCACCCGGCGATTACTCTCCAGAGAAACACAACCTCGTTCACACACCAGCCTATACCATCGCTGGCAGGCATAATTTAGCCAAGCCCAATGAAAATCCCGCACCTGGTGCCTACTCCCCAGAGAAGCACAACCTCGATCAAACTCCAGCATATACCATCGCCGGCAGGCACGATCAAGCCAAGCCCAATGAAAATCCCGCACCAGGCGCGTACTCCCCCGAGAAGCATAACCTCGACCATACCCCAGCGTACACGATTGCCGGCAAAAGTCATGTCGAAAAGGCATTCCTCACCCCAGCACCTGGTGACTATGAGCCAGAGAAGCACAACCTCGATCACACACCCGCCTTTACCTTCGGCACCAAAGCGAATCTCAGCAAAGCTAGTGATACTCCAGGTAAGTGCAAATGCGCCCATCCCACCTAGCTTATTAAGGCCTACTTTCAAATTTTCGCTTAGCACCCGGTTCGTACGAACCAGAGAAGCATAATCTCGACCATACTCCTGCCTATTCGTTTGGCATTAAGGTGAACTCACCGACTCGTTGTGAATCTCCAGCACCGGGAACCTATCAGCCGGAAAAGTCGAATTTAGATCACGGTCCAGCGTTCACGTTCGGAGTTAAAGTGAATCGTGAGAAGCCTAGTGATAACCCAGGTAACTACAGTAGTGTGCCATCCTGTTGTCCAGATTCACGTAGATTTGATTACACAACCTTCTGCACTTACAGCACCCACCGCATACGAACCTGAAAAGGTTTCACTTGATCACACTCCTGCATTCACATTTGGTACGAAATCCGAACTGAAGATTTCTTCAGATACACCAGGTAATGAGAGACTTGTAGATGCACACATAGAAATGTTTTGACTAACCGCAATGCAAATAAAACACACAAATTGATCAATTTGTCAATAGAGTTAAGTTTGCTTGCAATCGGAAAGAAAATCACCAATTTCAAAGAAACTTTTATAATTGTGAACGATATTCCTTTCGATAACGAAACCTGGGCTCAGATTTGCTCTAAGTTACAGAAGTAAATTATTCGTGCAAACGAAAACGTTTCAACGTTTCGCCTTACAGAATGCCGACCCTGATTTTATTTCCATTTCAGCACAATATTCAAAACGTTTTCGTGTGCACGAACGATTTACTTCTAAAACTTAGAGCACATCATTCGTGCGCACGAAAAAATGTTCATGTTTTCGCCTTACAAAATCTGACCCCTGAATTAGGGCTGTTCCCGCACTTTTGCATAGTTGCTTCTTTCAAAGAAATTTGCTCCTTTTTCCTCCTGCTTTCATTTTGTTGTAAATCAAAGTCGAAAAATTTTGCTATTTGAGAGCCATCAGACAGTTCTTTGACTAACATTTTCTCAGGAGGAACGCAGTTGTAATCGAACTTTAAGGCAAATGCAAACACCTGTCATGTCTGTAAAAGTTTTATTTCTAAGTACATATAACGTAGCAGTGTCAAACTTCGATCCGCTTCATCATTTATATTTAGAAATGACTCTGCTATGTGCTATATGTCAAGCGGTCAAGTAATCAGCATTTTGACAGTCCCCGCTGTCAAAATATGGACACATTATTGAGCAGATCTTTTTAATACTGATACATACTGATTTTATGATCATCCAAATAAACCTCATCAAAGAATACGAGTAGTATTGCAGAGTTGTACAATGAAATTAAAGTCGAATATTTTTGACTGCTTTTCGAACATTCTTCAATTTGTTTACCCAACGTTATCTACAAAATATTGCTCTTCAAATATTTAAACGCCGACTTACTTTAAAATATATTTTTACAGCGTAAAATGGTTAAGGAATAATCAGCAGAAGGTTAATCAACCTGTCCGCCTTAGTTTCTCTCCCAAAAAAGGAATACAGGGGCCCTACTCTGTATGTCGTTCCGAAAAAATTTTTTTTTCGAAAACGAAACTTTTCTATGCTGTATTTCAAAAGTGGAATGAAATGTACTTATTTAAGTCGCATTTAGAATTCCGAAATTATTACAGAGTACCTACTTAAAAGCGGAAGGGGAAAGCTATTTCGAATGGGACGAATTAGAGAGTACTAACTACTAATACTATATTTCGAGTTTCGAAATTCTCTCTCATATTCGAACTCTCTCGCATTTTACAAAACACATGTACAGCACGTTGTACGTCTGTTAGATGATCGTTAAGTACAGTTTTGTTATATTCATTGAATAATTTGTTCCCACAAGCAGTGGCGATTTTTCTATTTGTTCCCAAAATCTCTAGAAATAAATCCCACATTTTGAAACATTTGATTTGTTCTTTTCAATAAAGTTGAATTTCCCGAACGTTGCGTGCATTTAAATTCGAGGATAGAAACGCCTTATGTTTATTATTTAATGTTTTGTGTACATTTTTTCTTGTTTGTAATCATTAGTCTTAGGCGCCATCATTTTAACAAAAAGAAAGATTCCCACGAAAAACACAATCTGTATGAAAGTTTGAAAAACGATCGCTCATAACTTTGTGAGGATGGGAGCTACTCGTATTCCTCTTCTGTTCTTTTCTGTGAAACTCCAAATCATATACGACGAACAACGTATATTGAGCACGAGTTCCCTGCCCCTACAATCGCATCGAATAAATATTAAATAAGACTCCCTTCTTCTGCAGCTCCTGGAGCCTATCGTCCAGAGGACTGCAACTTAGATCACTCGCCTGCCTACACAATTGGCCCGTTAAGGGGCAGCCTTGGCCCAGGTAAGTGAACAGCTTTCTCTCATTTTCATCAACTTGTACATGTTTTGTTTGTCTCTATGATATTATTACTCTTTTTGTGTTAAGACCTATTGAATGTGATCTTAATTTGTTTTATGTTATTTCTATTTGCTTTATGATTTGTGCATTTGCTGCGTATTATTTTTTGTGAATATTATTTTATTTCATACAAACCACTCGTCACTTAGCTCAACCATCCGGTGCTTATATGCAAGATAGGATTTTGCAAAGACGTGAAAAACGCCTAGCAAGTCCCGGTAAGCTTCTGTTTTTTTGTTGTTATCTATCTTTATTCCGAATTTCTTTGTTGCTTCTGAATTTATAACTCCCCGCACTTTCTGGGCACAAAGTAGATACGAATTGAATTGAAAAATGTTTTTTTTTTTTGTGAATGAATGTCTACAGTTCGTCAAAAAATCACAAACGGTGATGCCGTTGATACCACTGTTGCAACCATCACAGAAACCACCAGCAATGCTGTAAAAGCTGAATCTGTTCAAAAGGCCACTTACACATTCACAGTGCAGTCTAACAGTTGCGAAGAGAGGATCTCAAGGTAAATTGAAATGTTAACAAGAAAAACACTCAACTAATGACACTGTTTTGAAAAATCTTAATCTGTACTAATTTTTCTCATTCTTTTTAGAACTCATTCTGAACAAATTTCTAACCCATCCATCCATTTAAGTCTTACTAATGAAACTTTAAGCTTTTCTTCACATTTTGAGGCTTTTAATGTGCCACTCTAATGGGATTGCCTTTCGAATTTCAGCTCCAAACGTATATAGAATTCCAACAGTATTGGGCAGCAGCAAGGACGGTACCATTAAATCAGCACCCGCATTCTCCATGACCGGCAGACAGAAACCACGCGTCTCACCAACACTCTTTGTACCAGGACCTGGTACGTACGATGGTGAATATCAGGTTATCACGAAAAAGTCTCCAATATACTCGATGGGCATTAAGCATAAGGAACCTACTGATGATCATCTGAAGCCTGGTCCAGGAGCTCACTGTCCAGAGAAGGTAGCCTGCAATATTTACAATTTTCTTACAACTGATATTTTGGGCTTTTAAGATTTACGTAACGAAGAAGAGCGTTCCGGCGCCGTCTTTCTCCATTCGACATACAAGGTATGCGGGTACTCGCAAGGCGTATCTCATTCCCTTGCACCTGGAACGTAACCTAAGTCGGCAATTATAGTCACCGAAGAATGGTCAAAAAAATCGATTTAATTCAAGAGGCGGAAATTTCAAGTGACTCTTTTGGAATACTTTACAATTCTGAGTTCCAATCTGTGTGGCATTGATAACATTTATTCGTGTTGGTTAATATGATTACTTTGAAACAAACAATAAAAGAAACTCACAGTCAAAATATCTGGGCCACTTTGAGAGAATATTTGCAATATATTTACATATCTTGAACTCAGCTACTTATTCATCACCAGGCTCATTCATGTGATTGCTTGCACATTTGTCATTGATAGTCAATTCACCGTATATGCTCTTGGCAAGACAGTTCTGTTTTTTCCTTCCCAGAAAGTAAACCACTGACTTTTCAATGTGCAAGATTAAACGCTGATCACAAGGCCAGCATATTTTGAATAAAACAGAGAGGATGACACAAGTGCAATGGATGTGTTTATTACTCTAGGCGTTTCAGTCCTCTCTCGGTTCTTATAGTGACTGCTTTTCAACTCAGATTAAAACTTATGTTTTAAGAAATATAGCCAAAAATAGAATCTTCGCCTTAAATTGTTCTCCTTTTTGGATGAGTCTATGTCTCAAGTGACAAAACAAATGCAAAACGCCCTTAAGATAGTCTTAGATTGGTGTTCTAAGGAACATCTTTCCATAAATCCCAGTAAGGCTATCATAGTTCCCTTTACTAAGAGAAGAAATTTGAACTTACGTCAAATCTCCATCAACGATAAAACTATTGAGTACTCCGACGAAGTCAAATATCTCGGAGTGATCCCAGATAAAAGACTAAATTGGAACTCCCATATAAACAACAAAATCAAAAAAGCAACCAGTACGTTCTGGGCTTGTCGTTGCATGTATGGTAATACATGGGGAATCTCCCCAAAGATCACTCATTGGATCTATACAATGATGGTTAGACCTATCATTACTTACGCTTCCATAGTATGGTGGAACAAAGTCACACAGAAAACCGCCATTGTAAAGCTCAACAAGATACAACGTCTAGCATGTCTAGGCATTTCCGGAGCTATGCGGACCTGTCCTACGGCTGCCATAGAAGCCCTAATGAGACCACATCCACCACTCTACATTTATATCAAAAAAATGGCAATACGCAGCTCAACAAATCTGCTTACAATTGAAGGAGATGGACATCGGTGATCACTCGGACCTGATGAACCTTCTCTCGGAGATTAAAGAACTTGACGTGATCTGCGCGATCACAGACCGCCTCCCAAAAACACTATGTTTTAATAGGGGATTCTCCACGGAGATCACTAATAGAGAGGCGTGGGCTAGCGGTAGCCCACCAAACTGCCAAAAACGCATAAAGTGGTATACGGATGGTTCCAAAATGGACTCAGGGGTCGGAGCCGGCATATTTGGACCAAACCAAAATATTGCAATACCAATGGGAAAAAGCCCAAGCGTATTTCAAGCAGAGCTCCATGCCATTAAAGAATGCGCAAGCCTCATTTACAAATCAGGTATAAAAGGCGCAAACATCCACATATTCACGGATAGTCAAGCAGCTATAAATGCCCTTAGCTCACCCATCATTGACTCCAAATCAGTGTTACACTGCTTCAATACCCTCCAAACACTCTGCACCAGAAACAGTACCAAAATATGGTGGGTTCCTGGCCACGAAGGAATTGAAGGAAATGAAAGGGCCGACGAACTGGCCAGAAAAGGTTCGGAAACACCTTTTACAGGACCTGAACCTTACTGTGCAATCCCTAAATCAGCGGCGAACCTCGCCATAAAAAGCTGGGAACACAACAAGTGTATCTCACATTGGGAAAGCCTCCCAGGCCTAAGACAGGCCAAAAAAGTAATCAAACCTTTCAGAAAAAATGCCAGAAAGATTCTAAATCTACGTAGGCATGATGTCAAAAATCTAGTTGGCTACCTAACAGGGCACCATGGTTTGCGATATCACCTAAATAAAATACATGTAGCCGACTCTTCGGAGTGCCGCCTATGTCTTGAAGAAGACGAAACAACTGAGCATATTTTATGTGAATGCCCAGCCCTCTGTGGTATCAGAAGCAACTTCTTTCTCAGGGAAATTATAAGCCCAGAGGAAGTGAAGACATCCTCGGCTACATTAGGAAAGTAGAAACTCTATTAACCTAAACAAACCTTTTCTGATCCTATGGCACAATAGATCTACTCAGGTCGAAGTGCCTCTTTATCGCGTTGGCGAGTCAGAAATAAAAAAAAAAAAAAAATGTCTCAATTTATAATAACGATTTCTTGTCCTTTCTTCTAGGTAAACTTAGCACACGTGCCCTCCTACAGTTTTGGCATTAAACACTCCCAGTACTTGGGTCACTTCCGCGACTACGATGCCTTCAACTACAATCGAATTTGCTAAACAAAAATTGTAAAAAAAAAACATGATCCTGCGCCGAAAACATCATACACCAACATTCCACACATTTGGCCATTTCTAGTTCGAAAACCAAATCTTCCGTCCAAAAGATTAAAAAATTTCTCCCACAAGTCGGCCACATTAATGCATACGGGTGCTTCGAAGAACAAAAAATGGAAATCACTTGCTGCCCAAAGCTCAACCAAAACCAAGACGAAACCTACTCTAACCTAGCTAATAAGATTTGTTTGTTTATTTTAAAAACCCTAATAACTAAGTCTAATGTGATTTAATTTTGTTTTCTTTTTTTTATACTAAGCAGTCTTGAATAAGAACTCAAAAGGAAAACTATTCTAACTAAGAATATCTAATTGTATAACATGATTATAAGTTCGAAAGCGTTACGTACACACCTATTAACTCTATAACACTCACACACGGAAATAAAACAGAAAAATAAGCTCTTTCGAGATAAACAGTAAATGGAGTCTTTTTTTATTTCCACACAAAGTTCAGACAAGGGGCACGTTCAAAAATCTTGTAGTCATAAGTCGACTGGATTTATCTGGGCTCGATGTTATGTAAACGCAAAAAGTAGATTGGTCGTTGACGTTACCAATATGGAAAAATTTATACAGAAATACAAGTGTTAAGTCAAGTTAGCCAGCTGTCAGACTAACTGAACTAGAGTTTGGAACGTCTCCAATGTTGATCTTCCAAGTTTCATGCAACATAAGAAAGAGGCGAAAGGAGAAGTTCAGGTTTTTTTTTTCTAAAGGTACAGAATTTCGAAATAAATGTATGATTTTACTTGAAAGATAACCTTATAACATTGCTATTTAAGTGTCACTTGGGGCTTACAGACGTTGGATCTACTAAAAGGGCTATCTGAAACTTTTATTTGGTGGAAAAATTTCGAACATCTGGAAATGTGCGGCTGTAGGAAATTCATGTTGATATTGCAATTCAAAAGAAAGAAAATTCAGGTCTCACCTGTCAAATTGGTTGCCTCTGAAAAAAGTGCTACCAATTCAAAAAAAAAACTTTGAATTTACAAGAAATGAGTACTTTCGGAAAGTTTGTACAAAATAATTTATCACAAAGCAATGACCGACCTTATCAAGAACATCTCAAAAAATTTAAGTTTAGCGACTCTTGGCTAAGTGAAGACAGCTGCACATTGATTTTTCTTATACCAATGGACGATATTTTGGCAGCATTCATGATGTTCAGAAACTGATTATTTGTAGAGTCAAAAAGACTAATCATGTCATTAGCAGATTTCTTTTGGTCAAACTATCGAGCGAAATAGCAGCCGAAAAAGAAAATGGCTGCTTTTATTGGTATGACTAGTGGTTGTTCTGGTTTCTCTTGTTATGGAGTTAGTTCGGAATTCTTAACAAAAAACAGCCATCTAAATTGAATACAGAAGCATAAAGTCCGCTCAGATCAATGAGGCGAACAACTAATGCAGTGGATCGACCTTAGAAACCTATGATGTAATACATACTGTATTTGATTAGTGAAACTGTTCCATTGACAAGAAAATGCAGTTTTTCAGTCGCCTTTAATATTCACTGAATGTTTATACCATATCAACATACAAGAAACTCTGCCTAAAAAAACAAATGTTTCCAGTATTGTTTTGCAGTCGCGTGGATAACACAAATTGAAACCAGAAATACTGCAGTAACCTATAATTTTGAGAATTGCATTCAAACGTTTTGTAATTATTAAATTAGTACATTGTTACTGCATCTAAGCGTTGTATCGAAGCTTGTGTTAATTAGCAATTAACAATTATAATTAATTATAGTCTACCCATCTACAGCAAGAAAAAAACTGTCATTCAATTTAATTTATGCATGCCAATTGTCTAAAAATCCATCCATCTTCTAGTAATTAGTTCAAATGAATGAAATTGTTTTTGTTTCCAAACAAAGCAAATGAGTATGAAATGTAAAAAATGCGTACTAAAACGTAGACCTTCCTTATTCCAGATTTTGAATATGTGTATATGATTAAAGTGAATCATATTCTTTAGTGATTGATATGTCAGGTTAGCTTAGGCTTTGTGGTAGGTTGGGGATAGTGAATATGCCTTTGAATCGAAATTATAGGTCTAAACGTTGAGAGGCTGGAAACTAAATCGGACATTCGCTCATTCTCACAACATCTATCAACCGAGAAAGAATAATCCACAATCTTATATTTGTAGAAGGGTAAAGGTTTTTCTTACAGATATTCGAAGTCGATAAGGACTTGTCTTTCCAAGTCTTTCAACTTCATTGCATCTTTTACTGATACTGAATTTATCAGAAAAGGTTATTCCTTGGATTTTTCAAAATATGTATTATTAGAATAAAAAAAACTTACCCAAAAACTATGTGCATTTGGAAATTTGTCTTTTGTTTGTTTGTTTTTTAGTCATCCTCAGATCATGAGTTTTCTACCCCATTAAAGGTCTATACTACTGCTGCAACATTGCCAAGTTAGATTTCATTAATTTTTTAAAATTGTGGCAGTGGTCGTCAAGTGCTTTTACAGTAGGGTCGAAGTTATTGGAAGTTAGGTAAGATTCTGACAGCCACGTGCAATATATTATCAACTTAATTAGGCATATTGTAGGCCACCATGTCATATTAAAAATACAGTTTACATAAAGAGCTGCTTTAATTAAAATGTCTGGTCAGTTTTATTATGAAGACGACCGTGGAAGTAAGCTTAAGTCATCTGTCAACTTAAGGTTGGTAAGTTTTAAGGTCGACATTTTCAAAAATCTTGTTTGCTTGTGATTTTCAAGAGGGGGCTCACGTCTGAATCACAAAACTCCTTTCAGCCGCTGTTATTGTCTTGTCTAAAGTCCCAATTTTTAAGGTTCCATAGCCAAATGGCAAAAACGGAACTCTTATGGATTCGTCATGTCTGTCTGTCTTTTTTCCGAAACTATAAGTACTATACTGTTGAAACTTAGTAAGTAGATGTATTCTGTGAACCGCATTAAGATTTTCACACAAAAATAGAAAAAAAAACAATAAATGTTGGGGGCTCCCCATTCTTAGACCTGAAACTAAAAAAATTGTTTTCATCAAACCCATACGTGTGGGGTATCTATGGATAGGTCTTCAAAAATGATATTGAGGTTTCTAATACCATTTTTTTCTAAACTAAATAGTTTGCGCGAGAGACACTTCCAAAGTGGTAAAATGTGTGCCCAATTTATTTATTTTACCATATAGGTGGGACATTGAATTTAGGTCTCTACTATAGTTATGCATACGTCTACCATTCTGAATCGATTTGAACTGTTATTGGCTAACAGCTTGGCTTGTGTACCTTCTCAAATTGATCTCAATGCTCTAACAACCTCAAATTGTGATCAGTTTTTTAATGATGACTCCTGTCGAACCATGGGAGACTGCTTGAGATCCAAATCGCACATTGCCCATAAAATATCTACATTAAAAAAAACATTACCACAATTATAAACGAGATTAAATCGCATAAATGCAAAACCCCATTCCACTTTAGATCCGCCCAAACTCCCCAAAAACACAAATTGGCAGTTCCGTCCGTCAATTTTGCCGAATACTTTTGAAAACTCCAATAAATGAAATCGGCTATCGACGCGCTACCACTTCGTCATCATTCCGTGTTTAAACTCACAAAGATCCGCAGCTCCAGATACATCTATCTAGACCGATCTTTCATTCCGACTGACTGCGACTGGCTCTAATTACATTGTGTAATAGCCCCAGCCATAGAACGATTCAGATAAATAGCTGAACATTGCCCGTAAATAACTTCAAACGCTATTGTAACTCGAAAAAGATACTTGGTTAACATGTTCGGAAAGCTGGTGACTCTTGTTCTCGTTTTGGGACTGCTGGGAGTAGCTTTGGCCTGCGTAAGTTGATCCTGTCAAAGGAGGGTTTATTTTATTGGTTTTGTAACCTCCTCATATAGAATGGCTACAAGGCGAAGGTTATCAAAATGGAAACCGATCCTGAGGGCATCATTACCGCCGCTCCGGACTTCAATATTGAACTGAATAAAAAATGTGAGCTGGTGCCATCTGGTTGTGTGTCGAATAAGGAATTCAGTACCGCCATGGCAAACTTTACGCTTAAGAAGGATAATGTTGTCTTGAAGGAGGGAGTGACGGATATTTGTGACTTGGCCGATGGAGCTAACAGCGAAGTCAAAAGCTTTATGAAGGTCTTTTCGATGCCCGAAAAGTGTCCTGTCGCTGAGGTAAGTGCGGCTGAGATGAACACGGATTTATTGAACTAAACTTGTTTAAATTTCGCTATATTAGGAGAAGATCTGTGCCAATGAACACAAAATCAACATGTCCAAGTACAAGAACATGATGAGCATGGCCAAGGGTAAATTCGAACTGGAGGCCGAGATCATCCATGATACTGTATGTATTTTCGGAATAGAGTTGGCCAGATAGTTCTCAATAAAATTTTGCAAATTTCCAGGGAAGGTCCCACTTACTTCTCGAGGTCGAGATTTCGAAGTAAGCCACTATTCGTCGAGCGGGAGCTGTCCGATATTGAATCTACAATGGTGTGTGTTTTGTGCAATAAACTTTAATAGTGGTTTAAACAGATTTGTCGTTCGGTGTATTTCTTTCTCATCAACTGGAAGCTTGAATGTCCTGCTCTAGATCGACAGATTTCGTTATAGATCTCTGTGCGTCGAACGGGAGTATTTGTCTATGAAAATTCCCACGAGTTTTAAAGTTTTAAAGACAATAGCCGGGTCGGCATTCTGTAAGGCGAAACGTTCAAACGTTTTCGTGTGCACGCACAAATTCGCTTGTGTAACATATAGCAAATCATTCATGCGCACGAAAACGGTTGATCGTTTCCCCTTACAGAATCTGACCCCAGGTATCTGCATGCTCCCATCGATACTAAGCTACAGGGCTCAGCTAGATTTATCGTAGGCGCGGATCGTCACACGGATCCCGTCACCTCCCCAGAGACCTTTACTATTTATGCTGAGATTACGAACCGACAATTTATGGAATTTTACGACTCCTTCAACTCTTTTACTGTGTATAGTCCAAATACAAATTAAATTGTCATTTGAAGTAAGTTAAATGTGAATTCCACTGATAAGACTTCGTCGACATAATCGACCTTATTAATGTGCTCGCGCCCAATTTTTCATTTTTGGGATGTCAAGTAACACTAAGTAGATTCCAGTTATTTGGAGCTCGAAACCATTAATTCTCAGGCCTAAAATCTCTAATGTGTCATAGAACGATGGAAGTGATACCACCGATGCAGATGACACAAACAGACGAAAGGTTACCATTGTCGTAAAACTGAATTTAGGTTTATATGCGTTTAAGTGATTCGTAATTATTTTACATGTGTTTAGTGGTTAGGACGCGCTGCTGTCTAATCTATTGAAGTGTCTTATTAAATTGATATTTGTGTGTTTGCTATCAAAATGCAGTGCATTTGCTGTCCGTTTAAATTAATGAATGGCATGGAAAATGTTCATTCTAGTACATAGGTGCTGTGAGGTTGTAATCTATGATATGAGGGAAGCTTTTCACAACCAAGTCTCACATCCAATGCGTTGGCTGAATTTTAGCTTAACGAAGAGGTTCAAGCAGAAATGGCATTTTCACTCAAAAGTTTATTTGCAAATTATTATTTTGAGATACAGTCAACGTCATGGGACATAGAGAAAGTTTGAAATACTGCTTGCTTGCGCGATAGGGCTTTTACGACGCGACGGGTGAAAGTGCAGCTGGGTTGTGTCAGATGACAGTAATTTTTCATCTAACAATAGGACCCACAAATGAGACATAAGCCCATTCTGTACCATGGTAATGGAGCATTAATGTTCCACGTGCAATGTTCATTGCAGATTTGACTTCTATTTTGAAATATCATCGCCATTATTTTCAGATGACCCGTCTTATTCTAAGAAAGGTCACGGCTGTAGGATGCGCAAGTGGTCTTTTGGTAGGTCTTGGAACTCTAGCTGAGGCCCTCCGAATCACAAAATCATGGGCCAGACTGTTTGCAGAGGAATCTGCTTTATAAGGAGTCGTACCAAACTTAGCACTATTTTCATAACCTACTGTGTTGACGGGGACCAGTGGTGAATACTTGAAAAAGCTACCAAAACATGAGGAAAAATATTGCGAATAAATTTGTTAGACAACATAAGAGGAAAAAAATTTCCAAAACTATTGCGATTCATGGGACAATCAAATATTTTATAACGGTTTTCTAAAATCGTATTAATTTTTGTTTTTTCAACTATCATTTTTAAACTGTAACTGCCTTTCATAGTCAGCGTAATAGATTAATAGTCAACAGGTGGAGTTATAAACTTTACTTGACCTGCCACTGCCAACAGGTGCAGCAACTTTCTATCGACAAAATTAAAATTATGTTATACATCGTTAATAATCCCCAACAGTGCTACGGGTTATATTGGAACCACTATCTTCTCAGGTATTGTATAAATTTGACAGCTAAACATTGCTAAATAAATGAAATGAAATTTGACAGTTCGCTTGCAGTCAATACCTGGTAAGTCAATAGCTAGAAATTATGTTGCTAATAGCTTAAAAATGAATTCTTTATTTTTTGATCGGACGTCCTATTAGTCCTGTAACTTATATTCCGTGGATCACAAGAATTGACAGAACGATCAACAGAAAAAGCTATTTAAATTTTTTTAAACTAAACTCTATTTTTCTGATCAAAATAAAATGTTTTCAGTTGACAACTCCATACAAAAAGGCACTTCTCGTCAACACATACTCATCCCTCACTGTCACTACTTGAAGGTGAATTATCTAGTATTCTTGAGGTAAAGTACCAATCAACTTTTTTATTTAAATAGAATGAACTCTTTTTACGGTCCGCAGTGTATATTGAGTACTTTTCTCTAACTTTCTGAGTTAGTTGCTCAAAGCGAATCCCACTCACTCAACCAACTTGTACGGCCACAAAACCACTTGTGTTTTGTTGTTATGAAGAATATCTAAAATACCAGCCGAAAGAAAGACCGAACCGACCCTATTCCTAATCATATTCTTTTTTGCCGCTCACTGCAGTTGAGAAACAACAGCGACGGCGAACGGTTGTCGATTTGTATCTCGGAGTCGTCACGTTTTATACTTGAATTCGTCATACAGCTTTTTTATTAGCATACTTTTATTGCGGCTGTGTGTTTTGGATTTGAATCGTGGTTTCTTATAACGCTTTGTGTGCTGGAAATACACTGAAAATTGGTGTGTAAGATACATTTGTGGTGACTGATCGTGTAAATAATTTGATAGTATTTGTAAAGGTAGAACAATCGATTTGAATCTCTTACAATCTACCTGGCTTGCATAGTGTTGGTGTAATTTGTGACGTTGTCGTATTTTAAATCAGAATTTAATTGTTTTTGCCCTCGCTATTGTTGGACGCAATTAGATTTCCATTTGGACCGACAAAGTGTATAGAAGTGCAACAAATTTCGTGAAATTAAATAAATATTATGTGCACCGAACAACGATCAGGATAATACGCTGTGTATCCACGCAAATTGAATCCGAATGAATCATCGAGATCGTATACTCGTTTCCAGGTGCGCTTTGGAGTCCACCTTCGTAATGGCAATTAGCTTGCTCATCGTTTAACTGACTTATTCTTTGGATATATTGCTCGTACATACGAGTAGTCAACAAGTAGAGTATCTGTCAAGAAGCATCTGCCGAATCTATAAGGTGAGTCGTAGTCTCAATCTCAGGCGTAAATGATGTCAGAAAGTGACTTGTTTAACTAAGAAAGCACACTTAAGAAGCGAAATCCAAGTACGAAATAACGTGAAGCTATAAAACTGAAAAAAAAACGGATATTACTTTTTTATCGCAGCTACAGGGCTGCTTTTTTATGAATTGTATGTTTTCTATATTTTCGGGGTCTTGAATATGATAACAACTAGCGTTTTATATAATTTTACTCATATTTCTGGACAAAACACAATCGCAGATAGGTACCTACACATATTCATACACGCTTAGCTTTTCCGTATTTGATTAGAAGATACGGGGCATTGCCGGCGCGACATTTATTTCCATTCTTTAAGATGCAGAGGCAGCCATTGGGGAACGAACAAATTAAGTATGAATTTGAATTTGAACTTTGAGGCTCGAACAATTCTGATTTCATTCGGTTAATGACATTTTGACACAATGCGCCCAATTCAACGTCACATAAATGTTGTAGGAAACTACAACTAGTGAACTAGAAATATCTAGAAAGATAATGCGAATAGTTGTATTCGTTGTCGTTGTTTTTTAATCGCAAATTTAGAAGTAACAGCGATGACGGATTGTGCTATAATTTATGGAATGAATATGTTGCAACGATAGATCGAATCAATTTATATTATTCAATGTGCCCTCCCCTCGCTTCAATTGATTAGGCAATGAGACGGATCGTTTGTTTCGTTTTTTACATATTCATATATAAATAGGCACACACAGCACACTTCAGAAAATCCATACATTGTTTGATTATGATCGGTGGAATTTATCAAAAGTGTCTGTGTCATCTACAACTTGTCAAAGATCTTTAATCGATCTGTTTGTCACGTCCTTTTTATGACTGAGGCTGCCGTAGTCAAGAACCCTGTTAAAATGCTCGGACACGCATCACTTAACAAGTTTAAAAAATAGTTTATGTATTTTAATATCCGTTAAAAAACATTTGGAATACGAAAATGAACTCATCTCAAAACGGGAATTTTTATATTTACATGAAAGATATTTTTATCGCGAAACCTATTTGAAAATTCAGAGGTTTATTAATTTCCCGCTATATGCGAGTAACTTATCAAGAAGTTGGTGTCTGAACAGGAAGCTAAATGTAGAAATTCAAGTCAAACATCTGTCGTTTTGTAGAGTGTGCTTTGCTACAACTATATAATATTTCAATTTGAGTGTCGGATGTCACCCAGCAAAACAGTCCACTTGCATTTCCTTTTGCTCATGTGAGAATCTCAGGCGATGCAATATGGAATGTTTGAAATGGAAAAATACCGCGAAGGAACAAAATGCGAACGGCCACAGGAAACTTATGCGAATTGCGTAACAATATGCAAATTAATGGGGATGGTGTTTGTGGCAAAGCAAAATGTGCGGAATATGAGTCACGGCTTTGCATTTTTGTGTAGATTTTCCTTATATTGGAAAAAATAACTCGCTTCATTTCGCAAAAGAGATCTCACCATCTCGGTCCCACTTTCAAATGTATGCTTAAATAATTTCTAATAAAATGATTTTGAACATATTTGTGCTTTTTTTTTTTTATTATTATAAATCGAGCAGTTGTTTTTTGCCTGTTTGTAGTGATCGTTCTTCCTTTCAAAAAGAGGGAGATAGAAGGTTGGAATAAATGTTTAAATATCACTTTTGAGATGTAATAACGTTTACTAGGAAACACATTTCCCGATGATTATCTAGGAGCCTACGAGCACTTAAATTCAATTTATAACTTACGCAGAGGTTTTCCACCATAAATCTGTCAGAATTTGAACACGTTCGAGTTTTCAGTTTTAAATTTCAACCACTGTATCCGTTCTGCTTAAAGTACACCATTCGAAGTCTCCGTAATACTACGCAGCAATAATTCACAACCTCCTTAAAATCCGTATACTTGTCACATTCCCAGTTCGCCAACAAAAAACATCCCACTGGAACTAACACCTGTTCGAATTAATTTCATAATTAAGCCCTTATACAATTCCACCAGAGGCTAATAGATTTAATTCCCTTTGCTTGTCAAAAGGTGTGAACCAAACTGTCATCCAGAATCAAAATTTACCGTTTAACTATTAGTCATAAAGGTGTACAGTAACTCTTAAGGACAGATACAAAAGGAAGGAAATAAAACGCCCAACACTGCAACGGAATAAATGTTTTTATTGGCTTTAATGACAGCAGTTACATGAAATGACCCCAATTGACAACAACGGCAGAGCTACGAGTAAAGCCATGCAAACAAAGGGTCCCAAAACTGATACAAACTGAAACTCTACTCAGTTGCATCTCTTTTATGGAATTCTGATGAGATAATAAATATCTAAAGCAAACAAAATTGAACGAGTTTGTTACTGTGCCTCCAACCGCCAGCCAGCCCATCCAACTGACAACTTGTGCGTGCTGTCAATTCACAGGGAAAAAAAATTCCAAAAAGAATGTCAGTCAAATGTGGCGCACACAATCATACACTCTAATTAAACAAAACTTTCTTGTCCCGACTCAAACCACAGACATTTTCCTTGTCCGGAATTCCGAGTGGTAAATTAATTAATTTGACAGGAATAGCGGAAATTTTCGCCAGACGACCGACAATGGATGTTTTCGTCGGCTCAAATTACCATTTAAGTGCCTTTGAGTTGTCCTCTCCTTGTTTGACGATTCATTTCAGGATGAATGGGATTGCGCTGTGTGCGCTGGTATATCAATGTCCCAGGTCGCCGGCGACATCAACATTCAATACCGAAATTGATGCGTGTCCTCGGGTTGTCTTGAATTGCGGTTAAGTGAGATCATTTAGCATTTACATATGAAAGTGTTTCACTTTCGTTGAATGGGAACTATCCCAAAGGGCTTAAGTCGGCAGGCTACAGGTTTATTGCTCATAATTCTAATGAAGGTAAGACCATAGAGCACTGACTGTCATATAACCTTGCGCGTATAATTACAGTTTTCTTTTTTTCTCTCTTTTGCATAATGAAAGTCGTAGTGTCCTGGTAGCACTATTAATTACGTGGACTCTTTTGCCGTTTCATTGTGGTTGATGTAATTAGAAAGTTTATGATTCATTAGGCCGCAAGTGTGTCGGGCCGCTCTGGAAGCAGTGAAACACTTGGTGATATCGTAAAGCCGTCTGCCCTGACGCTAATTGGGCGCAATTTTTGCATAACATGCGTTGTAAGTAGGAACGCACACAGATGATAATGATGATGATGATGATACTGGTGATCAAGTTGAAGGGGAATGCAGCTAGAGATCTTTTCGAGTCACTCGTTGGCAATGACACTTGCATAAGGAAACTTGTTTTAATTGGTGTAAGCAAGAAGCAGCAAGGAGAGCCGAGGGACTTTTGAAGGACGGCTTGTGCGCCTTTTTGTATTTTTAAATTTATTAAAGGGAAATGGTCCTCCTCCCTGTCATCAATTATGCAAACACAGGCAATTTTGATCAGGAAATTCCAGTGGAATGCGTAAATCGTAAAGGGACTTAATGGGGAGCACATTTCATTTCAGGCAAGCTCTTCTTTTTATTAAACACAGTCTGCACAACTTTAAGGGAAAATAATACTTTACCTAATTCCCTCTACACAAGCATTTCATTTTTGCTTCCTTCTTCTTGACTTTTGGTATTTTTCGACGAAGGTATCCTTACAAGGAATGGACAACAACTCGCTCCATTTCGTAGATTAAACTTTTTTTTCAAGGTCGACGAATGGCCATAAAGTGCGCAAAATTCATAGACAACGGTGACGTGAATTCGAAGGAGTAATTCTAATAAAAGAAAAACCATTGGCGGACCGCTAAAAGGTTGATTTAGTTTTGGTATGGTTCCGATCTAAGATATACGTGGACAGGATTTAACAAATAGGTATTGGATGCCAGCCTTTTGAGTCCATTATAAAAAACTAAAGGAATGTTGGGAAGTCGTGTCAGACTTCATTTGTCGTTCCTAAAAGCTACTAAAATGAGTTTCACCTTACGTTCCACAATAGGGGTAGAGAAGACACGTCTTTGGGGTAATGTACAATCTGTTTCTGAAGCGAACAATTTAAATTTTTTAGACATTCCATATAGTCCCGGTAGAAAGTTTGCAGAAACTATGCATCAACTCATTTTCAAAATTGGGATGGAGTAATCCCTCCAACGTTTGCCCTAACCACCAGAAAGGGTCCTGATCCAACAATCAAATCAAGGCCAAACCAGAAAGTAGTCGCTTTCACGCTGTCAAAATTATAGCCACTGCTGATGGACAAAAAAATTTAAATTTGGTATAAAATAATATAAGACAGCTTTTGAAAGATAACCCTAACCGGACCCTCAACCAACGTAGGACGCGACGGATTTGGTTTACTTTCGATTATTTGTTCACAACTTTGATTAATTTAAAGTACATTCATTGTCTGAAACATTGAACCATTGCCCGCACTCTCTTGGTGGCTAAATGACTGGCGTACGTCAAATTACTGTCAATATATAAGAAGTAAAATCTCAAACAAATGGTCAAATTCGTCAAATGAATTTTAAACTCTGTATAGAAACAATTGATATATCTGCGCTGGAATATTTCAATTGTTTCTATACAGAGTTTAAAATTCATTTGACGTGCCGCCAGCCGGGTCAATGGACCGAGGGCATTGAATCAGATGATAGAAAAATTACAACCTATTCTCTCACATAATGAACAGCTCTGCGAGAATATTTTGTGATTGAACTGAATAACTGCAGTCGCAGTAATGGGACTTGAGAAAAGCGAAGCGGTGGTAGATAGCCTTAAAAAAAGGTGGTAGTAAAGTGGTAGAACAAACAAATTTCCATGGTAAATTATTAATTTATTTATACTAAATACTAATTAAATAGTTATAATAAAAACAAAACAAAAACAGCGAAATAAAATAAACATAAATCAGGCATTTCTTATTATTAATTTGAGTGATCCTTAAAAATCACATTTGTCGTTCAAAACAAACAAAATTATTACTTCGTAGGGCAACCGTCTGCGAATTTTGAAGCATATCTCACCAATAATTCCGGGGGTTTAAAATCTTTCCCGTTCCCCAGACGTTTCTTGGCAGCTAAGATCAGCTTGAATTTAATTTGTTGTAGGAACAAGAATTTACGCATTTTCAATTTCTATAGCTCTTGATTTTAATTTAAAAAAAAGTTTTTGAGGTAAACGCATCAATATAAAAAAGAACTAAAGAAAAGACGCCATAGATTCAACTCAACACTAAACACAAAAAGTCAAGACATACACGCTCAAAAACTGGCTCTAAAGGCACCAAGTGACAAAGAACAGAAACAGAATCCCATATATTTGCAACAGAAACAGAATTAGGAACAGAACATAATTTTTTCAGCAACAGAAAAATGGATGTTTGACGACAGAACGTAAACAAGTCTACATTGATTGTTTCTGTTTTCAGAATGAAAAAAACTTTCTGTTCTTTTTCAGTTTCTTTCAGTTCTTTGTGCCTTAACCGAGTGCAATTTTTGCTCGGTTAAAAAAAAATGGATTAAAATTAACTAAGTCTCTGTTGATAAAAAACGAGTATTCGTTGTTAAAAACTACCGAGATGAAAAGGTAAAATGCATACTGTTAAAAAACTCCCTTTATTAGTTGTTATCAATCAAGTTTCTTGATTAATATCAACCAGTTGGTTAAAAGCTACATAGCTAGTTTGTTATTACCGAACGAGAAAATTTGAAGGAAATTTAAAAATCGGTTATTTTTAACCCAGTTTCCTTAAACAAGTTGAATCGTTTATTTGTAATCCAATAACTCTGTAGGAGCTATATTAACAGTATTACTTCGTAGTTTTTAACCGAAAGTTGGTTAATTTTAAATAAGTGATTTTTCTGCGCGTAGCAAATACCCTCCCACAAATACAGTAAAATAATGAAATATTAGCGCAGTAAATGGTGCACTGGACCGCAAGTTCTTGCTGATGCAACGTAAAAGTAAGGCGAGTAAGTATAGGTAGTAGTTACAATTTTCAATTTAATATAATGATGGAAAAGAAATATTATTATCGAATAGCGATGAGTAAAAAGTGGTAGATTTCGAGTTCAGGTTGGTAGAATTTCCGAAAGTGTAAAAAGTGGTAGAAGTCCCATCACTGCTGCAGTGTAAATTTGTTTTTCATAACATAAGAAAATATCAAGTGATTAAACTGTCAATGCCCCTGTTAAATTAGCCACAGACGTCAGATAGCATGCACAACTTTGACGATACATCTGAGTAAGAAATTGTTAATCCACGAAAAACCCAATATATTTTTAAATGTCTGTGTCTGAGAAAAAGGAGAGTAATCGATGTATAATTGAATTGAATCCCTCATTTCCGATGCAGTTCGTAAATTCTCCTCCCTTGCCAAACTGACCAAACAAATTATTCATAGAAGTCCTACCCTGAATGTGATTCAAAAAGAAAAAAATCCACATTCTGCTAAATAAATTATGTTCGCCCACCATTCTCGTAGATACTGACCGAAAGTCAGACAATGCTTCCAGACGAATGAAAACTAAATTGATGCCAATAGATAAAAATGTTCCATCGTGTTCCCTCTCACGTCCATCACTGTCCATTCACATCTCCATCCTCACTCAAGGATGAAAACATTTCACTTTCGATTCCCAGAGTTATTTTGGCATCTCGCCTGAGCAATGAGCATGAGCACACAACACACGCCAGTCATCAGTAAACACCGTTTCGCTTGTACCTAGTTTCTGTCATACGAAGTGTTTGTGTACTTTCTTCTCATCTTTTCCTACACACGTGTGGCGTGTGTGTCACTCAATTGGGATTAATTAAAATCTTTTCCCCCCCGGGGCAGTTCTTATCGGGTGAGGCGGTACTCCTATCCGTACTCCGAGCCGCCTCTTCCATATACTTGACTTGACTTGCCAGGACTGCATGTCGTACCTCTGACATCAACTCCCAAGAAATACTTCGATTCCGTCATAATCCGACACACGCAGTTGGCGCTTGGGCTCAATAAAAGCGAACATCAATTCAAGCGGGGAGAATGTGTTTTCCGTCTGCTTACAATCATTTCGATTGGAATTTGGATTTCGATTGAGATAGGTGCACATTTTTACGATTCTGTTTGCCGGCGCAAGGTCGGCTGTAAAATTTGGAAATGCATTGACTGCTGCTTGTATTTGTTTGTGGGTCAATCAGTATTTTTCAAGAGTATAAGTAGATTCCACCCGTCTGTCGGGACCGGGAAATCAATACGTGACCGGAGTTAACAAGTAGAGCTGCACCGTGATTACTTCAACCGATTTCTATAAATTCAGTTCCAAAAATTGCATCACAGTAGTTGGCCTCCATCTAGTAGGTATATAGAAAATGTTCATTTATTTGTGTTTTACGGGAATGCATGTGAAAAGGCAAAATATTTATTCAATTGAAATTCCGGTCCGCATCTATAAATCCTTCGCCAACAGTTATTGGCGAAACGCATTAATTTCCGTCGTTGATTGCTAATATGAGATATTAATAGTAAATTGGACCAGTGCCAGGGAAATATTTGCATGCATGTGTTCCTACTACAAATACGTTCGTATTTTGATAGCAAGTCAATTGAAGCGGATATGTATTCTTAAAGTTGAATTTTGAAGGGTATGGCATTTTGTTTGAAGTGATTTTCAAAGATCTCCATTTCAATTTGAAGAGTGGGTGGAATTTTAGAATTTATCTGTCTTGGGTTCTTTAGAATAGGTATGCCAGAAGTGTTTTCAAATAGGACTGTTACCATAAAAAAGTTGAGTAAATTTTAGCAATTTTAGCAGAGGTTTTGTCGGCGATCCTTCCTGTCGGCAGGAAGGATCCTATTGCACTGCCTAACCCAATAAATACAGCACGTGATATTCAATCGCCTACAAGATCAGCAAGTTTTTAAAAGATCGGAACAATATTTAACAGTGGTACGAAGAATTTAAAATACTGAGGGGAACGTATCAGATCGGCGCCCACCCCATGACCGAAAACGGTACATACGATTGTAACAAAAATTAATTTCTAAGGTAATATGGTCATTTCTAACTTCATGGAAAACTCAGTTTTTCTCTGTATTATCGTAAAATGGATTTCTGAAAAAAGTAATTTTTGAAAAATATAGTTTTCCCTAGATTACCTCAAAACAGCATGATTTTGACCAAAACGCAAACTTAGAGTAAAATTGATGTTTTCAGAATTATTGCGTCCTTAATCTTCAATTCGAATCACTGGAAACTCTCACTTTAAAAACTGCTCATATTTTGAAAACCCCATTTTCGATTTCGATAAAACCCTAAAAACCAAGTAATGCTTTCATCCCGAACAATAACTTGTACTCGGTTTTCAGCTAAATAGTTAAGCAATAGTATTTTAACAAACTAGACAATATTTGGTACTATTTTGTCTGCGAAATTTTACAAAAACCGCTCTAACGATTTTGATCCAAATACATATTAAAGATGAAATAAGTATTCGAAATAAGATACGTACATAGTTTTTCTCAAAAAATTCGAAAAAAAAAAACATTTTTTCCCAATCTATTTTCACATATCTATGCTAAATTTTTTTTTATAATCTCCCCCACTTCCGATAAAAATGCAATAACAGCTACGCAAAACTTCATTTTAGCAAATATTACCCTGCAACTTAAAATAATTGCAGCCACTTCCCTTCACAATTAGAAACTCCCACTTCATTTGCACCCATTTCTTTTATCTAGCATCGGTTCTCAGAGCTTTACCTACCTACTTAATAAAAATAAGAAAATAACCAACCAAACTTTTGAAGAACGAGAAAGTTACGTTCGACCCAGTCGTGCACTATATTTATAGCTGGCAGCACTTTACCACATAAATGGCGCAAAATTAAAATGTTCCGTCAATTTTGGGGCTTCCTTTGTAAGGAGAAGAAGAAGATTGGCAATCAATCAAGTGGCAGGATTCAAGAGTATTAGTAAGAAAGCGAAGTTATTCATTCTGACAGAATATTCTACATAGGAATAGAGATGATAGTCATCATTCAGTCAGCACCAGATTAGGGACTTTACTTGCGTCAAAAAAATAAAATGCAGAGTGAGACTCATTTTTTAAATAAAATGGGTAAGCTTTATGAAATGGTCGTGGATGGTGTAGTTTTTGTGGTTTGAAAATTATAGCAAAACGGGCTATCTGCGCCGAAACCAATCATTTCGTTTTGAGGAACTTGACACTTAATTGCAGCTTCGCTTCATTTGAATTAAATGATGCTCCACAAAACTCACTAAGCACTATTTTTGCTTTTCAACCCATATTAGTGCAAACAATCACACTGTGGGCGTGTGCACCGAATTGTTATCGTTCAAACGAAATTAGTGCTAGTTTAAAAGAGGTTTCTCCCTCCACACGTACTTGACGAGAAAAATTAAATGTGTTCAGTGCACACATTCCTTTCAATTTGAATAAATATTTCTAAAGCGTATATTTTGTAGCACAATCGCCTTATCGCTCCGTAGCTAATCTAAAGCCAGTCTTATGTGACCATTGCCATTCCATATCCACATTATGTCGTAGCGCAAAATGCTTTCTGCTTATCTTGAGAGTATATCTTGAGAATATGTACGATGGACGCTGTTATGCAAAAGAACATGCTGATAAAGTGCCTTTGTGTTTTCTCGGTTTACCTCCTGTCTCCTGTGTCGCATGAAAGGATATACCTATAAACCTACTCAAGGATAGGACTGACTGCAAAAAGATATCTATATCCACGTCTTGCCCGGTGATAATAAATAATCGAATAATGGCGGACATGTGTGGGAAGGAAAATGTAATTAATCTGTGTTTTTCAATGGGTTGGAAAACCCCAGTGTCCTTTCTATAGTAAAGGCCTTCATACGAGTAGGTATATGTAAATACGAAACCAGATGTGCAAATTTGTTTTCCTCCTGTGGCTGGAAGGGTGGTCACTTGGTCAGTATGCGGTTGTATTCGCCGCACTCATGGGAAATACCAGGTGAAAATGGAAACAAAATAAACAAGACTAGCGGTGGTAAGTAAATGCCATTTAAGGACATACCTATATAGGTTGCATCATGCAACAGATGTGGTGTACTTTCCGGCGGCCGGAATGAAAGGTGCAAGGTTTTATGTTACTTTTTAAGGATGCTTTATAATGGCTGTAATAAAGGTGTAAAAATGATACCGACATGAAGATAAATTATAGCTTAGCGTGCACGAGAACAAATTTCATTTGATTTTTGAAAAAGAATATGAATTTAAAGTAGATGAGTCCCAGCGCTGGCAAGGAAAAACAATTTTAAATGACCATTGCAATCTCTGGGCATGTAATAAATAAATAAATAAATAAATAAATAAATAAAAAAAAGTTTAACAGGTCTGTAGGGACCCTAGGCCTTGCTTCTCACAACCATTCGTTTGTGTGAGTTTTTCATTTTTGGGACAAATGGAAGGGATCTACAATTTTATGCCGGGTCCAAACGGCTAATTGAGAAGCTCCTTCATGACAGTTATACTCTCGGATGTTTGTCAGACGTTCGCGGAGGTGGCGCAGCGGAAAAAAACCTCTCGCGAACGTAATCCGATGCAATCCGCTGTAAACACTGTTCGTGTTACAGCCAAACTCCTACCCGCCAATACTACTCTCATATAAAACACAGCAGCAACTATTGCGGAAGCTGTTAAGACTGCAGAGAAATTTGGTTATTAATGGCAGATGACATTTGAGTGTTTTTTTAACCCCGACTGTCGGTTGTCAAAAAAGAGTCTGTTCCCGTAATTTTCTTAGCGAAATTCATAAACAAACCATTTTGAAAGAGTAGGTGTTCAGAACCCTAGTTAACATCTCACTTCTTGCCACACATAGCATAACTTCCCCAACTGGCCACGTGTGTTCGCCTTCGCAGTAAGTTTTCTCTCATCAAGTATATCCACTTCAGCTGAGTTTCTACGACGCAATAACGTACCACACAGCCCTTTAAAGATTAAATGCCCTTTTAAAGAAGGAAAATGCGCAGACAACTTTATTAAATTCTTTAAACGACAACTCGTTGATCCCCAAAGTGCCTGATTTCCATTTGAAATGCATTATGTAAATATTTTATGTAAATGTTAGTCGCGATAACATGATACCAAACCATTGACTGCTCAGACAATGAAAAATGTGCGTCTCTCATTCATAAGAGCAAGTGGTACAAAACGACAATTTTACGAATTCATGTGGGCATTCAACACGAAATTCTGAATAGCTCGCTTCTTCGAAGTCAATCACTGTCATCGGACATGGTGTGTGCATGCAAAAGGAAACACTCTCACGATAGTTTCTTAGACATTAGATACGATCGCGCGCAATTGTTCAACGGTCCGGTCCGAGAGTGTAACAGTCGCCTAATTGGAAAATTGAACGAGTGGCTTCGTGGCGGACACTGTACAACACATACGAGCACAGTACGTGTATGTCATAAAAGATACTTTATTGGTCTTCTAATAGTGGGCTAAGCGACAACATTCTGACACTCGAAAATTAATTTGAAAAAGGGCACTGTAAGCATTGGAATTCTCGTGAGATACAATTTGTGGTAGTTTGCAGGTAGGCTACGCGACGATGGACGATGGTGTGGGCAATGAATTTCCTCGGGCAAACGATTTTTATTCAAATCGATTGTTAATGCTGCACCTTTCTCGTTATTTCAGCTAAATTTATGGTGTGGATTAAGGGGGGGGGCCTTATGTTGAAATTCAAAAGGACTCTTCCTCTGACGAGATAGGGAGGATGGGCCAGATTTCCCTGTCCGATTTTTATGGCCGAATTATTCTATTAATCTTTCCATTAAGAATTGTAATGTGTACTGAAAAATGAAGTCTTAAAGCAGAGTCGTAAAATCTGAAGATAAATATCGAAGAGGAGGCTGTTCGTAGTTATAAATAGGATTTGTGGTTTCATTTTGAGCCATTAAAATTACGGACATTTAAATAGTGCGGGCAGACATACGGTGCCTGTTTATTGTGGATTTACTTTGTAGCAAGAATGTTTGTTTTGAATAGTTGGTTCTACTACGGACGTCTTCTCTCATTTTTTGAAAATAATTAAATTGCGATTTTTGGGCGGCCACTTATGCGCAATGAATTTCTGAGTAGACATTAAGATTTTATTCAAAAGTTTTTGTATGTATTCATTTATTTAGTAAATATTTTTACTATTTTAGTTATTTAGTTTCTAAAGAACTCTTTAGCAGTTTTTATGTCTTGTAGTATTAAAATAAACAAAAAAAAAGATATGGCTCCATTAAGTCCCACTTTTGAAGGTGATGCATTGAAATTAAAATATTACACCATCTTGGGAGTATTTTATTACGGAGAGGTGGTAGATATTTTAATTAACAAATAGAAGTGAAGCTTTGTAGCCAAATTCGGAAGTCAGCGGAAGTAGGAGTCGTATTCTAATGGTAACTTTTCCACATTAAATAAATAACCTATTTTGCAATTAATATATTTATTGAGAGAAAAACCACATTTGATTGAAAAATAGCTATTTTAAATAGCTGTGTTGTCAAGAGGTCTTGTCAACCATTTAATATTTTTAGAATCGACTTCATATTGTGAGCTTCCACAACTTTAAAGTCGAAACATAAATTTGTTATTACTACGGCGCAATGACAAAACCTCTTTTGAAAGATTTGAAATAAATTCGAAATGTGAATTTTTAATAAAATCAAATATGCTTATTGTTATAGTGAAGATTATAATACAGAAAGTTTTACTTGAAATATTTTCTAATAGTGTTTTCCTGTTTATTTTTTATTTTTCAGGTATGTACGCAGTTTCTTTGGCAATTTGGGAAGAAAAAAAAGTGAATATTAACACTCATAGCTTACTAAAAATATGGTTATCAGAACACAAATACCTAATATAGCAAAACCAATTTATATTAAAAAAATCTAGTTATATATTCGCAGTGAAATTGAAATTTTAGAAATTGTTTAAATTTAAAACCAATAAAAATATAAGATAAACCAGGAGAATAGTTCATGTCGAAATTTTTAACTATCATCGAACTGTCAATAACACAGGTCAGCAAATTCATTCGGTATGTACTGATGAATTTATTAAATCTTCAAGTTAACACACAATATAAGAATGAAGAACCCCGATATAAATTTTCCATTCCCAATTTTCTAAATTTGGTAGTTCTTGTCACAGAAGCGTGAACAATGTCAAATTATTTACCATGATTTGATGGTACGTAATCTTTGCAAAAAAAATAAGTGTCATACCGCATTCCGAAAAAAAAAAATATTTGTCGCAACAGTTAAAAAAGCCCCGACAATGCAGTTAGATGTGAATAGCAAAGCAAAATTATCGGGTTTGACTGTACTGTGGGTGGTGCCAGTTGTGCATTACCGAATTGGGAATAGACACTAAATGCTATTGAAGCCAACACTTTCATTTATTAAGTACTTAAGCAAAATTGGAGAAAATAACAAAAATTGTTTTTCTCAGAACCAATCTAAGACTTAAACCTAAAACAAGTAAATGTGCTTTTCCAATAATCGTTCCCCACTGAAGATGTGCAAGGATTTCTTTGATGAGCTGTATTTTCTTTTGAGCTCAAATATTTACTTTGCAGTACTTGCTCAATAAGGTACACATTTAAATATCAATGATTTTCCTCTCAAAATAAGTTTTCAAGACCACACTGCACACATCATTCGGAAGCTGTCAAACAACGTCAAACTTGTGTTCACGAAACCGTCTGACAAGCAATTTGAATCAATTTTTTGACAGTATCTTACAGTTATGCTAAATGTGCCATCAAACAGAGTGGGCTGTCTCGAATTTGTATCAAGCATTTGTGAAGCAAAACTAAGAACGCCAAAAGTAGGGCGCTACCCTTCGTCAGTCGATGTCGCCTAAATAGCTCGCAAGCAGAATGTTCTTCGACAAATGGATATATGAAATCTTATCGAAATCGCTGCCAAAGAGATCAACACAAATGTTGTCAGCGGAAACACCGCTCCTTCAAAAATAGGCTACAGCTGGGGTGTGAATGAAGGCATAAATAAACAAAATTCTGATTAATCGCGTCACACTGCGCAGCTGCTATCACTTAAATTCAGACCTCAAATTTACATTGCAAAGTCGAAGTGTTCACTGCCAATGGCAGTGGTTGTAGTCCAAATAAAGCGACCTGCGTCAGATTGGATAGAGTCTTCGGATTTTAAAAGAAATAGTTCCCACTGAAAAGCAAAAACGATGACACATGCAAAATTTTTGTTTACATCACTAATGCCATAGCTTCGATACGTATTTCTATTATGTGGGTAATGAAGCGTTTCAAAATTACTTTCCGCTGAAATCAGCACTGATATGCATATTTATGACGAACAACTGCGGTCACATTCGCAGAAACAAAAAATGCCATTGAAAAGGAGGCTGCTGACATTTTAGCACATTATTTACAACATAATGTATATAGTTGGTTTGCATTTAATTTTTCAACTAAGCACGATCGTTTGGCGCGTATTAACTGAAATATTTTCTACAGATTATCAATTGATTGTGATTGTGATCTTTGACATATCGGTTACCAAGTGACATATTCTGTTCGCCACAGAGTCATATGATATGTATGCGTCTGCCGATGTCAAGGAACGTCCTCCTGTATAAATAAAAACATTGTTTACAACACTTTCCGCTTAATCCGTTGAATTGTTTTTATTTACTATTTTTAAACGACAACAATTGCCTGTTGAATGCATATCTTACACGATGTATTTTTAATTGAAGAAAAAATAAGCGATATAAAGCTTGTTATCGCTGCACTAAAATGTAGTCACTCTTTAAATATGCGCACTCGAATCGGATACGAGATAAAGTTAAAATTAACATTCTGTACGCATCGCTGGTGCCGCCTCCGACGGAGAGGAAATGCCGGCCAATTTTATTTGCATAATTCGCAGACTTGCGTGCAATGTCTATAGCCGTTTGTATTAATTGTCCAACACGTATGAGTTATGGCAAGGAATTCGATTTGTTTAATAGTTAACCATCAAAATAAGTGCAGTTGTTTATGGCTGCTGACCTAAGCAATGGGTGCGCGGGATTTTTATTCTGAATAAAAATATGCAAGTCAAATGATCGACATGTCCATCAAATACAAAATGTACTCGTACTTTCATTCCACTTTGTTTAAAATGGCGACCTAAAAAAGTGATTAAACATATCTACGTCAGAGTTATTGTGAAACTTGGCCTCGAATCCACTCAACAGATACACATATCACTCACATCACTCGGATAAGATAAAGACCTTGATTTCTTTTTATGGTGGTCTTCACCAGATTACATAAGCGGGAGAAACGCCGGCACTCACACTCATGGGAGTGGTTGTTTGATTTCTACTGAACAAACCCAAATCCATGTGGACCAAGAGTACGGTAGCAACTGGCCGAAGCTGTCTGAATTATCAATTTAGCTGCAGACAATAATTATGAAATGTGTAATTTATTGAATCATCGACGATATCTTTCAAAGACTGCAGTACGTCGCGGCGTTGGCTGTATTAATTTATTGGTCTACAAGATAATGAAAGGGGAATCAGTATCCAGAAGAAGTAACACATGCGAGGCATTCAGAGTGGAATTTTTTTGTTAATTTAGAATCAAATTCTAAATCAATTTGGGCATTGAGAAATGAGCGTTGTCCTTTTAGCAACAGTGATGATGTCAGTCCTAGATACAGATAAAGTCAATTGGAGCATTCTCTAGGACAGTGAGGTCATTAGAAATGGTTGCCCGAAACGTGTTTTAACGGCACGTGAAATATTTATCAACTGGCTTGATTTTACTTTTTTTACTTTATCAACTGCATCTTTGAAAGTTGAAAAGTAGAAACGAATTTAATGCTTGTCACTGTGCTCGCACGCAATTAGATAAGACCACGCGACATAAAAACTGGTAATGCGTGAATTAAATCAAAGAAGTCGCTGCAATCGGTGGGAAAAGGTTAGAGTGTCACAAAAATCTCAGTGCAAACCGAAATGAATAGAGAAATTGTAAGGAACAAACACAGAGTGTCTCTGAAACAAGAAGAACTTGAGAGTTTTTTAGAAGAACTGATATGACAGAATCCTATTTGATTAAATGATTTAGAAACTGATTCAATTATTAAAACAAATCATCAAACATATTTCGTTAAGCTATATACCACCGTTTGCGTGGGAAGTATTGTTTAAGTCGGTGTCTCAGCTAAAACGGAGAAAGGCTTTTGAAATGTCATCAGTGAACAAAGATTTTCTAGAAGCTTAGGAGAACACAAAACTTTTTGAGAAACTCATTGCAAAATTTATCATCAATATCATAAGCTTCACCCGTTGACTTTTACTGCGTAGTTTATAAAAAAGTAAAGTGAATCGCACGAAAAAATCTATGTTCATATTGAAATGACAAACAAAAGTAGACACAAATCAGCTGTCAACTTGGTGGTCGCTACAAAAAGTGCTGCCAAGTCAGGAAAACAGTCGTTATTTAGTTGGTCTTAAGCTTGAACTCCATACATTAAATGTACTATTACAATTTACATTAGAATAGTAACAAACTAAACGCGTGGACAATAAATGAAATAGTTAGCATATTGCTCACTAAATCGAAATTCTATTACTAACCAAAAGAGAAACCAAAGTGTTCAATTGGCATATTTGCACTGAATTCCGGATGACATATCACACCACAAGCGCCCTCCAAACAAAGTGAAGTGGAAAAAAGGTTTCCATTCCACTGTACTCAGTCTTAAAGTCGGCGCCTGGATTGCAACCGCACATACATTATAAACCGCACCGCGAAATGTCAAAGTCAGTATACTCGTCTAAAACAAATTCCAACTGAATGTTTTAGTTCTAATCAACACTTGGTCAAGACATGCCCTTGATTATTCAAAAAAGGGCACCCAATATGAGGACAAACATTTCCCAGATTTCCCGCCTTTCCCCCTCCACTCAACTACCCTTCAACAACATGCGGACTACCCTGGGTTTATGCCATCAACAATCTTAATGTCGTCGTAAAACATCGAAAAACACAAACAAACAATAAAACGCCTCTTGTTCATTTGTCAGCGTCTGATGTTATTGGATCCATTTTGATGGCATTACGCCACTAATAGCTGTAGTCCGCCCAAGACCAACACAACCATATCAATGAAAATGTGGTTGAAATGTTATCCACAGCCCCACAAGCAGATTTTCACAAATTTCCACTAAACTGCGATGAAATTCTCACTACAATCCGCAGCTGACGTCATTTCACGGAACATGCCATCGGTTTGTGGAACAACTCCATTCATAGACGGAGACCCCCTCTCACTTCCGATGTATTTGAATCGAGACTCACACTTACTTCTGATGAAAAGCAAATAAAAACAAACAAGAAAAACGAAAACTCGAGCGGAACAGCAACTTTCCCTTGAAGTGTCTACCAGTTGTTTAAACGGCGCACCCGTTCTTACCTACAAATGCACCGAAAGTGGAAATACGGTGTGTATGTAAGCAAGAAATCATAGCCATGGGGCCGAGGGGATGTTGCACAACTGGTTGTTACCCAAAGCGGTAACCGGTTGCAGTGGGGCATGCTTACTGTCCGCGGACACCGGTGCGTATACGCGACAAAAAAAAAACTCTCATTAGCATTGGCTGTATGGCCAAAAGTGAACCGGTTGGCCTTTAGCCTGATATCCTATCGAGATACGCGGTTGAGTGCAGTCGATTTGATTTGTTTTTGTTTTGGTGTACGAGTTGGCTTGGTAACCATAGACACAAGGTTTCGTTTATTAACTGTGACTCTCTTGGTGGAAGTAAAATTTCTAGACGAGTGGAAAAGAAAATGTCGATGACAGTTTTTCATGGATTTTATTGTGGTAGGTGGTGAACGTGAAGTTCTTAGTTATATTGGTTAATATGGTTTTGAGATGCATAACCGGTTGGGGCAGTTGCAACAGCCGGCTGGGTGAATATTTCTCCATTGTTGGTAAGAAATATTCTTTTATAAGGTGTGTTGTTTCTGCAATTGGAAGTTTGGTTGCTGTGGTGGAATGTTTGGTGAGTTTTTGTGCAGGATTTTGCCCTTCGCCAGCCCAATTATGACACCAAGGAGAGGGGCATATATGTTGCCACTGTGGAAATTTTTTAATATATGTGGTTCACACATGGTATTGTTTTCCAATTTATTTTTAATTCTTTATGTGCGCTTCTTATTTATTGCGCATTCTTTGTATAATCATTTTTTTTAACAGCCATCTGCACTTTAAATTCTCTTAAATATATTAAAAGCGGTAACCTTGGTAATAAAATGTGGTGAGCTTTGTCTTTATCGTATTAAATGCAACCAAGTTGTCTTTATACCACACATCAAAATGTTGTCCAGAACTTCCAGAGGAATGTTGCCAAATAAAGTGGCTGCATAAAATAAGTCTGTACCTATGCAATGCGTTTTTATTTGATTGCCTGAGGGGAAAAATATACCATTGATTTGTAATAGTTTTCCTACTCGTATACTTCAAGTTCCTTGTACAACGTGAGGTCCTACTTGATTTAACTAAAATATTAAAAGGACTCAAATACGGGTATGAAAATTGGACCTTATCGCGTGAGATCTATCAGCTCCTCGGCAATTCTTTGAATAGACCAACAGTCAGCAAATAAATTTATAAAAATATATCCCACTTAAGTGAACTGCCTAGCCCAACTCGCTGTCAATCTGAGACAACACAAAAAGGGTAAAAATGTGTACCAACAGAAATTTGTATCTAAATCATAAAGTATCCATTCACTCGAACAGTATCTCACCACCATCTGGTCAAAGGTTACACAAATAGACAGTGTTTCATAATAAACGACAATTTAATTGGCCAGACGACTGGCAGCAAGCCCAGCATCGACGCCAACGTCAACGGAAGGCATTATCATCATTTAAAAAACAATTCATTCAGTATAGACATGAGCCAAGCACTATCCAACCGAGCGAGGGAGAGCTGGATTACTTCGGCATCGTTATTCCCCCGATTTCGGTGGGGGATGAGTGTGAAAAAAAAACAACAACAAAAAATATACCGCAACCGGTACAGATTAAAAACAAACATAAAACTGGCACTTGTTGCAAATTGGTTTCAAGCACACATAAGAAACAAAAAATTAATATCGCCACTTTCGCCACAGATAGAAATAGAAATTTTTCGAAAACAAAAAATAAAATTGAAATTAATAAATTTGAAAATGACGTAAATTGAACTCGGAATGTATTTCAAAAAGATCTTCTCTCGCTATTTGTAATTACCTCTGCAATACCTACACGCTATTAATTCAATAAAACGTCTTAGCAATTACTACGGCAGCCGAGGAAGTACTTAATTGTCTGTTAGAATGTCGATCAAAAGAAGAAGTGCCAGTGCGGGAGGATGCAGCTGGCATACCATATCTGTGATCTATATTTAAGGCACGTACGAGTATACCTAACCGGAAGATGTACGGAAGTCTCGGAATAAGTGAGTGCTTTCACAATTTCCGTTGCAGAAAGAACTGTTGCTTTTAGAGATACGCATCACCATGCGCACATATAAGAGTACTCGTATCGTAAATAAGAAAGTTCAGTGAATGGGTAGGCTTTGGGAAAAATGTGGCTTCTGTCAAGAGATGTGATAGTCTCGTGAAGCCCGTGTCTCGCAGAAAGGGTTCAGTGGTTTAGTTGGATGGGAATTGAGTATGGAATTGGCAGCGTCTAGTGGCCTACTTATTTGACGGCAGATTCACACAGTATTGTTCTGGAATGACCAGGCGGATTGTTCAAAATGTTGTGAAGCAAGCATTTGCATTGGCAAATTATGGGCGCGACGTTGCATTAATGATATAATAATTGCTAGCTGAAAGGCGAATAAATGCAGTTCTGGGCTTATTGCCGCTGGAAGTATGTGAACGAGTGCTAATATAGCAAAAGTACGTCATAATTGGGGCAATGACAGACAATTAATAGGTCCAGACACATGCTCCTATTTCAGTTTGGCCTCATTTTCTCCAAACTGTTCAGCATATTCTTACAAGAGAATTGTAAAAATGAATGGTTTGATTTGAGCCACGAATACAACGACTTTCTTGCAATTGACAACTTATAAAAAAAAAATTTGTTCTGGGATAACCAACTTTCAATCCCAGATAAATTTAAACCCCAGACGTGTAAACTCAAGTGAATAACTCCACTTACGATCAGATTATTTGATTTGATGTCCAATTTAAAACACTTTCCAAACGAATTAAGGTTATACTTTCGTTGACCACTTTTCGACAGCACGATTTGACATTTAATCTGACAGTGTGGACGTGCAAGAATCTTGTTAAGTAAGTCTGACAGATAGCTTTTTGTGTTTTAGTTTTTATTTGCCTATAATATTGGTCCTTTTTTTCAATTGACGTTTATTGGGTGTTGTCAACGAATCTAGTCAAGAAATTCGTGACTTAGTACTAAAGGCACCAAGTGGTGAGAAAGAACAGAAACTGAAACAGAACAGAAAGTTTTTTCGTTCTGTAGTAAATTCTGGTTCTGTTTACGTTGTTCGCACAGCTACACAAAACTGAAACAGAAACAGACCCATAAAAACATGTCGCTGTCGCAAAATATTGGGTGACGGTCATTATACATTATTTGGTGATTTCTCCTCTTCGTTTACTAAAAAAATTCATACGTGGTCATCACAATATACAATAGTACGATGCGAAACAAATAGCCAGATGACAGATGCAGAAAAATCCAAACAAAAAAATCCTCTTGCCCACTATAAATTGGCATTTCTCTTGCTGGCAGCAACAGAAACAATCAATGTAGACTTGTTTACGTTCTGTCGTCAAACATCCATTTTTCTGTTGCTGAAAAAATTATGTTCTGTTCCTAATTCTGTTTCTGTTGCAAATGTATGGGATTCTGTTTCTGTTCTTTGTCACTTGGTGCCTACAAATTCAATAACAGCCCAAGACTGTCGTTCGTCTCTCAGAGAGATGGCGGAGCAGTTCAATATTCACCTCTGTTGGGTGCCGGGGCATAGGGACATCCCAGGTAACTGTAAGGCTGATGAACTCGCAAAACACGGAACAACACTACCTATGCTTCCAGATAAGGACTCCTTAGGTATCCCAATCGCTACTTGCAAATGCTATCGAAAGAGCAACTCTTAGATGGACAACCGGCTCGACATGTCTAGCGACAAAACAGATCTGGCCAAAGCTGGATCTAAAACGTTCTAGGCATCTGATCTCCCTCGATAGGAAGCATATCAGTGCTACAATAGGTGTCATCACAGGACACTGTCTCATAGGCAGGCATGCAAAGAGGCTTGGCGTATTATGTAATGTAAGAGGAAGAAACTATTCTTCATCTCCTCTGCACTTGTCCGGCGCTCTCACAAAGACGAAAACTCCATTTTTGGGAGAGTTCTACTATAATGATCTAAACGATCTAAAAGACACGGCCATTCGCTGTCTCTTGCGCTTCATTAGAAGCTCCAACTGGTTCAACGAGTAGGAAGAATTAAGCAGGTAGATTCATGTGGTATCACAAGGGACCGTATAATGGTCTAAGTGTGTTCAACCTAACCTAACCTTGGTGCCTTAAGTTGACAGTTCGCACAGAATTCTGGAGAGAGTGTTTGTGTCACAGACACCCACCATTCAGAAGAATATTCAAATAACTGTTTGCACACACTGCACCAGTCCTCATGAAACAATTTAAATCCAAAATAATCAAGTCAAGTCAAAAATTGATGACCACTTTCTCATTCGACAAGCACCACTAAAAGTTTATTCGCTTTATAAACAATTTTGGAAAATGTGAATAAACAAAACGATTTCAACCGAAATTAAGAAAAAGAATCGAATTCAATAAATCATCCAAGCAGCAAAAATTTCAGTGTTTCTTCGAATGTCGTAAACACAGTTTACCAGAGACACAACAATCTGCGAAATAAAATAATTATCATCTGTTGATGCGCTCACCCCATTTACCAACCAAGCAAGAAAATAAATCATTTTGTGTTTGTATGTCGAACACGCATTTTGTGGGTTTCGATGTACATCTATCTAGGTACATTAATTGTCTAGGAATTCATTTTCTATTCGATAAAAATGTACATATATTCCAAGGATAGCGGTCACACAGCGTTAATAAATTGCTTGTTTGCTGGTCGACCGCATCTCGATTCTAAACAGCCTGACATTTTACGAGAAAAAAATTAACAAATATGAGAATTGTAAATATAAACAGCACACAATAATACAAACAAGCGGTAATTGGGTAGCAGTGGGTGAGAAGAAAGTAATCTATATGGATAGATAGTATTTTCTGGCTGTGTGGAAAAGAGTGTCCGCTGTCCTATACAGTGTGGTGTAATATTTGAACTTGACCTTGTGTTCGGAGGAATGTTCAATTCGGTGTCGTTAAACCAATGCATGAACTTCGTATAACCAATCAGTTTTTATTGTCACACGGACAGGGAATAATGTTTTTCAGAATAATTTGAATTGGAAAAGTTTGTCGGGCGTCTTTTTAGATTGCATTGCCCCACACAACAGAAGATTGATGATGAGACTGGCGCAACTAATGAACACAGAGCGCGCGAAAGCCTTTGAGTGAAAATATATCAAAAAGGTGTTGCACAATGCCATGGCACAACTGAAAATGTAATTACCCTAAGAAAGGCCGCAAGATTTATGGCTACTCTGTTGTTTTTTATTTTCTGAAAGTTATTTCGCTTTTATTGCTGAATTCCTTCATTTTTATGACAAAATACTTTCTCGATCCATGGCGACAAACATTAAAGTGTTGTGTAGTTGAAGTGGTACTGAGTGTTATACCACTGGTCTTGCTCGTTTCATTGATGGCCAGCTTTTACGTTTTATTTGTTTTACCTCGGGTATAAGAAATGAGAATCGTTTGTTTTCTTTTGCCTCTCATCTGAAGTTTCAATCAATTTGAAATTGTTGTTAGGAACGATGACTGAGATTTTGTAGTGGATTGACAATTTGTTTTTGATGGCTTAGGCTTCACATTGGAGGACACTTTAATCCACAAAAGAAGTGAATACTAATTACCACTGCTCCATGGACACACTACCATTAATACAAACAAACGTAAAGCCAGAGGGCAGATTCCGTATAACAATAATCGTCGGGACGATATCGTTTTTGAAACTTTGACGACCATAAGAAGTTATATTCTGCCCGAATTTGGTTCACTATCGCCAGCTTTCATTACATTTGTGGAAAATTAACTGGATTAAGGACACAAACTCAAAATTTTGGCACTTAGTTGCTACTTTTGGAGGTCTATCGCTTCGACGATAATCTGAAAAATTAGAGAATGATTGCCCAGGATTCATAGCGAACTTTGCCAAAATCATTCCATTTGGGAATTCTACCTAAGACCCTACTTGAAACTGAAATTTACTAATTAAATACTAATTTACTAATAACACATTTCAAATTCTTAAAAAAAAATCACCTTGAAGTACACATCGCATTTCTTATGTAAAAGGCTCCGTCATTGTGAAAACATGAAAATAAAGTACATCTCGTCGTCCTTGCCGTTGAAAAAGAACTGCAGATTCAATTTCGTCGCAATAAGATTTCATAAATTCATCGAAAGTATTAGCTTCCCTAAATTCGACTACACATTTCGAAAAATAAACAATTTTTCATGTTTCCTTGTCCTGATGAGCGTCTGTGGTGCATTTGGCACCTCAGGTTTGGGTATCTGTGACTCATTCCCGTCATTGACCCGCTTGCCAAATGGAAATTTGTTATTTCTGCATTCGAATAATTTATCTTTCGCATTCCAAAACAAACACCCTCGTCAGGTTCGTTCAATCAATAAACCCAGAACGGAAAACTGTTTACTCCTCTTTTTAAGAAACACGCCAGTTCATCCCGCTCGCTGTTCTTTTTTTTTAATCATTTTGACTTCATTAGCATTAAACCACACTTTAAAAAATGTCACACATTTTTAGTTCATCATAATCCTCACAGGACCACTCCTCAATTTTCTTGAACTTACATGCGTCAACTATGTCGAAATATAACAAGAAAGAAAAAAGCGAAATTAATGATGGCCGCCCTATAAGCGGGTCTGACCATTTCAACGGTGTCATCGCGGAAAAATAAATTAAAGAGTCTCTTCAGAGTCATTAGCGACGTTGGTGTCCAAAGTCCAGGACATTTCCACAGAATGCCACTTGACGATGCGAACGCAATTCACAGGAATATAACACTAGTGTCAACAAAATATAAAATGGGATTTCCTTTCCTTTCATGTTGTTTCGTTTAATTAAAAGGACAACAAATTGTTGTTGCCTCCATCTGGGATGGTTTAGTTGGGTGCGGATGTGGGACATTTCTGTTTGTGAGTAAAAGCGGTTAGGAAATTCAATTAAATTGGCACAGTACTGTGAACAGTGCAGCACTTCTGCACTTTGATGCAATTCTCGTGGGTGGTAAATTTATCGCCTACAGTCGACACCGACAAGTGGTTATGTGTCTCGGATTCCTCGCGGGAGCAGTCTGTCTTAATCTATCTTGACATCAGATGATTAGTGTAAATTTAACTGGCATGTTTGGCTTATCTGTTTGGAACTAATGGTTGAGATAGTAGATTAATTGATGGATGCTATCTGGGAGTTGTTGACAAATGCGAGAAGACGTAATGGGGCTGGGATGGTTGTCACAAGGTAATGGTGCTGATGAGAAATGGGTACTTAAATGGATGCATATGTTGGTTTGCAAACCATTGAGTACGGTCCGTCATGAGGTATGGGGAATCACATTTTTCAAAAAGAAACGGTTACTGTGCGTCTTGCAACAAACTATTCTGCATTTTAAGCCAATATTCAGCGGAATCCAATATTAAGCTCACTTATGATGACCCGAAATATTCCCTTCGTTAAAATCAGCCTTATTAAAGCCAAATTCCATTGTTCATTCTTCATAATGAATAAACATTTTTGCACTCAATTTCCATCGTTACAATTTAAACAAAAGAGGTATAGTTTAGAAAAAAAAAACTTCTCTACATCTTGCTTCGTTATCTCTTCAGATTATTTCGCCGCAGCTTAAAAAAAAAAGCCATTTCTTGGAATGAAAAGGCCCATGCAAAATGGTTGACTCTATCTCTCGAAGAAGATAAATCTTAAACTTAAAAACAAAAGACCATTAAACTTCGAGGTCCGCCAAAATATTAAACACAACTGAGCACATACGATAACCCCAAGTGCAGTATAAATATTTTTGCGAAAAACAACATTTATCAGTCCTGCTTTACTTATATGCTTATCAAATATATTTCACTGCACACACAACCTCATTGCTTTTCTCAAAACTCGGCTGAGCACTCAAAATAACAGAAACTGAATTTCTGATAAGAGTTCTGCAAATTTCCAAAATACCTACCATGACCCCAAAACGAAGCTAGCTTCAATTCTACGAACTTTTACAAAATTCTTATTCACGTCTAGTGAGACCACTGGGAATATCCCGGCCTCTGGAAATCTAAGATTCAAGCCCAATTCTCTTATCGACCATCCAAAAAATTAATTTCTCAATTAAAACTTAACATATGTTCTGTTTTTTTTATAAATAATTCTTTTTTTATTCTAATTTTACTTCCAGATACACAACAGTGTGGCACAATCTCTTTTCCCCTCGGTGCAATACCAAGACGAACTGATAACCGTCAACAACAAGGAGAGGCTACGCGCGATTAAATTCAAAAAACCAAACCAGTAGTTGCTTATTTGTGTTTGCGTCAAGTCGTGGCGGGAAGTTGAAAACATAATAAGGAATTCTTGCCGAATATATGAGAAAACAAATCCAATGCGATAGTGAATACATTCATTAAAGTGATAAATTCTGTGAATGGCTCAAATGAACCGGTGATCTTAGTGCAAAAATGAAAATAATTTATTTTGAATTCAAATAGAGAATTGTACTAGACGCAATCTCGGCACTAATGTCGATGTGCTAAGTGAAAACGTACTAAGTCTGCTGGAAATATTGATTTGTTTAAAAGTCCATCTGGAAAATGGGATCACGCAGAAGCATACTAATATCCTGCTGGATCGGGCTATGGATTACGCATTTAATGATTAGCTGCAGTGCCTGTAAGTTTATTTGTTTCAATATAAGCCATACGTACTATTAGAGCGATAACAATTTGACTGCACTATGGTGGTGATGAACTTATCAAGAAGTGAGTTACATTGTTTTGAAGACTGAAACATAATAGTACAGCTGTAATTAGGGTGTGCCCTTTAATTGACACAGTGTAAAACAATGGAATAAACGTCACACTTATTCGAAGAATGGTCGCCCTTTCAATTTCCTTAAGTTGTTATTGCTGACTTTTGTTTTTATCAGATCAAATAACTTTTTGGTGGTTTTTTGTGTGTTTTTATATAAATTGATGGACTTGAAGGGCCTATCAAGTGTCACTGGCGAAACGGAGCAGCACAACGTATACTTGTTTATGGGAGAAGTCAATTAAGGAAGCGTGTCAATTCCATATTAGTGGGTTTCAACACGAACCACTGATGTTGACATCTGTGAGAGCACTCGTGTTCAATTCGGCACATTGTGTCATATTGGTATTTAATGGCGACTTCAATCGTAATACGCTCATAAAATGTTAACACAGAAAGATGGTTGTTATGTAAGGGATACTTTTTTAGAGCTGTAGGACTTTTTTAGGTTAAATAAAAGCTCCTTATTTACAATGGTTTATGACGATGTTTCTAAAACTAGTTCCGGCTTGTACCTTCCGCGGCTGCTTATGACAAAGCTCCACAAATAACGATCAAATTCTACGATTGAGGTGGTCTATTCACGGCCCGTTTCGCGATATAGCAGTCCCGTTTTTGATAGATAGTTTTCTTAGTAAATTAAAGTAAAGTAAACGAGAATCTTCAGCACGCCATTAAAACAACTGCACTCTACTTAACATTAACTTCTGAGATATATCCCATGTAGAAGTGACAGTTAAGTTCTGAGCCCTAGAGGAAATGTACCGGTCTTATGGATACCAGTTCGCTGCTGCTGAAAATTGGATATCAAAAACACAATAGAGTCTAGACGGGGTTTTTCTTACATTTAAGTGACTGTGAAATTCACCCTGTCCTCTTATCACTGAGGAATTGTGTCTATTGTAAGATTCGACAACGAAAAACTTGGTAGAATCATCCATTTTTTTTTTTTAAACCCAATTTCAAATCTAAAAGAGAAAAATAATTCAAAAAAATATTTCTTCCTTCAGAACTAAAGGCATTTTTAAGATCCCCTAAATATTTATGACCCACCCTGTGAGTTCGTCTAACTGCTTATTTATCCAAAGGAAATGAAAATCACGCAATCGACTTGTTGGCTGCATTCATTTATTTAACATTCATTGATCTTCGAATTGCACTACCAACCACTCACGATCAGCTGGTTAACACTGCAGTTGAACATTTACTATAGACCTATAAATCTCCGCTGCAACCACCTAATAACACAACAAAAGAGCAGCAAACAAACTGAACAAAATGAATTCCAGAGATCAATATTGTTTATATTACTTGTTTGGCAAAAATAAACAAATACTTGGCTATGTTTGCATATTGCTATATTCACACACAGTCGCTTCCATGCGATGAACTGATCTTGCTTTCCGATTGATCTTGTTCTGGAATTTTAATTAGAAATCCCCAACAATCTTAAAATTGTGACATCATGCTTTATAAACAGTGCAAAGACGAAATTGGCAAAAGAAGATGAGAGCACAATACTCTTGTACACAGGATGTAATAATGGATTGCGAAAAATCTCTGCTCCGATATTTCTCCACCAACTATACGTTTCATCAATTTAATCGAGGATCTCCCTAACAACTGCAAATCCTCGCACGCATAGATATACTTGGGTGGCACTAATGACCCACAGTAGCTTAATTAACCTCTTGCTCTAATGTTTATCGCTATCTGCAACAAACATACAAAGAGCAGTCCTCATACTCCCTCAAGTGTAAACAATAATAATTCTCGGCTTTGCTTTGCCGCCGCATCTCGGTTAATCTTTCACCCCTCACCCTTGTATGCGGCACACAAGGGTCTGGAACTGAGTCTCAATCGTCGCCCGACGCGTCTTAAACTGCATTCTGTTTACGATGTATCTGCCGCCATAAGTGGCGTTACTTTTGTATGTAGTTGATGTATGTTTGTTCATTATTATGCTTTTTTTTTATTTAAGTAGACAGTGATACTGGGTTTAAGTGAGCTTGAGATGAACAAAAGTAGAGCAGAAGTTTTTTTGTTGTATTATTATTTTGGAGTAACATCAAAGGGTTACCGTTTTATAGAGGAGAAACAAAAAATTAGTTGGATCTCGTTTTCGTGAGGTTTTTTAAAAGTAAATACATACTCGTAAGTGCGACATTGTTTGCTTTTTCGATCTAAATCCGCCGCAACACCAGGGTTGTTAATTGTGTTTCTTTTTTTAAATAGGGTAGCCGGCCGGTTAACAGGACAAAGTCTGAATATTAATCGTTATCAGACGTGTATTTGTTTTTTTTTTCATTGTACAATTCAATACAACTGCTGTAGTTCTTTGTACTATGAGTAAGTCATCGGGCAAAACAGGGCTGTTATAGAGTTTATAGCTAGGCGAAACAAATATTAACTCTCCGAAGCATTCGCGACAGAAAATTGTTGATGTGTATTGTTTTGAAAGGGCCGAAGTGTCTCAGCCGTAGATAAACTCTACGTGACCGTTATTGGAATTACATGTACAGAAGTTGTAAACAGTAGTTTGACAGTTTGACAGTAGTTTGAAACTAAAATAGCCACACTATTGAAGTCATAGTCTATGATTGTAGTGAATGCCTAAAAAAAAAAGAACAAAAAGTACTAGATTTAGCGTCTCGTAAATTAAAAATAAAAATTTCAATATTTAGGAATAAGTGATCTGCTACCGCGATTCATGCCCGGCATGTTGTCGAACGCATCTAAATTGGAAGGAATTCAGCACAAACCAACGGAAGCAAAAATAATTTCCATTTACCCAAATATTTCGTACGTTACTTTTTTTAATTCAAAAGATCCTGCTGATATTTATGATGTAAATTTGTCAGTAAATAATATTTTATGACGTTTGTTACGCCTTTTGACATTTCCGTAACAAATTTTGTTGAGTTGTTGCTCTTTTGTTGCTCTAAAAACTCGACTCCCCTTTTAGCTTTCTTTGTTTTGCAAAAGGTAAATAGCCAACCTTTATTTCTTTCAATTAAGCCCACCTAGTGTACATGTTCAATTCATACACAATCGCCACTGCTGAACATGCCTGTCAAAATGTACTTTACATAAAATTAACAAATTCGGTGTCATTGAACAATGATTATTCGTAAAATCGATGACCATTTATAGTCAATGTCCATATTATAATCGCCAAAACTGATTTAATGCCTGAATGACTACACCAGATAAACGTCAAAGTAATTTTAAAGTGAACGAGCAAAAAAAAAATTGTTATTGCTTCCAGACCATCAAAAGCGATTGACCTATAGAATTACTTCAACGCCCGCTTTCCATCAGCAACATAAAATATACATGAAGTGACGTCGTCATTGACAGCTATGTTAACGTTACATTATACTCAACGAAGTGAGAAAAAATACCAACAAGAACTACAGCTGCTGCGCTAACTTCAGGAATCTCTTCTTGTTCGGTAGCAGACGGTTTCATTTTACTGTTGACTGGTTATTTCAATATAGGAGTCAACAGTTATGACAATGAGTCCAGATCCCAGAGTATATATGCATACTAACCTTATGCAAATGTCATTAAGCGTGAACGTGATTTGATTTTAAATTACGCTTACGTTGAGGGTTTGTTTTGGTTATTGGTTAATGTGGGTCTTATCAATGAATGGATAATTTACATTGTAAACAAAAATGGATTCGATTCCTTGCAACAACTGTGTTCATAGAGGAATCGTGGGAAAAATCATATGGGGATCTCTCAAATGATGGAGAATTTGTTTTGTCTTACCATTTGGTTGTTAGTCTTACAAAGCGTATGTTCGGGTGGCAGGCCACAGTTAGTGTGGTTACACTTAAGTCAGAGAGAATGTCCATTACGATCTATAATGTAGCGAGTAGAGATTTCTCTGTTCCTGTCGTTTTAATTACTTCCAGGTGTCAAAATGTTTCATTATAGTTAACAGTGTCATCATGCAACGTATTATCTTTCACTCTTGTAACCGAAAGCATGAAATCTGCACTACTGCCACGAGTAATGTCTGATTACTATTTTGGGTATTGTTATCCTACACCTGGAACTACGTTACGTTATCCGGAGGTTGCGCCGAACGCTCGGCCCAAAGCCCTGTCGTTTTTTCTGTATGAGGGTTTAAGATTTGCTTTTCAGTTCCTAACCCACCATAGGTATGGTGACCATCCGTTCATTATAATTAACAGTTCTGTATTTAAAGACGATGTTCATTATGAATTATTTGAATAAATATTTTATATTTCAGAAGTTGTTCATTATTTTTGTTCTGTATAAAAATAACGTACACATTAAGAAACAGAAAAATCAAATAACAAAATGAGAATGCTTACGTGCCCTAACTTACTGAACGAGAAAGCAAGTAATCTAGTACAACAAAAAGAGTGCGTTCTATTAAAGTATTTTTTAAATGTTTTTCTTTTATAAAGTACATATAATTGAATAATGGAAAATTGTGATAAAATTTGTTTCTTTTTCTATTGTTCATTATTGGGAATTCTAAATTATGGTCACCGTAACCATAAGCCTAACTAACAGCCCAATCAAAAATTACTTCATACCAATAAGACATAAAATCACAGATCAACCAGGAAGCTGACTGTCTACGAAACGCAGACACAGTCAAAAACCGAATCATTCTATTAAGATTGCTAATGGATCTCTTACCAAAGAGAGCAATCTTTTTAGAGCATTAACCAGTTTTTCGAACCATTAATGAAGTGACAGGGACAATGGGGCTGCGATCTACATTTGCAATATCTCAGTCAAAATAACTCTACCACCTACTTGGTAGATCTAACACTCAATTGCTATCTTAATCATCAAAGTACGGGATGTGACTCACACGTCTCGCCCATTCATATAGCAAAACCACAAAACGACGATTCTTTAACCACTTCTCTCTCTCTCTCTCCCATTTGAAGTGCCCAAGCCGCAAGCGGGAATCGAAGACGATGACTATTTCGCCAATTTTGCTGCAACTAAAGGCGCTCCAATTATAACGCCGATCTCGCCACATCTAACGCTCGAAGTCAAATCCAATTACACGCTTCGCTGTGAGGCAAACGAACCGATTGTCTGGCGATCGTCGATAAAGTTTGAGAGCCACAATGCCTCCTTTGATACGCTCAACACTGGCACTCCCTATGGCAGTATGCTGTACCTGCAAGACGTCTCTGCCGATTATGTTGGATACTTCTATTGCGTCAAGGAAAAGTCAATCGTCGAAGATGTGGATATGGACTATGATATACTAGTTGAGGACTTTGAGGCTGCCAAAATCTACGTTTATGTTAACGGTAAGTGCTACAGCCCAACCCATATGACAGAAGTTAATCCTACATGCATCCCTCAGATTTGAATGTTCTCTTGGTGCCCATGGATGTGCCGGTGATTAATGCCATTCAATACGACGACATTGTGATTCCATGTAAACCAACAATGCCGGACCGTGAAGTAGAATTGATCACACCTGATCATCAGGTAACCGAACATGACTCATTCACCACATGCTTCATCGTTTTGTATCTCCCCCTTGTCCTCAATCTCTCGATTCCTCGCTCATACATTTTCTTTTACGCATTCATTTTTCACAACAACATTTTTCACAAACAGGTTGTAAGTAATTCGTCAATACTTAGGCAAGAACAAAGTTTCCCACCGGAAATCTCTTACAAGCACGTCGACTATGATCCAAAGGTCGGTTTTGTGTTGCGGCGAGCGGTAAATCTGACGGCAAACTTTTTCGAATGTTCCGGCAATTTTAAAGGATATAATCAAACCTACCCGATATACATTGTGTTGGACTGTAGGTTTTGCTTTTCTAAGTTAACAGTAATTATATACTACCCACATACTAGAAATATTTACAAATATTATAATCGACACATAAACTACTTATATACCTTATAATCGAAATATTAGTGTTTTGAGATGTATGCGTGCGGAAAATATATCCTTCGCTGTTCATTTGTAAATTTGATCATCTCAGTTACCGTATGTTACCCTCTTGTAAATTTTATTTTGTTAGTAAATTGTACATTTCTAGTAGAGCAATATATTTAGGAAGAAAAAATGCCAATTTAGCAGATGTGCAGGGAATCAGAGTGAAGTTGCTTCCGTGTATAAAGGAAATTATCTTCTTCCAAATGTATGACTTCAAATTATTTATGGATAGCGTACCTTTCGCCTATATTGTCAAAAAGCGAGAAGATCACGTCGAACATGTCCTAAACTGAGCGTATTCAGAGCGAGCTTATTTATTTATTTAACAAAATTTGAGCACTAGCTGGCTTAAAATATGTATTTTTTTTATTCTGCTACATTTTTTGTGGATCTACTACAATATTTTTACTACTACTTTTTTCTGTCTTCATGCTGTCAAAATAAGCTGTGTTCAGATTTTTAACAGACAACGTCAGTGTCAAATATGAAGAAGAAAAAACCAAGTGACAGCTTAAAAACTTGTAGGAAAACAAAACAGAATTTATATGGCTGTAGCATGATTTTGTTAAAAAATTACTAAAAAGTTTATAATAAAGTCCAAAAAAGAATATAAAATTGTTGTGAAATAAAATAGTACCCTTTGTTTTACAAAAGTATTTATTGAAAAGAGCTGCTTCGTGCACTCGAAGAAAATAGAGACTGGACAGTAAAAAGAATATACATTCTACAGTGCGTATATAAAAGTACTGCCAGCATTGAATTACGCGAACAAAAATAAAATAACTTCAACACTCCCACTTCATTCATTGCTGCGAAATGGCACTTGCCCAGAAGGTTGTTAGGGGGCACATCCCAATGTAATGGTCTCGAAGTTTCTCAAAAGCTTCACGTGGTAACGGTTTAGTCAAAATATCAGCACACTGTTCCTTGCTGCTGATGAATCTAATATTAAACTCTCCATCTTGAAGCTTCTGACGCATAAAATGATATTGAACATCTATGTGTTTGGTCCGCTTATGAAACTCGGGATTCTTCATGAGTTTAATAGCACTTTGATTGTCCAGAAACAAAATTGGTTGTGATTCTGAAATGGACAAATTCGAAATTAAACGTTTTAACCATAACAACTGTTTAATAGTGTGTGATGCTGCCATATACTCAGCTTCTGTAGTCGAAAGTGCAACAGTTTGCTGCCGTTGCGAACACCATGACACAACATTCGAACCAATTTTAAATATGTAGCCAGTTGTAGATTTTCTCGTTTGGGTATCACCTGCATAGTCAGCATCACTATAAGCCTTCATAACCAGCCCCTCCTCCGAATTCAGAATTATTCCAAAATTAGCAGTTCCTTTTAAATATCGAATTATCCTTTTGACAGCAGTCCAGTGAACTTGGTTATAGTTAGTCAAAAAACGACTCGCACAGCTCACAGCAAACATTATATCCGGTCTTGTTCCAATCGCCAAAAACATTAAACTACCTATCGCTTCTCTGTAAGGTATATTATAGTTTGAGTCCTTCCCTGGCTGGGAGTATATTTGCTGATCAGCTGGTACCAAAACTGGATTGCAATCGTTCATATTAAATTTATTTATGATTTTTTTTGTATATGCTGACTGATGAATAAAAATAGAGCCATCTGTTCGCCGATCAATTTCTAGACCAATATAACATTTTAAATCACAAGTTGTCATCTCAAAAGCTGATTCCAAATAAGACAAAAGTTGATTTATTGTGCTCTTCTTTGACGACGCAATGAGACCATCATCAATATATATAGCTAGAATCAGAAAATTACCTGCGGTGTTGTTTGTAAAAACGCACGAATCAGCTTCACTTTCCTTGAGACCGAATTTCTTTAAGAAATTAGTGAACTTTTGATTCCAACACCTGGATGACTGCTTCAAACCATACAAGCTCTTTAAAAGTTTGCAAAACCTTCCTGTCCCATCATCGTATCCTGGAGGCTGAGTCATATAGATGTCTTCTTGTAGACACCCATTTAAGAACGCAGTTTTTATGTCAAATTGTTTGAGCTCCAACTTCTTTACAGCAGCAACGGCAAGAATCGTTCGAATTGAATCAAATTTTACAGTTGGACTAAAAGTTTCTCCATAATCAATCCCATACTGTTGATTGAATCCCCGTGCCACTAACCGTGCTTTAAAACGACTGACTTTTCCATCTAGTCCTTGTTTTTTGCGAAAAACCCACCTATTGTCGATTTTTTGTTTTCCTTCCGGTAGATTTACGAGAGTCCAAGTGTGATTTTTGATTAGGCAGTCAATCTCTTCTCTCATTGCTAAATGCCAATTTTTAGAGTCAGAAGATTGCATCGCCTCTTGGACAGTCCTGGGTTCATTTTCCGTGCATTCAACTAAATAAGCATCACTTTCATAATCGTTGTATCTCTCCGGCCTGTGTATGAGTAGTCTGTCACGTAAGTTATAGCTAGGGTTATCTTCAGTTAGCTGATTTTCTTCTAAGCAAGGGTCATCCATGAACACTGACTCCTCGTTGATATGTGATATTATTTCAGGTTCAGATGCTTCCGGTTGCTCATTTACTTCAAAATTATGCAGTTGAACTACATCATCGACAGCAACTTCTTCGGTGTCAGTAATTAATTCACGATTCTCATATTCAACTTCATCCGTACAGTCATGCTCCTTGTCCAAGATTAGAAGTGTAAGATTATTTTCCTTTGCATTGGCTGTAGAATCCTTTTTTTTTTGAAAAAATACAATATCCTCATTGAAAACTATGTCTCGACTGATTTCAACTTTGCGTTCCTTTTCTAGCCAAACTCGATAACCTTTTGAATTTTCGCAATAGCCGATAAAAATTCCTTTCTTAGCTTTGACATCCAACTTCTGCCTTTTTTGTTTCGGAACGTGAATGTAAACCTGCGAACCGAAAATTTTAAAGTTATTAACATTGGGTTTCTTTCCCCACCAAAGTTCGTATGGAGATTTGTTTTCTACAGGACTCTTTCCAGTTCTATTCAAGATATATACCGCGGTATTAACCGCCTCAGCCCAGAAAGAAATGTCCATGCCTTTAGCGTGCAACATGGTCCTTGCAGCTTCCATGATAGTCCTCATTTCTCTTTCCGCTGACCCGTTCTGTTGTGGACAATAAGCAACAGATTTTTCATGGCGTATCCCAAACTGACGCAGAACTTCTTCAGTTCTCTTATTAAGATATTCAGTACCATTATCTGTTCTTATGGTACACACTTTATATCCTGTATCTCGTTTAACAGACTTTAAATAATCTTCTAAAAACAAGTTTACGTCAGATTTTTGATGTAGAGTAAAAATTGAACGATAATGTGAGTAGTGATCTTTAAAAAGTACAAAATAACGTGACCCACCCAGTGAAGGAACCTGCATTGGGCCACATAGATCACTATGTATCAACTCCCCGGGTCTACGTGACTTAAATGACCCTGTCTTGAATGGTAGCTTGTGGAGTTTTCCATACTGACATGACTCACAGAAGAAGGTGTCCAATTTCTCCTTTTCAACAGCAATGTTCATAACTTTTAAGTTATTTTGGACTTGTTTAATATTCTGGTGTCCAAATCGTTCATGCCAAACTTTTAATGAATCCTTTATTGCAACACTTGCCTCATCAACATAATCTTTTTGCGTAGTAGGTACGACTTTAAAATTCATTTTAAAAAGTTTGTGCTCCCGAACTCCCACTGCAACAACACTATTATTAAAAAGAAAATTGCATACCTTATTATTCGATGTCATTCGCAGTCCTTTATCCATCGCAGCTCCAGATGAGAATAAATTGAGTCTTAGCTCCGGAACATAAAGAACATTCGACATGGACGTTAATAAACATTTGCCACCCACATCAGATTGTATTTTTATGTTCCCCTTTCCAAGCGCGTGAATTACTCTGCCATCTCCTATTCTAACTGGAACTGGATTTTTGAACTTGTTGAAATCGTTGAACCATTGCAAAGTACTGGACATATGCTCGCTTGCACCAGAGTCCATATACCAATGCGGTGAATCTTTTAATGAAGAGGAAGTTAGTGCCACTTCATGAATAAAAGCTTCGAATTCGTTGTCCTCCTGTACTTTCGAATATTGTTTCCGCGTAGGGCAGTCCCTCTTAAAGTGCCCAGATTTGTTGCATGCGAAACACTTAAAAATCTTCTTTTGTTTTGCCCTTTGCTTTTGCGCAACCAAAACCCGATCCTCCCGTTGGCCTTCACGTTGGAAATTTTGTCGTGACTCCTCCACCATAAGCCTAGATGTTAAATTAGCCAATGTCCTTTCAGATGCCGAAGTTGACTCCCACGCGCTTTGAAAGTAGTTAAGATTTTCAGGTAGCGTCATCAAAATCTTAGTCATGATCATCGAATCGGAAATAGTTTCCCCTGCCTCACGTAGTCTATGTGCGAGGTCCTCTACTTTTGAAATGTGAGATGCCAAATCATCTGCACTATTTCGCACCAGACTATAAAATTGTTGCTGAAGCAAATGCAGGCTACTATCGGAATTTTGCTCGTAAATACTACTAAGCTTGTCCCACATTTCCTTAGCCGAAGTGCAATGCATGATATGCATCAACGGTTGTTGTCCAATCGTTGTGGCTATTACCCTCTGCGCTTTGCTGTCCATCAGCTTCCACGATTTTAATTTGGCTGCCTGCTCCGCGCCTGCTTCGGGCTTCCTATCCTCGCCAGATACAACACTGAATAGTTCACCGGCATTCAAGATCACCCTCACCTGGAATTTCCATACTGGCCAGTCAGAAGCCTTGCGTAGTTGAGCAATTTTATTTAATTCAAGATCCGACATGATTATTTTTAACCAGCAAGTCCCGCTTACATATAGAAAAAAAATATCCCAAAGCAAAACGCACAAATAAAAAGATTTATTAAACCTGCGTTTTCCGCCAATCAGAGATCCTCTTCTATCTGTAGCAACGATGAAAAAATTCTTTTGGGCCAATCAGAATGGTTGTTTTATCTCTCCAATTCCGAGAGATGGAGTCCGTATAATTTTCCTTCTTTTTTTTTTTTAAATTTGATTAACACAAATACTTTTCCTTTATTTTGTGTTTTGAACTATTTTATATAAATTGGCGTTTACTGGGCCCATAACCTGTTGTGAAATAAAATAGTACCCTTTGTTTTACAAAAGTATTTATTGAAAAGAGCTGCTTCGTGCACTCGAAGAAAATAGAGACTGGACAGTAAAAAGAATATACATTCTACAGTGCGTATATAAAAGTACTGCCAGCATTGAATTACGCGAACAAAAATAAAATAACTTCAACAAAAATCATTTTAGAATTGAAAACTGATGTTTATCACATGTATTAGGTAAAAAAAGAGAGTTAAAGTGATGGAAATTGGGCGCTTTTTGGCAATATTTGAACAAAACACTACTCTGGCCATTAAAAAACGGATTTGTTTTCCTAAAAGTTTTTTTGACGTTTGAACCAAGAAGATAGCCCATCTGTGAAGGGATGGGCTTCGCGAAACACTCTATTGAGAGCTGTGAATGTGTCTGAAATCGGCCGTGTTCGCTTATGTTTTTTTACTCATTAAAAATGCGAATTTTTAGGTCCACATTTTATTTACTTAAATTGGATTTACAGCTCAATTTTTCTCTGTTTTTTTTTCACAATCTGTCAAAAATTTCATGTTAAATAGAGAAGTTTTTCCTTTGAGGGAAACTAAATATATTGTACTAGAACTCTATAGAAAATAATGAAATGCCAAATATTTGCATTTGGTCTCGGTTTTGACGTGCCGCTGACAGATTCTGGTAAATTTATGGTTAAACTTTGTCGTAAAACACTTTCACTACAGGATTGTAATAGATCATCAAACTGGAAGCTGAATTTTCTGTTCATCGCGCTGTTTTCTCCCCCAATCTTTCGTTCAGCCCAAACACCCTGATTTTGTGTTGTGTCTTTTTGTGTCATCCATTTGGGCAAATTTTAACTGACATTCATCCAAATTTTTATAGGTGTACTCCAGTGAAACAACCGGCCGTTATGATCCCAAACGTGGATTTGTTGTACAAATTCAGCACATCACCGAAAGTGGCCTGTATTTTTGTCGGCCAAAAGTACCGTCACCGTTAAACGAGGAAGAAGAGGTCTCATTCTTCATCCAATTTAGTGGTAACGAATCTAATGATCGTGAGTTGGCACCCATTTGTGATGTTTTCCCAATAAATAGAAATAACCGTAAAATTAATATTAATTGCACAGTACTTGCAAGCGAGAAACCGTTAAATAACAACAACACTGTATCTAGTCTAAGTCCAGTGAATAACACACATTTCTCTTCCCAACCTAACAACAAATACTCCATCCCTGACATTGTGAATGTTGTCGATGCGGTAACAATGGTGGTGGTAGCTCGAAAGTCGCGTTCCTCATCCTCATCCCTGACCACTGAGACGTCCACTGATGCTGGTAGTAGCAGTGTTGACAGTGGTCGTGATAGTGACGACGACGATGACGATGATGATGGTGAGGAAGATGAACATAACGATGATCGGGATGATAGTGGTGACGGTCATGAAGATGACGATGATAGTCGTGAGGACGACGACGACGATGATGATAATCATAGTCGTGTTGGTGTTGCTCGTATTGGTGGTGGTTTTGGATTGTCCTTGGCTTCGCCGATTTATGAGCTAACAACTGAATCGGGTTATGGTGTTAGAATGGGCAAACGGGATACGACTAAATCGCATCGGGGTAGATCGTATAAAAGCTATGGCAGTACACCGCGGTGTAAGTCGGCTTGACCGTTTGTTCTTGTTCAAAAATTTGTTTTTGTCCGTTGTTTTTCTTGTTTTACTGTTCTGGCTTTTGGTGTTTTTCTGTTTGATCTTTTCCTGCATTGTGGTGGTTGTTGCATTTATGAATTTCTTGATGCTTTTCGTTGTTTTTCGCATTCCAGTTGTAGTTGAAAAACGTCACCTGGTTGAGTCAAAATATAGACTAATCTAAATATGACAGAAGTATTTTGACAGGCGTTTTTCAAAAAAAGTGTACATATTATTTTAGCATGCTGTACATAAATACATATTGAGAAAAATATTAATGCAATTGAAGTATTTGTTTGTATGTTGTTACTAACACAGTGCCATATTTGTTTTTTGTAGCTTGTTTAATGCTTGGCTTACAAAAGTAGTGTTTGCTGGACAATTTGTAATGAAACCTTTTTTTATTTAAATAATAAAATCTACAGCGAGAACGACTCATGTGAATAAACCACAAATTTATTCGCACTCACATGGACATGCTGTCGTAGGTAACGATTTCAACTTGACTTGTACGGTGGAAGTTCGACACTCTGTGCGGTTTATGATTTCATGGGAAACACCGTTGGATAATGATCCTGAGAGCGTAAGATACGATTTCTTTTTCCAAAATATCATATTATTTTTTAACAAAAACATGCAAAAATTGAGAAAATTTGCAAAGCTCGTTAGCTTGCAAAATTTTCCCTAATTCCATAAATTTTTGATGAGAGCATGTACAAATGTTTTCCGACCGATTTATAAGAGCTAAAATTAATTTTTATCAATTGGCACTAGCTTATGGGCGTGCAATCTGCTCGATAGAGTGCGGTGAAATTTTCACTTTTGTTTTTAAATAAAACTTTCTTACGGAGACAGGTGATGTCTTTGGCATTTGTCTAGTTTATGCGCCCATAAATGGCACAATTGAGTTTCTAGCCAACTTACAAGATTTTCCATCAACAGCTAACGCGACTGTCTGCCTCAAATGCCTCAATTGATAAATCGCATTACTCACACACTATCGGCGAGAGTGTTCTAACGGTTCGCAATGCTCAAAAGAGTGACGAGGGAAACTACAAGTGCTTTGTGCGTGATCACTCCGACAATGTAGCGCACAACACCTACCTGATGACCGTCTTAAGTAAGATTGCCGAACAGTCTGTTGTTTTGCACACCTTTTATATTTCTTTTCTATTTCTTTTTAGAACAAAACGAAAGTTACATAAACATTAGCGAACCCAATAACTACTACACCATCAAGACAAACGCCTCGAAGATTGTTCAGATTAACGCCAAGTATCGAAGTTATCCTCCGCCAGTATTGAATTGGTATACACCGGACGGTAATATTATTCAACCGACCAGAAAATACGAGATCAATCGGACAAATGCTTCGACCACGCTGAAGATCCACAACTTGGTACTGACCGACACTGGTGTATACGTTCTCAGGGCGAGCAACGGAGTCGATAAGAAGGAGCTGAAGTTTAATGTTTACGTCAAAGGTGTGTTTTACTTGAAAACTTTTCCCGATCACTTGAATAACTGTTAGAGTTTTATAGACAAACCTCAGGTGTACATTGAGGATGTGTACGTTCAAGCTGGCGAGCAGATGCGACTTTTATGCAAAACAATTGCGTATCCATCTGCAGTTGTCTCATGGGCTTACACGCCATGCAATATTACCCCAAAGTGGCCCACATGCGAGGGCAAGCAAATTGGTTTCAATGTAAGTTCGAACCGTGGCCTTATTTGATGGACTATATATAAAACTCTGTTTCCATTGCAGTCCACTCGAAACGTGTCTCAGGGAGAATCTGAAATCGAGAGGATCCATGAACTGATATTTAAACCGGAGAAGCCGGGAATCGTAAAATGTACAGCCTTCAACACCATGGGAGTCGGTGTTGGCCGAGGCAAAGTATTAATGGGAGATCTCACCGACAATATGACCGTATATGGAGTCGATGAGAACCAAAAGATCGCCAAGGGCGACGAGGTGATCATGACATGTGCCGCCTTGGTGTACTACTACACTGGGGACTTGGATTGGTTCAAAGATGGCCGAATGATTGAGAACGGAAATGGAGTGGAAGTCAAGACCACATTTTCAGAGTACTCCTACAAAAAGGCGATCAAGTTTAAGAACATCGAAGACGATAACGCGGGCAGCTATGAGTGTCGAGCTAGGATCGTGGACAGTGATTCGCTGTATGACAGCAAATTTTTGAGTATCATTGTTCATGGTAAAAATAAAATTAAAACTGAACATAAGCGTTTCGCAGAAGATCACTGATCCCCTGATTTTATTGCAGAGCCTGCTGTCCCGATAATTTCGGAAACGAATATGGGTGACGTGCTCAAGCAAGCTCTGGGTGAGTCTATGGTGTTGATTTGCAAGTCGTCTGGAATTCCAAAGGCCGGCGTCACCTGGTACAAGGACGATGTGAAAATCAACTCGGAGAAGAATGTTCTAATCGAAGAGGATAACTCGATTTTGAAGATACCCTTCATAAAGCCCGACGATCAGGGTCTGTACAAGTGTGTTGCGTCAAATCGGTTAGGAACAGCCGAGGCCACCTCACAAGTGAAGATTACAAGTGAGTAATGAAAGCCACTTTACTTTAAGGAGTTTCCTCATTTGATCTTTTCTCTAGACATGCCCGGCTTGAAGCTTGGCTGGATTCTTAGCATTGTGGCCTTTATCATATGCCTGCTTATTTTCATAATTTATCTGGTCATTCGCATTCTGAAGACGCGAAAGGTGAGTCTTTGAAGTTCCATTCAAACAGATCCTTGCATAACCCTAAACTTTTTAGACATTGCGGCAAATGAAATTAGCTGGGCTAGCCAACTTCGATGAAGGTGCCCTAGAACAAATAAACCCCGCCATGTCCTTGGACGAGCAGGCCGATCTGCTGCCTTACGATCGGCGATTTGAGTTCCCAAGAGATAAGCTGAAGCTGGGTAAGCAATGAAACTTCTCTTAACAATACAAATTGAATACCAACTGACCTTGCGTACAGGTAAAAAACTAGGAGCCGGAGCATTTGGAGTAGTTCTCAAAGCCCACGCGGAGGGGATCATTCCCGATGAAAAGGAATCAGTTGTGGCTGTAAAAATGGTCAAGCGCACCGCTGACAATGAGGTTATCAAAGCACTGGTTTCAGAGCTTAAGATCATGGTGCATCTGGGACAGCACTTGAATGTTGTCAATTTACTTGGAGCTGTCACAAAGAACATTATGAAACGTTGGTTCAATGGCTTATGTTCTACGGATTGCTGATAATATCTTTATCAATTTTTAGGTGAGGTTATGGTGATCGTTGAATACTGCCGCTATGGCAACGTTCAGAACTTTTTGCTGCGCAACCGAAAACGATTTATTAATCAAATTAACCAAAATACGGATAAAATCGATCCGACAATCACCGAACAGAGGTTTTCAGGTGGAGATTTTGAAATTAATAGGTAAATGATATGAGCTGATCTTTTTCTGGAATGTAACTACTCTAACTAACCAACAATCCAAGCCCAAGTAGAAATGGTGTAGGTTCAGGTGTATTTTCTGTAAAAAATGTTTAAATCCGTTCAGAATCGATGATGATTTGTATGTGTCCAAGAATCCTTCCTGTATCTCCTGTAAAACACGCCAGAAAAAAATTCTCCTTACCGGGCGATGGCACAGACAATTTTTGCCGGAATATTAGAACGACTTTGCCCATCAACGATTCGTCTACTGAACATCAATTTGCAAATCGCTGCAAAAATTTGCCAGCAAAATATTTGTTGAAGCCGTAGAAAATTCGAGAGCTTCGGTAACTACCTAAATTGATTAACTTTATTAATCAAAGCATTCTTTTTTATTGTTTAAGATTGAAACCTACGTAAAGATTCTGAATACCGATTCATGAAAAGTTTTTGCCTGCTAAAACTCTCCCACGGATGATTAGACGTCATTGCCTGCGTTCCATTGTCCGCTAGAATTGTATCACTATGCTAGATGGTGAAACGCTGATCAAGACCACTTAATTTAATTTAAAAGTATAAACTTATTCTGATACTATTTTTGTATTCTCGCTGTTTATTTTGAATTTCGACACTTGAAAATATCAACTGAGAATGCATGCAAAATTTTCTTTACTAAATTAGCTTTCCCCTCCATAAACGACAACTGAAAAGCTATTCACGTGACCAATCTAGTCCATTAAAAACGGACAGCTGTCAGGCTTATGTTACTAGATATCCCAACGTCCCCATTAAAGCAAAAGAAAGATAACAAAAATAGCAGAGTTGTCCGAACAAACTACGCTTGGTGTCATTGCCAGAATGCAGTTACATAATTAGAATGCTTTTTCGACAAAAATGACTTTTATATGGAATTTTATGTACCAATATTTAGCACACCTCTCTACTTGGGTAACTTTCGTCTTATGCAAATATCCTAACAAACTCATGATTTTTATTTATTTTTTTCTTATTTAATATTATTTTGTATGTATTTACTCCCTTCCTTTACACGGTGTTTGTGCTCTTTCCTCCAATGTATGTCTGTGTTTGTATTCTAACCTCCAAATATGATGACATAACCTAAAAATCAAAAACCAAAAATCCAAAACATGCACAAAAATTAATGGTGACGGTTGTTAATGACTAACAGAGATGGGTTAAAATATGTAAACCTCTCATTTTCACATCAATATTTAAACAACAATAACAATCACAGAAATTCTGAGAATGATCCACGATCAGGCACTCGAGCTGGTCGTCCAAATTCCAGCGGTTACCTAAGGCAGTCTGACTCGTACGAAGGTAACGTCGACAGTTGTGCCACCGAACAGACTGTCATGACGACAATTCCTGAAGGTGAGTTTAGCATCAATATTGAAATCGGTGTAACCCTCTTTGGCTTTAGTAGAAGACAACATTTTGTCAAACAATTCAGTGCAACCAGCTTGGCGCTCCAACTACAAACCCGATACAACCGAAGCGATGACAGTTACCACTTCAGATTTGGTCAGCTGGGCCTTCCAAGTGGCCCGCGGTATGGACTATCTGTCCTCGCGGAAAGTCCTGCATGGTGACTTGGCCGCAAGAAACATACTACTTTGCGAGGACAATGTCGTCAAGATTTGTGACTTTGGACTGGCAAGGTCGATGTATAAGAATGATAATTACAAGAAGCAGGGCGAGGCACCATTGCCAATCAAATGGTTAGCATTGGAGTCACTGAGTGATCAAGTGTTCAGCACATATACTGATGTTTGGTCATTTGGTATTGTCCTCTGGGAGTTTTTCTCCTTGGCAAAGGTACCCTATCCAGGTATGGACGCCAACCAGAGCCTGTATTTGAAGCTGAAGGATGGCTATCGTATGGAGAAGCCACCTTTTGCCAATGAGGACTTGTAAGTACCTATACTAATTGGAGCTGCAAAGATGGTTTTTAATTGAATTTTTATTGCAGATATGATATAATGTTGGAGTGTTGGAGTGCGAATCCCGAAAGCCGTCCACTTTTCCATGAATTGGAAAAGAAGTTCGCCAGACTTTTGGGTGATGAAGTGACCAATGTAGGTTCCGTTTTTTTATTTTTCTACCACGCCTTCAGTTGTGTTTTTCAATTTCAGCACTATGTGGATCTCAATGAGCCCTACTTAAAGATCAACACAGAGTATTTGAAGAGAAAAGACACCGACTACTTGGCTTTAATGGGATCGCCAGACGAAATGGCGCCACCACCGCCTAGATATGTCAATGGAATGTTACTGCCAGAAATTCGTAAGTTTTATTTATTTAACCGTGTGTTCAATGCAAATGACATAACCAGTATGCACAGTTCTTTCTAAAAGATACCAATTAAAAGGTACTATCTACAAATAGAGGTATCTACAAGTGCTAAAAAAAACCTAAAGCGGCCCCTACATTTAATACCAGTTCTTACCACATTGCGTAACGCAACCAAGTCCCAAAATGTGACAAGATATTCCAAAATTGGCCTAAAATCTGTAGTTTAAAACAATGCACATGAAAGCGCACCCCCCGTTTGTTCCCGCAGTTTAAAAATTTTATTATAAAAATGCAATCTGTCATATCACCTGTCAGCTTTATGTACCAGAGACTGAACTTCTAAAGCTGTCAATGGAACGCGGTCATTTATGTGGATAACTTGCATTATCGATAGAGCATAATCTACTACATATTTATCATCCCACTGTAACAGGAGCATTATTATATTGACTGTTAAATGACTAAAGGCACGTCAAACTCATATAAAAATCAATAAAAAAAATAAAAGATCTGCCGCAAATAGTAAAATGTCAACTTTTGTAGGTACCAATATAGAATTTGCCATTTATTTGACGTACCGGTAGCGGTTAATAGAAAGCGGCGGTTAGTGCAATATAATGAAAGGCGGGCTTTGAAATTCAAAATTGAAAAATTATACTGGTTACTTTACGGTACATGCGCAAAAATAGGCAAGTGTGGAAAGTGGAATGATAACGTATGCTTGACAATTTAACAAGTAAATATGTTAAGTACTTCTTGTTCGTATGAGGACATGTGGCTGAAAGTAAGAAGAAATGTACGGATTTATGGATTGTCTTAGATTATAATTGGCGAAAGACGAGGGTTGCTTTTTTAGAAGAAGTATGATAGAAATCGATTTGTTTTCAGCAGGAATTGCTGTATTTTTGATTTTCCCTTGGATATGCTGAACAGAGCGAAACGTATTGCTAATATTGAGGATTGTTAAGCGTGGTGGTTTGTTGCACACAGTTGCTACTAATGCATGGATAGCTTCTGTTTTGTAAAAAAAAAAATATCATTCTGTAAGCAGCACTAGAAATGTGCAAAAATGGATGAGCGAACGGAACTTGGTTATCTGAATATTTTGAAAATGACCACTTTACAATTTTTTCCGCATAAGGTCTAATTACGTCTCATTCTTCTTCCTATATAGGCAATCGACTGCCATGGCTAGTCAAAAATAGTAAGTAAGCAGTAATATCGAACCATAAGCCTCGGATTTTGTATAACCTCCAGTTTAATGAATCACTCCGTCTAAGTAACATCATAAGTCTTGGTAATTAGGTATTTGTTTCTACTAAATGTGTTTCGGGCGCTTGCTGAGCGCCATTGCGTTTCTAAACAAATCTAATCTCTACTAAACCAACTGTGGTGGTTATAAAGCTGTATTAATCGCATCTTCTAACAAACACTTAAAGCATACAGAGTAAATGCAAAATTAACTCGGAAATTACCACAATAAACCTAAGAAGAAAAAAAAAATTATTTAGATTCATTTTTAATTTGTAGTTTTATTAAAATCATATTTAGAGCAATATTGCTCAAAATACATTATGGCTACTATAGGAACTCAAATAAATGTTTTTCTAATTTTAAATTAGAAGCACAGTGCAGCGCTATGGAAACAACGCTTTAACTCAATGGGTTTGTTCGTTAATATTTTACTCAATCAACACTGCATACACTAGATGAGTGTTCTCCTATACTGTAACTCATGCCACAAGTTTTCGCATCGAGATCGAGATATCGTTTTTGATTTTTTACGAGATTTGTGATCTGCAAAGCTATCTACCAATTTGTGTTACTTTGCTTAGTTCTATGTGACACAGAGACTTGGAAACAGAACAATCTAGTGTATACGATTGTCAGATTTCGGAACTAAAAACGATGTCACGATGCAGCGAATTTCCGCTTAGTTACGTTTTATACTTATTTTGTTCTTAAAGTTTGATTTTGAATTATTTTACGACATACTTCAACTATACAACATTCATATTCACAATGCTTTTATTTAGAACGTAGCCACGTATGTTGCTATCGATTTACTGATTTTCGTTAACTCTATTCTCCAGGAATTGATCCATCCGATGACTACCTACAGATGAGCCCAAAGACAGGTAGTGCAATATTTTCACCTCGTCCCAAGGATGACTATGTTAAAGCCGATAATTTTACGTTCTCAGAACAACATTCGCCAACAATCTCCAATAATCTCGACAGTCCGGTGATGAAGAATCGCAGAAAGGTGGGGGTGCCGCCCGAGGAAATACCCATGCTGAAGAAGTTCTCCGATGGCATTAGTCGAGGTGAATCACAATCTGATTCCGATACAGAGCAAAGTCCAGCCCCACAAACTGTAGGAAGAACATTTGCACAGATTAGTCGAACGCCAGCGGAAGCTGAAACCTCCATAATAGACACCACAGATGGCAATTATGTAAATGTCAAGGCGTCAGACTTAAGTAAGAAGTTCATGAATAATAATGGCACCAAAGATGCTTTCTCTAATCCCAGTTATTTGATGTTGAAGACTGTCAATGAAGGTCGCAAGTAATTGGAATGGATTATTAACTCACCCTTGAGAAGTAGAATGAAGCATTTTCTTCCGGTCAACCGTTCCATTTTAATTGTAATGCTCTAGTCTAAGTGTAAAGAAAAAACAATAGCAGTCGTCTAAATTATTATTACCACGAACAAAAATATTCTCCGCCTACTTCAAGCATTGTATTCGACTTAGCGAGGGGGGTGTCTCCATAGATATTTTCTAAATGCATTTTTATATTTATTCGTGTCATTTTAATAATTTTAATTGTCGAACTAACGAAACAAAAATTATAGCTAAAGTCCTACTCTGTGAATATTTGAGATAAATTCTGAGAACTCTTGGAACTAAAATAAATAAATTATACTTAAATCTATTTTTAAATATGTATTATGTGTAACTTTTTTATATCGTAGTAGACTTTGAATATAAGAATCCTTGAAACAAAATAATTGTGTATTATATAAGTTAGGACTATTTAAAATGTCGTTATGTTTTAAATTTTATGTCTAACATGCGATGTGAATGTATTTACAAATGTTTTTATAAAAATGTGTACAAATATATATTTCTCATATAAACAAACAAAATTGGATTTCTTTAAATTATTTAAAGCAAAACAGACTTCGTATAAATAAATGAATGCACTATTTCATTCACCGCATTTAGGTACATGAGTACCTACCTCGTTTAAAAGAAATCGCATTGCTCAACTGGATAAGTCTACTAAAAAAACACGCACAGAACTGCGAGACTCGAGGATGAAAATTAAATGAATTTTTCTTGGCGGTAGAATCGCGTATTCCCACATACAACAAAACGAGAATGGGAACGTAATATTCGCTTCGTCACAGTTATTTTTCCTATTCAACGGACACTATTTTGAAAATATATATTTTAAGAATGTAGAATCTATCCGCCACCATGTTACCATGTCCCCGCAATCGTATAAGTGAACACAATCAGCTGCGCTTTGAATTGAGAAATGACAGTTCGTCTTCTTCCAAATCCTCGCTGACATTTCTGCACCAGACGTCAAAACGTGATTTTTCCAATCAACGATTTTAAGTTATATTTTCTGCTGAATAATATTCTATTTTAAAGCTGAATTTTCTTGTTTCTAAAATTTTCTAACAAAATTTCTATTGTGCGAATAAACAGCAATAATAACAAATAGATTATGGCACACGCCACATCGCAGGTAATGTTGTTTTGACAAAAACGCACAAAAGTTCTACAATAACATGTGACGCAATAATTCCGATTCCCTTTCAGGGACCGAAACTTCTACATGGTTTTAAAAGGCCAACACGTTTCGATAAGGGTCTTGGTGAGGAGCTGCCCGAAGCTTATAAGAAATTCTGGCGTGAGTGGAAGCTTACCAAACCAGCTGCCGTTCATTATATTCCGAAGGAAGGCGAGTGGGAGCGCGATGACATTACCGGCGAAATCAAACCAATTCAAGATCATGCACTGCCACTGATAGACGTGCCAGAGTCACACAACGGCATCTGGGGTGGCGAGGCAGTCATTAAAGGATTCCAAAAACGTACACCATTAAAGCGGAGGGTACCCCATTTCTGGGTGCCAGTTCTGAAGAGATCAGTTGTCCATTCGGAGGTATTGGGCAAATACATGTCTACCGTTGTGACTGAAAGGACACTAAATTTGATTCACGATTCTCAAGGCTTTGATCATTATTTGTTAAAGGTAAGGGAGCATGCGAAGTAATATTCTGATCTTAAGGCCCTACACATTTCTCCAGAGCCCCGCGTGTGATTTGCGATCAGAATTGGCACTGAAGTTGAAAAGAAAGATCCTTACGGCGCTTCTGAATGGATGCCCAGATCTATCGAATAACCCAGGAGAGCAGAAAAGGATTTTGCGAGAATATGGACAATATTTGGATTCGGTAAGCTTGGATTTCTATTAAAAAATTGTTTATAATCTTGTCCTACCTCAGTACACGGCCGAGGAGATCGATTGGTATGGCCTTACCTACCTACAAGCCATACACAAGTTGCAAGCCCAAATTCGAGACCAGAATCCCGCTGTGCCTCATAAAATCGAATTCCGTACGAAATTAATTGAACAACTGAAAAACGCTGGAATTAAAGAGGCTGGTGGCACTGGAGACGATGCCGACACAATATTGTAAGTAGGAGGTTGTACTTTGTTGTAAACGATTACAAAATGATTGTGTTTCGCGTTTTATAGGGACTCGCCGACTTCCTCTAACTGGTTATCAAAGATGAATCCCTTTGGAAAAAAACAGGAAACCTAGTTTATTGTCGTTCATTTTAATAAATTGTCAGTGGGCTTAGGCAATTGGAATTGGTTTTAATTATTTTCCACAAAAAATGTTGCTTGTGTGAGCAAGCGTATTAACTTGAAAAAGTGTGTGAAATGCGATACAAGGATATCAACAATACCAAGGTCGGCGATCTACCTTATGGTATTGTGGATCGTTTTGCAGTTTCGCGAGGTGGCTATTCGGTGTAAAAAATCTTTCTCTATTGATTTCAAGTTGGAATCCACTCAATAAATCAGAATGTGTGACTCCCCATTTGGATTACCTACCCATAAAATCAAGCCGATTTGATTTCGTATCAAAATTTTAGAAGTTTGGTACCACTGTTGCGGAGTACTTTTTCCACCTGTTTTTGACATTTGATTGTGAAGCACAACACAACGAGAACAAGCACCACATTGCATGTGCCGGGTAAACTTGGGTGAATCATCTTAATCATTTATTATTATTAAAATTGCTTCTCTTTTGTTGAAAGCAACATGTCGAAACCAATAACATTTGTTACTGGAAACGCAAAGAAACTTGAGGAGCTGGTAGCTATCCTGGGACCGAATTTCACCCGCAAAGTTGTATCAAAGAAAGTAGATCTTCCCGAGCTCCAAGGTGAAATCGATGAAATCTGCATAAAAAAATGTAAGGAAGCTGCAAAATTAGTAGATGGGCCTGTTCTCGTTGAAGACACATGTCTCTGCTTCAATGCAATGAAAGATCTTCCAGGTTTGTAGGGGGTGGTGACATTGCTATCATGAAATTGTAACAAATTCACTTATAGGACCCTACATCAAATGGTTTTTGGAGAAACTAGGTCCTGAAGGCCTCTTCCGTATGCTCACGGGGTGGGAGGACAAATCAGCACGAGCCATATGCACATTAGGATTCTCCGAAGGCGCTGACTCGGAACCAATTATCTTTCAAGGCATCACTGAAGGAACAATTGTTCCACCAAGTGGACCTAGAGATTTTGGCTGGGATCCAGTGTTTCAGTCAAAAGGATACGATCAGACCTATGCAGAGATGCCAAAGCCGGAAAAAAATAAAATTTCGCACCGGTACCGGGCCTTGGTGGCTTTCCAAAATCATTTTAAACCAGGAAACCAATAAATTTACATAAGCACGTTTACTCTGTCAAGTGATGCACTTTATTTTAACTAACAAAAACAAACGAAACAAACACTCAGTCTTGTTTTAATCAACCTTCTTGCTCTTAGGTTTTTTCGGTGCGGCCAAGGGCTTTGACTTTGTCGCCTTCTTTCCTGTCTTGTTCCAGTAGTAGATCATCTGCGCCACAATGACTCCGTTTGTGAACGACGAGACGCAGAAGGTGATGACCATCATCATATCACCGGTCTCTTGGATTGAAGTGAAAATTCGGGCCAAAGAGCCGGCAAGTAACATAAAGCAAGTAGCTGCCGACAACTGCCCAGTGCTCTTGTTCTTGTAATTGGTATAGGCTTGAGTGAGCTTTCCCACAAGAATAATTGGAATGTTGACGGTCTGAGCTATCTGTACGACCTTAAGCGGCGTGAGTCCAGAGTTCAGCACGTATAAAAATGCAGAGTAAGCACCTAGAAAGGCCAACGATTTAGCTGCAGATCCTCCATAGAAAAATATCAAAGCTGCAATAGCCGCTGTTTGGAGAGCCAGAAATGTACTGTCGCCCCACGCACTAAATGGATAACCATTCCTGAAGTTATATGACAAATGGAATGTTATCGCCACTAGATCAAGCAAAACTCCAACAACATTGATGCCCTCCCCACTCTTGTTGGCAAGTATCTTCAATACCTGTGGGACTTTAACCAGCAACGAACCTGCAATTATTCCCAAGCCAAGACCTTTGCTGAGAAGAGCTTTGAAGCAGTCCCCTACAAGAATAATCACATAAATTACGCTACTTGAAAAGGTCTACTTAAACTCACCATCAAGAAAGTCATGATCGACAAAATAATTGTCGAAGCATTCTTCGTTCATAATGTAAAGAGCTAGTTTTTTCACTGCTTGATCGGCCATTTTTTCACTGACTAACCTCTAATGCCGAAATGTGCAACTATGTAGTATAATCTTCAAATTGCTATCAATTAATATTCTTTGTTATTGATAGTAGCAAATCGGTAGCTTTAATTTTATTGTTGGAATTACCCAAGTCCGACGACGAAAGGGATTTGGATTTCTACGTACAGGCAGCGACAGCCGACCTCTCTGACAGTTCAGCAGCGTTTGACACTTGATCCAGTAAAGTCATACCTATCTACATTTCAATAAACTACCTTAAGTGCTGTCGAGTTGATTCCAATCGTACTGTAAATTACGAATAGGTACCTAATGAGAATTAAATGCAATATTTATGTCGTTTTTAATTAGGCAAACAGATCTATTTTTTGAGAAAAAATTAAGATATTTTTTTGATCGAGATTGCATATCAAATCTTTTTTTTTTGATCTGCTGCAATTTCGATATATCTCAATTTTATCTCAGATTTACATAGGTATTCACTAATACCAACGTGTATGGCACACAGCTGGCTGTTACGAATTGTTTATATCGTTTTAAGGATTGCTTTTTTAACTAAATTATTCATTATACGCATGTGAAAACGAGTTTTTATATTAAATTATTTCGAAATGCGTGAAAATCAATTGAAAGGGACTTCCAGTGCAAGTGAAAAAAATTGGCGGTCAACAATACACACAAGAACCAATATAATTCGGATTAAATGTTCGATTTGGCAGCAGAAATCTGAAATCTCAGATCAAAATCTGAAATGCCAAATCGAAAACGTCATTAGGTCGCCATTTCACACTAGCTTTAGATTAGCGCATAATTAAATGCGGAATGTTTTCCTATGCCTTTAAAGTGGTAGTTAGCAAATTGTCTTTAAGCAAAAATAGTGCAGTAACGTTTCTTATTATTAATTTAATTCGCGCAGAAAATAATTATTTTTTTTGCTGCTTGACAGATGTAACTTCTCTGCCATTAACAATAAAACAAGAAAACATAAAATATTTGTTTGATTGTTACTTTATTGACAAAAAAAGTTTAAAAAGCATATATGTATGTTTCTGAAATGCAATTTCAAATTCCATCTCTCCGCGTGGTGGTTAAGTTCTTGTTTATTTTTGACAGCGTGAACTCCCGTGGAAAAATCAAATAGCGTATAGAAGGGTCAAGTTGTGTTTCTAACTGTTACAATAACAAAAGTCACTTCAATTCGATATATAAAGCATATTCCCTCAACCACCAACAAAAGTTAATTTCCATTGTTAAAACTAGTCTACAATCCGACGACAGAATCCCCAAAAACAAAACAAAAACGCATAAATGCATATATGTACAGTGTACACCATAAATTACTTTAGTATAGTAATAAAATCATGTTCCTTAAAATCGTGTAACTTCTGAAAACAAAAAACAATTTCACCGAAATTAGGCTAGGTACATTCAAAAATTTGAATTGTAGAAACGAGTGTTTAAGCTGTGTAGGTGTTCCTGTAGCCGACTTTTTAATAAATGCATTGCAGTAGGTATAATGTTTCGCATCGAAAGTACGTAGCAATTAAATTTCAGCCAGAGGAGCCATGAGACAACAGGTTTTGTTTATTTACATTTTTACCACAGATAACTTCAAAAATTACATAAAGCGTCCCCCACTTTCTGAGCATTTCTTTGATAATAAAATCATCGCGATGATGCTAAAGTGATGAATATATGTATTTGTAATCAGACAATGATTAACCTTGCTCGTCATCTTTGCACGTCAAGCGGCTAAAATAAACTAAACAAAAACACAACAAAACAAAACTGATAAGTATAATGGACTTTGCGCTCCAATATATATTATTATCATTCGATTAGACCTAGAATTCTCGCTTTACTCAAATAATCCGTTCGCTGGACATAACAACCAGTCATTGTGCGTGCTCCCGTGTATTTATGTCGCGCATGTAAAACTCTCCAATTATCAAATATCAGCACAGTACCAGGATTCAGTTTTAAAGTCCACCGATTCTCTGGACTTTCCACAAGTTTTAAAAATGCCTTGAAGCTGTCATAGAATTCCTTCATCTCTGTTTGGGGAAGAGTGTTCAAGGCAGCACGATCATAGATGTTTAAGCGTACTTGAATAATCTCTTTATTTATGGGATTTATACGAATCACTGGGCCATAATGTACGTGATGCTCACCAGCTTCAATGTATTCCGCTGGTACTAAAACCTTTGTAAGAACTTCAAATGCCCTGGGATTAATTTGCTGCAATTCGTTGGCAACTTTAAGTCCATCGATGAGGAAGTTCTCACCACCAGTGCCATCGTGTTTTATGCAATGTAACACTTGCAGACCAGATGCGTCACAGAAATACGTGTTGTCCGTGTGCGATCCTATGTACTCTTTTGAGTATGCCGTATCGGCATGATCTTGCGAATCACTAAACGTGTACATCTCTCCGAAAAATGTTTTCATTACTGGAAACACCCGCCTGATGGCCATCTCTGTCATGGTTTGATTTGGTGGGACGTCTACAATAAATGCCACACCATACCGCCAGAGGCTGTTGACCACATTCCAGACTTCCTGATCATTGCTCACCAAGTCAGGTAGTTTAATCTTGGCGTAACCGCTTTCTACAATTTTATTACCGTTCCATGGGACTTTAGAGGAGGCGTCCGTTGATTTCAAATAATTCGCCAATTGACTGCTGTATAGAAATTCGAACGTGTACGACGATTCGTGCCCATCGCTCCCTATTGAATGACGAGATAAATCAATAATCCTAATTACTGTAGAAAGCTAACTAACATTTCACCTTAAAGTTCTCTCCATCATCACTGTTGGCCATCGTCACCGGGCGCACATCATCGGGTAGATCCAACAAGCTGAACTTCCTCTGCTTGGTCACGATGTTGTAACACTTTTCGCATCTGCAATGATCTCTCAGCCAGAAGGCGTTCAAGCGAAGTGTTTCGCTGGATTTTGAACTTTTCACTTCGATCATATCCATGACGTGCCCGACACTGCTCCGAAACGTGCGACAACTCAACAACAACTGACGTGGGCTCGTCTGGCTGCATTCTGCTAAACTGGCTTAAATGGTGGTCTGATTACGGATACACACAACCGATCGATAGGGGTTCCCTATCAACAAACGACACATGTTCATTTGGCAAGTGTGCCGATTTGTGTTCTAAAATTGCCTGCTCTCGCTGATTTTCTTCGCTATAATTTCGAGGATGATAAGATTGCCTGTGGAATAGATTTTATTTATCTGGGAATGAATTTATACAAACCTCTGTACGAGTAAAAACTCAATGCTTATGTTACAAATTAACTTCCTCTGTCTCTGTGCTAGTGGCCATGTGCAGATAGAAAATTCGGACTTTGCGCTTTAACATGTTCAGTGTCTATTCACACACATTTCAAATGTATTTCAACTGAACGCTCTTAGCCTGTATTTGTCTCAGAGAATACATTTCTACTTCTGATCTATGAACTGGATTTGAGCGTAGCTCAGCCAAAAAGTATCGCATAGTAGATTCCAGTATTCGCTGAACCAGTATGCGACGCTTATGCTAGAAAAATGTAAATGCTATAGAAATAGGGGAAGCTGCGAAATCCATGCGTCCTAACCTCCTAACTGATAGTAGATCAGTAGGTAAACGTGAAAAATCCCTTTTCACACTATTGTTTGAAAGTATTGTTTAAATTTTAATTAAAAGTTTTAAGCATAGACAAATCATAAGCATAAGCAATATATACGCTATATTCCTTAAAAAAAATACTATTCACACATAACGAATAATTTCAAATTTAACGGACACAATTCTGTGAACACTGCCAGCAACTTTGCCCATAGCGGAAGTGGCTGATATTTTTTGGGAGTGGTGCTCGTGACATTTGCCAATACGAATTTCTATGTAACAATACTAGCATACCAAATCGTGACCACTCCGTAAAAATATAGCTTGTAGGCTAAGTAACGGGAAATCGGCCGGAGTTGTCTCTGGTTTTAAGCTCCAATTTAAATTTTCATGCATATTTTTGGATTCGAAATAAGATTCCATAGGTATTATAAGAGCAAAATCGTTGAAGATACGAATTTATATAACTCCTTGCAGTCAACGGAAACTTGGTTAAGGTACCTAGGTATAGGTACTTTTCTACTTTAATACGAGGCCGTCTTCTCAGCTGAAAGAATTAACGACTGGCATCAAGTGTTATGCTTGTAGAAACTTGTGCGGTTACTTGTTATGCTTAATAATCTCAAACGCTGGAGCAAACATAAGTCAAGCACATATGTCCACGTAGTGTGTTACAGGTATAATCTTCAAAATTCATGAGCCCACTACAGAGTATTATTCTATTAAAAGCCGCATGCAACACCACATTCTAGATCAGTGTCTCGCAATAGTTGTAACTGACGAATGGCATTTACACTTTTTCCAAACAGATGGATTTAAATTTCAGCAATGGCCGTGTCTCTCATTCAAAAACATTCAAGACTCTTATCGAATGAGCTAGAACCATTGGACTAAAGTTCTTACGTTCTTTCAAAATGCAAAACATACTACCAGCCCATTCAGTTTAAAAAAAAACTACCCTACTACCTACACATTCAAATATTCGCGTGGGAATTTGTGAACTTATGTGCTCACATTATTTACTTTTCGACCCACTCCATTTGGGAAAGAAATCAGCAAACCCCAACATCCTCCCGCCTGCAGTTCACAAATTACCCCATTACCTGTGCGCATTTAGACGCTCCAACCACAAATGGCCTTAAACTTTCGCACAATCTAGGTCACGAACATTCAACCGCATCCAGTGCAATAATGACTAACGGCAGACCCCCATCGCTGTCACACAATCACAAACTTAATTGCATTAGCAATCGAACAAGCGGAATTCTAATCCAAAAATAAGTCTATACACCCTCATGTATATATGTATAGGTATGTAACACTGTCCAGGGAATGGTTACCGCATTCAAAAACAAGCCCCCATCTATGTAGGTGGTGTATTATCCACCACCCCCAATGGTGTCAACATCATGACAGCTGAATATCACCTACAATCAAGCCCAATGGAACACCTTTCAATGAGCGACCGACCGGCTAAGCGGTGCTCCGGCAGTTTCTTTTCCTCGTCAAACGGTCTACGTGTGTGTCCCCCTTATCCACCCTCTTTAACGTGTATCTCTCGCCAATTATTTTTCTTTACCTAATGATAATGCAAATTTAATTTATCGCTCTTTCTGCGGAAAGAATTCACCAAGGCCCAGCTAAGAAAATAGAAAAATAAAACAATCAGAAAAACAAATGTTCACCACCTTTATTGCTTTCTGTTTCGATTTATCTATTTATGAATACGGTTACTTGCAAAAAGAACGGGAACACGTTAAATTCGCTACTCATCGTTTATTCGCTCGCTCGCGTCGAGTACAATAAATAGTTTGTGAATTCTATAGATACCCCACGAGTTTTTTTTATCGGTTTTTACACGAGTGTACTGTGTATAGTGCAAGAGTGCTGTTGTTTCATTCCGCCAAGGAAGGGGAGGCATCACCATAACCCCATCATCCCTTAGTTATTAGAGAGTGCCGCCGCCGCCGCCGCGTTCGCTCTCTTTCGCAAAATAAAGCAAAAATATTCTTCCGCCGGGGGTTAGTTTGCCACATAGGGATCTGTTGAAAGTTCATAACCCAAACGCGGATTGCGGTTTTTGTTTTTCAATAAAAGATCCAAATATTTGAGTGCTTCAACAAAGTTGTTCGGTACAAATTTTGAAAAGCAATGTTGTGTACAACGAAAAGAGAAACGAATTCGAATATTGTAATAAATTGTAATTTTCTGGTGAATTTGAATTATTAAATTAGCTGTCAAACAAAAGTTCTGTGAAAACATGAAGCGGTCCATAAAGCGATCACTGTCATTCAATGGAGGTATGTGTCGTAAGGGATATCATATCATAAACGGAAGTGATGCTTTTAAAAAAATTGTACAAACAAACGTTTGCAATCTATTCAAGGTTGACTTTGTTTTCTTGTATAAGTTATATTAATTTTTTTTTTGTGTGTTTTATAATTATTTTTACACTTTTGGCGAAATGACAAGAAAATTTGTATAGTCAGCGAAAAAACGGAAAGAAGGATATACATAAAAAAAAACAAAATGAAAAGATCACTGCGAATGATATATCACACTCTCTTGCAAATTGTTTCCACACGTTCTGTCACCTGGTGAGAATAAAAGCGGGCCGGCCCAGCGAAGTCTTTGACACCGGGAAGAGGCTAATTATTATGTAGGTAATCTAAGGAGGCAAACTGCGCGCTCGCTTTACACACATTTACGGAATAAGAACCGATAACGAATGAAAATATATTTATTTTTTTGGTTGTTGTAAATTTATTTAGCCATTGTGGGCTAAATATATAGTGCACTAAATTGAGAAAACATTTTTTTTCCATAGTGTACTTAGTGCGTGGTGTATTTTATCGATTTGTTTGTAAATAAACGATTATTTTTGTTATTAATTTTCAATAAAAATCTCTTCGCATTTTATCGTTTTAAAGTATGTCGGCATCTATAAACGAATGTAAAAGAGTGCTAACCGATGGCATTGGTCGAAGACCTTTTCATTTTCGACTGGCAGTTCTGCAACTCTTTCAGTAGACAAGACAGGATAGTATTTCCGATAACCGCATTCACATTTTGGACTTTGTATGCTGAAAAAAATTGGTCTTTCAAAACCCAGCAGTAAATAGCAAGAAATTGTTGAAAAAGAGCCATAACCACAGAAACAACAATTTCGAATCTGCCCAATGGCTGCATTCTAGGTTTAATTATTGTAACTAAGGAACAACTTGTTAAGCTCATTTTTAGAATCTGAGACAGAAGTAAAATTCACTGACACGTATGTCTTTGAAAATGTTTGTTTAACCGGCTCTGCTCGTTGACAGCTATACCGCAAACGTTTACTCGGTTGCTCCTTTAGTTCAATTCTCCATTTTTGTACCTACATGATTAAATAAAACTGCACAATAAAATATACAACATTTCTCCGAATAATAACGATTACCTGTATGTAGGTACTATGGCGTATACCTGTTTTTTTATATTTTACAAAAAAATTAATTTACCTTGATCTCGATTCATCGGTGAAACACATTTTATTTAAAAAAAAAATACAGGTAATCTTCACAACTCACTAAATTCTGTTTATATGCCTTTTGCTACCTTTTAAAAAAAATACCTAACTTGTCAAAAAAAAAATGAACAAAGCCGATATTATATGGCAATAGTGCTGTGTTTGCATGTTGTTAAACAACGTACAACACCCATTACTTTAACTTTCCAGCGTTAACTAATGTATTTCCAAAAGTTGAAAAGTTAAAGTAATTTCTACGATGGAAAAAAACTATGAATTTTGCCCATTTTATAAACATTTTATCTGCTTTTCTTACCAAAACTTTGCAGCTATATAAAGTCTGTTTTCATTTTCCAACAAGTATTATAACTTTCATTTGGTTTTTGAAGCTGACCTTGTAGGAAACTAGCCTATTGTGCAATTGCCACTTTATTCGTTTAATAATTTCCCAGAGGAATTTTCAATTCGCCGACGGCGCACACTCCTTGGGGAAATTGTTTACTCACCACCGAACACTGCTGTTTGACAGTTGGCAAAGTTCCGCTTTTTCGCTCACGCTCATCCTCCCATTTCGCGATTCAGTCGACGGCGAATTTTCCAATTGTCAACAAGTGTATTCTTGTGGTTAGGATTTTACAAAAAAAATAACTAAATATGTACCTATAAATAAATGATAAAAAAAAAAAACAAGTAAATAACAATTATTCGAATAAAACCTCACAATCTAAACTCATTCGGTTGTGCGAAATAGTCAATTTTGGGTGATTTTTTTCGATAGGCGACAACTGTTCTTAAATAAAAATTTCCTCGTATAAATTTTCTGTCACGTCTCTTGCAATAGCATCTATTTTTAACAGCAGAATAAATAGTTCAACTTTTTAGAATATATTCTCGATTTCATTCGTCGTCGCCTGATACGTTGTCCGTGGAGTGTGTCTCACCTCGCGTGCAGTTTTAACGTACCATCTGCCACTAACAGCCGGTCCTAGGCATTATATTGCTTCTCGAATAAAAAGTGCAAATCAATTTGATCAACAACAAAAAATCCAGTGTCAGAGCACTCCTTAAATGGATGACGAGCTTGAGGATAAGGTCTTCTACCAAACCTACGTGTCCCACATGAAGATTCTGTCAAAGTTCGCCGTTGGCTTGTCCTCGCTCAATTCCCCGCTGGCGTACGTGTGGAAACTATGTCGTCTCTATGTCCTTCGTCCGGAAGTGCTTTTCTGCGGTATCATCCTTTTCATATTCTTTGTTTATTTGCAAGCGGTTGATGTGTGGGGTCGTGGACTGCTCGGCCGTCTGCAAGCAACTCTCGGTCGTCAAAAGGCAAATCGCATGAAACTCATCGATGGCTCTGGCTCCGCCGACCATCAGTGCTGGGAGGAGATTCAACAGCAGAGCTCAGCGTTTGCGATACTTGGACGAAGACCACGCATGGAAGACAGGTAAGTTATAGTTATGTCGAGAACTGTATGTAAAAGCAGTGACTGCTGTGCGAAAACTGAGTGAAATATCCAAGAAAAATCGATGCAGTGTTGATTTTGAGATGGGGGTTCATTGAATGGAAACATACGTTATACACTTTGCGCGCAGTATTGGGGCTGATCTATTTTAAGAGCGGTAGGCGCAACAACAAAATCTACGTCCAACTTGAAGCAGCTTATGGCGCAATTACCCGTTCATTCACTTGGCACTTTTATATGTTTGGTTGGGTTTTGCGTGTTCTGGAATTTTCTTCTTGTCATGCAATGCCGAAGGAAGATTCTGTTTGATGGCGTTGTTGAATATTTTAGCGTTGACAAGAAAATTTATTTGCCGCGGAGTGGCAATTGGCATTGAAACTTCATGCAGACAACAATGGAATAGATTTGCATTTATCAGCGCGTGTTGATGGCTGTAGTATGCTTGCAGTGATTCACTTGAGTTTCCAACGAATAAAATACTTAAAAAACCCGTTTTACATAAAATCATTAACCTTTTAGTGCATGAGTCAAAGGGCAAATAAACGAGATAGTGGACAAGTTGCATACGAAAGACGATAACAAAATCTTACAGAGCGACAACTCATAGCATTAGAATACACCTACTTTGACGGGGCTTCACATGGAGTACTATCACATTCCAATAGATAAATCTGACTGATGCAGCTATGCAGGTTTGAAACACTTACCGTGAGTCCGTCAAAGTAAGTAAGTTTACAAGGCCCAGATGTTTTATAAGCGAAATAAGGCACTCTTCATAATCTGTAATCTTTCTTTCAATATTTGGTCCGTATTCACGAGACTCCTCTTACTCAAAAAGGCGAAGTGGCCAGTTCCGATGGTAGTTATCTGCCTTTTAGTATTTCATTTCGAAACCTCATAGTGGAACAATCGAAATCTGCAATTAATAGACAATAAGAGAATGAAAAACATACTTCCTTTTGTTTTAAATTAACGATGGGGAATATTTGTTACAAATTTGTACCCATAACATTGCGTAACCACAATTTTTATATAAAACTAAACCTATGCGGTCATCATACGTACGTCGGCAACATACATAAATGTTTGTAGCCTTTGAGCACTAGTAGACACTTATCAGAAATACCCGCGATACAAACAATGACACCACTGTATTCACAAATAAGAAACTAATCAAAGTAGTAAATCAAATTTAATTTTATAGATACAGCGCCGTACTCATAACAAATTTTAGTGACGGTTTAAATTTGCGGAAGCTCACAATTGTGAAATTTGTGTAGAAAACATAGCCACTGTGAAATACTAAAATTTATAGTCGTAACTAAAAATGTTTATTGGCCGATACTTAATTCTTGTTGTAAAGGGTTTTCCAATAAGAGGTGCTATTTTGGTATTCAAAGAAAAATGTAATTTTTTGAGATAAATGATCGGATGTTTATTTCATAATAAAGAGGAAGGTATGCCGTTAATAATGAAAAACAACATCAGCCAAATGGCCACCACGAGCACGCATACAGGACCATATCCTTTTCATGAAATTTTCCATAACCAAATCGCAAAGTGGCTGCCCAATGTCCTCGATAGCCTCACGAATTTTATCTTTGAGGTCTTGAATCGACGCTGGGCTGTTGGCGTAGACCTTATCTTTCACGTGGCCCCAAAGGAAGAAGCCGCAAGGTGTTAAATCACAAGATCTCGGTGGCCAATTGTGATCACCTCTTCGAGAGATAACACGGTCCGGAAACTTTTCCCGTAAAAGATCAATGGTTTCGTTGCTTATGTGGCACGTAGCGCAATCCATTCACCGCAACTGTTGATCCAAACTCATTTTCGAAAAAGTAAGGTCCAACGACCCCGCCGGACCATAAACCGCACCAAACAGTCACACGTTGAGGATGGTGAGGCTTCTCAACAATAACTCTTGGGTTTTCCGAGCCCCAGATGCGACAATTTTGCTTGTTGACGTAGCCACCGAGGTGGAAATGGGCCTCACCAGTCAAGATGATTTTTCGATGGAATTCCGGATCATTTTCATGCATTTCAAGGACCCAATCAGCAAAGACACGATATATATGTTAAGCGAAAATAAATAAAATCCTTTGCTGGATCAATTTGGATTAATTTACCAAATTATATCCACCAGCAAACGAATTAGTTATCTGCAGAAATAAAACAAACAAATCGAGCGCTTGCAAAGTGGCTATTTATCAATGTTTGTTCTGTTTTGATCCAAACTCAATTTACAAATCAGCGTAGAAATCTTCAAACATGCGATGGCCATAATTTCGCAATTATGGCATGCAGAAACTAATTTAAAAAGCTGCGCTTTTGCTGTTGCTGCCCTAATAACACTTAATCGCTATTTACAGTTCTACTATCTGGTATACAGGCACTTAAGATTAGGATAAGGTACCTTTTAAAAGCACACATAAATTACAAAAAAAAACTATCTTTGCAAAATAAATTAAACTGGCGGACATGAAAGTCTGCTACTGGTTGGTAATTTCTTTATGAATATGTGATGATTGTTTTGTTTCCATTAGATGCTGTCACAAACATGAATAGGAATACGACATTGACTTATTATATATGGACTGCTAGTGAAATGTCACTTCCATACAATCTCTGCCCAGAAAATGACGCCAACATAACTAGCGCTCGTGGTTCTATGCGGCAAAAAAGTGAAACAAAAAGACAACCATCTTGGATTTCTCCATAGAATGCTAGAGCCACCTATTGGGCGTGAGTGGATTAGCCAAGTGAAACGGTTGAAATTCAAATTGTTGCGGCATTGTTTACAATAGATGTCATCTCGAAATGTTGCTAGTTTAAATAATTAATAATAGATGGAACCAACAACATTTTAATAAAAAATCGTTTTTCATTGTCCCATAAATTGCATAATTTTCGTATATTTATTGCGAAATAATTGTTCTTCATTATTAATTTTAGAAATATGATGTAATAACACTTAAGCGTATATTTCAATCACATTTCTGATCAATAAATACTTATGATTGTCAAGAATATCACATTCAAGTACATAAGAATTTAATTCATAATATAAATTGCTTAGATCTATATTTCTCAAAGTACTTATATCTGCAACGAAATGGAAACGTCTGATGTGAGTTTCCAATTTTTCCCGCTCCGAACCACGAGAGCTAGCGCTTATGTTGGAACCAACGCGAAGTTGTCTACTAGCAGTCCATATATAATAAGTCAATGGAATACGAGTACTAATGGAAATATGTATGTTTTGTAGTAACTGAGCAACTGAAATTGTGTTTTGGAAAAATTACATAGCAGTGAGTGCTTGGCCAAATATTTAATTTGTTAAAAAATTGACAACAAAAAGTCTAAATAAGTATAATATAATATATACAGTGCAAGATGTACCCGGGAGTTTTAGCTATTCATACGTATATACAAATCAACAACTTTAAAAGCAACAAAAATACATTGAAGTTGGTCATCCTCTCCTCTTGGTTTAATTTGGCGGAATTTTGAACACAAGGCAATGCCAAGAGTATTTCTTTTAGATGATATATGATACTCACTTATGATTAGACAATTTATAACGAATCAGTAAAATGGCGCCCAAACTGCATCTTGTGAATTCGTTATTTAGTATGTATATTTAACAGCTAATCATTCGTTGGCTTGGGAGGAGTGGTATGCGATTCCCTATGTTCTTACCACTATAATACTCACCCCATAAGTCAGCGGTAAGTCCCCATAATGGATGCACCAACCTGAAAGCAGTTTCTCACAATTGCATTGTTTTACTGTGAATTTGACAAATTTCAGCAACAGAGCAAAAAGTTAAATGAAATAAAGTCCCCCCACATCTACGTGGTCACTACAATTTCTATTTTTATACATGTATTGTTACTCATGCGGCATCAATCGGTGTGTCGTTGTAAAATTTCATTTATTACAGCTTTCAAATTACAAATCTGTCGGTAAAAAGAAAAAAAAAAAAAATTAATTCTCGTGTCTGAAGATCACATGCATTCCTTGTTGCGTCACTTTGCTAAACTTATTTTAATTTGCTCCCTTTATGATGGCATGAAAACTAATTAGACTATAGCGAGAGATGAAATCTGTGTCATATATGGCATATCGTCCGCATGCAGTTGCTGCAGGTATAGGCTCTATGTCTATAAAGTAATATGATTAACAAAATGTCTGTCAAGTTGACGTCTGAGCTACCAAGCGTAAATTGAACTCTATTTCTTTACGTAAACTCATTTTGCTGCGCTACGAATATCATCACTCATTTAATTAAATTTAATTGTTGTTAGGGCAAACAATGGACTGTGCAATGCACGTGATTTGTATCTTATGAAGTGATGGCCTTATGGGGTCACATGTGGCTACACTCCAAACATGTCCATACATACACGCGATTTTGATTAATGTCCCTATTTTGATGAAGGGAGAGGGTTGCTGTCGCATATGGTACGTTCTTCTCTGTCAAAGTCAATATTCTTTAATAACTCATGTCGTTTTCCATTAGGCCAAAAAATCAATCTTTTTTTTGATCTAAATCACTTTTCACGTTCCATTGGGCAACAAAATCAATCTTTTTTTGATTCGGATCACTTTTTGCAGATCTCGATATTTTTTCAGATTTACACATAGGTACTACCACAAATACCAATATACTTTGCACAGCTGTTTTACGTCATTTTAAGAATTTTGTTCTAAATCGAATGCGCAAAGTTTCGTGAATAAAATAAAGAAATACATAAATTGACATGGACATAATTTTGTTTGAATTATTATCTTCATCGTCTTCCTCATCATCTGGAAATTACGAATCACCAAAACTCCATTTATATCTACAACAAGGAAAACATTTTTCAAGTCGATATCCATAGTTGATTTTTCAAAAAACGAGTGCAATTTGAACAGCTGGTATTGCTGTCAAATAACTCACTAATCCATTTACAAAAACAGATCAATTTCGTTGCGTGTTCCATGAGCCGCGTTAAATCTGATATCTGAAAAAGATTTTTGGTGGTCCCAATGGAAAACGACATCAGAAATCTGCTTCGGAAAAAAATATGTGTTCCCAAATCGCAGCGGAATTATTTTCACCCGTCGTCGGCATACTTTTTTTCACTACCTACCTACTAATTGTAAACGAATACTATACTACGATCTATTTCCAGTCGTGATGTTTTTTGTTTTTATTTATTTTTTTGTATCGTTATTTTATTAAGGCGGGCAAAGAATTTTCCGAAATCATATTTAAGAAATTGTAGCGACCAAATTGTAAATTTATTTTAGTTCACGTCTAAAAATAAATTAAATTAAGTTTATTGATATACACACACCTATGTAACAAATATAATATTGTATACTGGATCTTTTTCTCTTCGCACTGTGCGTACAGAAAACGTCGCATGTGACCTCAGATGTGTGAAAAAACTGGATCATGTTTGACAACAATACTCCCTTGTTATTGTATAACAATTGACGTATGATGTTTCGGCTGTGGGGGCTCGCATTGTGACGTCGGTGTTTGGTTGTGTGCGTATTACTAAAGAGTCAATATAAATTAATATAGCTACGTAATAAATAAAGTTCTATTATTGTTATTGGGTGTGAGAAAACAATTTGTCAGTTTTTTTTTTTAAATAAAATGATTTATTTCACCTTTTGTCCAAATGCCATTGGAACGTTTATTCAGAATAGATTTCTGGCACTTTGGACGATAATACATTGACCCTAATTGCCTTTTGGAAGCCCTTGAAAAGGCTGGCGTGACATATTGATCCTGATGTGTATTTTTAAAAAGTTAATTTGAAGTCGTTCGTGCAATTGTCTTCCCAACCCTGTTTGTAATCATTTCCATGTGAAAAACAAGCAACTGTTGACTCAATCAACGATCGTCTAAACGATATCGTTTTTGAAACTTTGATCACCAAAATAAGTCATATTCTGCTCGAATTTTTTTGACAAACGTCAGCTATCATTATATTTTTGGAAAATGAACTGGACTAAGTTCTCAAACTTGTAATTTTAGCATTTAGTTGCTAGTTTTGGAGGTCTAGCGTTTCGACTATAATCGTCTAAAAAGTTACGGAATGAGTGCCCTGATGATGTTTGCCACTCGAGCGGTATTGCCACATCTCATATTGCCGTGGCAATCGGGACCCCTCCTGCCTGGGGATATGAAAAGTCACATCATCTGTTATTTATATTTAGCACAAACAAAAAACCGTCTGTTTGGAAACGCGTAAATCATTCCGTTCTAGCGTGAATACGAGAAATGTTATATTCTTTTAAATTTTTAATTTATTTATAGCTCAAATGGACTGGTCTAGATATTGGCTGCCGCCGAATAACAATACGTGCCCAACTGTGACATTTAGAACACTTTCCATTTACCATCGCATTTGTTTAAGTAATTCGAAGTGCGCACTGACCGCACTGCGGCGCCTCAAAACATCAACGTACTATATCCTTGTCACACTGTACACATTCTACTCCATACAGAAATCGTTTAATTTTTCCAAGGCCGCTACTGTGTTCGAAATACAATTTTGTTTTGGTTATTTAGCCAATCATTGGTCGAGCAAATAGATTTGTTTCTAAAAACAATATTTTCTGGACAGATGTATAGACCGCCGTCTAAAATTAAGAACATTCGATTTTAAAACACTTGTTTACTTAAATAACAAAGTTGTTACAAATGGATGACAGTACGTCCGTGCCAAGTCACATACATAGAATTTTATTTTTGTCCAGTAATTCCTTAAAATCGAAGTCGGTAGGTGGAATTTCTTGAGCAAATTAAGAGCTGTCGCGGAGTATTAAAATTGCAAGTAAGATAAAAATCCATTGTGGAATTATATTCACTTATTTTTTTTCTACCCGCTATCATGCGAAATTGTGGGTGTGGTTTATTTATATTTACACAAAGAGAATTTATACACTTGAGTATATCTGTGTCGGTAATCTGTAACCGATGGAGATTTATATTTTTAGTCAAAAATCGTGGACGGTCTTTGTCGAATTAAGATGTTATTTAAATTTATATACCTATGTCAGTCACAGTCGTGGGACGTTGTTTTTTTATGATGATAATAATGACAATAACGTGGAGGGAATTTCCCAACTCACTCTCGAAAGAAACTTTTGATAAAAGATACCTACATATTTATCAAAAGTCTGAAAATAGACTAGATTTGTTTCTTGCTTGAGAGATCCACGAAGGCGGAGCTCATAAATGAAAATTGTTATTATTAAAACATATCTCAAAGTTGGAACATTACATAAGAACATTAGAACATTTACACACGTGATCTGTCAAAGAGTGTTTGAGGTGTAAAGAGAAAGAAACGAGAGACTTTATTTTGTATACTTAATTCCTTTAAATAAAATGTAACTTGTCAAAAAAGGCACAAAATATGGTCTACGATAGTACCATCAACATCTGTTTGTCGGCATTGGCTGGCAGGGGTATTCCAATAAGTTTCGTGACACACAATACACGACTTTTAACGGGTAGGACCGCTTCGTTCAGTTTTAACACATCTTAACGGGACATCACATGCTATTAGAAGGTGGAAGGTGTAACTTATGTCCGGCATACTAACCACTGCGTCAAAAAAAAGTGTATACGTAATGGGCACATTCAAAAATCTAGTCTTAAGTCGACTATATTTGCCTGGACTAAATTTCCCCAAAACGTAAATAGTAGATTATTCGTTAATGTCCATTTTACTACGTCAGGCCTATAATCAAAATGTCAATTGAGCACTGAGTCAATTTATATAGATTTGTCAGCTATGTCAACTGGAAAAATATGTTCGCGTCATAAATTGTTGTCAATAAAAATCCGAAAACATCTTCAGCCAGCTGTCAGACTATCTAAACTATAATTTTGAACGTCCCATTTACCAAAAAAGAATCAAGTAAAAATCATAAATTAATGAAGGCTGTTACAACAGAAGAGTAGGTATACTCTTTCTCATGCATGAGGCAAGAGATGTTCTACTCTTTCAGAAACCAAATTCTAATCTAGATTACCAATATAAAACTAGTACTAGATGAGAGAGAACAATTTTGAATAATGTAGTTCTTAACACAACTGATCTTCTTTCATATGTATCTTTGTATTTTTTGTGTATTGTGTTTTAGTTCGTACGAAATGCCGTATCGTTTTCTTTATGTTATTTTCATTATGTTTTCGCTTTATCTGTGCGAAAAGCAAACATCACAGGAAAGTTTTTTGTAGTCATAAGTTCTGGTACCGGTTTCCCTTTCTCGTACTTAAGAACCTGTTAATATAAATGCGTGCAAGGTAATCCAATTTTCTCACCAGTCTCGTTATGTTGCTACATGCAACAAGGTAGGTACTCAAAGGTTTCTTTTTTTATATTTCCCTTACCAATGGAAATGGATATAGAAGGCAGGCAACAACAAATTGTAAAATGTTCCAAAGAACCTTAAAACGTTTCACTTTCTGTTCACATAAAATGGAAACAAGAAATGGGCCAACAGCACCTGTCCAAATACAAATGTACTGACCAGAAGCCAACAACTCTGTACATAGTCGAATAAATTAACACATTTGCTAAATTTGTTCAAATACTTTTAGACAGACAGTCACCCCGATCAAAAACCGCTTGGCCCAGCCGAGAAACAAGTATTTTGCCAAAAATAGTTTCTTCATTCTTTTTACCAAATATATATCACTCTGTGCTCTCTTCGTCGTCACCTCAAAGAGATGCATCGTCGATAAATTGAGCCTCAACATCTAAAACCGCTTTGAGTAATTAATGAGCTAAGTGATGCAATTTACCCGAGAATAGCTACTGTCAGGCACAAAAAAATGTGACGGCCAATAAATGTCACATACTTTGTAAAGTTCAATTGTGTTTTTGATTTTCTTGTTAGCTAATCGACTTTGAACTTAAACAGCTTCCCACCCACAGATGCAATGTAATTTTTCTGTTCCTGTCACAGTAATTTAAATGGGAATTAATTAACTCACTGTGGTGGGGGGAAATTATATCGCAGTTTGCCAATGTGTGTCATGTGACTTTGGGAGTGAGATTTACTTATCATTGCTGCGCATGTTGTAATTGATAAGAATCCGGGTGGGAAGGGAGTTTTTGGTTAACACCTACTGCCTACTCGTTTGGGAAAGTTCAATTGAATTCGGAAATAATTACATTTGCTGTTGACGATGCAAAATTTCCCGTGCTACCTGTGAAACCAAAAAATAAATAAAAAATCTGTCACAACGAATATTGGACTGCTATTTGAGTTTGTAACAGTTTTGCATGTTTAAACTAGCGTATTGAAAGCTGGAAGCTTTCAAGCAGCCAGTTTCATTTCCGCTGTTAGTATTTCCATTTGGTATAGGCTCTTTTAGTACAGATCTCTGATGTAGAGGTGTTTAGTTAGTATCGCGCATGTACCCTATGCAGTTTCACTAAGAAATCTAAGAATTTTTGCATCCTAAAGCCAGCCAATTTTACACTAATGACGCAATCGTTTTTTGGCACACGTCCATTAATTGCTTGATGGGTGGTAAAGTTCAAAAGCGAGAATGTCATTCAACTGTATATATTCGATGACTTTTGAATGCTTCTTGTTGACGTTGGGAAACAATGGGCATTTGAAGTCAGTTTGTTTTCTCCGAAGATTGACTAGGTCAAGTTTACGCAGATGGTAGGGAAAGTTCTGTCATTTTGGACTATTCGTTGTATAGAACTGTTTGTCATCCAGGTGGCTATCCAAACCCGCTGGAATAAAATGCGATGTCAACATTTCTAAGTTCAATCGCCTTCTCAAGGTCGTTATACACTTGCAAGTGCAATTGCAATAAAAAGGGGTCACAAAGGACTTTTTTTTGATTACGTCTAAGAATTCCTTAGCTTGTTTCGATAATAATTTTCGAGTGCCCTGCTTAGGTTTTATCGTTTCTAAAGTTTGAAATGTGCAAATTAAGATTGCGTGACTTACGACTACTACAGAAACAGCCAATTTCAGTATACGTGCATCGCAGGAACAATTTTTTTTTAATATTGTTACGTATACGCCCCATAACGACAAACATATAATTAAGACATGAAAAAGTAATGAAAATGTTAAAATCTCACTTTCAATCAGTTTGTGCAGAGGAGGCTATCGATCGACACTCAACGGCAAGGTTACATTCATTTGTTAGTTTGCTTTGAATTTTAGGCAGACACGTCACACAGAACACCAACCGCAATATCATCACCCGATTATTGATTGCGAAGAGATTCATTTAGCAAAGTTCATCACTCGAGAATGAGGTTGAATCGGACGCAATGCAATACAAATGTTTAAATTGGATCTGGCATAGTTATATCGTCATCCCACTGACTGTTTGCACTTGACTGTCGTTGCTTCGTTTTTGAAATCATTAAAATGAGATTAATTATTAAAGAATACCTCGTAAATGGGACCATATGCCAGTGGACTGATGACAGCAAAAAATGGTTCGTTGTCTTTTGGGGATTGGTTTACTTCTGTATTCCCTGTTGTTTGATATCCCACTCAAGGACATTTCTTTCGAAAGTATAAAGGCATTATAATTTAATATAAAAGCGGATAAAATTTTATATACCTATACATATTTTTGTATGAAATAAGTAATGCGAAGGCGACCTACGCTTCTACGTGTTCAAGGAATTTCGTTTTATTAATGTGTCGCAAGGTAATGACAACATAAATGTGTTCTGGGAAAATCGTTTGCTGTACTAATGACATCTTCAATATGAGCAGTGCGTGGAACATGTGAGAAAGTGTATGTAAAAGGATTTTTAATTGAAACAGATTTATTTAAAGTATAAATTTTAAACACTGACATTAATGTTTTAAATATTCATATTATGTGCTGTCAATACAGACAAACAAGACATTTTGACAGGTGACAGCTCAGAGTTATTAATGCCTAAAACACAAGAGCAGAAATGCTGGATTCTAATGTGGTATTCGATTGGGCTTCTTCAGGTTCGCTCTCAGATTTCAGATTTTGTGTGTCTAATCGAACATAAAAACCTCACTTGCTCTTTTTTGTGTTGATATTTGTGCGATTGGAATATGTGTAGTCTTCTACACTTTTCTTAGCGTTTTCCATTCACTGGTTAAATTTTATATGAAAACATTCAAAATGCTCACCCAGATTGATTTCTAAACATTTGTACATAAATAATTTACAAAAAATAGATCAACCCGATGCAATTCGTTTCTTTTCAGTTGAAAAATTTCACGAAAATGTAAACAAACTCAAACGGACTTGTATTGGTATATCTGAAGCAAATCTAAAAAAAATCCAGATTCGCAAAATTGCTCTGAAATCTGAAAAAGTGCTTTTTTTGTACCAAACGAACATAAAAAGTGCTCTGAGAGCAAAAAAAGTGCTGCTCTGAGAGCGCCCAATCGAATACCACATAATGCAGTAATGCAGTATGCAGATGGAACAGATTTGCATCGGCATTCTTTTTCTCCTACGCGTCAGCAGCTGCTGAGTTTGAAGATTCGATGCTGCCAAATCCATTTAATTTTATTCACTGCGTTGCTGCGTTTACAATATTTTTCCAAAAATATCGGTTCTATTTGAAACGCTACAAGAACTTACGAACAGAAATTTTTTTGCATGAAGTGGACATCTTAAAAAAAATCTATTAAATCTTGATTGGAGTACTTACTCCATTTTTATTGGCTTCATGTTTATACTCTTCATTCAACTCTCTCAGCTCTTAATGGTTCAATAACCGCAAACAAATCTGTCTTTTTTCGGAATCATTCTATTTTTTTAATCCCATTTCCCATTTCCAGCTTACCAATCGACGAGACTCTTATCGACGAGCAAAACTATATCGCCAGTAGTAGGTAGTATAGCCAGACATGCTATTAGCAGGGATGGTATATGTATACTCTGAAGTGCTTATCAGCACGAAGCAACACTGTCTCCTAAGGGTCACCCACCATGTCTAGCATTGTTTCCACTTTGAAGCGCTCTTCTTCGTTTCACTTAATTGAATTATATTATTTTTATTTTTTTTTGCATTTGGTAATGTGATATTTTGTTTTTGTGTCTGCTTTCAGATTCATAATCGAGGAGAACGTCAACAATAACACGGGCATTTCATTTTTTGCCGTCTTTGATGGGCACGGCGGAGAATTTGCCGCCGATTTTGCCAAAGATATTTTAGTTAAGAACATATACCACAAAATTATCGAAACAGCTGCAATTTTGAGGAGCCCTGGTAGTGGTGATCACCTGAGTGCAGACGCTAACACGAGTGATTATGAAAACAGTCCTTATCTGAGGAGAAAATCCAGTCGGAAGGATGAAAGCAATAAGGAGAACGATACGTCAGTTCCTGTGCGTCGGAGGGAAAGTCTGCGAAAATCACTAAGGTACTTAAGATGATTGATGTTTTGTTATAGATGAATGGCATACTTTGAAGGGGAGACTGTAAAAAAGTTAGGATTAGATCTATAGGAGTATACTTTGTCTTAATAAGAGTTTAGGAATAAATATTTTTCGAAATAAAATACTAACCGCCATTTGATGGCTTACAAGGAGTTGAACCAGCTATAGCCATGGCGTGTGCGCAACAACCCATAGACACTCTTCATAATAAGCGAAACAGCATTCTAGTTGTTGACTGATTTTGCAGCTTAAATTACTGTCAAAGTTAATATGTTCAAGTTGTCCAAGAATAGTGCGGAACCAGAACTGACGCGCACCTAATTGAGTTTATATTTTTATCTTCAATCTTTACAATCCAACAAACCTGCCTAAACGAACCGTGCTAAAAGCACTGGCCTCATTTATGTGATGTAGTTTGCACTCGTATTACGTTTTTATTTGTGTTTTCAAAATAGCAAACATTTCCACACACCCATCCTGCCTAAATAACGCTGACCTTGACCAGAACCACCGACCCACCACGGGGTGTTCACCAAACCTAGACACACATTATTTTTAAAAATGATTTCCCAGAGATGGATGGACGTAGCGAATCGCCGCCATGCATCGCTTAATCTGAATAGTAGAGATTTATTTGTTCCGGTCTTTTTTATTTTGTATTTGTGAATATTTAATATTCTATTTCGTTTCAATTGCGTCTATTATTCCCGTGGGTACAAGTACAAGTATTGAACTGTTTCTTCTCGACAGTGGTGTGCACTGTGTATGGACACAACTAATCTAACACGATAAATTCTGTAGTTGGCTTCACTCCAAAGTTGAAATGAAAACTTAATCGTCCGCCGATATTCGGTGGCTGAAAGTAAATGCCGGTTTGGCGGGGCGTGTCTTTTTTTGCGAATTCTACATAGTGTTGCGGGTTTATTCGGTTTGTTTTTGGAAATGTGGACGTAAAAAGCAGTAAAAATAATGTTTAAAAATGTATATTTAATTGGTTTTAATATCTGCAACCGAGTCTGACGTGTGTCAATGTTTTGGAGAGGATGACGAATTGACACAATTTACATTTGCAATGTTAAAATGCGACTCGAATGTTCTGCATTCTGGTTGTGTTTCTGTTCTTGAGTGAGCACCAATTGCTAATCTCCTCTACGTATTAAAATACGTCTTCCATAGACAAATTGCCCAAATCCCACAACACCAATCTATCCTATCTTCTTGTGCTTAGAGTGTGTCCAAAGCCAAAAATAGGCAGCTGCAGAATGATTGCAAAGAAATCGGCGTAAAAAAATTGTCTTACATAGTCCAACAAGCCCCTCCAGCCATTTCGGCACAGCTCCACACACTAAGTGGGTTAAGGTCGCCCTCCAATTGTGCGCAACAAAATCGCTACTCACTTAGCTCCTCAAGCGCGTGCAAGAGTGTACAAAAAACTAAAAAGAAAATGACTGGCTACGAATAACTTCCTACAACAAAAAGTACACCTTTTATTAATTCTGGTTCTTAAGAAAATCAACCTTACAACCACATAAAATTGACCTCTCCCAGTACTCTTTCTCACAATATATACCATTTATTTCCTCCACAGTACTACCGATGACTGCACATCACCGAAGCAAGCCGCAGCACAGCGTGAAACCGACGTTTTCACGTCAAAACTCAACTCCCTCATTCGGCCGCTGGGCAAGGACAACCTCTTCAACATCAGCAACAATGCCAAAGATTCCCCAGGCAAACAAGCACCAACCAGCTTCGATGCCAAGTGCTATATCGAAAATGGAAAAATCAATTTTGGCAAAATGATAACCGACGAAGTATTGGCGGCTGATTACAAGCTCGTTGAGGCTGCAAAAAAAACGGTGAGACCTTTTTTTAATTTGAAGTCCCAAGCTTATAGAAACCTATTTGATATCCTTTACAGACAAATATCGCTGGCACGACTGCACTGATCGCTATTATACAGGAATCCAGATTGATTGTGGCCAATGTGGGCGATTCCCGAGGTGTGATGTGTGACTCGAGAGGGGTGGCTATTCCGCTCTCTTTCGATCATAAACCGCAACAGGTTGGCTTTCTCTTAGCTCTCCCTTGTCTATATCTAATTATGATTGCATTACAGGTTCGCGAAAGAAAGCGAATACACGACGCCGGTGGATTCATTGCATTCAGGGGTGTGTGGCGTGTCGCTGGCATATTGGCCACATCACGAGCGCTCGGTGATTATCCATTAAAAGACAAAAATCTAGTCATAGCTAATCCAGACATACTAACATTCGAATTAAACGATCACAAGTGAGTATACTCGGTCTTTGTATCCATTGTAATCTGAAAGTCGAACTTCATCACTAGGCCGACATTTTTGATTCTTGCCTCGGACGGCCTCTGGGACACCTTCTCGAACGAAGAGGCTGTGGCGTTCATCAAGGACCACATCCACGAAGCCGATTATGGGGCAAAGAGCTTAGCTATGCAGTCCTATTATCGTGGCTCTGTAGATAATATAACAGTTTTAGTTATTGTATTTCGAAACGGCGTTTATCGAATCGCCAGCAATGCGGCCGCGCCAGTAACCAGCCAGTCCTTGCCCGCTAAAGCTTCTCCGCGATCAGCGGCGACGTTAAAGAAAAGTGCACCAAGCTCAAAATAACAACAACAAAGGAATAATTAATTTATTTAAATTAACCTGCAACTATGACTTAAATTTTTTTTTTTTTTTTAAATATTTTTAAGAACTAAATTATTGAAAAGCGTGTATATCAAGCGCATAGCGAAAAGGCGAAATCGAAAATTCAAGCTTAGATGCATGTAATATGACATTTTAAGGAAGTATGTAATACATTGTAAAAAAATCAATGTTTTGTTGTTATAAAATTTTTCATTGATGAATACAATATAAGAAAATAAATAAATAAAACAAAAAAAAAACCGACTCGTTTTAAAAATGCCTCGCCTCGCCTCTAAGGCCGATGTGCTTCAATGGACACACAATGCTCTCCGCTGCCAAAGAATTTGCAATTTTTCAATCGAAATGGATGCCTTGAACAAATCAAATAATAATCCTCCCTGTGTCCAGTCGGGTAAAAATAAATAACATTTCTGGAATATGCCGGGTCAAACGTGTATTGCAGAAGTAATGCTAAAATCTACGTTTCCCACGCAATATGCACCAGATTTAAATCAGTTTTGCTTCCTACCATTGGCAATGCATAACAATAGTATACCCTACCTCTGCTGCGCCTCAAGGCCACAAACCAGCATAAAATGTCATGTACATTGTGCATACAATCACTTTTTTGGAAAATGTTTGCACTAGCTTAATCACAATAGGCAATACGGAATATCGAAGTTAACCAAGTGGGATATTTTCTTTGCCTATATCGGATTGCATGGCAGTAGCTCTTTAAGGGCCGTGCACTCTCCAACGCTTAAAGTTGTCCAAATTGGTGACTCGTTCTTGGGCCAATGTAAATCCCCGTAAAATTGCGGGAGCTCTAATTTGTGGCATTTTCATATGACCCACAACTGATCAGATAATAGAGAATGAATTATCACCTACCAGCTGTCAACGGCAAAGAGGGCAACAGACATTTATATGAACCATTTAAAACAAGCTGCCACTCTGCGCATATATAACTTACATTGTCATGTGTGATTTCGGATACACCATTCCTGTTGCAAAAACTTCCACGTGGCCTGCGATTTGTTGAAAAAACTGTACAGTACCCCAACTACCAGACGTCACCCCACATTCAACAAACCCAATTGCAAGCCTAAAATAAATCAGTCTAAAATTCACCTGCTTAAGCCCCCAACGCCGAGGTCAAAGCCCTTCTAACCAATTGTATGCAGAAAGTTACAAGCGACCACTTCTAAAAAACCAAATATTTTATTCTACAAAAGCATCACAATTAAAACTAATTAAAATAATTTTCTTTTTTCATTTTATTTGTTTATATAATAAACAAACACCTCAATATGTATAATAAAAAAACTATTACATAAGCGGAATCTTGTCCTGCAGTAGGTCCACGGTTTGCACTTGTTAGTGAGCGGAGACCGACACTTGCCAGACGCGAATGGTGTTGTCCGAGTAGCCAGCGAACAAGGTTTGTCCATCGGTAGACCAGGCCAGCGACAGGCACTGTGGTTGATCGGCCTTGGATGTCTGGGAAACAACCTCTGGGCGGAGTTCCTCGACGGTTTTCTTGCATGCCAAATCCCAAATTTTGATGGATGGACCATAGGCGACGCACAACCAGTAGCGGTTTGGCGAGAAGCACAGAGCGTTGATGATGTCGTTGTGCTCCAAAGTGTACAAGTTCTTGCCGTCATTGAGATCCCACAAGAGAGCCTTGGCGTCCTTTCCTCCGGAAGTGCAGAGGGAACCATCGGGCGAAACGGTGACGGTGTTCAAGTAGCCACTGTGTCCGTGGTGGTTGTTCTTCAACTTGCAGTTGGCCAAGTTCCAGACCTTGACGGTACGATCCCAGCCGCACGAAACGATGATTGGATTTGAGTGGTTTGGTGAGAAACGCACACACGACACCCAGTCGGAGTGTCCATCTTCCTGGATGGTGTACTTGCACTCGGCCAAAGTGTTCCACAACTTGATGGTCTTGTCCCGAGAGCCGGAAACGATTTGACGATTGTCAGCGGAGAAGGCAACCGAGAGCACATCCTGGCGAGTTGAAAAAGACAAGTTAGTACAACGAAATGCAAATATTCACAAAGGTTTTGTGCAGTCATAGTAATGTATAAAGAAACTTACAAATTAGGTGACCTTTCAACAAGCTCTCAAGAGACGGGTCTACTCATTAATCGTGTTGAATGTGTCTCCACTTAAAATCTTCTGCCTCGCATAGGCGCAATAAAATAAGTGGTACCATGTATAAAAACATAAAATTGAATTGATTTCCTCATCCTATGCCTGTTCTATCTAAAGGTACCACTTAGCTAGTTCCCTGATCTAGGCCCTACGCAACTCATATAAGTAGAAAGTCGTTCACCTTGGTGTGATCTTCAAAACGACGGGTGGTCTTGCCAGCTGCCAAATCCCAGAGACGGAGGGTCTTGTCCCAGGAACCAGACAGAGCGTAGTTACCATCGGATGAGAGCACTACGTCACTGATGAAGTGCGAATGTCCGTACAAACGCTTCTGAGGGAAACCGTAGTTGTTGTCCTCATCGCGAGTCAACTTCCAGACAATCAGGGTCTTGTCTGTGAATTCAAACAAATATAATCACATTATTTGATGCCATCTTTACTAATGATTTGATGAAACATCGATAGATGTTACAGATTTTTCACGATTTAGAATGTCATTACGAAATTTGAAGATGGACGACGGACGATGGGAAAAGAAAACTTACCGCGAGACGCAGAAATGATGGTATCAGGATCCTTTGGGTTGGTAGCGATTTGGGTTACCCAACCATTGTGTCCCAAGAGGGTACCACGTAATTGTAGTGTCTCAGACATAATTTATTTTAAAACTTTAATTGGAGCGCTGTAGATACGCGTCAACCCACGAAAAAAGTTTTCGGAAAAAGAAGGAAGAACTCGACGGCAGTGAAGTTGGCTGTAGTAGAATATTGTTTTAATATCCGTTGGTTTCTTGCCTTCCATTCAAAAGAAGATGGCGCTGCTCCGTGCTTAGGGTTGGGCTGTATAGTTTTATAATTTGTCTTGGCCTTACACTAGGTCGGGTGGAACACCATCCCACATACACATTTATTGGCTGACGGTGGTATCGGTATTTAAAATTTTCGTTAATTTCTGTATAGATGATGTGTGAAAAATAAGAAAGCGCTTCCCGAATTAAACAGTAAAATGTTGTGCATAACCGATTATTAAATAGGAATGTTTGTCTCACGTATTTAAGAATAAGAAATCTGACTCCCTCCGTTTTGCATTAATAGCCGTGTTATTTTTAGCTTCGATCTCAACCAAGCAAAGTAAAGTAGGATTTCCATAATGCAATTACAACAACTACGCTCTACTTGACACTTCGAGTTCTAGTTGTTGCAATCGCGTGCTGAAAATCCTAATTTATTTTGCTGAGATGAAAGCTCAAAAAACACGCCTAATATTATTTGCACATTTTCGCCATACACAGACATTTTTTGAAAAAATGAATTCATGGTCGGTGAAAGTGTCTTTAATTTCAGGCCTGATCTATTCTTAAGAAAGGACGAAGATAAAATTCATAGTAAGCGGCTTTCAAAGTCTAGTTTGAGAGAAAAAAATGTGTTGTGTGAGTTCCTATTGAATGCGATCATAGGGGAATATGCCATGTAAATTGGGCTTTAAGCTGGTGTTAATAGTTAACAGGAGAAACTGAAAAAGAAATCAAAAAAAAAAAATTAAATGTGTTTCATTGAATTGGTAATTGATCCTTTATTTTTAAAAATAAGTAATGTAAAAATAGATTTGTCAAAGGTATTGTGTGGAGGGATCTGTAACCGATAAAAACATATCATTCGAATTCATAGTTTGTCGATTTTAAATTTTGAATATGTAATTGTATTAAGTGTAGGCGCAGTGGCTTAGTGGTTAGTGTGTTGGACTACTAAGCGAGGGGTCCCAGGTTCGAATCCCGAAAAATCCCAAATTCCAACTTATGGTTTTTTTCCGCTGCGCCACCTCTCGCGAACGTCTGACAAACATCCGAGAGTATAACTGTCATGAAGGAGCTTCTCAATTAGCCATTTGGACCCGGCATAAAATTGTAGATCCCTTCCATTCGTCCCAAAAAAATTAAAAACTCACACAAACGAATGGCTGTGTAGGCTAGGCCTAGGGTCCCTACAGACCTGTTGCGCCAAATATTTATTTATTATTTATTTATTTATAATTGTATTAAGTGCTGAATGTTTTCCATTCTCATTAACTGCTCTTCTTTTTAATATTATTCATTTATATATTCTACCCAGTTTCATTTTAGACGTTTCTATACAATCTTTAATAAATTCCGATAAAGTTGAACACGTTCCCCAAATCCACATAAAATCGCAGCTCGTCCGATTCGCTTTTATTTTGAACCACGTAGATGTCGCACAGACTTAACGAACGTTTTCTCAGGCAACGCCATTGATATATGACGTCACGCTTATAATTCTTCGGCTAAAAAAATTCATCGGCCATTTTGTACAAGTGTGCTTGCTGAAGTTCAAACAATTCGCTAATTCGTAACTTGCTCCGTAGTTTTCCAACAAAGACAGAAGTAATATCAATAAATTAAGATACTTTGCAAAACCAGAAAAAAACATTTTTTTTTACATTCGTCCTAACCTATCTTCAGCAAGTACCGATATACAAATCCGAAACAAATTTTCTAATAATTTTCCATAATTCGTGTTGCGCCGCTCTCCCCTCTCTTCAATTAAAATCAATCGAAACCGAAAGAAAAAATCCCACGATCGCCCATTTTCCCCCGAACACAGTACGAAGCAGAACGGAAAAAATTCAACTTAGTGCGTGAAGTGTGAAAAAACCGTAAAATAAAAATAAAAAAAAGTCTTGAAGATTCTTTACTTTTCTACATTATTTGTGTGTTCATTTATTTAATTCGGGATTGTGTTGAATTATTCAAATTGAGAAAAATAATTTGCTGTACCAAAGGGAAGTTTTTTTTTTCTAAAATTCCCATTTTTTTTTTTTATATATTTATCGAAAGAGTGAGACAGAAGAAGGCCTTTGCATTTCTTCGTTCTGTCGAAAGAGAGTTGGGTGGAAAAACGCATTTTTTTCGTGAATTCGTTGGGAATTCCGTATATTTTTTCTCGTTTGTACCGGTTAAATAAAATCAGTCAAAATTGAATCGACAAAGATCGACGAGACTTTTTCTTCTACCACCATGGAGGATAAAGCGACTACAAAGGACCTGGATCAATGGATTGAGCAGCTGAACGAGTGTAATCAGTTGACAGAGACACAAGTGAAAACTCTGTGCGATAAGGTAAGACGGCTAGATTTGAATACTAATGTGTTAGATGATGCATCAAAATATGTTTCAAAGTGCAATTTCATAAAAAATATATTGAAATTTCCAAAGAAAATAGAGAAAGAATTCTTTGCATATAATTATTGCAAAAAAAAAAAAAATTGTCCATAAGGGTGGGCAAGGGTACCTAGTTGGTTTTGTTTTTATATTTATCCCACTCTAGCCGATTGGCTGGGTGAATCATTTTCTCTCCACTCCAAACTCGTTTGCTGATGATTAATAAAAGACTAGAACTAGATGGGAAATAATCGAATTCACTCAATGAATTCAAAGAAAATAATTCTGTTTTTTTTTCTAAACGAATTTAAGAAAAATCAAAGTGCAAATGCTTAAATTGAAAAATAGGGTCGGTTCCACATTGATTTTCTGTTGGAATTAGAAATAGAATAGGTACGCAAAAAAAGAAACTGCGTATGGAATTCCCACTCGACGTCATCACTTGCATGTGTAGGGTTACCCACTCTGTTGTTTTCTAGGGGAGACCGGACTTTGAGTAGAAAATTTGTAGTGACGTAAGAAAGGAAATTCGTTTAATAATAACTTTAGTAAACTACAAATGTAGCGGTGACAACTTTTTTGCGACGCTTTATTTGCTACTTTTTCAGTGGGATTGCTAAAGTTGCTTTAAAGGACAAGACGAGCGAACATTTTTGGGATGTTTCCGAATTAATGACAACATGTCTGCCATTTTGAATGGCGGCGATTTTTTTTTCTTTTTCGTTGAAGAGTTATTTATTTTCCTTTTTTTTATTGCTGTTTAGTCATAGGTAGGTAATAAAGTATAGATAGTATTATTGAATATGTATATATTTTTGTGCTTTATGCACACCTAAAAAAATGCCGTAGATTTGCGCAAATTTTATATCATTTAAATTCGACAATTAAAACATTAAGCAGGTACAAAGTGTAACATTGAAAGAAAAATGAACTACACAAAACTAAGAATCTTTTACTCAACTCAACGTTTTGTGTTTTATGGCGTTGTTACGGGGTCTCGTTTCAATAACTACTATAGATGACGAATAATAGAATAATAAGGAATAGAATTGCATGAAATTTATCTTAAGTCAAGTTGTCCTTCGTGTTGTGTTCCTGTGCTTACTAAAGCGCAAATTATTGTCATGAAAAAAAACGAACTAATTTTCCTTTCTACATTACTTAGGTAGGTATCTACATTTTATAGATTACAAATTTCACAAGGTAGGAATACGGAATATAATTGCGCGCGTACTCTATTCCATTAATTACCCGGTACATTGTACACTAAATTTAAACCGACCAAGAACAAAAACATTAAGAATTGATATGAAATTGATCTCTAAATTTCTCAATTAGGATTTTCAGACTTTAGTTTTTATTTTCACTGTTGCAACATACATCAATTTCATAAATACAAGATACCTATCAAACCAGTAAATTATGAAAAAGTTCTAACCCCAAACCACTTCAAGTACATTATGATAATTTTCTGAGAAATAATTTAAATGAACATCCGTAGGCATGAAGACGGATTCAAGCGGCTTTACGCAATTTCAAAAGCAAAAATCACATTGTTCTCCATCTTTTTTCTTTTTTCTTTTTTCTTTTTGTATAAATAGAGTAAATTGTGTTTTAGCTCTCAGTTTATTCATTTGGTTTGTAAACAAAAGCAGTCATAATAGAAACCGCATGTCAGAATCTATTTAAAGTAAAATTTTCTATTATTTATTTACAAAACAAAATTACAAAGCGCAAGTCTATCGCAAATGATCTATGAAACCAAAACTCCATCATATTCATCGTTCATAAATGAGCGACATCCCGTGGAGCTGCATGAAGAATACATTTATAAGAGACAAGACCTGCTGAAAGTCAGAAATCCTATATATATAAGTAGGTAGGTACCTTATTTACATGAGTTTATAATGTGTATCTGCAACAGAAATTCAATTCCTCCTTTCCTTTCTACTCGTGTATATTATTTGTTGTTTTTATCTTTAAAAGGTAGGTAGGTATCCACTTCATGTTTCTTTTGAATCGTCTTCTTTGGACCGGGACTTCTTTGTTTGAAATCAGGTTGTCTGGTATTTTTCAACGGACATTTAAGTTAGCCCTCGCTTGAGAGAGGAGTAAGTATGTAGGTATGAGAGAATCTACGACCAATTAAAAATTATTTATGCTAAGAAATAGGATGTACAAGTATACTAAACCATGGTGGTGATGAAGAAGGATAAGGATGCGTAGTTAAGAAGAAATTTAATATAAAAACAACAAAAACAAAATGCTTGAAAGGATGCTTCATCACAGATTGTTGAATCTCCTGCTGACACGAAAGGCATATACATATATGATGTGGGGGTTTCGTTTTGCATCAACACGAACAAGGAAATGCATTTTGCTTTAAAGAGCTTGCTGTATATATAACTAGTACCTACCTACATTTTTAAATTGTGACACTGAAAGTTAAGAAATTGCTAGGTATAGCGTGTCACACTGGCTTTGGTGTATTAGTGTATTAGCTATTTACCTACCGGTTGAATGTAATTTGTTTATCGTGATTTTCACAAACAAACAGAGTTCACAAACATTTAAATAATATTGTATAGGTTGTACCTTTATATATTTACCTACTTACTTAAGTTATTAAAAGTTAGTAATAAATCATGTTTGGCCTGATCCTTCTTTTTCTTCAAAGATAGGTACTAACAGTGTGAATATTTTTTGTTGGATGATTTATTTTTTCAAAACCTCACTGGCAAAAGCCATTAGGTATTGTCAAAAGTTAGGTGATTGGCTATCACAAAAAATTATATTATATATAAAAAATAACAAGAAGACTTATTGCTTTAGTACGAACTGATGAAATTATCAACTCGAACACCAATTTTTTTGAAAATGAGATTTGAAGGTGATTTGTAAATTGTGTAAAATACAGCCGCCAAAACTGGCCGATGTTTTTTATTTTAATATTAGTTGCCGCAGCACTTCCTCCAAACGTTCAACACAAAATTAATATGCATTTCGTTTTCTGTACCTCTTCAAGTGGAACTAACCTAGTGACCATATTTTTTCTAAGTTTCGATTCAAGCTCATTCTACAAGTATATTTACAATCAAAAATATATGCATGTTTACGATGGGACGAGCTCTTTGATTTACACATTCTATAAAGACAGCTCTCAGATTCTGCATTTATTTATAAAAATATTTCCTTCATTTTCACCGACGGGGGGACGTCAACGTCAGCCATTTTGCGCCAGTGTCTTTAAAATGTTTTACCCCATTTTGAAGTTACTTAAGAAAGAATAAACACGAAACTACATTTTCGTCACAGAAAACATGTCCCTCCCCCCATATATCTTGTAGGATTTGTATATTGAATTTCACTAAAAGCCATTGAAAAAAAGAACTGTCAGTGGCTTTGAGTTACACATTGCGAAATATCTGCAGGAATCTGCATTGTGTGATTGCACTCAATTGAAATTTCATCCTCTTCTCTATAGTCCTAGAACTGGTATACTTTACAATGCCAACTGAATACAAAAACGTATAAATAAAACTTGCACTGCACTATTTTATAAACAATTTCCCCCTCCCAAAAACAGTCGGTTAATTACTTTCAATTGTAAACAATCAATTTGTGCAAGACATTGTATGAATTCGCCTTGAAATTGCGGCGTTTATTATTATCTGTTGTCTAATCTCTAAAGTGGGAATTATGGTTGAAAAATGTTTATATTTGTTCGCTTGCGTAAGCTTTAAGCAGATAGCCTTATTTTTAATGGTTCACATTTTTTCAGTTTCTCTCAGTCAAACTCCACCGACCGGCATTTTTATACAGCGGACAACACCGTCAACATAACATAGACAAGACAACGGCACTTGGTGTTATATTTGGCGAATGGCGGCATTCACGTTTTTTTTCCGTGTCACAATATAAAGCTCTTCGCTGGTTTAAAAATACACTTCAGTAGCATAAAGTTTATGCTGCTGGGAGACTCTGTCCATCCACACACAAGAACAAACAGTGCGAAAAACTTGTCAAACAGGCCGGGCATTTACAAAAAAAAAACTGCTAGTTGCAAACGCTTTTGTTACTCTTGGCATGATTTGTTCATTAACCCTTTGGTCTGGCTGGCGGCTTACTTGGCTTCTCTTTCTCGCCTCATTCGCTGCCATAAATTGAATTTGCTGGGTATGTGTGTTAAAATACTAAAACGGCGACGATGTGTTCGAAGTCTAAACACTCACTGACCCGGCAAATTAAAAAGAAATTTGGTATGTGGCTAATTATTTCAAATAAAAAATCGATCGATTGATTGGTTTTGGTTTGGTTTTGGAATCGTACAGCCTATAGATAAACGATCGAGTGGACTTGAGAGCAAACACCGGCTTTAAATGATGCAATAGGGACACGGATAACGTGGAAACATCATCTTACCTATTCCTTATGTGTAGACAACCCGTTTGGCAGATGCCAAAAAACAGAATTGACATTCTATACATTACTTACTTTACGCTTTAACTTTAAGAACTATAACTTTATAATACGTGCATTCATTGCCGAGCTTTATAACATCCTGCCTTTTTTTACCCGAGACACAGGAGAGAGGGTTATGAGTTTCGCGCGTATCCTATGTACGTTCCTACGGGACGACCTGTAGCCAAAACGGCTTGACCGATTTTGAAGAGTGAGGTATCATTATATTCGTACTTTTCCCCGGAGTGTCATAGGCTAAAAAGATAAAAAAAGAAAGTAAACTTAAAACACAAAAAAACCCGACTGACTGTAAAAAAAAAGAATTAAAAATATATGAACAAGACGCATTTAAGTACCTACAACTACCTATTAGGCAGTCGGAGGGTACTCAATACTCATACATATATTTGTTAGACTGCGTAGGTATATAGTCTCCATGTATAAATGTGTCTTGTTCATATATTTTGAATTCTTTTTTTTTTTACAGTCAGGTTTTTTTGTTTTTGAAATTAACTTTTTTGAGTTATCTAGATATGTACATGATAAATCAATATCACGCGCAGACGACTCACGTATTTATCGTTTGGAAACATTTTCAAGTTAAAATAAATTGTCAAGTCTGTTATTGATTTTGTTCATTTCTGTTCAAAATCACGAGAATCGACTGTCAATTCACTTTAATATTGAACAACTTTAATTACTACAAAACAAATTGATGTAAATTATTGCTTGTGCAGAGAATTTCTAATAAAAAATACATGCGTCATGTGTAGTTTTTCCCCAGTATACGAATGGCTAGAGAAATTTTCTTCCCTTTGGCCATGTGGCGGTACAATGTAAAAACGTTTATTGTGGTTTAATGAACATGATTTCGTACTGCGTACTTGATTTTTTCTTCTTGCTTGCGGAGTTTGGTGTATTTACATCTGGAATCTTCTTTGCCACAGCAAGTTCTTAGAAATGTTTGCTTTTGCGGCATTTGCTTATACAGACACACCTTTCGAACATCTTGAATGCCTCTATTAATATCTTCATCTTTATGCGGATTTAAATCTGTTTTTTGTATACCAACCGGAATCGTTGATTAAAGCAATTTCGTGGGACCCTACCTATACTTGCAATGCGTTCCAGTTTTGCCAGCTTTTAATAATTTGTTTCCTTTATGTTGTCATCCCCAAGCCCCTGTTGCGAATTGTATATTTGTAAAGTTTTAAACTCTATGTAGAAAAAAAATAACAACAATCTAGGTATCATCCCTGTCCTAAACTCCGACCGAGTTTGAATTCGTGCTGATTTCGAATCTGCGTTATGCTCAGTTCGCTTTACAGATGCAATGGCTTCTATTTTGTTATTCTATACAAGGAAATCAATTCAAATAATAATACAAAAGTGAATATAAAACGAGCTGAGCACACTGAAAATTTGCAATCCGTATACGAATTCAAATTCGGTTGGAATTTACTACAAGAATGTTATATTCCTTTTTAGCTGAGAAATCACTGAGCTTTTGTTCAATGTACACAAGTCTTAACCTAAAAATGGTAATAAATAAATGGCGCACCCATCTACCTTGTGCCGGAATAATACCATTTAATTTTACACACCCCCTACGGTCTCGCTACGTGCGGGTGTAATACACCTCACTAACGTGAACCTACTATGCAATTAAATAAAGTAGATTCTCGAACACACTCAAAGGTACCACTGACGCTCAGCAAGGTTGAAAACTTTATTCTCCATCAAAACTAAATGAAAAAAAAACAACATCCGCACAAAAATTTCCCATTTCATTCTGTAAAACTCCAATCTGCGCATAAAAATATTCCCGTATGCAGTACAGCCAAAGCAAACGAAATGAACAAAAATCGATTTAATATGCCATACGCAAATTCGAAGCACAGCGAAAAATATACAACTTCCATTCCAGATGTATAAACATAGAAAGCCATTAAATGTTAACCTAAATTATTAGAAACAGAAAACACCAGCAAAGTAGTAGAAGAAGAAAAGAATGTAGGAAGAAGCTGAGGCGTAATAAGCCTAACAACCCAATTTGGTGGTGGCTGCCCCCCTTGCTGACTGTGTTTTGTTTGTTACTTTGAATTCTAGTAGGACTCTCGGTGACCTTGGATGTTGTCATCAAACACCCTCATTATTACTTGAAAGCAAACAATGCTGCCTTTCATCATCAGCACCAACCGCCAAAATTGAAAAGCCTGCCATATTGTGGGTGAATGAGGAAACACAGACACCGGATGTTGACTGCCAAATGAATTAGTTTGTTGTCGTTTTTTTTTTCTCTGAATTTCCTCTCTTTATTTTTGTATCTAAGGCAATTTTTGATTTATTTTTTCTTTCTTTATGCATTGGAAATTTTTTGATTGTTTAACAAAGCTTTTGTTTAAATTTAAATAAAGAAATAAAAAAAATGTTGTTCCATATCAAAACATTTACAATTCGCGAAGGATTTTGTCTGTGACTGTGACTAGTTGTATGAAAAACAAGATTGAGCAGAAAGCCAAAGTTTAAGCTTGTAGCATTTCCCCTCCTAAAACAGTATTTTTTATTAAAAAAAAGTGTCATCTCATCACATTTGAATCGAATAGGAAAATCAACATCTCCCCAATAATTGCCTAGGCCTTGTTTTAAATTTTGCAAAATTCGCCCACGCCTCTGGGATATTTTGAAACGGTACCACCAGTTTGGTTGCGAAACCCTCCATCGAAATTGCTTTGCTAGGTATTATCTGTCCGCTTCTGGAAAACAGTAACAAAATAGACAATTCGCAAATAGGTCAACCTGACTGAAAATTTCAACAAAATTCTTGTTTAGCAATGGCCGGCTGCGTTTGGTAGTCGATTTTATAACAATGTCGATTGGTTTCAGTTTATGTAATTTTCACAGAAATCAAAATGAATCAATTGAACCAAAGGGTTATAGTGGCACATAGATCAACTGCAAATCTATAGGCGTTTTTCTTTTTTAGTTCAGAGCTGAGCTCTGAAGCGAGCGTGCTCAGGTTGTTCTGAGGTATTTATGAAACACACTTGAGCACATAGCTGTCATTTCCTGTAAATATATGTATAAATTGAATATTTATCTATTGTTATTTATTAAATTGGTTAATTTTCAGTTTCAGAGCAACAAGGTTCATCCGCCATTTCAACTATTTTGCTTATCCTGTTTTATTTTCTGTCAAATATTACTGGAAGTGTGCAATCAGCTTTTCACTCAGGATGCTCAGTCAATATCCTGAGCTCATAGAGCGCGAATTAAAACACTTGGTTCTTACTTTTAAAATTAAACAATATTTATTTGGACCTATGTCCTTTATTATTGAAATACTTTTTACTAATTCTAAAAGGAGCTTAAGGCTACTATGTAGTTACAATAAGACTATCGATAAATTCATCATACAGTCGTATTTATATACTTTTCTTATCTATCTACAAGGAGACCCAAGCGTACAATCGTCTTGCTTGATAATGAAGAAGAGATAATATTCCAACATTGTATACAAACGATATTATCTCTTTTACATATGTTATCATTGTAGCGTTGTGTGCAAGACTGTACTAGAGACTAAAGATATCATTGAATACAAATAATGTTATCTTTTTTCTCAATATGTTTTGCTATGGATACTTAACTCCCCCCCTTGTTAAACGAAATCGTCCCGATTTTTCGACGCTATTTTTAACATCTCTCTTTCATAAGTTTTGTTATATGCGTCAATCTTTTTTTGTTTTTGACGATCTGTTATACATTGTATAGTTTTTATCATTACGTACGTAAATGCTAAAATAACAATCAGTGTTACAATTGTGTATATAGTTGATAATATCGGTTTTTCTTCAAAAGGAATAATTAGTTTTTTTAAAGTATCTATGTTATCGAATTTGTATATTGTATCTTCTTTAATTATTTGGTCGATGTAAGACTCTGAATTATGATTTCTTAATATAACTTCTTTAATTTGCTTATGCATGTTTTTGTATATTTTATCATCTAGATTTATAGTATTTTCATAAGTAACTAAGTTTATACCATTAATTGTTTGATTATTTAGCTTATGCTTACCGCTTAATAACATAACACCGGATTCAATTTCTAAGTCGTAATCGTATTCTTGTTTAATGTTGCATTTTGAAGTTATATTCTTTAAAAGTGGAATAAGACAATTTTCTTCTTCAAAGTTAATTTCACAAATGTTTTTACTTAGATGATTTTGACAATTTCTTGTTCTTAAATAAGTTTGGTTACATAAGGCAATTGTTTTATCTGTAATGATTTTTCCATGTTTTGAATTTAAGGGTGTTACTTTATACAATTTACATGATTTAATTAGAACTGGATATTTATATATTGTGATGAAGAATTCATCAGTTCTAGCTAATAATATTTTAGAGTACTCAAGTATATTTATTATGGGTACTTGAATTATTTCATGTTGAATAATATTTTTAATGTCATCTAAGTCTAGGCTTTCTGATAAATATTCATTATTTTTTGCTGCATTAATTGTTCTGGTCAATAATAATAATTGTTCGTACACTTGTTCTATTACTAAATGTTCTTTAAGGCTCTGACCTTCGAATTGTTGCAAAATTTGTTCGAATCTAGAATTTATAGTTTTTTGTTTATTATTGTTTTCTATGAGATTATTTATACTCGTTTCTATGTTAACTAAGTCATAATGGTCAGGATTACCAAACACATATTTGAAAGCTGTTCCTAAAAAGTTAATTGATCTAGTATGCCTAGTATGTTCTTGTAATTGGTCTGCTAAATTCTTAATTTTACTTAACCAAATTTTTTCTTCTTGTGTAGGTTGATAGTTACTAGTTACGATATTTACGTAAGGTTGAAATATCGAAGTCAGGTTGGTGGCATGTAACAAATAAGTTTGTTCTTTGAATAAATACACGTCATCTGTTTGCGTAAGTATAAACTTCTTGTTTAGTAACTCAGTTATTTGAACGTTTCCTTGCCCTTCTTGACTCTGTACAATTCCTAGTAATGTTAGGAATATTAATATTTTCGTCATCTAAAAAATGATAATTCTTTATGTTATCCTTGTGAATTTTTATTCCCTCTTTAGAGATTACAGTGTCTCCTTTATCTTCTTCTACTATTCTTGTTATGTATCTGGCGTTAGATTTCTTTCTAAGACCTGTGATTCTTACCATTATCTTATCTCCTTTTTTATATTCTCTGTGTCGAGTTCCTTTATTTAGACGTTCGATCACTTTTTTGGATGCTGAGTTTAGTTTATTTATTATAATTTCACTATTGCTATATTTATTTTGATTAAAGAAAATGTCTCTAGGTTTCAAACCGGTAACTGAGTGTATGGAATTATTTAATTCACGCACTGTTCTAAATATTTCTTCGATAAGTCTTGTTTTATTCTGAATTGTGAATATTCTAGACAGTTCAGTTATTGTACCGTTTACACGTTCTACCTGACCGTTCGCTGTCGATCTGTATACTGGAGTTTCTACTTTAGTTATGTTGTATTTCAAACACATTTGGTTCACCATTTCTGTTTTGAATCCCTTCTCGTTATCTGTCATGAGTCGTTCACATTTTGGGAAATAATTAGATAAGACCTCTTCCATAACGTCGTACAGTCTGTTTCGAGTTTCGATTTCCCGAAGGATTGTATATTTAGAATACTTATCTACTGTTACAAGGAAAGTATACTTGTCGTTGAAGTATATGTCCATATGAATGTGTGTTCCCACATGTGTTGGTATTTCTGAATTATTCAGGGGTTCTCTGATAGGTTTTCTTTCATATTTTCCAAATAGACATGCTATGCATTTTTTGTTGAAACTCTTTGCTTGTTTATTTAGATCGGGCCAGTAATATTTCTCTGAGATTTCTTGTATATTGTTACGTAACCCTCGGTGTGCTCTTTCGTGAGTTACCCTTACAAGTTTTAGTTGTTCCTCCAAATTTGTCACGTCTTGAAGTTTTCTTGGTGTGAATATAAATCTTACTAGTGGGAATTCTTTTTTTATGTTTTCACCATATTTGTATATGTTTTCAAATTTCGTATGCAAAGCTACAATCTTTTGGGGTTGTATAACTTCTTTCATCTGCCTTAGTAAAGAGTCTTTGTCCTTAAACTTTATTATGAGTCTTATTTTGTTACCAAAATAGATTTGTGTTTCGATATTATTTGTTATATCTTCAATAAGTTCGAACTGTGCAGTGTATGCATTAAAAGGCTGATTCACAGTTTTTATTATATCATTAGAAGAACTTTCAGCTGAATGTGCTGTTTCTATGGTAGAAGTATTTATGCGTTGACGTGATAATGCGTCAGCTACAAGATTTAGGTTTCCTGGTTTATAAACTAATTTTGCTCCAAAGTCTTCAATGATTCCCTTCCAACGTTTCAGCTTTGTGTTGGGATTTTTTTCTGATACCGAATATATAAGGCTCTGGTGATCGGTATATATGGTTAAGTCTGCTATACCATATATGTAGTTTCTGAGTTTTTGTAAGGACCATATGATCGCTAATAGCTCTTTCTCGTTTGTGCTATAGTTCTCTTCTGTCTTACTCAGTGTTCTTGACAAGAAGTGTATAGGTTGCTTATTCTGACTTAGTACGGCTCCAATAGCTATGTTGGATGCATCTGTAGTAAGCTCGAATGGTTTACTATAATCCGGTTGAAAAAGTTCGACTTGTTCTTTCAAATAATTTTTTAAAATTCTAATCGCTTCTAATGCTGAATCATTCAGATTTAACTTAATATTTTTACTTTGTTTTTTGTTTACTTTACCGTTATCTCCTCGTAAATATAATGTCAGGGGCTTGGCTATGCTTGCGTATCCTTTTATAAACTTACGATAGTAACCTGTAAGACCTAAAAATCCTCTCAAATCCTTTACCGTTTGTGGGACTGGAAAATTTTCTATAGCTGCTATTTTCTCAGGGTTCGTAGTGATTCTACCATGTCTGATTATGTGACCTAAGTATTCTACTTCTTCTTGAAAAAACTTACTTTTCTCATCAGATATTTTTAATGTGGCTTTATTGAGTACGTCGAATACTTGACTTATGTGCTGTATATGTTCTTCCTCAGATGAAGAATATATCAATACGTCATCAATGTAAACGTGTACGAATTTACCTACAAAGTCTCTCAAAATGTCGTCCACGCATCTCTGAAATATGCTTGGTGCATTTTTGAGCCCGAAAGGCATTCGTTTAAAATGATATTTTGCGCCATTTATAGCAAAAGCTGTTTTTTCTTTATCATCTGTTTTGATTTTAATTTGGTGGAAACCTGACTCCAAATCTAACGTTGTAAAGTACTTGGCTTTACCTAAATTTTGAATTGTCATGTTGACATCCGGAATGGGGTATCTGTCTGTTACAGTGTGAGCGTTAAGTTTTTGGAAATCAACAACCATGCGCCGTTTTGGTTTTCCTTTTTCGTCCAAACCTTTTTTAGGTACTGTCCATATGGGACTGTTATAAGGACTATGGCTTTTTTCTATTATATTGTCATGTAAGAGTTTCTGTATTTCTTTGTTTACGAATTCGTTATCTGCTATGGGATATGGATATTGTTTAACATAAACCGGATTATCATTGGTCGTCCTAATGCTTGCTTCTATAGTATCTGTAAAGGGTAACGGTCCTATGCTGTTATTAATCTTCATCAGTCTATCTATGTCTGCTTTATAAATATTATTTTCCCCAATTATGTAATTAATTTTCTGAATAGATTCGACACTGCTTATGGTAGTTAGAGTCATATTACTGAAATTTATTTCCGCGTTTAGAACTTTAAGTCCTTCATATCCTAATATCATATCAAAAGACTGAATATCCTCTAATTCAAAAAATGTTATATTTTTCTTTAATATCCTAACTACTTTCTTTGTATCTACCATAGAATAACCATGCATTGTTTTTATTTTTATAGGTTTAATTTTAATTTTTTCGCTAGAATCGCATTTTCTATTAATGTAATTATGGGTTGCACCAGTATCAATAAGAATTTTATAAATTTTCTTAGAAATAGTACTAGTTAAATTTAAGCAGGGCAACCCGTCTACTAGTTTAAATGATCTATTCTTATGTTATTATTTACCATACATTCCGTTTCATCTGCTTCTGCATATGTACTGCTGACATCGTCTCTGCGTTGTTGTCGGGAGTTATTTACTCTCTGCTGCTTGAAGTTCTGCTGATAAGATCGTTGCGGTCTGTTGTGTGTGTTGAAACTCCCGCTGTGTTCACGTTTCGCTGGTGGATTATATACATCGGGTTTGTATTGATTCCAATTTTGTCGCTGTGCATGTACAATTTGTCTCGAGTTTATCTCCATCGGCTGTGGTCCGTCATTTCTCTTGGAAGGGTTTAGGCGTGGTCCTTGATTGTGTTGCTGCATATTATCGTATTGCTTCTGGGGTTGATAATTCGTTGTTTGGCTCGAATAGTTTGGTCTTCTTTCGTTTCTGTGTTCATGTGGCATATTTTTGTGGTGCTTATCTTGAGTGAGATGTAAATGCCTGTGCACATTATCATGTTCTATTCTGCGAGCAATTGCGAATGCGTGTTCTAGATCATTTATTGTAGCTGAATATAATGATCCTCTTGTAAAGTTGTCACTCATACCATCAATGAATATACGAACTGCGTCGTCGTTAGCATTTTTAATTAGTCTGTCGATTATATTCGGCGGATCACCTGACATAGTGATTTTTGATATTATTAAATTGAGATTTTTATTTATCTCGTCGTGGTATTCAGACAGTGTGCTTCTTTTTTGCGTGATGGCTTTCATCATGTCTTGTAGCACGTATAGAGGTTCTTGATTAGAGTACGTATAATCTAATCTGTTACGTATCGCCTCAAAATTAAAAATTGTGTTATAATTAGTTAACACATTCGCGGCTGCTCCCTGTATTTTACTTTTCACTATAGTCAATGCTGCTGCGTACTTACTGTGTGTTTTGAGGTTTTTAATGCTGTCCATTAATCTGGATGCTTCTTCGCGCCACGACCGATAATTTGATTGATCGCCGTTGAAAATAGGTAGGCTTTTAAATGCGTCTAACTGTATTTCACTACCATCTGTATATGTGGTTCTTATTTCCTCTAGCACAGGTATGTTTGGTACTATGCCTAATCCAGATTTTACTTCATTTAGTTTTGTTTCTAAATTAGTGTTTATTTGATTTTGGTTAGTTATTATTGCTGCTAACCTTGCATTCTCTGTGCGTGTGTGCTCTAGGGTTTGTGTTACTGTGTTGCACCTGGTTTCTAAAGCTTCTAATCTTGCCATTAATACTGCGAGTTGTTCCATTTTGAACTCGTGTCTGTTGTCGTCGAATTTGTGTGTTTTTTTTTTTTTTTTTTTTTTCCACATATACACTTTCACTGAATTGCTTTGCTGCTTCGTACGAAGGAGCTATATTTGTACCTGCTATGCTAGGTAATTCTTGTAACCGGTAACGCGAGTGTTCTGTTTATACTAGATTTCACTACTTGTTCCCGAGGTCCGCTCGATTGAAGTTAAAAAGTATATTTAACCTCCTGGCAGGATCGCCAATTAAAACACTTGGTTCTTACTTTTAAAATTAAACAATATTTATTTGGACCTATGTCCTTTATTATTGAAATACTTTTTACTAATTCTAAAAGGAGCTTAAGGCTACTATGTAGTTACAATAAGACTATCGATAAATTCATCATACAGTCGTATTTATATACTTTTCTTATCTATCTACAAGGAGACCCAAGCGTACAATCGTCTTGCTTGATAATGAAGAAGAGATAATATTCCAACATTGTATACAAACGATATTATCTCTTTTACATATGTTATCATTGTAGCGTTGTGTGCAAGACTGTACTAGAGACTAAAGATATCATTGAATACAAATAATGTTATCTTTTTTCTCAATATGTTTTGCTATGGATACTTAACTCGCGCTCTGATGGTGCTCTGAACGAAAAAAGAAACACAAATTCTGAACTCTGATGTATCTGAGCTAAAAAAGAAACACGACCTTTTTGTATAACAGTTCAGGTTGTGCTCTGAACTAAAAAATAAAAACGCCTAATGCCTTCGAAATTCGAACCCATTCGATTTACATCCCGAAAAACATTTCACGTAAACACCACTGGTGTTTCGTAAACAAACGAAATCACAATCTGATAAGATTAGGTTTAAGTTCCCGGACAGATAAGAAATAATTACTTTAGTTTGCGTAAGTTAAAACTGACTCATATGTCCGATATTTAGAATTAAGAAAAAGGAGCACACCTTAGAGCTTGTGTCTTTTTTGGGTGCAGCCGTCTACGTACAAAATACGTCCTTCAGGTAAATTTATCAATGAAAACCACGCACACCCGTTCCTGAAGTTCTGTAATGAAATACAATCAGGAATTGCGAAATTTTAATTTCCTTTGTTATCTTATCTTAAACTTCTAAATAAACGTTTGAATAGATGTGACGTCTGTCTGCGTCAATACATACAGCGAATGCTCGAAGAATTTTCCTTTGCGTAAAAGAACAAACTGCAAACGTGCTGCTATTGTATAGTTTATAGTATAAAAAAGCCAGCATTTAAACAAACCAATCAAACGTTCGTTAGTGTTAAAAAAAAGCTTTAAAAATAGAATCAGATAGCGGCGGCAGTGATTTTTTTTAATTTATTCTAATAGTTAGTATCTAGCTGTGTGGGACTGAGCTAATCTATTTTTGGAAGAAAAAGAAACAATTACAACCAACGGGATATCTTTAAGTTTAGTGAAGAGGTTTTTCGTATTTCTTATTTGTATTCCTACGTGACGTAATAGCATGTTTTAGGTGGTAAAAAATGATACTAAAACGTAGGAAATGCCTTACGTCGACAATCCTTTTATATCATGAGGTCATAACTGAATGGCTATAACTCAAACGAATGCCATAGACAGGGATACCTTCCTTTATATAATCAATATAAGGGCGACAAATGTGTGTGCGTTGATATGACAACAAGATGAGACTATGTAGTTAAAATATTTTTTATTTAAGTGAAATTCGGCGTTCTATTTATAAATTTGTAGGTATAGATCATGACTGGCTTTCGCGTCATGAATCACCTGAAAATGAGATGATGGTATTTGTTCTTCGATCATACTTGGCGTAATAAACTTAATTTATTAATGCTCTGGATATGTTAAGCCCAAAGGTGATGATTGCTTGAATTTGTGGGAAATAAGGGAACCACCAACTTAGATGCATCTAAGCCTTAAAACAGCTCATTCGCGATCGGGGTAACCTTGTCAACTTCCCACAATAAAAAACTTCTACTAAACCAACCAGAGTGACTGCACAATGATTGGAGTTGAATTCTATTTTAATTTTAAAATCTGTATAGATTGACGTTCTCGAGCACCTAAAGCATGCTATTACGAAAGAGCGTCGAGAAGTGTTTAACACCGCAAAACCACAATGTTAAATATCTTCAGCATCACAAGCAGCCGAGTTAAATATAAACAAACGTATTTCTAATTGTAGCAAGAAGGTTTTTCTGACAGTTGCTAATAATGTTCGACAATTTTCTTGTTTTAAAATGAGGTCTACCTTACCTCAGACAATATCAAACGGTGTGCCAAATAATTTAAAATTAGATTTCCTAAGCTATTTTTAATGAAATCTGAAATTGACATCTTTCTAGTTGCAATCCTTTTGTTTGAACTTTTGTAGTGTCAATGCTGCAATTCAGTTGATAACCTTGCTTTTGTAGTAGACTAAATGTGAGTGCTTACAAAGTCGAGAGGAAGCTGATTATTTACAAGTACCCGCTGTCGTTTTTAAAACAAACCCGACCGAGAATACACTTTTTAAAGTCCCAATTCGTTCAGTTAAATATGTTCTCATACAATGGCAAATTGCACTGTGTGGCAACAATGCACAGGAATTCATTCATTATTTACAATTCACTTTGGCGCTGTCCCGCAAAACCCCCTGGGCAACAGTCAGCTCGCTATTTCACTCTTTCATCTTAAATTCTTTAAGTGAGCTGTCTACTAAATAATTCATCCATGAAATGACGCTAACTGCAAAATTAAATTGAACACAATTTTTTTTTGCAAATACATTTTTAACAATTCAAATTCTATATTTACTTGAGCGTAGGGAAATTAATTTTTAAATGAGAGTGACAGTGGTTCTTAAATGGCTTTGCACTAAGTAAATTTGTAGAGGTTATGTAACATGATGGATATTAAAGGATGATTAAGGCCACATTTCACTATATGCCTTGGGTACGTGTCAGTTTGTGTTGATCTTCAAGTATAGAACGATGGTATCTGATTGAATAATTGACATACAATCCTGTCATTAAGAACTATGAAATGTACTAGTAGGAATTTCAGGCAACTTTAATGCTTATATTGACTTATCAGGGTCATTGATAACAGCACATTGTTGTCGACCGTATGTGGTAAGGGAGATAGGAGACGTAAAGGTGTATATGAGGTCAAATAACGATTTTTACTAATTATATGATCAAATTGTTATCAGGTGCCAAATTAGACTGCGATGGCTGAACAAATTTGGGTCGACAGTCTTAATGTATTCTTAATTTCTAGCATCTATTTGCAAACTTGATTTAACACAAGATGAGAAGGTTACGTTAGCCTGTTTAGAGAGGCTAAATGTGTCAGCCGTATTAATAAAAGTTACGTTTGTAGTTTGCACCATTCGCACAGTCTTCGAAATGAGATGCTGCCCAAAACCAGCAGTGCTCAGGCGTTCGAGTATACAGCACTGCAAAAATCCCTGCTGATTGAGGTTAGATATCAAGTGAAATTGCTTCTATTTTCTTGCCGGTTCAATATCCAACTCAACAATTTTGCAGAACAACCAAAATTAATTAATTAATGCAATGAGCAATCCGTCCAGACAAAATTCGGTTCGTGTGACAGCAGTGACGTTTAAACGAGGGCGCGCGACCATTTTAAAGTTGGTCCAATAATTTCCTAAAAATAATTCAGATTACGCATAGCAAAATCTGCAGTTTTCTTAAATATATTGTCTTTGAATTACGCACTTTCTTTTATATGTTTTTACATATTGAACGCAGCTAATTATTGTTTTCTTACTTTTTTCCAGGTATGTCACATTTGATTAAATCACGTAAAGTATACGGAGTCCTTCCTATTGATTTATCAATCAACTTTTTTATATTTTAATATTGTAAACTCAAACGTAAATACTCTATTACAGAACTATTATTAAAGGAATTGAAATTAACCATTCAGACTGGTAAAACCATTTGGAAGAGTTCGAAAAAACAGACAAAATTTAAATAAAAGAATTATAGTTTTCTGATCAAATATAATATATAATTACAAATCGTGGCGATTGAAAAATTAATAGGTATAGCATTAATCTGCCGAATAATATAACACTCATTGAAATAAAAGAGAGTCTATTATACACCAGACTTGTTTCATCCACAAAAAAATAAACTTCCCTGCTGACATAACGAAAAAAAAACATTTAGTACATTTTTGACTATCAACGTTTTAGATCGTAAAATTCGTGCTCAAAATGAAATAACACATCCGACCCACGATAGTGAGAGCTTTTATTTTTTAACAAATTTTATCTTCACACGCGCCATATATAAGCATTAGAAAAACAAAAATCGAATTGAATCTCGTAAAGTGCCATCGCAAGATATCAACTTGAAAGCAAATTGATGTACTATGTACTTACTTCGAATATAGTCGTACTCAGCTGTTAGTATTATTACAGCTCCACAAGAGCATAGAGCGATATCGTATCTGAGCAATCAAGGAATTTCCTGCAACCAAATAAGAAGACTTCATTGACTTGATTGGGATGAAGAAGACCAGACGTTGCATTTCATAAATTCATGATCAAAATGTTTGGCGTACGCGTTCTCCCTGGACGAAAAAAGTTTATGTTCTTTCTTTTACCGGTGACTGATATAAATCTGTCAATTTTAAGCTGTCACATGTTACCCACTAATGCACTTGTCTGAAAGATTTCCTCACAAAAATATAGTACCTCACGAAACATTTATCTTTGTCCTGTCAAAAAGTTAACACAAACTACAAATCCAACGTCACCAACGAAATATTCTGTATTTATAGAGTTTGTTCCCAACATCGATGTTCAGCGCCCCTTTCCAAGCATTATAGGGGACTATTTTTGGGAAATGCGAAACAATTCTGATCCACAATTTAATATTGACTTCACGTTACCTTAAAGCTAGTTACCGATAAATGTATATTATTTATTACTTTGGTATGATTCCTTTTAAGCTTTTCTCAAATTGGATAACATCTCTCTCGCCCACTTGTCAATTTCTGCGTAAAGCGTATGAATCACGGGAAAATTACACGCAAACAAAACTATCAGAAAATCTATCAGGGACAAAAAAAAAATCAGTTATAATCAAAGTAATGCGCTGTAGCTTGCTTTTCCAAAAACAGAAAGACGTGCGTTGCCACAGAAATGAAACGTAAGCCTTAATTTTTGCGAACCATTAATGACATACGTGAACTTGCTTCGTGACAGGTACCTCCAAATTGTAAGAGCATTTAATTAATTAACTCGTAACGAAAAGAATTACCCAACGACCTTGATCGTGAAAATAATAACCACAGAAAAAGAGAGGGCGAGAAAGAGAATTCTTAAAAAGAATCAACGTGTTATACACATATGTATAGCAAAATAATAAATGAGCCATGAATCATTGCTTTAATTAAACAACGGCTACCTTTGCGAGAGGATGTGTGTAGGCATGGATAGTAGTTAATTTAGCGGTAGCGAACTTCTTACAAATCTAGTACTTACTATCAAAGTGACAATTAGAATTTAATCAACTAAGCGCCATTCTTAAAATCGTCATGGTCTTGCGTCCAAACAAGGCAAGGTGTCTCTTTTTCTTTTCTGTTGCTGCCATCCCTATCTCAATGAAATAATCATTGATCAGATGTCAGTCAGGAGTTGAAAAGAAGCCAAAAAAGAAAGAAACACATTCTCAAAGACGTCCGATTAAATGAATTACTAATCAATGACAAAATGTGCTCGATGTGAACAGCATCGGCGTACATAAATAAATAAAACCGTCAATTGACATCGAAAATTAAATAAATACTGACATACACTAGAGAGTGGGTTTGGTGCTTAATTCGAATCAGCTTTTTACTATCCCGTGACAGCATATAAATGAGAATTGGACGAAAATGTAATTCCTTCGAATGTTTTTAGACAAAAACACTAAATGGTATAATTTGTAATTAGATTAATTTCTACAACTATAGTGAGCGGGAGGAAAGGTTTTTTTTTTTCTGTCACCCCACAAAAGCCAACCCTCGCAAGGCAGCTTTTGATTTAGATATGTACCCCTCAGTCACCGGTTGGGGATTTTTTGCTATTTTCTATTTTTATTTGTGAACATTTTAAATTTGGTTTTTACGAGGGCGGCTGATTTTGTTTTCTTTAAATTTCAAAAAGCTGCAAAGAAAGTGGAGAAAGCAACTAAAATGTTGCGCTATAATGTCAAATTGTATGTAGTGATTATGATACATTGGAAGAGGAACAGCTAATAAGAGTGAATAAGGTCACATGCGCGAATAACTAAACGTGAGCAAGTATTTAGTATGACGCTGTTTAACATTTGTGTACATACTAATGTCAAATGTCTCTACTAAAGGGTATATGACTAGTTTGAATGGTTTATTGCGAAAAATGCTTCATTGTCATGTTTTTGTTGAAGCACATTTGGGGACACACTTTCCAGCGTTTGTTTTAGTTTTCTGATTAGAAGCATATACTTGGCTTCCAAATCATGTATCTCCTCATTTTTATATTGGATTCAGACACAATCTGCGCATTTCCTTATTTTCGGACGTTTGATTTGAAAATTTTCCAAATAATTAAATAATAATTTCAGACCACATGTTTTTGAGAAATGAAATGTCATAACACAATCAAATTAACCAAAGACACAAACATGTTTTCTTTATCTAAAAAAAAAATCTTTCTAAAAAAAATCTTTTTGCCTGTTATATATCTATGGTTGGGTTCCGAAGATCTTTTTGCAACCACCGTCTCGTCCCTTATACATATAAGCTTAGTCTCACACATTTTTATTGATTTTATCGGTCTCTCTAAAGTTTTCTAAGAGTTTTTGTTTGCACCCTAAAACCTGCTCTGTTTAAATACATACTGGGCCTTTCCAATAAACATTTTTAGTTTCGACTATAATTTTAGTAGCTCGCAGTGGCTATATTTTCCATACAAATTTCCCAATTGTGATCTTCCGTAAATATAAAGTCGAGACTAAAATTTGTTATTGGTATTGCGCACTGTCGAAATACTTAATTGGCAAGGCAGGCAAGAAAAGAATTCTCGTATTGCAGTGAATTTATATATATAAAAAACGTCTCTTTACATTTAACTGCAAATTACATTATAATTTGACCACCAATCCAAAGAATTTCCATATCCGTCGCAGACAAGCTGGGCCTCCGTCTTATGTTTAAGAAATCTATGTCAATCGACTTTTAAACGGCCTTCCCACGACCAGCTATCGAACGCGCCTTTCTACTCGCTATTCGCCCTCTTGCTGTACTTGGCAATAAAACTGCTGTCGTAGGCACATTACTTAATACACATACGCGCTGACATGATATTGCCGATTGTATAAATAATAATAAAAAAATTTCTTCCCACAGTGTCACGCGAATTGGTATATTTTGACATACATTTGACTAACCACCACCATAATGCAACAACAATACTGCATTATTATTGTTGCTATAGCGTGTCAAATAATTAAAAAAAAAGACAGCTCATACCCTTTTATTGATTACCGACAACCATGCCATTGAAGAGCATTCAGTTAGTCATGCAAATGGTTGGATTTCAATAGCACGTGCAAAATTAAATCATTTGTCTGCCAATGTCTCCTCACACAAATACAAATGGACTCAGTGACTAGTTTTTCCCCGACTTCCGACTTGCAATGGAAAAACATTTCAAAATAAATAAATTAACACAACGAAATGGCTGAAGCAGGAACTTTTGTTATTAAAATCCGCCGCGCACTGCATATGCATACAAATAAATCGAGGGAAATTCAAAACATTACCTATAACAAATAAATTCATTTGTAGCATTTGCATGTGTGTTCTCGCTTTGTTTGTTGTTGTTACTGGCTCGTTATTTTCAATGGGAACACAATTTATGGTGAATTTAAAGAATTTGCTCTAGGATCCCCCATTTTGACAGTACCTCACATTATAGTGACCTCATTAGAATAGTTTTTATGATAATTGAAAATGTTGGCCAAAGCTGGGCTGTAGCACTATAGACAAGTGACAGATTAAATGCGGGGGAAAATAATTTAATTTCAGCTGCTTGCACTTCATCGAATCTGCCAGCGACGAATTATGGGAAATAACTTATCAAACTGAATTATGAGAAGAGTGGGGCGCGATTAAAGTGATTTTGATTAAATGCACGTTTCGCCATTGATAAAATGCTTTTAAATGGAGATGCAAGCCGCTTCGGGGCTATTATATAATGTAGCGCGACGTACTCGAAATAAATCGGATTGTTCGTAGGTACTATCTGCTGCGCCTATAAACTTTGGAGTGGAAAGTAAATATGAACATACTTATATTTAACGAGGACAAGTTTTAAAGCGATACAGGGGCCTTCAGATTTTTTTTTATTAACAAAACAAGAGCGTTTCAAACAAGGGATGGGAATCGGCAATAGAGTGTTTGTCAAATTTGTATGGTGTCGCAGTTGCAAGTGCCATTGGAAGGCTTATTTTTAGAAAACTTAAATTTCTGTCTTCAGTTTTTGTCCAAAAAAATTTAAACTGTCCGTAGTTCGAATTTACAGTTTGAGGTTAAGTTCGATTGATTTAGCGGAAAGGTTTATAACTATATTATTTATGCACACATGTGGATTGCAGTTAAAATCTGATAGTTTCTGTGACAAGTCACACTAAGGACACCCAGCAATACACAGTAGATATGCTTCGCTTAATAAAGTATCAGCTTATATACGACAAGTAAATGAAACACAACCGTCGCTCCGTTTGACAGTTTTATCTAAAGCGTTTGTGAGAGATTTTATTTTTGGGATCACAAATTTTTTCCAAACGATCTTTAAATCTCCCGCTTTATGTCGACATTGAACTCCAAAAGTTAAAGCTGGGTTCACAATTGGTAACCGAATGTGCCACTTTGTGCAGCAAGTGCATTTTGTTTTTCCAAAAGTAAGATAAGTCCCTATTATGTGTCGCATAGTTCATCGTGCTTGTAATTTTACCTCGTGTCACTGGCAGTGGTGTTGCAGAAACGACAAAACTAACCTCATTCTCATGGAACGTGATTTCGATTCTCAACTCCAGGGCTTCATTAAAATCTTGCCAACCATAACTTAACTGAAACTACACAACAGAAAAAAGCTCTCCTTGATGGTACTTAAGAAATGTGAATCGCAAACTTTTGGTTATGCAATGGCGCAGTCTGTACACAGAAACCAACAGTTAATTGTTGATAACAAATTCAGAATAACAGATAGCTGAAAAAATGTGAATAAAAAAAAAAGATAAAGGAAAACAAGTTTAGATTTCAACCGTGCAAACAAATACAAAAACTCACTCCTAGCACCCCAAAGAAAGCATAATAAATCGCAGGTGAATGACATCCGAATGAACCCACTCTCGGGTCTTGGCCTTTTTTTTTACATCATTGTGGCTCCAGATAGGCACTAGGAAAAGGAAAACCCGCAGTAAAACTTTCGTTATCATTGATTCGGTTTTTCCCCAACTGACTTCACTCTCCCGTGTCTGCTGAAGCACAAGCAATAGCTCGCTTGTACTCTTCTTGGGTAACATGAGCAATAATTGCAAAGCTTCACAATATCCACACACAAGCTCTTTGATATAGTTTTACTGGTTGCGTGTCTACCTGTCGTTACACCAAAATGACTTTCTAAATAATTTTCTTTTGCGCCAGTAAATATACAACATGCATATATGCGTGCATTTGTATATTTTGGGTATTGACAGCGAATTGCCATTCAACTAAATTGTCCCTAAAAAGACATATTGATATCAATGGGGAGGAGTTCTTTTTCCCGATATCATTTTATAAATGAATTCCGATTTGTGCGGGGCCCTCTGCAACTGGCAGTGCAACACGGAAGTGTTCTTATTTCTTGTTGCGAATCATTGCACAATTTACAACGAGAATCTCGGGCATCCAAATTAAAATAGTTCTCTCTCGCTCTCTCTGTCTGTATGTCAATGCTTCCTTTCCCTTTTTGTTTTTATGGGAAAGGTTTTATTGTCATTTGAAGTTCCGTACCTCTTATGGTGTGTGCACGATACGGTTGGGTGGGCTGTACAGTTCTAAAAATAAACTGCAATAAGCCTACATGGGATTGCAATAGAGCACAGTAGGAATTGTAATTGTTATAGGTACGTTAGTTGACATCATTGTAAGGAACTTGGTTCTAAATCGCAGTACATACACGGAAAATAACATTTTACTGTCATATTTCGATAAAATGACATTAAATGGCAATCTAATCAGTAAGAACAGGTACAAGCAAGATTGTGATTATCGTAAAGAAAATCATTTTTTAGTCTAATGAAGTACTTTCTCCGTAAACTATAATAAACTATAATATTTTTTTACTTATGCTGGTGGCACTTTCCCATTTGTTTGGAAAAACTCTTGACTTCGAATGCCTTTTTGTGTATTATTTATACACTTCGGATAAAATATAAAGAGCTCTGCGTAATTTGCCAGTAGGGATTAGCTGTTCCCCGGGAAGTTCTTCATTTTGATATGGGCCACTAATACGAATCGATTGTTGTTCATTGGTAGAAGAACAAAGCGATTACAGGCAACCCAAGACTGTTGTTTTTTGTAGTGCGTAGCAGGCGTTTGCATCTTGGATCCTATAGAATTTTGTATGTCCTCATTTTTATATCACATATTTAGATAAATGACATTTAAAATAAAAGAGATATCGAAACTTGGCATGAATTTAGCGATAAAAGACCGGTCAGTATTTTTGTTTACCTTTTTTAATGCAAAAAAAACCTACGCCCAACACATACTGTGGCCCCTTATGTTTGTAGACGTAAAACATGCAGCATTACACACAAATTTTAAACGAAACGTTTTTATCTGTGTGACCTACTAGATATTTGTCTAGTCGTTAAGCAAATTCACCTTCTAAGCTGAATCAACATTATCAGAGCTGTGCCAGCACATTATGATTATTTGCTTAGCTTGTTTACTCTAATCAAATTATCTTTTCTATCTTACAGGCTAAGGAAATTCTTTCCAAGGAGTCAAATGTCCAAGAGGTTAAATGCCCAGTCACAGTGTGCGGTGATGTGCATGGGCAATTCCATGATCTGATGGAACTCTTTCGGATAGGTGGCAAATCGCCCGACACAAATTACCTGTTTATGGGTGATTATGTCGATCGTGGCTACTATTCGGTCGAAACTGTTACGCTATTGGTTGCCCTCAAGGTACGCTATCGTGAGAGAATTACCATTTTACGCGGCAACCATGAATCGCGACAGATTACCCAAGTCTATGGCTTCTACGATGAATGTCTGCGCAAATACGGGAATGCAAATGTCTGGAAGTATTTTACCGATTTATTTGATTACCTACCCCTGACCGCATTGGTTGATGGACAAATCTTCTGTTTGCATGGCGGCCTGAGTCCATCTATTGATAGTTTGGATCATATCCGCGCATTAGATCGCCTGCAAGAGGTGCCACACGAAGGCCCAATGTGTGATCTACTCTGGTCCGATCCAGATGATAGGGGTGGCTGGGGCATTTCACCACGTGGTGCTGGGTACACATTTGGTCAAGTAAGTTGGACACATATCTTTGCTGCGAGAATATTATACTAACAAAGGATTGCTTTTATTTGCAGGACATTTCGGAAACATTTAACAACACAAATGGTCTAACATTGGTCTCACGTGCCCATCAGTTGGTGATGGAGGGCTATAATTGGTGTCACGATCGTAATGTTGTCACAATCTTCTCAGCGCCAAATTATTGTTATCGTTGCGGTAATCAAGCGGCTCTAATGGAATTAGACGATTCACTTAAATTTTCATTGTAAGTATTATCGAACAAAACAAACATATATTTTACATTTGATACGGTAGATAAATACATAGTTGGGGAGGCATATAGGGCGATCACATTACATTGAAGTACAGCTCGTAAAACGTTCGATAAACAAGTCAACACACTGTGTGAGTCAATGAACTTATCTTGCTGCCAGCCAACCAGTTTTATCCGGCACGGTTGTCCTTTTGGAAGAATTGCTGGCGCAAATTGATTTCATTTCCGTTCAATTAGTTTTGTTTCCACAAGAAACTTGCAACTAATTCCGGATATTTGTAGATACGCCCGTAAAAACGGTGGTGACATTTGAGACTTTGACCAATTGCTTTGCGTATCTAAACTTACAAAGATATCAATGGTATTCAAGTGGAAATTCGAAATTGCGCATTAGTGTGAGACTGATATCGCATTTGACGGCCCAAAATCAATATTATTTAATATTTGTACTTGCTATCTTGGGAAATTAGAGTCGCCGCCTTGGAGAGGGTGTCGTTATCTACTTTAACGTTGTCGATATCATGACAGTTGACGTTGGATCACGAGCACTGCTGAATTGAATTTCTGAATGTGACACGAGATAAGAAAGAGTTTTATCTCTTTGTCAACTCTTTATTATTGCAATTTTTACTATTGTTAGTCCGGCATGTGCAAAAATTGGGAGGGGGGAGTACTGCAGACTGTGTGTTATGTTAATCAATTTGAATTTACTTTACGTATGTACATAAATTTGAAAAGTACTGTGTAGGTGGAGGCATACTAATAAACTATAGTTCGCCATCACGATATTTGGTTTTATTGTGTTAGCACATTTATCAGCGTCATATGGGCGAGGCTATTAAGTTAGTAAACAGCGAATGAGCGCGTGCTAGAGTTTTGACACTAAACATTGCATATGGGAATTGTAGACGTTTGAAGGTAATAATGTGACAGCTGAGGAGATAAAATAGGAAGTAAGTCAAGGTCTAGAATTCGGTGCGGATTATTTGATTTTGAACGGAAGATACGTTTTTGAAGTAAATTTCAGGGTTGGCATCAGTAAATGCATGCTTGTTCGAGGCTATTGGTTGGTTTGTTTGTTTACTGCACTCATAAAAAACAACAAAGAGTGGTAGGCCTTTGCTGGGACGAAAGTCGTAGAGTATCTCATTTCAACACCCGACACTCCATCTTCGAGAAGCTCCAAACTATGAACATGAGCAATATTTATCTGTAGTCGACCAACTAGTTGCAGATTCACTTCGTTGTCAGGAGATGACTTTGGTCCTACCAGGCAGGCAGGCTGATAGTCTTATCGCATAACTAGTATCAACTTATCTAACACAGCATTTTTGTTTTATCTATTCCCCCCGTGCTATCATCAGTTCTTATTTCAAATAGACTTTTCATGTCAACATAATGTGGTGAGGCGGTTATTTTAAGTTATTAATATCGTAAACAATTTGGGCCATTAGTTGACGCTTGTTTATTCAGAAAAGCTTTATGTAAGCCATTAGCCGGTCTTACTTGTGGATTATACCTAGATTGAGCGTGCACAAAACATTCACCAATGTTTGTCCATGTTTATCAAAATAAGTTTAAACACATGCGCACTACTTTCCTTTGCTAACACCGTCCTTTTTTCGTTTCTTTCATTTTAGCCTACAATTCGACCCAGCACCAAGACGCGGAGAACCGCACGTTACACGAAGAACTCCCGACTATTTCCTTTAAGAGAATTATTAAAAATAATAAAACCAACAACAAGAAAAAAATCAACAGAACAACAAGAAGAGTACAGTTATTATTATTAATTATAAAAAAAACTAATAGTACATAATTATATAATAATAATATTAATAAAAAAACAACAACAATTATTACAACAAAAAAAAACTGAATTATATTGCAGAATGAAGATTAATTTAAACAACAAAAGAAAGAAAACAAAAAGAGTAACTCCACGAAACAATTCTGAAGCTAAAGTTGAATAAAAACAAAAAGAAACCCTGGAAACAACAATTTATTATTATAAATAATGATAAACGAAAACAACAACAAATATTTTATTGCTATTAAAAATAAAAGAGGAACAAATTATAAAAAATATAAAAAAAAACCCAACTACAATTTTCTTACATGTATTTCGATTTTTCGTTTACTTTTGTTTTAATTTGACGGTGGTTTGGGATGTCGAATCTGTCTGTGGCACTAGATGCTGACATCGTTTAATGGGGTGTTGAGAAAAGTGGGATTATATTGTGTACTTAGAGTGCAACATTAAAATGACTAGATAGGCTTTGGAGTCAGGAACTGTGTTCATTGTACATTTGATAAGCGATCAAGTAAAGTTTCATCATTCGATGCTTAATGTTTACAACACTCCTTCAGTGCCTTTTAAGCAATCAACTGTCTTGGGCACAAGTACCTCTTGTAAGGCATTCATTTGAGCTCTGGTTAGGAGAACATCTAAATTGCTCTATTGGGATGGCTTGATTCTCATGATACCGTTGACACTGTAAACCTAATATATACCAATTTAGGCGACCACAAGTACCATTAGACAGAATTCGACCCATCCGCAGCCATTTCAAAAGTTTTCCTTTTTGCTTGTTTTTCTTTCGTTGTTTCCCCTTATGCGCTTGTTTTTGGCCGAAGCTAAAGCTCGTCCCCTAATGGATTATCCCAGTAGCTTTAACAACGTAGTTTCCTCGAATTTGTAAATGGCTGGTCCATTTGAAGTGTATTCAGCGGATAAATTTATTACAAAAAAAAATAACCTGTATCTTGCAATATTTGGTGCCATGAAACGCGTGCCCTTTCTTTGGCCAAAGTATATATTTTTTTAAAGTATTTGTTTCGACCACAACGTAAGAAATTTACAAAAGAATTGTTAACACGTTATATACCTTCTTTCAATCAAAATCGTGACAACAAGTTGTTCTAACATGATTTTCTCGTTGGCGTACATACTTCTGTTGCTGATTTAATTGCTTTTAAAGGAAAAAAAATATTAAAAATAAATAATTTACTTTGCTACCATTAGGAGTATACAATTTAAGTAGACTTGAAAAATTAAAAATAAAAAAACCTATTTAAGAAGTTTTTTTTTTGCAAAAGCATAAGTATAGAATGCCAATAGAGTAAAAACAAAAAAAAATAATCATTGGCAAGTAAGGAACGAGAAGATAAATTTCTTCTAAAAAAATATATATGCAGACTTTACGACAAAAGTTAAAGCGGAAACAAAAAAAATATATATATAACAAAAAATACTATATACAACAAAAAAAATAAATAAAAGATGCTCTTCTTTTTTATTAAATAACATTCTTATAAGTTCTCTACTCAAAAATCGATATAAAAGAACAAGAATCCTAACAAAACATATTTCAGTTTAATTTCGGAAAATCGGATTAACCTTTATTTCCCTTATTCAAATCCATACCAATTTTGATCGTTTATTGACTCGAGACGACATTTAAAATAAAATGGTTATTGCACTTGATAATAATTGATTTCTTAATCAGTAAAGTGAAAGTAAAAACAAATGAAAAAGGAATCGTCGCGAGACATTTTCTTGATAGTCTTGTTATAAAATCACAAAAGATTCGTTTTTAATATTTTATTAGCATCATTTATGTTTAGTCTATATTTTATAATATAATTGTACCTACATGAACTGTTTTTTTTTCCGTACGCGAATATGCGTAGTAGTTATTTTCTCTCTCAAAACAAAACAAGAAGGAAAAGTCAAATAAATAATTCTGTCAGTTTTTCTTTTTTAATTTCATACAGAAAAAAAGTAATGAATAAACACATAGATAAAGATAAACTGCTATTTTAATTGCTGGTTGGATGTTTTCTCATTTTAAAAATGATGGTGAGTATTTCGAATTTTCTTATTTAGATGGATTACCCATTAGCTAGACAATGGGTTATGCGATGCAATCACAATTACTGTATTATTAAACGCTGTGTGAAATTTATCAACTTTTGAAACAGTAATAACGACGAATCTGTGGAACAATGAAATACAAGGACTATTCGTCAATTTTGTAATACAAATATGTAAATAAGTAAAGCTAACTTTCAGGAATTATTCTTCGAATTGTAAAAAAAGTCAAAGTGTGCCGAAGTCGTATTGATCTCTTCTCAATTATTACGTTGTGAAATATAAGTTTTTAGGGCTTTCATGTATATTGCGCTAAGAATGTTTTCTGATATTGAAATGGAATAAAACAAGCTGTGTGTGAGATATTATCGAAATTGTATGGAATCATCGTTTAAATGACCTTCTTCACTAAGGCACGGATCCGAGTGCTCTAAATTTGAATGACTGCCGCATAGATCCGACTGAATTTGTGGTTATGTTGGTTATGTTAACGGACCGCGGCAATGTTCTCGGCCGATATAGAGTTCCTTTGACGTACGGGTGTTAATTGATTATTTACTTAACGGGATGTCTCGAATTTGGCCACCGAATGTTGAAGAGTCGACTTTGAAGGGCCACCGCGTCTGCCGTAAAATATGCGCAATGGACGCAACGTTATTACTGACGAACATTTAGACCCGCTGCTGCGTAATCGTGTAACTTGCTATGATGATTTGGCTTTAGTGACTGAATAATAAACTCTAGATTAAACAGACGTTACCAAAACAACATCGACCCCTCCCAATTGGAAAACCCTTTATTAGTATAACACCCTGAGTAATTTGCAGGATTTTCCAGGAATGGTTAATGTTCCCTCTTGCCATACCTTGTCTATTGTATCCTTAAACATTTAATGAGAAGAATTGAAGCAAACACAACCTAACCTAATATATTGCCAGCAATACCCGTCGAAAGTTAGAGATTCTTGAAATAACTGCATCAGGGTTAGGTACTCCAGTATATCATTTTCCGTCATAATTCTATACGAAAGGTTTCTTTTAAACAAATTTTTTCTGAAAATAAAATTTCGTTGGCTTGCGGTCTAGCTTTACGTGAAAAAGATGATGAAAATATATTTTACATTTACATGCTTAGCCTAAATGACTTTTTATTTGTGTATAATATTTTTCACTTGTTACTTTGGGGAACCTTGCACATATTTTGGATTGTCTAAATCTGGTGAAACGGAAGTACGATTTTAAACTCTGTAACGACTTTCGAATCTAATGTCCGCATGGTTGTTGCCTCCGACCATCAGTAGTACCTCTATTTCACACTGCTGATTTCTCTGGCTTATGGTAACCAATCTGGTTCTAACATTGGGTGGTGGAAATAAAATAGTGTTTCCGGTCCAATACCCGTTTTTTTTTTAATTTCGTCTTTCCGAAATAAATGTAACCTGTTTTTATTTCTCCAGTACATTTTTTAGTTCTTATTCTTTTTTTTTAACTCTCTTTCAATTGACCACCAGGAGGAGAGGTTTGGGTGTATTCACGAATCAGAATCGAAGCCATTGTGGATTTTTCTTAACTGATCCGTTGCCATTTTGTTGATTGAGTCATCACTAAATAGCCATTGTACACTGACTTTGCTGGTGGAGCCGAATTTACTCAGGTCCCTGACCATAATACTCTCTCTAATAGTACACCCGCAAGTGTCTGTTCCGAATGCCACAAACCGACATTTCACCTAAATTAACCGTTGGCAAAAACGAACAGACTCAGGTAAATAATTAGTTTTTATTTAAAATATGAAATTCATAAATTTCGAGTTCATCCCTAAAATATAATACATATGTATGACTTCAGAAGAATATTGAAAATTACTTTTTCATTGCAAGTATGCATGTTATTGTTGTTCTTGTTACATAAACAAATGGATGGTATGAAAATGTACAATGTGTATAATATAGATATGTGAATACATATGTATTTTAAATATGATTAAAATTAGCAATTTCTACGGTGATTATGAATGCATTATATAAAATTAAGAAATACAAATAAAAAACCGTAATAAACATGTTAAATAATAAATAAAACGAATTTTTATTTCTATTTGTCACAGTATACACCGACGTATTATAGTAATTGTCGAACATTTTCTTGTTGCTACATCAATAATTTAAAAATAAATGGCAATTGAACGACATGGAGTTACAAAAATGTGTTGCACTTTGTATGAAAGCCATTTGCAAATTTATAAATAAAATTAACAAATTAGAGATAAATACCCTAGATAAAGGTAAAGAAAAGTGTCAACATAAGTAACAGATCGCTACAATTTTTTATCCTTCAACTCTCGGCGTAAATTACGATGGCATCGATGCTTAAGTACTACTACTACCTAGAGTGTGCAGTTAAAAGATTGTGGAACTGAATAATACAATAAAAAAATAAAAAAATTAAAGAAAAAATGTGTTCAACAAGAATTTAGGTGAGGAAAACAAAATGTTGGTACGTGTTCAACTAAAGCGACTATTTACAAGTTAAAACCTAATAAGCAAATTGAATGAAAAAATCAATAATTTAAGAAATAAATGTGTGTCTCGTGTGTCTAACTTATTAGATTCTTCCACTGTCCGTTGGAGTTGTCTAGTCCACTCTGCCCGGTTGTATTGAATTCACGTTCGACTGGATAGTTGCCATTGAAATAATCACCTGCCGCTGCTGTTGTTTGCACTTGTTGCTTGGGATTTATGAAAGCGCTGTTTTGTGAGCTATGCAGCTGTGAATTGCTGCCATTTGTGAAGCCTGGGTACTTTACGGGCACTGGTACTGGAGGTACTTCTTCGTTGTGGGTCGGAATACTTTCGAAAGAAATAGTCCTTGGGCTGGACACTGATTGAAACATGGGTGAATCACCGCCACCAAGTCGTAAAACATCGTTTCCATTTTCGGGTATTGCGAAACCATTTGATATAAGCATATTGCCAATATTCACTTCAATACCTTGGAAATAGAAGAAGTTCATTAGAATGTCCTACGATGGGCAATGATGTATACAGCCTTACCTTCGGACAGATCGAAGAGTTCAACACCGGGCACTGGGGAACCTTCGCGCTTGGTGCGATTGTTGGGCTTAGGGCGTTCTTTGTATGATACCACCTTAGAGATCAACTTCTTCCAATTGGCAACTGCAGCATTAAAACAAGAAAACAATTATCTTAAGTAACTCTATTCCAATTCCAATTTTTTACCATTGAAATGTATTCAACAAAATTACAAGACCATCAAATTTAGCTCTCACCTTGTGTCAATTCCTCAAATCTAGCAATAGACTGAGGGTCCCATGAGTCCGGATCCATGTCCAGGGTGGATTTAACATTGGCCAAGAAGCATTCAATAGCCTGGAATCTAACAAAATAAAAATCTGTCAGTATAAACATTAGCCCGCTAAAACTTTTCACTTACCTAAGGGTAAGGAAATCCGTGCGCAGCTCGAATACTTCATGCGTGGCCACGTACTCGCTATCGCCATAGTCGACAAAGTACAAATCCAGGACCACCTCATTAGGATTGTACTCATTCGGCAGAATTCCAACAACCTCTGCACGATACCACTTGCCATCGTACTTAAACACGGCAGCCACTATTTGTCCTAGATATGGCTCAGTAATACTGTGAAACTCACGGTTCTCGGGCACATTGTAGTAGTCAGTCATTTCCTTTACCATTGTATCAAGTTTCTTCGACTGTGGCCCAATCAGCTGCACCCAAAACTTAGATGGTGAAGCTATCGCAGAAACATATACCTCCATGGGCTTTTCATATTCACTGGTGCAAAGCTTTTCGCGTGGCGACAACATGTGTGAATTCAATGACGTTTGTGACGAGTACATACTGGAGGATATGCTGTTTGTCGGACTACGGCGGGGTTCGCGAGTCAACTCAACCTCTTCCAGAGATTTTTTAAGAGCTTCATCCTCTTGGATCTTGTCCTCAATCAGTTTTCTTGCGATATTCACTTGATTGCGATTGCCGGTGATGACAATGCGGCGTTTGTTGATTCCTCCATTTCGGCCACCAGAATCAACAGACACCTTTGCAAGCGATTGGCGACAAATCTCCTGCATTGCTTCACCACATCGACCGATGATCTTACCGCATACGCTTTGAGGCACGAAGATTTCCTCCTTCACTATCGGTGAGCGTTCAATTTCTTTTTGTAACATTTGCTTAGCTTCTTTGACTGCGTCCGGGTAGCCGCGGATCTCACACAGTTTGCTAATGTCGTCTTTGTCTCTAAATTTGGGAATAAAAAAATGTGTCTATTATGAAGGAAGGGTCATAATTTATATTTTGAATCATACCTAAATCGGATGGTGGTCCGGCTTTTCTCTTCGATTACGGCGATATTTGACCCAGCACGTCCGACCACAAGGGGAACGTACTCATTGGCAATGGTCATCTGGATTGTGACTTCTTTTTGTGGTGGCTTTGCCTTTGAGCCAGACGATTTCGACTTACTAATTGCCTCGAGTTGTTCTTCCTCATCGTCTCGATTTTTAAAGTAAACATATAACATAGCACCGCCAAGGGTGCAAAGGCCTAGGCCGAGGACTAACTTAAGGGCGGGAGTAGCACTTCGTAGCATTGTGTCTTTTTAATGATCACAGTTGTTGGAAATAAATATTGGGATTGATGATGATTTGGGAATCGTTGTGTACCTGGAAATAGAAAATTTTTAGTTAGCAATTGGGCAATATAGAAGGAAAATTAATTTTAATAAATTGTGGATTGTAACGACGTATTGAGCATTGCAATGCATTCCACATTCGTGTAATTCGGCTTATGATAGAATATAGAGAACAAGACTTAATGCATGCAAACAAACAAACAGCACGCACCGTCTAGAACAAAATTTCACTACATCAGCAACTTTAAGGCAGTTTAGAATTTCATCAACCTCCGTAAATGGCCAACAACAAAGTGGCGAAGAGCATCCCTATGGAACCTATGCTAGGCACCTACGTCTGATTGGAAGACGGGTCAAGAAACTTGCCTCTGCTGATCACAACCGTCAAATCGACCGAAAGCGTAATTCCAAAAATCCAATGTCAGATATGGTCTTAAATGACTGAGTGCATTGAAAATCAAACGGCGCGGCGATTCAATATTGATATCTACGAAATAACAAGAAGGCAACAGCTTCAATGAATCTACAAGTGTAGGGTGACCTTAAGCAGATTAACAGATGCAACTTGAGACAACAAATAGCTAATCTTCGAAAGTTTCAAGTTTCTATATGCCACGCTTTTAAATAAACAATCTTCATAAGAACTATATGTATTGCCGGGCAAATTGTCGCATCAGTGAACGAGCTATATGTCATTCGACGCTCTAACCAATTACCATTCGTTCAATGCTCTAACTCTATAACGGACAATAAGTATAGGCACCTTCTTGCGATATTATCACTTTATCAGAGTCTAACTTTAAATCAAGTTGATCACCTGATACATATTTTGCTTAACAATGAGCAATGAAATTCCAATAATTTATTAAATATGAATGCACGAATTGTCCGTACATGTCCATAAATTTAAATGCTAGCAAAGTGAAGTGTATACGTCATTGATTGTTACTTACAATAAATTTAAGGCGAAGTTTTAACCTTTATTATTATTATTAAGACCTAATGGTTGTTTTTTAAGACTCAAATTGCTTGGTTAAACCACTTTCAGAACACAGTCATAACTAAATCAATAAAACAAGAGCACGCAGCAGACAATGAGAACTTAAATTTATTAAACTGAAAACCGAACGGCACAATATTGTGCTACCTATTTCAAACTATTATAAATATAACCAATCGATATCATCACACGATGGATATAAACATCAATTCAAATCGCCTAGATGTCAGCTTTCCGGGTTAATTATTGTAAGTGGAAGACGAAGAGCTCACCAAAACAACAACATTCTGTAAAGGCATATTCGAAAATGAATAGCCGGTAAACTTAACGAAATAATCACATTATTGAGCTTTTCAATTTGTTATATCTACGTATATACGCAGCGATTTGAATTCTGTCTGCTCTTCTCTCTAACCGATTGTTGGCATTGGCTTGACTTTCGTATTTAGCACTTGCCGCCTGACAGTTTCTTTTATTCTCTCTTGTTGTATTTTAGGAGCAAACAAAATAGAATTGCGCGAAAATAAATACAAAATACAAATAAAATAACGAAAAATACGATTGAAAAGAGAGAAGTAAAAATGATGAAATACTATTTCGGTTTCGGTGATCCCATGCTTTTCGCCTTCGATATGATGTAGCATGTAGGGAACATCTTGGCAGATTGGTGGTTTTTTACTAATCAAAGTGGTATGGTATGTAGATCAATTTTGTTTTTTTTTTTTTATAAACCACTTAGAGGTACATATTGGTAAACATCACTTTCTGGTAGAACAGTGTGGTTCCATGTACTGCTCTGGATTTCTAATGAATGAATGGCGCGCGGTTTTGGGTATTCGTTTTGAAATTGAGGCATGTGGTTTTTATTAGCAAAATTAATGAGATTGAGAATTGAAAATTCGGTTTAACGAAGAGAAAACATTGACAGCAACAGCGTAGGTAGTATAAAATAATTTACGGTGTAAACACAATTCGCTGCTGTTTCTGCACTGTCATTTTTTGTGTAAGCTGTCGCTATTCTATTCACCCGGTGGGACATAACCTTACTTATCATAGTTCCGACCCGTGCTTCTTCGCCAAATCTTCCTTCTTTACTGAGCAGAGCCTAATCATTAAATTGTGGAATTTTTTTTTTTATTCTTGCTATCATATTTTGAGTGATCTTCAATTACCGAGGAATCCCCTGTGACGTGCCAAAACCAAACTGATCAAATATAACCTCACAGACATTCGTTACGAAATGGATGCGGCGGCGAGCTACTCCAATTCTTTTCTTGGACAATTTTATTACTTTATATACCATTCTGTCCTTTCATGCATATGTATTCTGTTTATAGTTTATAATGGGTACCGGCAAATTGACCTCTTTTCGCACTTCCACAACTAAACAGCGCCGCGCAATGAGGTGAGTAATTCATTTGGCCTTGAAAGCCAACACGAAATTTATTTCCATTTTGTTTAATTCAATTTCTCATTCAAAAGGAGAAATATAAACAAACGCCAGTTAATTACAGACCTGCGCCTCAAGTAGAATGAATAAACAGATATATAATGTGCTACTGCGATGCCGGGCAAGGCAAAGAAAACCGCAAATGAAGTGTAAGAGTACAAGACAGCGAGTGCGATTTACAGCTGTGCAATCGTTATCGATCCGCATACATACATATAGCACTGAACTAGCTCTGGCTGGCTACTACTGAGCTTAAATAAAACTAAATTTAGACAGATGACATAATTTCTTTAAAAATTGACACCGTAATGCAGTAACTGCCAGTTACACACACAATGGAGCTTGTTAAATTGTTTGTTTAATTTATTGATTGTATTGAAAGTATGTATGTAAATAAAACAAGTGAAATATCGAGATTGAAGCAAATAATATTGTAAAGCACTCGACAGCTAATAATGCTGGAATTGCTATAATCACGTGTCATGTGTTACACAATAATCGTTTGAACATTGTTGTAGATACAAATATCGTATTAGAATCATTTATTTTCTTTGAGTAAGTATATTGATAACACTCTTAAGAAGCAAAGTCATTTGCATCGTTTTCATAATTTGTGCTGTCGAATCTGAGGTCATACTAGGCTTGTGTAGTGCTGGTAAAAGTGATATTCAACATAAAATGTATAGTAATAAAGAAAGCCTTCTGGCACACTTACTAAGAGTCAAATTAGCTTTTAATAGCATCAAATTATTGAGTGTTGGGTTTCACAAAACGCCATCCTTTACAAGGATCCCCGCTTAGTGGGAATTGAATTGAAAACCCGGCTATAAGAACTTTTATTGTATACTCCATCCGGGGAGTACAGTATATGGAAGTCTTCAGTGTCTCAGGCCTAGACTTCTTACATCAGAATCCCGGTATGCAAGTAGTGGCTTTTTCTATTAGTTTCACTCATTCTTATATTCATTGGAATAAGAAAACTGTTTCTGTAGTCAGTAGGACTTCGGTGAATTGCCATTCATAAAATAAGTTCCATCCAAAAAACAGCTTTATATAGTGGAAAACACTTTTAAAAACCTGAACGAACATCACCTTGCACATTATCAGCATTGTGTATTCATCTTTGGAATGCAACATAGTTAAAAGCAGAACTTTAAATTCTATAGCCCTTCCAATTTAGTATCAATTACTATAATCTAATCGTATTGCTAATGACATTGACCTTTCTTCAGACAACACACCCATTTTTTTTTTACTTTTGATTGAATTGACATTCCGAAACTTTTAGCTTATTTAAAGTATGCACACAAAAGTAAGAACTTTGTTTCATATTCCTTTATCTGACTCAATGAACGTATCTCAGATAACAGAAACGGTATCGCCCATCTCAATGGTGATTATCGCATTAGATAATTATAATTATAAGTCTATAAGCCATTGAAAATTAATGAAAATAAATTAATTTTAATTTATTTACGTCCATTTTAACTAATTCGGTTGATAAGTGAAGCTTGCGGTGAAATACCGATCGTGATTAGCAATATTTAAATATGTATTGTAATTATATAAAGCGAAAAAATTGTTTTCTAGGTGATGATAGCTTTCCCAAATGTAGTTTTCCCATCCTGGGCGTGCAACAATTGTTGGTATATTAAAGACGCTGACGTAGTTGCTTATTCGTTTAATTGGCTCTTCGCCAATAGTTTACTATATTCTTAAGCTTTGACAATGAAAATAGAAATGTGGGGGAGAAGAAGAGCGCCAGTTCACTCACATGTGTCACAAAAAGTCAACAAGTTGGTAATCTGAGTTTTTAAAATTTTGAGTGACATGGTTTTGAGATCTTTTCTCTAAAGACACTTAACCTTGACATTAGTGCTGTGAGATAATTATGTCAAACAGCTTTTGTGTAAGGCTGATGTGAAATCTTCTGAGTAGGGGGGTGGTCCACACATCGAAATAAAATTTTATATTTGGATGGTAACTAAAATACGTTACACAAGCATCTGTTTTCGAAGAAAGCAGTTCGGTTAACCATAATTATAGGGATAGACATAATGATATATCATTGGGCAGTGCAATGAACTCAGTTTCGAAGATTTAAAAAAATAAGTTGTAGGTAGACATGAGAATTGGAATAGATATACTAAGCGGTAAATGGACTGCAATTTGCAGAAATTTTAACTTTCGCGGAGAGAAAACAAATATATTTCCCGTGTTATGTACACCACAAGTGTATGGTAAACGATCAGGGATTAAATTTCATATGTAACTATTATAAAAGAACCGTACATTATATAGTCGAAAAGCAGGCAAATAGGTAACTAAAGGAAAACAAAGAGCGGTTGGTACAAATCATGGATGGACTTTGACTTCTGGAAGAAGATAATAGACATCGCGCCCAAAACGTTCATTAGTGGACGGCGAGTTATCTTCTTGCTTTGCACAAATAAAGAATACCTATGTTGTGATCTTTCTGAATAGTTAGATTTGTTTATACAGTTTCCTACTTAGCACACTCAGGTAACGGCTGAACAAAGAGCTTTCATTTTCAAAATAGAACTTCATTTATTAATTCAAACCATTTCTGTCTCCAAGTAAAAATTAAAATTCTAATCATGCCTAAAAGCGTTTCTTTTTATGTCCCATTTAGCAATTCAATTCAAATGCTTTATCTTTTTAGCTACACGAATAGAAAACCTACACCAAGATGAATACAAATCAGGCTATCTGTACTGTATGTAACTTGAAGTCACTTGACCCCGATTAGGCTCACCCGGAAAACATGGTTAACCGGTTTTCATCGACTTTCCCACAGTGCAACATCAGACAGTCAACTACAACTTTGTAATTCGCAACAAATGGTTTAAAAAAAACCTTCACTTTATGCATCTCACGTTCCATTATTCCCACCTCACCAAGTTTGCCGGTGGAAAGCCCCGAAATGTATAAACAGAACCGAGCCGGTGTTCGGCGTAGGTAATAAAATAATAAAGCAACAAATGTTTGGCTGTTTTAAATAAATTAACACACAGATGAGATAACAAAACAATTAAAGAAATTGCTTCACCAATTCAAAATATCAAAGGAAAGAAAATAAAAATTCTATCTTCGTGCGCAGTGGAAGATGATGGAGACTGGTTTTGTTTTTACCATTTTTTTCTTTTTACCGTGGCCGTGCAACATGCGCAAATTTGTTAGCAAATTTTTAAAAATATCAGAAATTACCTAACACATTTTGTTATTTTAATATTTTTATTTTTAATTTCTAAATCATGTGAAAACTGAGAGTGGAAGGTCAACGAGGAAGAACACATCTGTGTGGGCGGGTGTATACCTCATAACAGGGTTTAAGGACTAAAATTGCTAATGCGATGCAAATATTTAGTAAAATTTAATGAATGTTCTTCACGAAAAAAAAAACTAGTTAAACAACAATAATGTAGAGGTAATAAATAATTAATCACATGGTGACGAGGGGAAACAACCGCGGCAAATGGCCTTCGACTTCCAGTTCCTAAAATACTGTTTGTCGGTCGTGTGGAGCTCAAAGTTTAGTGGAGAGATTTCGATAAGACAAAAGTATTACATTCTATTGTGGAATTTTATGAAATTCTTTCGCACTCACTTGTTATTTTCTTTTCAATTCACTATCACTACTTTTTTTCATTTGTTAATTAATTCTGTAATTCACAGCACTTTACCGAGAACAACGTGTGGCTAGGTTATGGGGGAAAATAATTTTAGTTGAACATTCACAAAGTACCCCTCAAGCTTTTCTGATATGCTTTAGTGGTTCTTTCTTTTTCTTTAATGAATAATTATTTGTTCTGGTGAGATGAGGAGAATACGCCACAAAAACACGACACAGCAAACAAAAGCAGCAGTTCGACAACGCTCCACGAGCGAAGAGAAAAAACGAATGACGGCGAAGGGAAAAGTTACAAACTGCTTCGATAACATTTTTGTTTTTCTCTTGCAAAACAAAAATAAAAAAAATTAACGAACAAGGTGGTTGCGAAAAGCAGAAAACGAGTATGTCGATAAGAAGATTTTTTATTAGCTGTTACGGGTGACATCTATGAATTGGCTACACATACTGTCGGTAAGGTAGTTGTTACGAGCTATAATTTTAAATTCACTTAAAAACATGAGTTAAGAACACAGAATTCCCTAAAATAAGTCTTGAACTCCATTCAAACTCTGCCTTTATTTCCTCCTAAGAAATAGGTTTATCAAAACCAGGTAAAATACTGCGTCAAAAATGAACAGTAAAAACCTGGATTTCTTGAAGCGAAATAAATCCTTATCAAAAAGAATGCATACTGCTATCAATTTAATTGCTGAAATATTTGTGCAATGATTGTGATGAACTGGCTTTGACTAAAGTCAAATCAAGGAATTTTACTACGGCAAATATATATTCAACCAAAGGGTCCACAAAAACAGCAACTGCTTTCTCGTCCATAGGTTTTTTTTGAAAATGAGTTGAAAGATACTGGCTGACAGAAACTAATTGTGTTTATTTTACTTATACTTAGCCGGGAAAGAAAACTGCACAAAATTCTTTCATTCCGATTTATTTCAAGAAATCAATTAATCGGTAAAAAGGTGACCTGAGCCTTGTCATCATGGTCGTTTACTCATTCTCTTTTTATTTTAATTAAAATCGTAATACAGATCATTGGAGTAGGTAATCTTTGTGGAATCCCAAACTAAGCAGGGAAAGTCAAGCCCGTGCGGCAGGTATAAAATGTTTTAATTGTAATTACCACCATATGTGTGGCATACAGTGCCTTTCTTATTACACATTCGAGGAAATTATCAGTTTCTTTGTTATTTTAAACTCGAACATATTTTTCTCTTGGAAACTACAAACGAGTAGGAAGTTCCCATATTTCCTTTAAGTACGAGTTTATTTAATAGCGCTTTTCAAAAACAGTGTGCAGATTTCATTATTCGCAGGAGTTAATACCTACTTACTTACTACCTCCCTATCTTCCAAAATTAAAAAGTTATTGCCTGAATCCGTGCTCAATTGAAGCATCAACTACTTACGCAGCAGTTTTGTTAGTAAACTCGGTTGTCTCATGAGCTGGTTTCTAGGGGTATGGAATGGCCGTGAATTGGTGCTGTGAAGTTAATCTTTATTCGACTGTAATTAACTACAATTCAAGAACTCGGATTCGAGTGTGTAAGAATTAACAATTCTAGTTGATCTTTTAATGTACCTAGTCGAAAACTTTTACCGAGAACAGCTGACATTTTGAGCTCTAAAAGATGTGATCAATTTTGGTTCTTGTTTATTAAATTTAAATTTTTACTTGGGCTCGTAATTTATTCATGTTAACTTTTTTTGGAATTACCTAGGTCCCATCTAGGTATGCGCTGTTATGTGTTGTTGCACACACAAATGTATGCAATTAATAAATGCATTGCATCCTTAGGATAATTATTTACCCAACTAAAAACTGGGTGGCTTCACTGTATTTTTTTTGCTGCATACAAATCGGCGTATGGTTAATTGAGACAATAATTTTATTTCTGTTAACGCCCAATTCAAAACAGTCGTTTCTACTTGAATTCTGGCGCAATGACTCGCGGAAAATCAGCTTTCATATCAACAAATATTGTTCCCACCAACAATAACCCTTACATTGGTAGAGCACACACCCTGTGCCTGCGCAACCCTCCAAGAATGTACTCTCCATTCTCCACACAGAGTTTGACACTGGGGTAGTTACATTTTCTTCACCTGTTCTGTTTATACACAGAACAGAATATATTTTTCCAACCCTCGTCACATTGCGTATACGACCCTCTAACCGTCATCAGTCAACGCGCGGCAGTACATTTAGAAACAAAACGTCAAAATTCTCCTTTCCAACTTCAGTTTTTGTGTGTTTTCTACTTTAATTTCGCAGTTTTGCCACGGAAATTGTTTCAAATATATTTTTTTGATTTTACACGTTTCGAAATGCTACTCAAGGAATTAATACGCTTCTCCACCCAGCATCGAACTCTCTATTGCTACATGATTCTCAGTGTATGGATATTTCTACTCATAGCAGGTATAAGATTGCTTGGTCTTGTCATTTTTACTTCTATTAAGTGTCATTCTGTTGTTCAAAGGAATGTACAAATACATTGGGAATACAAATCATATCAACAGCTTAGGCTTCCTCAATGGAAAACGCATCTACATGTCCACGCTGGAGGATGAGGAAGCCGCGAAATTTCGCAAATACAAACAGCGTTGCACGCCTTTAGAGAGTTTGACCCGAAAGGATGACGGTGGCATATTGGACGGCTGGAAGTTGCAGGGTGTGTTGCTAGTTATTCGGCATGGCGATCGAGGACCAATGTCTCATGTGAGAAGCGTGTCTTCCATTGATTGTGGCGCACAAAGCAATAGTCTTTTAAATAGGTGAGTGGAGGTCTTTAAGTCAGTTCGTCCTTTATGCTTCCTGTTGCAGATACCGTTCCTTTTTGTACAACTCGACGAGCAATCTTGCCGGTGCTAATCACATGTACTGGAACAAATTGGGACCATTCCATGGATTCGCCTTGCTGCCCGCTACTGAAAAGTCCTGCCTCCTTGGGCAACTGACATACAAGTGAGTAGACACAATCCATGATTTGATTTGCATTCTATTCTGTGATAACAAAAAAAACGCATCTCAAGATGAATTTGAATCCTTTTGAGGCTTTTTAGTGGTTATTTGCGTTTTTCTGTTCTTTCCTTGAAGAGAGTGTGAGAGCTTTCACTTGATTAAAGTTCTGTCACGTAAATAGGTTAATGGGGCGGCACTGTCGGTTGCCAGTGGGCTGAATTTGTTTATTTACCTCTGCGGGAGTAGAGTCATGGACAGGTGACAGGTGGGGGTCGTCGTATGATTTGTTCATTGCACGGCTGTCACCCCCATGTACCATACGGCAGTTGAAGGATTTGTTTTGTTTACAGGAGGGGCAGATGCAAATGCAAATAGCCATAGTTTAAGTGGAACAGTACACAACGTCACCGACGAATAGGGGGCACTGCAAACTGCTTTTAATTCAACTCTGGTTGCATTTAACAGAAGCAAACAACTTTGACTCAAGGTTGAATTTTATTTGTTGAATTTCTGTTCTATTTTTACCGCATTAATTAAACAATAACTGTGAACGAGATGACGACTACATTTCGAATGAAGCCTTCGAGAAATTTGCACTGAAAAAACGCTATGGTATTTCAGGCGATAATTTATAATTAAAGCTGTTGTCGCCTGTGGATATACTGCAGTTCATAACATATTTGCTTTCCAGTTCGGTAGGCGAGAAGTTCTTCGGCATTAATTATATTTGTAACGACATGCCATGAAGGCCAAACGAACGGGGGTGTGAATCTCGCAGCTTCACCAGCACCGTACAAGTGTCCTATTAATGTTGCAATTGCGAGTTGGAAATGAAGAAAAGTACATGAAGGGCCTCACTTTAGTATTAATTATTAATAACTTTAACTTTTCGTTGGTGGGTGGTTTTTGTTTATTGAAAAAACAAACTTGTATTCCCTATGTATAAAATGACAATTCCATGTCAATATCATTTATTTCTAGCTAATTGGATTCCTCATCCGTCTTTAATATTTTTCAGAGGCATTGCCCAACTGCTGCACGTTGGTGAGATCCTTCATCAAATCTACGCTCATCCGTTGGGTCTTTTGCTGAAACCCCTGCAAACGAAATCCTACGTAGTCTCCACTCCCCATTCGCTGCTCAACTCGGACGAAGTTATCCTTTACACAACTCGATACCGCCGCACCTTCCAATCAGCCATGGCACTGCTGTTTCCCTTCCTCCCACCTGACAAGTGGCTAGCGTTAAATGTCCGCGAATCACACAGCATGGCGTTTTGCTTCGCCGACTGTGCGTGCTCACAAGCAGAGGCTTTTCGAAAGAAGCTCAATTGGATGAACACCAATCACCTCACTCAGCATCCAGCTGTCGCAGCAGTAGTACAGTGGATTGGGGCAACCATACTCCAGCACACACAAAATGGAATAAACAATCCAAATGAGGTCGTCGATGCGGTCCTTACGGTTCTCTGCCATAACGCGCCATTGCCCTGCCGGAAAGCCTCGTCGAATGCATCAAAAGTCGCTACAACCGAACCTTCAACAATGGATCTCAACGATGTCATCAACATCGATCAAGATGACACCGCTGCCAACCTAGTCGACTCTCCAATGTCTGTAGTCAGTGAGGAGACCCATCAGGGCGGTCAAACAGAAGGCTGTATCGAGCCCAGTCATATCGCCGCATTGATGTCGTACACAAATTGGCAGTCATCAAAAGAAGTTAACCATGCGCTGTATAAACAGATCGGTCTACTTCGAGCCTACGGCATGATTCGTCATATAGTCAGCTACATGTTGAAAATGATTTCCGGAGATCGAACCAAGTTTGTCCTTTACTCTGGTCACGATTGGACTTTGCAGTACCTCACAGCCGCCTTGGGTATACAAACAGAGACCACATCCATTCCGTATGCCGCCCGTCTGACCATTGAGGTATACAAGAGCGAAAAGAATACGGACTACTATTTCCGAGTCCTGTACAACGGCAGAGACGTAACCAAACAGATTGACTTTTGCGAGGGCGGTAAAAGTCTACGTGTCACTCGGAACAGCCGTGGCAACAAAGCAGATCTGTGTCCAATTGAGAATATTATCCGATTCCTGCATGAGGACTATTTTGCTCCTCTGAATGCGACCAACTTTAAGGATGCTTGTACATCGCCAAGACTAAATGAATTTTAGAAATTATTACAATTACGTACTCACGTTTACGTTTTAGGTTTAAGAAACGATGGTTGGGTTCTAGCTGGCAAGTCGGTCGAAATTATAAAAAAAAAAAAAAACAATTGCAGCGACATCTAGTCGACGAATCATGTTCGACATCTGTCACAGCAACTGTTTCAGTAGTGCTTTCCATCCGGGAGTGATACATAAAACTTCCGAAAGCTTCCGATTTGCTTGACATATCGAACACAATCAAATTTTAGCTATAAGAAAACGATAACTTAAACATATCAATATATTCATACATATCAAATGAATTCTCTGACTGTGATAATAAAGTTAAATAAAAAAGAATCTCACTTTAAAGTATTACTATATAGGAAATCTCAAATATCAACTACATATCAAGAGGTAGGTTTTAAAGTCATGGATATTATAAAAAAATGTTATTTATATTATTTACTAGACTAAGTTAGATATATACATATACATACAACTTTATTGAAACTCAGTCCAGATTTTAAATGATCTATACCGAAAATTTTTGTGTAGAATGCTTGTGCAAAGCTTTTAACTTGGTATTTATATAACTCGGCTCATCTTGTTGCTATACGAAAACAGTTATATTAGTTATTAGTTATTTAGAAATGTATACCTATACACAAACAGTTGTTTTCTTTTTCTTTATTTCAATAGAAAAATAAAACTCTTCTTCGTCGACCTATAATAATACGTTTTTTAATTTTGTTTTTCTTCTTCTTTCGAGAGGCGCTACAGGTTTGGGTCAATCGGGTCTTCAATCAACAAGCTTCACCATGAAGACCAGTCCTTAGCCATAGCCACCCTTTAAGATCAAAGAATTTGCGTCTTCGCTTTATCCCAATGCACAGTTTTTAGACTACGTCTTGGAATTTCCATCACTTTTTTATGAAGGGTCTGATGTTACACCCCCAGATAAACACAAAGCACACCTCAAGCGTTTTTAGAATGCGCCACTTCTCGCGTAAATTGCAACAAACATTCGACAAAAACAAAAAATCAAGCACAGTATGTAAGTTCAGTTGCTCTCAAACAATTCATTAACAAACAACTCGAAAAATTCCCCAACGGAAATCGGTCAGCGGAAAACAGCAATATAATACACTCACCCTGTAACGCTAATCATACCTGGAATGCCTTGCACCGTACCGCAACATTCTCTGCAACATTTATAGTAACTGCAGAGCTGCAAAAAAATTATCTAAAAATATAAAAGACATTGCTCCAATCAGACCTTCCACAACCAATTTAGCAACCGAATGCACACGTCATAAGCCATATACAGAGAAAAGCCTAGTATCACGCTGTAGCTATATTACTGTACTACAGCGAAACGCAGCGGAGAAGGAATGTCAGAGCTAATTGCCCTGTAATGCGCCATACACTCGAGCCAGGCCATACCACGTACCCTACCCACACTGCAAGTACATGCTTGAGTACTTGCTGTCAACAAATGCGAGTACTCTGTGTAAAAGTCGCGTGCTTTTATCGCTGTTCGCCTGATACCTCTCAGTACACTTTGTTACTTAATGCCGACCACGTTTCCCCACATCAAGCCGGTGCTGTGTGGACGTTCTTCCCGTGGGGAGCCAGCTCTTAGATCAAAAAGGTGGAGAACTTGCATTCAAAGTTACAAGCCTACCACCGACCGCAATTACTACGCTACTTCTATTACACTGGGGAAATACCGTGCAGGGTTATGGTTTTCTCCTTTTCATATTTCTCCAGCTATTCGTAAAGACGATTGCCGACGAACGACATAAACAAACAAAAAATAAATAAAAAACAAAATCAATTGAATGCGAGAACGAGAGTCATGACCGCGGAAAAAACAGCTTCCCCACTTCGGCTGGGGCCGACAACACTGCCTCACAATGTAACTACAGAGAGCACCAGGGTGCACTCGCACTGCATGTTTGAGTTACATCGGGACAAGGAGCTCAGAGATTTTGCAACAATTTCGCATCCGAGAATCGCGAAATCTTCGAGAAGTGAGACTGACTCCCCATAACCGCCAAGCATCCTCGTCATCGCGCTCGTTGTAATCCACGTGACGCGCTACAGCCGCAGCACTGCAATTGCAGATCGCGAATACTTCGATGTACTTGCCAGTTGCCAGTGACACACAACACAACACGACTGCAGTTTGTATGGGGAAGTGAAGTGTGAGAGGGAGGCTACCCGATGCACTTTTGGCGCCAAAACTAAGCTGCATGCAGTTGGGATGCATTCGCTGCACTTGCAATCGAGTCTGGGCGACTGGTACCAAATGTTGAGGAAGAAAAATCATGTGGGGTTCACGTGAGTTTTTTTTTCCAACAACTGTATAGGTGCATGGGACTAGGGGGATTGAGAAAAGTGTTATCTGAAATTTTGTTGCTAATAGACGATACACAGCTTGCAAGAGTTTTCCGAATGCCACTATCGCTGAGGGGATGATTGTAAATTGTAGAATTTTCCTTCAGCGCTACTCTGTGTTGCTATGAGTTTTCTATTCACACTCTGTGTGTAGTAGTTTCTATTAGATTGCATAATAGATGCAATTACATACACAGACTATTTGTTAGACACATGTAGTCGCCAAATGTTTGCAGGCTGCAGTTGTACTCATACCTGTGGCAGTATAGATGTGCACTTAGCGAGAGCTCGTACGATGGAGTATTTGTTGTCTATTGCTGCTTGATTTCATGAGAACTTGTTCCCCATTTCTCTAGGTTGACCATTGAATTTACCTGTAAACATTTTGCAGCTGTTGCATGCGACAGAGAATGCACCCTCTAGTCAAACTGCCTCCTGCAATGCTCTCATGGACGGCTCTATTGAGGGTGTATTCTTCGCTCAAGAAATAAATGTCCTGAGCATATGAAATCAGTTATAAAACTATGTTAAATATTTCTCAAATTACCCATACGCCACCGTGTCACAATAATCCTCCATATTGGTTTACTAGCTTTATACAGGGATGTCAGAGCTGTAAAGCAGTACCTACCATTTAATATACACACGGCTATATGACATCCCGTGAACCAGTGGTAATGGTTTCGCGCCAAAGAGAAAACAGCCGTGGGTATAAATAATCTCTCTGTGCTTTCTTCTGATAGCCCCATATTTGGTATACGAAGACTGCAAAAACTTCTGCAGTGGTGCCAGTGAGAAAACATATTTTCTGTCGAACGCGAGTAAGTGCTGTCTGTACGGGATAGGATAAGTTTTTTTTACAAACTCGTTAACAAATTAAAGCTGGGCAATAAACGTAGCATTCTCTCTACGTTGTGCTGGGAGTTCAAAATTTATATAAATTTATAAAGATTAAATCGCGCATCCCAACGCGTTTTGAGTATTCCTAGTTTGTGTATTACTTATAGCAGTAAATACAATTGTTCGTTGTATGTTCTGGTGCCACTAAGCTCGCTATTTATACTCGTATAAATTTCTGGTGATTGTCAAAAAATGATTTTATTCATTTCTTGAATGAAAAAGATGAACTCTGTTGCAAATCTGTTGGTAAACAACCGACTGGGCTAGGTAAATCAAGTTTGTTTTTTTTCCTTAAATGTAGTATTTAATTCAATTTTTCGAAAATTTTTAGGACAGATTAGCGTGGATCTATCAGGGAGTTAAAATAAGTGGTTACTTACGTATAACTAAAAATGCGAACCAATTGTCGGTTCGAGTTGCCATTATCTTTTCTGCTCACTTAAAATTTAGCTGTCTCGCTTGGAAATGGGTTTCATACTAAAGATCAATGCAATAAGTAGCGCCCACTCCTATAATTCTGCGAGCTGTGATGCTTTCTGTCATGTACTATAGTAAACAACTTTTATTAAATTTAATTTTCCTATTTGTAAAAAATTCTTATACGATTGCTTGGGTTCCGCAATTGATCCAGATGTTCCGGAACTACCTATGTTTGTTTGTTCAGATTAAGATTCAATTTTATATCTGTCAAACACAATCAATTCTCTGTTAATTTCAGATTAGATAAAGATAGAACGAATCTGAGTGTACTTTAGTTGCTAGTCCATTTTTACAAATCCATCAAGTTTTTACTAAGCTAGTTCAGTAAACTATTGAACTATTGCGAAAGTTATAAATCTAACCTAAAAAAAAACTAGAGTGAGCAGTTCTTGTCTATGCACAACTTTAAATTTATACGCAAAAAACGTCCGCTGTTAAATTTTAGTAATTTGTCAAATTGTAAAAATTAACTGACGTTTATCACAAGTTGTACGCTGGCAAGATTTTTACCCCACTCGACAAAACTGTCAAATCTGTATATTTAACTGAAAAATAACTACAATACTAAAACTCGTAAAATAAATTAGTTCATCTTAAGACCGCAGACCCAAAAAGAGTCTACGATGCAAGTTCTAATTTTAGAAATTCGTTAAAAAATAAAATCCCTGCGAAAGAATGAAATAAAATCTTTAAGTTAGGTTAGGCTTATACTTTATAAATTAGAGACGTTTTCAAGTGATGATAACAAAAATTAACCAAGTCGCATGTAGCTCCAAACGTTGATTACAACCTCACTCCAAACGACCACATTCATTATGCACCCATTCTAATATCAAAATGTTCATTATGAGTCATTCGCATGACATTTGTGCAACTAATACCTATTTAGCTTCACGACTTCATTCTGCAATCGGCAAAACCCTACATTTTACGATATATTCTTCTTCAGCCATCGCAAGCCATATTAAAGTTATAACTTTGATAGTGTTTTTGATGACTATCGATTTATTTAGAATCCACATACAAGAGAGTTGCAACTGCAAAGGTCATTCTACTTAGCTGGAATACTTGCGTGGGAAAGAATGGAACTGCGATGCCCGTCCCACAGAACAGAGAGAAGTTTATTTGAAGTTCCGAAAAACGATTTATATTTTCGAAAAGTCTCTCTCGTCGATGCGCTTGCAAACGCTTAAACGAAAAACGTTGCCTGCAATACTCATGTTTTCCGAATAGAAAAATGAACTGCCAAATACTTCCAATTCCACAGCGAGAATCAAATTCCTCGTAGAGCACATTATTTAAATGCCAACAGTGGATAACGCAGCGGAGACAATCCAACAAGCAAAGAGTCTCGACCAGAAGAGCGAAAAGCAAACACTTCCATCGGTTTTTTATTTTCCAGAGTTTGCGTCTTTCGATGTTAAGTTACTAGGTGGCCACGAACAGTAGCAAGCAATCGAGAAATGAACATCGAACATCTGAGTATTCGGATATAAATGTTTCGTTTATACAGAAAGCGGTTCTGCTATTAAAGGCGGGAAACAAATTATTTCGCTCGCGCCACAGTGGATTTGAGTGACGTCAAGAAAGAGAGGGCAAGCTACATGCCAAGAGAAGTGATTTTTCAGCTACACTTGGACTTGGTCAGAGCACCAGCATCGGCACTGGTGCTCACAGGGGCGAACAAAATTGACTTTTGTATGCGAATGAATAAAAAGGTAGTATGAGTTGGGGGCGGACTTTGTGGAGGCAATCTTAACAGAAGTATATAGGCACTTAAAAAGTGTGCTCTGAAATAAGATTTTAATTGCTTATTAAAACAGCTCAGCACTTAGGTGCTGTTACTTCAGCTTAAGCATTTGATTTTAGATATTCGAGGTTTAGGTTTTGACAATGTGTTGTAGTTAAGTCCGTAAAATGCTGCAAGTGGTACACCTTAAACACTGCTATTGAGAAAAAAACTACAAAGTGCTATACAGTCGAGTCCTTCCCGAAGAAATTTGAACAAACAAAGCATATACACGAACTTTGAGCATCGTTGAAAAGCAGGGTGATTTTTCTAATTATTTATTTAATTTAAATAATTAATTTTAAATAATTAATTCACCATGGAGTCAAAAATTTAAAAACAAATTATCAACATCAGGGAGTGTTATGAATGCAATGAGAAAATTCGCGTAGCAACTCACGCAGAATAATTTAGGAATAACTGTTCAAGCTACACAACACCTGAATCCGTTGTTAGGATAACGCTATTAAATCAATATTTCCACAAGCCCTATGAAAAGTGGAACGCTGTTCAAATAAGTTGTTTTTTAGTACAGTTCTAAATACAAACCATGTCCAATCTAAGGCCAACAACAAGAGTGGATGTCATTGGAAATCTCGACTTGAATCCTGAAGAGGCATCTGGATTTTTCATCGAATCCAAGCAGCAGAAGAAATTTCTAATGTAAGAACGCTTCAACAATTTACTAAAGAAAAGTGAGAATAAATATACATCCAACAGAAAGCCTCCAAACTGGGACAGCGCCGGTGATAGCATCGACTTGCTGGCCATCCAAAATGAACGTGAACACAGAGACATGCTTCAGCTGCAGGAGGATATGCTTAAAAATGCCAAAATTCAGGGAGAAATAAACTCAAATCGCGTTCAGGAGATATACCAATTGCATTCGAATCTACGGAATCGTTTTTCAGAGGTAAACACCTTTATGAAGGATTGTGATCAAAAGAAACGTGTTGCAGAACGGAAAGTAGCTGAAGAAAAGGAAAAACAGGAAGAGATGAAAAACACAATAGAAAAGTTTAAACGCGATATTGACGTATTGACACAGTTTCGAGACACTCTGTCCGGTACGGTTAAAGATTTTGAACCCTATGAAAAGGTCATCAACGAGGTGATTGCCAACACAGATGCTTGGAGCTCGGTGAAAGAGTGTATGGATAGATGCGATGCTTTAAGTATGTTTGTGGCCTGTGTGGTTGTCTAATTTGCTGCCAAGATATTTCTACTTTTCAGTGCTAGCCCGGACCGAAATCGCTAAAATGGAAAAAGACAAAATCAACGAAATTGAAACAATGCGTGCTGAAATGGTCAAGATAGCCAACGAGTCTGCGTTAATAGTGCTTGGATATATTAACGAATTTACTCAATTGGAGAAGGAATATGATCAAGCACGTGCAGAATGTTTAAAGTGGGAGAAGGTACTGGCCAATATCAAAAATTGCGTGGCAGAAAATGACCTTTTAAAGAAGAGAATGATCGATGGGATTCAACTTATGTATCGAGATTTGTGCAAGCGCAGAGGTTGAGCAATGCAATGGAAAGTTAGCCTAAACATTTTTTTAAGAGTTTCTTTTTTATTGCAGGACTGAATCCGGTCCACAAGAAGTATGATATTCAGAAGCAGTTGGATTTTATTATGAATGAGATTGAAATACTTCAAAAAGTAGTAAAGGAATGCAAGAAGTTTAAAACATAGACTTTGTTTAAATGGCAGTCTTTAGCTAATTACCAATATGAAGGTGTCTCGATTTTGTGTGAGATTTATAATGAATATCTCCGCAAGTTGCTAAGTTGAACACAATCTCAAAAATTATAATTTTTATGGTATTTAAAAAAACATGCAAATATTCAATTCGATCAAATAAATTATTGCCGAAACTCTAAGGGCCACTTGGACTAAACTCATTTGATTCTCGAAGGATTTTTATTTAAGTTTATTTTTTTAAACCTTTTTTCTTAGTTTTCAATTGTATATAGGGCAAGCAAAAATATTTTCCGAAATTAGAAGGTCGTTGAATGCATACGACTTGGGCTTACATATCTTTAATTCTTTAATACATTTTTGATTCTTTTGAAAGATGATGTAATATTTCCATTGTAGAATCAGGTAATAACTTTGAATGAAACATTTTCAAAGTGAAGTTGGCCATCAGCCAACGTCAGTACCTCTTTAATATATATAAAGCAGGGATATGGTATCTTTGACTTTATCGTCAGATTTAATCTGGCTGACGCCGAAATATTGGTTGTCATCACAACCTCAGTCAAGAATTCCACTCAAATGTAGTTCCATAAAACCCCTGGATCCGTATCCATTGCCAAGCAAATCAAACCAACAAAACTTTTTTACCTGTTTGCATTCGAGTCTCTCCTATTCTACCTGACTTATCGGGTCGGTCGTTGCACTCTGTTTGCATTCTGCGTTATATACCAACTAAAATTCCGAAATTTCGTGTCAACAAATCCAGCTACAGTCCCTCTCTTTCTGTCTCGTACGCTCTTAAGACAATTGCCACGAATACTGTTAGGTTTAGGCACACATTTTTAAATTAAAGGGAGCCTTACGAAATTCCCATTCCCGTAGCAAAAAAAATACAAATTGGGGAATGCGGGGCCTCAAGAGCCGACACAAAACAAATAAATAATAACCAACCGCGCTCGGAAATAAAATTATAATTTATTATTATTATATTCCGCTTGCTTAATTGTACCAGGAACGCAGCAGAAATTGCAGCTTCAAAGCCAAGCATCCAGCTGACTTAAGTATACAGAGTGTGTGCTCATTTAAGAGGGGAGCCCCAGCAACATTTTTAACCATACCGCCAACACCGATGTGGGGAAGTAATCATGACCCACCGACAAAAATATACCGCACAGCGGAGGAGACTTTTTGAAAGTTTTTCTATGAACGATGATGAAATATCGAACAGGGGATGAAAATTGGCGTCAACTTAACATGGGGAAGTCACAGTGTCAGTCCCAGGCGATCATAAGTATGCAGCGAATAGCTGTTTGATAGAAATGTTTCTAGCGCCAAGGCCCCTTCAGAAGGAGGGGTACTATCAGTGGGTTAGATGATAATACTAGTGTGCTGTTCACCTTAAGGGAATCGCACCGATTGCAGCAATCGCCAAGAGTCGGGGCTTCCAATAAATTGTTCTTTGCTGGATCAAGGAGAGGCCTCCTCACTCTTGCAGAACTTATCGACGATAAAAACCAAGAATGCGCTCGCTCCTTCCTGACTAAGAGGATCAAAAAACTTTCTTCAATTTCTTACACTCGTGAGAGTGCAAACAATTTTTAGTGAAATTTCCTAACAGGAGAACAGCAACACAGCCCCGACATTGACTTTGAAAATCGTTTGGCATTGAAATTGGCGGGCGCATATGTTACGATTCGTTCACAACACAGGGCAGGGCACACATGTGCTCGCTGCTGGCACTCGCAGCTCATCCGTCATCCCAACCCAACCTCGCCCTGGAATGCTGGCAGAGGGTTAGTTGACTCTTGACTGCTGTCTGTCTCTTTACACACGGCAAATGTGAATAGTGCGCTTGCTCACTTAATGATAACAACGAGCCCAGTGCAAATGCATTGCTAGGTGGGGAGTACCATACGAGTATACTCGCTCTGTGTACACCGGTGACAGAGAATTTGTGTTTTATCAGGCGGCCGCATCAGCATTCAGCACGTAAAAAATGTTTCCAATGGGCACCTAGCTGCAAAGTATGAACTTCTATGACGCTGGAAACCCAAGTGCGCCTCAGTTCATCTCTGGTATCAGTTTGTTGGAATGGTACTGTCGTGCTTAGAAAAAATGTGGTTCTTCTGGAAAAATGGGAATAATCACTATGGCGGTGGCGGTTGGCAATCGACGGGAAAAACGCAAGCACGCACAGTTTCAACTTAAAGACAAACAATATGCATTTACCTGGTGGAATGAGATATTCGGATTTATATTTTTTTATATAACAATTTGTGCCGTTAAATGAATAGCAATTTTAATGTGAAAAAGGAAATAACGAATTTCACTTAAAATGGACTATCCCTGTCAGTTTCTTTTGGCGTAAATATTAATTAATTAGTGGCAAACGACTACCATATTATTTTATGTTCAGCATTACAAAAGAGCCGACTAAAGATGTTCGCTCGATTTTCATACATTACCAATTTTGGAAATTGGGTACTGGAATTTGGCTTACCTGGGCCTGGGTAACATGCTTGCAATGGCAGTTGGATATGAATTCGCGGGCAAATTGAACTTAGGGCGAATTTTCGTAGAGGGTGTCCAAAAATATCAATAACTATTCATACAAATAAAAAGGGTCGATCTTTACTATTCAAATTTTGATACAATAACTCTTAAATAACTATTGGAACGCAGCAAAAACGTCGCCTTGGTTTTAATACAAGTGTCCGATCGAAAGACGGCATCCTGTGTTTTATGATGAATTTGGTTATGTCGAAAATTAGGAGGATATTACTTTTCTTTTATTGCACGGTGCTTAAATTTATCAAGAACTATACTAAATTTTTATGCTCCATGTTAAGTTTTACGAACTCACAATGTTTATATTTTCACACGAAATTATATACCTAATGTGACCTACAACTTATTTAAGGTGAAGGTGAAGGTTTACAATTATAAGAGGGAAGGTCCCTTTTCATACAAAAAAACAAGGAGTACGCCTTAATCTATTTTTTTTGTTAAAATTCGTTGAAAACAATTTAGAAATGTAAAAACCGCGTAATAGTTTTAAGACACACTATGTTAATTGTAAGGCAATTGCGTATTTCCAAATATTTTGCTTTTAAGGTTTTTTAAATAGTGAATTATTCATAAAGTTAGGGCAAATAAAGTTCGAAGACTGGGTCGTATACGCAACATTTTGAGTTAGGCCGGTCTTAATATTTCGGTATTTACAATTTATAGATAAGTCTTAAAGAAAAGTCTTGTTGTAAAAATCCTTAATTTAAGAAGTCGTATCCATTGAAGGATACATTAAAACACGATTATTTTATATAATAAATGCTGTCACACTGCTTAGTTTTGAATATGAAAGAAACTTTGAGATAAATCTTGTAAATTACTTTGTAGATTGAGCTATTCGGTGCTAGAACGCAGGGATTATTTCCATTGAACATTCAAACTTCCCCGCAAACAAAGGACTGGTCTTACATATTCCCAGCCGTGAGGTAAATCTATTTCCGATTATAAAACACACCTTTTCGCTGTTATTCACCTGCGAATACAAAGTAAACCTTAAAATACTGAGCAGTGAGAGGTATAAAAGCAGTGACTCCTCACTTTTCAGTTGGTGATGGCGGCATGCTCACAATGAACACAGCCACACTGTAACGTACCGGAAAAGTGGTTCCCAATCCCGATACCGTACGGCGTAAATAGTGCAAAATGTGAATTTTCGAACAGGAGCGCAGCCGACACAGTTAGGTTCAAAGAGTAATTTTCGCCCGAAAAAAAAAAGAAACACCGGCGGGAACAATAATTCTCTTAGCTTGGTCATTTTAACGTGGAGGATATTCATGAATAAAAGAGGGCATTATAAAAAAAAAAAATTATAATGAAACAAAATGCCATTGCCTATAATTATGCGCTCATTGGATGTGCCTTCTCGTTTTGCGTTTGCTTCTTGTTTGTGTGTACTAAAATGGGGAGGATGCGCCAGCAGGCCAACTGAGCGAGTTCATTATGCAACTTTATTGGGCTGGGAGCAAGGAATGCTGCTAAGGTGCCTGTTGGCCTGGTAACTGTTTTAGTTAGTGAGCGGTCCATTTTGTATAAAAAGTTGGAACACGACAACATTTTTTAAGGAGACAAACCTCAATGGTTGGGCCAGCCAGCCCGGCCCCTTTGTGGGACTATATTTATAACTCAACTTGCATGATGTTGTTCGCTGCTCACATCAATTTGTTTGTTTTTATGGCAGAACATTTGTTAACATGTGTATCGTGCAGGTATTACTAGGCGACCAAAGAATGCAGATGAGGTCGGGTAACAGTCCAAAGGCTATTTTCATTTTCATTTGCAGTGTTAGAAGAGCTGGACAATGGCGCGAATCGTTTTCCATCGTAAAAAGCGGCTTGCTCATGTTGCACTGAAAGCTAAAACTTAGATTTAATCAGACAATTAAAAAAAATGTCATAAATAGCAGGTTGTCAGTTTCTGCATAGTAATGGGATCCCAGAGATGTGTAATTTCAGTTGGGGTGTCGAACATTCTACTTTTAGTTGCTATAATGAGTAGGTGCATGTCTGATTGCTTTGGTAGGCGACTATGTTTATTCCCATATTCGGGACTAGAATAATGATGATTAAAAACGGAAATAAGTGCTGTAGTTTTGTAGCTGTACTAAAATTGACCCAGACAGACCAATCTTACATAAAACTGGGACCCCGCTTAGATGCAACACAGCTTAGTGAAGGTTTGCAAGCCTATCGAGCTTGCGCTAAAGTACAGTCAAGGACCCAGCTTGTCAAGTTGTCGCGAAGAGCAAGCGACAGTCTTAGGTCTCTCGATTAAAAGCAATCTTCGATCGAATAAAATTTTAACCGTCTTTTTAACAATTACTATAATTTCCTACAAACACAAGTATTCTACTTGCTTTATTACGTTTAACACAGCTTTGTAAATTTCGCAGCTTAAAATCGGCTTTCATCCAAAAGCGCTTTCTACAGCCCGCCCGGCGTTCAACTTTTATTGAACTTCGACAGCTATGCCGAGTCCAACAGTAGAAATTCTTAAATATTTTACAGGAAAGTCAAGCAACACAACTTTCAGTTACCTATATGAGTCACATAAATAGAACCTGAGACTGAGACACATGACGTGTACGTCCTCCATCCAAAGAGCTTCGGTAAAGTTCCCAGATTCAGATAGTGGCTGCGTATACTCTGGCTTTCGAGATACTTCCTCGGCGTGGCGTCTAGTATCATCACATCACTGTAAGAACTTGTGCGCTTTCTGTAAGCAAACGCTGCTATTGAAAGCATAACTTCACAGCTAGCATGATTATGTACAGGTATACATATAGGTAAACGTATGTTTTTGGTTTGACCAACGGAAGGCGGAAAGACGAGATACTCGTAGCCATGTTCTTCTGCATTTTGAAAAAGCACTGCATATATGCCTTGCGTTTCGCTATTCCAGCCCAGCATCAGTCAGCAGACATTGCTTCACTTGGTATAGCCAAAAGGAGACAAGAGAGTTTTGGGACGCTTTATGTTCCGCTTTTCGCTTGAAAAGTTGAAAATTGAAACTTACAAAAGCGCATTTGTCTGCTCGTACGTTGGCGCTTGTGAATTGTGATACCCCGCGTGTGTGGTGGCAAGTGGAAGAGAGTATAGCTTCAAGTATATTGCGGGACGATGTGCTTTGAATGTTATCAAACCAGAATGTACATAATTTTGCTCATTTAAATAGGTGCACAGGGTTAGGTAGGGGAGGGGCGCAAGCGGAAACTATACTTTAGCCGAAGCTGAAGCCGAAGCTATAATCGAACTTTTTTGTACTAGGAGCCAAAAATTCTTAAGCGTTTTAGCAGCTAGACTGTTACGACGAGAGATTTTCATACAGTTACGTTCGTGGTGAGGAATCAAGGGCGGGAAAGATAAAGTAGGTGTGGTGCTCATGGAGAAGCTCCAAACCTGAAGTATATAGTTGTGCAGCTTAATCGGTTTTATGCGGTGTGAACTTTTCGACTTTTTGTTTTGTTGTTGTGTTGTTTTCAGTCTCGTAGCGGCGATTCCAAGTTGCAGACCGCCGACTATCAAACGATCTTATCTCATTATGGAGGATGTCGGTCGAATGCATCTGAATACATGGACAAGTGTAAATTCCACTTTACAAGCAACAAAACCTTCGAAATCAGGTGCCAGCCTGTATATGTTTGTTAGTACCTAACTAACAGTTGGGAATAATAATTGCAGACAGGTATTAGTATAAGTACTGCAAATTTTTGCAGTTTCCGAAATCAAAAACAAAATGTTTGCTGTCCCCACACCTTAACAAGCTTATCAAACTCAAATTAAAACGACTAGAGTTTTAAATGTGTCAATGTTTTGAACAGCGCTCAGCTCAGCAACCGGCTACTGTCAACGTACACAAATAATCTACAGCATTGACAGTTGTGATGGTTTAAGGAGGGGGGTGTCAGTTGCGCTAAATATTTACCCTCGGATCATTTAGTGACACCATCGTGGTAAAAATTAAAATTTAAGCTGTCAACATGCTCCGGAAGCCAGCATTTTAACTATGACATTAGTAGTGAAAGCTATCTCAGAACATAGAATAAAAAATCGCTTCCTAAGTTATGATATTAAACTTAGCAACCCAATAATTATATTATATTTCAGTAACATTCATATTTTTTTGAAATTTTGAGTCGCAGAAACCCGAAAATAATTAATGGACACTAAATAAAGAAAGCAAAAGCATTTTGCAGCTTTATTCAATTTTTTAACATTTTTATTGAAATATTTGCAAAATCTTAAATTTAAACATCAATCCAACCATTCAATATTCACTAAAATGACGAACCATTTTTAACCTTCACATTAAATATTTTGTAGGCCACAATTGGTAGTTTTATATTGAAAATTTCGCCATTGTTAATTCGTTAAATCTAGCCTGGACACTAAATATGATTATTTGTATTTCGCATTGTGTTTAAACAATTAAAACTGTCGAGTTTAGTTAACAACAAATGTCAGAAGAAGAATACGTTCTTTAAAGCTCCAATTTGTCCGCATTTAAAGTGATACAGTACAGCCTTGAATGCAATTGAACCTAAATAAATAAAGACGGTTTGATGTTGATGGAAAACATCTCTAGTGTTAAACATTTGATGTGTTGTGTCGTCTTTAAAAAACGTCGACTGTTTTTAAGGGAGTATTCAAAAACATTAAGATTGAGATGCACTTTTATTCAAAGGCAAACTTTTCAGAAAAGAATAAATTTAAAAAGTCATACTTGACTTGCCAATGAACTTCTTTCCCAACCACTTTCAAACTTTTTTTTTCAACGCAAATTGTGAAAATCATTTTAAAGCGACTTCGGTGTAGAATTATTGTAATCGTTGCTGGGAGTTCAGCGCTAGCAGTCGGTATGTGTAGGTGCTTCAGCAATCCCGCGCATTATATTTTCGCTTGATATTCGCTGGCAGAGAAATTGCTCTTCTGTTTGACAGAGACAGCAATAGTTGCTAAAGTTCATTGTTGGAGAATGGCATAAGGAAGGACAGGGAGCTACAAAGTTGATACGATTCTAATAATATGCTCTTGGCTCCGTTCACATTGTCAGACTGAGATCCAACTACACAGAGAAGAAGAAACCAAATGGGATGGGGAAAAGCAAAGCACTTAAGTGCCCGAGTGTTTCAAGTTTCAACAGATGAGAGTAGGCAGGCGAGGGCTATACACAAAACACAACAGCCAGTCGAAGTTGTAGGTACTTTTTGTTGTCCATGCTGCATCGGAGAACTTGGGTGCTCAGAAAATACCACAAGTAAACAGCGTGAGTGGAAAGTCATGCCGACAAAACCAGCAAAACAACACAAAGTGCTTGACGCTTGTTGTTGTTGGTATTGGTTGTGTGAAAGCGTTTTGTGATATAACATTTTAAAGTTCAAAGCCGATGAGTTCGTTTCTTTTGTCAGTTGGATTGATAAAGCTATAAAGCTGAAAGTTTGTTTTTTGTTTATGAAATGTGATTTTGATTAGTTTTTTTTTTTTTTTTTTCAAATTTAAAGAACTACTTTGATAAACTTTTTTGTCGTTGGTTTGAGTATAAAAGCAGGTGGAGTTTCCTAAGCGTCGTCAGAATCAGGTTATATTTTGCCCCTGTTTATAATAGATAGATCTATATGATTTCTTAGTGGTTGGCTCCGTTTCTTTTTTCAAATTGTATTGTTCGGTAAGCCAGTTATAAAAAAGAATTGTCAATTTGGCTGTACTGACAGTGGCTCTAGTTTATATTCATAGATATTGTGGAAATTCAAAAATCTAGTTATCTTAAGTCGACTAGATTGGTCTGAACTAGATGTTCTCTGAACCAAAAAGCTAAATTGGGCGGTAACGTCACTTTTTCTACGTCAGCCACATATACGAAATGTCAACTTAGTACTCAGTCACGAAGTTATTTACTAGATTTGTCGGCTACCCTTTCATAAACGTCAACTGAAAAAGTTGTTCATGTGACCGATCTAAGCCAATCAAAACTGTGACCAGTGCCGGCTCGAGCCAAACTAGCGCCCTGTGCAAGATTGACAGAATGCGCTCCGTTTTTCATATTTGCACACATGTAAGTCTTTTCCACATCAAGTGGTGTGAGTTAATCACAGGTGTGATGGATGTTGTTATTTTGGGCTTATTTGAACAAGCTTTTTGTTTAAATGTAAATGGCAGATAAAATTAATTTTTCTTTCCTAGCAATGCGCCCCAGAACTTGGCGCCCTGTGCATTTGCACATCTTGCACATATGGTTGGTCCGGCCCTGACTGTGACAGATCAAGTCAGCCAGCTGTCAGACATGCTAAACTAGAGACTTGAACGTTGCCACTATTGGGGTACCTACTACTTGTTGACCACCGCCGGTGAAATATCAACTACAAATATAAAAAATTGCTAGAAAAAGGCCGAAAAAAGACCGAATATCAATGCACTGTCTTTTGGAACTCTGTTGCATCCATTGTGGAAACCTCGACACTATAGGCAAATTTAAAGATTTGAACATTTTTTCAGTTCAAAACCATCTGCAACTTTTGAGCTTTAAAATACTTAAAATGTAAACAACAATCCGTGAATATTGAAGTTAGTCCATTACTCGAAAGCAAGCCACGTGCCTTTACTTTATGTTAGCAGCTGCTGATAACGTGTCTGGAATAGTATACTATCGTCCCATAATTTAACCACATCGTAAAAGCTTCTGATATGATGTCGAAATTTATAAAAACAAAATCTATTTTTAGGAAAATTAAGATTGTATATACTATCTACAAGGACGGTCGCATTAAGCAGTTCAAATAGAGGATTTTGCAGCAGTTCTATCTATATCTAGTCATCATAAAACTAATGGTGATTGATGGATTGAATTTATAGCTGGTCTTAAAATCCTTGTAATTTTGCGTAGACAATAATGTTGAAGAGGACAAAAATAATTTTAGTAGGTTCAGTAATTTAACCAAACAGCCGCTAGGAAATTGCTACGTTAATGAGCTTAGTTTATAGGGGACGTTGAAATGAAGGAGTTCTGCTAAATAAATATGGGCCAAGTAATTAAGTCGAAGGCGTATTGAGTTCAGTATAGAAAAAAATCGTGACTGGCTCCTTTTCTAATCAGCAAATAAAATGGAATATTATGCGTCTCATTTGACTGTTTTCTGAAGTGTGGATTTGACACAAATAGATAACGTTCGTACCATAATTCATTCAGAAAGTTTCAAATGTGGTGAGCATATTAAAGCCACGTTCAGTTTTCTGCTGTACTCTATTTGTTTGCCAAATATTTGACAGATGTTCTTTGTTTCGAACTTTAGCAACTGAGTATCTGAAATATGTATGTAAATTGATTCGCACTGAGAGCCCGCAGCGAGTGGTAAAAAATGAAAAATAAACAAGTAAAAGTGTTATCATCGGCCTGGCCGATGCTTTGATACCCTCCACTGCATATAAGTCATGCAAAAGAATAATTGAATAGACGCTATCGTCTAATATTGGTTTTGTCTACCAACCAGAATTACCAGAACTACTTAACCGACATAGCTGATTTTCAATACCAACCTGACGATGATTAAAAGAAGTACAGGCAGACAGACGGACATGGCTAAATCGATTCAGACTATATCTCCGGCGACTCTTTCTTGGCGTTACAAATGTAACGAAAAAGTGAATATACCTTTCAGTGTGCAATATAAAGCTTTTGACAGAACCTAAGCACTTTCTCCAATATTTACCTAAGCAATCCTTATGACTCATTATATTATTATGTCTTCTTCTGTTATTAAAACTAAGAGAAGTGTTTACCTACAGTGCACCTATACCTTGTCTGAAAACAACACATTCCGTGTCATCTAGCATACTCCTGGCTTTTTTATATAAAAACAAAACATGTTTGAACAAAAACTTATCGATTAAATATAGATGTTTACTTCCACCGTTTGTTTATATTTATAATCTTACAAAATTGTAAGAATTACTTTAAAAATGATGTTGAGTTTTCAGAAAACATCTGTTCAGTCTCAAGAGAGTTTGGATTTTCAAAAAAATGTTTAAAAAAATCCCAACAAACCAGATGCGAATTCCAAGGCCTTGTTTGATGACTTGTGCTTTTGTCACCTCACTTGTATGACAATTGTCTGATTATTTTATTTAACTAATGACTCAGGCAAATTTCCACTTCACGTGGGAGTAAAATTTGGCAAGTGTTCGAAATTACTCCGAAACAGAATAGAAAAAAAATGGTTTATTCATTGACACACGCAAAGTGCAAAGAGTATCAGTGAATAGCGGATTTGAAACTGATCCAATTTTCTGTGTGACAAATACAAGTATTATTTGCCAGAAGGACAGGTGGGTTGAATCACCCTGTGTGGGTGGGTTTTTATGAAATCAATGAAAGTGGGTCATGGCTTTTTATATAGAAATGGATGAGATGTAAATTCTATGCTTGCACATTTAAGAATAATTACACAAAGTGGATTTCATTTCGAAGTTATCAGTTACGAATAGTAGATAAATTTTCGGGAGGGATTTCCGTTTAATATTTAAGGGATTTATTGGTACGTTTTTATTATGTCCTAATCAGAACTTTCGAAGAATAACATTTTATTTCACTGGTTTAAATTCTTTTTTTTCTTCTTTATACAGTTTTGCAAAAGCTTAGCCGTGCGCCATGACTGCTGCATCCAAATTAATTTTGACAGACGTCACGAAATATCTAAAAAAAATCCCTCGGTAATCCATAGATACTCTATAAATTCTTTATAGAAAATGGCTGATTATTTACTTGTACTTTGCGGCGGATATGAGCGAGGGATCAAAATGGAGAGCGTCGAAAAATTGAGGAGACAAGAGGATTTTTGCCTCTGGCAATAAAGAACCAGAGTTCCTAAAATTGTTTTATCAGCACGAAGTGATGGTAAAATTAAAATAAGAAATATTTGAAGGGTTAGATTTGCATAAAAGATGAACGCGTCTTTTCAAATTTCATTATGTTTGTTCGATCTTGAGACCTTGAACATTTTTTATGACTTAAATTATTTGTCTCTACACAGTTACGATGACGTTCAAATTTTAGAACCACATGGCTTAACTCCGACCATTTCAAGCAACTATATTCTGCATGTGTATCTTTTGAATTTATATAACAGTATGCTAAAAAAATGTACAAACAAACTAAATGCGATTTGCCGTCTCCAGTGATCATATCTACACAACAACTCGTTTAAGATTGAACAACTTCCCGGCATCAAGAGAACCAGCACGTGGGGATATCATTTGGATAAATGTGGCGGGACGTGCTGGTTTGCGGTGTTCTGCTGATAGAAAGCTTCAGGTTTTTTCTTTTAAGTCGCAATTTTCTCACCATTCATTGCAAAAAAAAGAAGAAATCCAAAGTCATAAATACTTAAGAGCTGACTATTCCACCCTTTACGCTCCTACTGTGTTCAACAATAAGCAATTTCTTGCCAATGTGTATGTACATCGGACTGATAAACTTAAACGAAAAGCGTGCAAACAAATTCTGACACGAGCATGCTTTTTTTTAGAACAAATAAATAAAAATCTTTTTATGACTTAGAGAAATTATCTGCCGGAAGAGTGTTGGACTATTTCTGAATGCGTTCAATGTTTTTAGCTATTTTTCCTTGGGAAGTATTTCTGTTGCGAAAAAGTGTGCAAAATGCCGAAATAAATTAAGAAAAGCACCTTAAGATCCATAAATAAAGAGAGGGGATATATTATTTTATGTTTCAAGATTGACAACTGTCAAGTAGCCAAAAATTGACATGATGCATACAGAACCTTAAGAAAACAGTAAATATGTTGACACCACGCCTAAACTAATTATAAACGAACACTTCAAAGAACTTTACAAAACATAATCACTAATGTTTTTTTCGATTTGGCAAAAAGAACAATTTTTTTGAGAAAAAATCAATTTTTTTTTTGATTGAGATTGCTTTTCATGTTCGATTTGCCAAAAAAATCAATCTTTTTTTTGATCTGACTCTCTTTAGAGAAAGTCGATTTTCTTCTCGATTTTTTTCTCAGATTTCATATCACATACTTTCACTAATACCAATGTGTATGACACACAGCTGGCGGTTACGAATTGTTTATCGTAGGATTGCTTGTTTAACTGAATTATTAATTTTTCGAGTATGGAAACGATTCTTTATATTAAAGTATTTCGAAATGCGTTGTTATAAATGTGTAAAAATTCATTGAAATGGGTTTCCAGTGCAAGTGAAAAAAAATATTTTTTGCGGCCGACTGAATACACACAAGAACCAATAAAATTGGGATTTTATGTTCGATTTGGCAGCAGAAATCTGAAATCTCAGATCAAAATCGAAAACGACATAACATTCAGCAATGTAAATGTAAATGAAACGTAACTGCGCACCAGCCAACGCGAAAAAAGGTTCAGCTTTTATTTGTGAGACGACTTGTAGTAAATGACATCAGTCTCAAATCTCAATAGAGTCTTATGCGAATTCGAAGAGTTTGTTTTCTTTGATGCGGATAAATAACTTCTTAAACTGCTTGCAGTAATATACCAAAAGCTACGCCAGATGTCAAACACCTATTGGCAATGATCCTTGATCACACTTTGGTAACAGAATTAACTTCGAACAACACCAGCTTACAAAAAGTACAAATAAAAAAAAAAACCTCCCGCTGCGGACAGGATTCGAACCTGTGCGGGTAGAACCCAATGGATTTCAAGTCCATCTCCTTAACCACTCGGACACCGCAGCTCTTGGCCCAATTTATCCAAAAAATAGATACATCTTAAGGCAGCTTAAATAACTGTTAACTGGAGTAGGTACTTAAATTTTAAATTAAAAATCGTAAGTGGACTGATTATCTTAAAAATTGGACGATTATTCTACTTGCTTTCTTATGTGTGACTTTAAACATGGGGTTCAAATAGAAACCTAGGCTTAGCCGTACGAAACTATTACTTTGTGCGAGATCTAGTTTTGACAGTTCTGTTTCAGTTTACACACTTTTCGTTCACTTTATTGATGTTAATAAGAGATAATAAGAGGTAGTTGTATCAGTACCAAGCCATAAGATGACTGTAATAATGGGACTCTGTTGATATTTGGGAATTACACACTGATATGAGTATTGGTATGTGTATGCACTCTTTTAGATAAAATTGCTAATGTTTGGTTATGTCAAACAGATTTGCTCTGCGGTTTACCTTTTAAGCTAAAATTGAGCGAATATCTTAATCACAAATGACAAACAGGCTTGCTAAACAACCTCACTTAGTCACTATATAGCTGTAGCCCAAAAGACCATGCGCAAAAATAAGAAACAGTAGAAAAATTGAATAGAACAGTGGAACAATATAGTTAGGTACATCCTTTTTTATAAACTCACCGTAGAGTCTGCTCATCTTTACGCACCCTCTAATATGTCCTTACGCAGGAAAACATGATTTAAAAACAAAAAGCACTTTGCGTAAAGCCTGTGTAACCTTAAACGCAAAAATTTGCGTTTAGAGGTTGCGTTAAGCTTTCATATTTTTATTTTCGTTTTTGAATGGTCATTTTGTATACATTTTTTCGGGGTAGATTTGAAAATTGAAAAAGAAACTAAAAATTGAATTAAAAATGCCATTCAGCTTCATGAATTTTGCTAGCTAATAAATGAAAGTTCAATTCCAAGAAGGAGAAAATTATATAAAACCAGGTTCAACCCCAATTTTCCGACCGTTTTCTTTTTATTTTTTGCTGCTCTATTTTTGTTTAAAAACAAAATAAATCTCACAAGAGAGAGATGTCAGTTTCTGATATCATTCCGCAGGGAAAAAGTAAGAGATGTAGGTTTTTTGTAAGTTCAATATTTTTTTTCGAATAAATAAAAATAAAGAAACAATACTTGCGAATAAAATTGAGAGAACGTGAGCAATGGTTTATGGTTTCGTTTTTTTAATGCCAAACGTTTTGCCACTTAAAAAAACGAAAGAAATTTGACCAAAAACTGTGATCAATGACTTTTCTCTGTATAAGTTATTTTTTTTGGCAAAATAATTGCAAGAATTTAAGTTCAGAAGCGATTTATCGATCACAAATCAAACACTCGTAATAACAAAATATTCTTCCACCGCTGCGGAACTTATTTACGTATATCGTAAATGAAAACATGTCAACCTAATCCGCAATTAATGTTGCGTCATATTTGTTTGTTTAAAACACGTCTAATATGTGTCAACAACACACGATGGCAGAAGACTCTGTACGTCAGTCAGTATTCTGATGATCGCCACAGGAAATTCACGTAAAATCAGTTTAATGAAATTCTATTCATAAGATCAACACTGCGGAAAATTTCAGTCAGCACAAGACTTGAATTTAGAACAGAGTAGGTATCTACCTATACCTAGTCGTGTATAGCAGGTGCCTCGTACGTATCTACATTTGGACGACTTTACAGAGCAGAATATTGTGTGACTTGGCGAGTTTCTATCTTAGACTTCTGAGTTCTGACACGCTCGCTGATTACAAAAATAAGCGATACTGTGTCGAGAGTGGCCCCAGGATATGTGCTAACGCCCACGTATTCGGTCGAAATGCGCGTGCTGTAAGACGATTTAGTATATTTTTATTTTATTTGTTTTATTTCTAATATTTGGTTTGTTTTTTTAATTAATTGACAATTGAGAAGGAGTAGGTGAGGTGGGAAGACCGAATGTGATTGACGTCAATGCCGTGAGAAAAGCATGCTGCGAAGGCCAAATGGGAGGGAGTTCTAAAGTAGTTTAGATTTTTGTCGGAATTTTTTTTTTTTTTCAATTTTTTAAAGTGTGCGTTTCGATGTTATCCACGTGTAGGTACGTGGGTACGTGTTTTGTAAGTGTGGAAAATTGAATGCCAATCGGAAAATTTTCTTTAAATTGTTTTTCGAATGTGTTTGGAAATATCTACCAAATTTTGGGGTATTTATTTTGGATCGTTATCAATTGGGGTAGTAGAGTATTCTGTATGTATAGGTTATATTTATTTATCGTCGCGAGCTATATTTAAGGAAAACATAGATCATTTTTATGAGCTATAAAATGAGCTGTTTTGTTATACTTTTAGAACAGGATAAAAGATTAAAAATATTTCATTCTGTATTTTTCTGCCTCTATTTAGACACTGCGACGCCGTAACACCTTCTGTGTGACACCATGCCAAAAGTGTAATAGGTTGTTAATATTTTGGCAAAGGGATAATGTACAATAATAAACAAATTATTTAAAAGGGGGTTCAAAACGGGGAAATCAATTTTTGGATAGAGTAAATTCGAGAAATCGCGTTCGAAAAATACGGTTGCATTAATCTTTTAAATATTTTCTATTTGTTTACTTCAAAAAAGGAAATAGTTACTCTTTCCCGCCTAAGAAAGAAGATAAAAATACTCTTTGAACTATGGTCTTCTATAGAACTAACCAACAAATCCAAGTCCAATTGCAGCTTGTTCTTCAATACAAATTTGAAAAAAGCAATTAAAAAAAAAAAACATGCCTCGCCTTGTAGCCGGTTATAATCAAGTTTGCAACATTGTCCCACAATCAATTGGTTCAACAGCAACACTGATATCAATTTATGGTTATTCCGCCTTCACTCGCTAAATGCAATAATCGCACTAATTTAACCTATTAATAGTTGTGTTTACGCAAATAAAACGCTGAGGCAGACAGTGTTTATGTTTACACTAGATCTTATCGCTTTGTAAACTCTCAGTGACGGTAATTGACTCTAATCGCTTTCGCTGTCCAGTACAAACTTATGCCGCATTAGCATGTCCTTCGTAATCAAATCAGTGAGTCAAAGTGCTTGGATACTTAGCAAATATAAGCAGATACATACCTCTGTGCATATTTCTCTAAATATAATTTCGGATAATAGAAAGAGCAATCGATTTCTATATGAAAATTCCCGAAACTTATTAATATTCTCTATTGCAGAATGGCATTGCGTTGCGGGTCTGTAACGCGCCGACTTGCGTCATCACAGGAAACATTTTTGTTGGAACGATTTTCCAATGGAATGTGTTGTTCATACAGTGCGAATGGCAATGTGAACGGAAGTGAAGAAAAGTTATTGTCTTATTTTGTTTACCAATTAGTGGCAGTGCTATACATTCTGTTTGTAGTGTGACATTTCAGAAATTTTTAATTTGGAAGCACGAAAAACCTAACGATCGCAATGAATTTTGACAACTCACGTCACGGAAAGCGAGTAATTAATATTATATTGGGGACTTTGAAGTATCTAGTTTAGTAAGTCTGACAGCTGTCTGACTTGATAAATCTCGGTTTTGATTGACAGAAATCGGTCACATGAGCAGCTGTTTCAGTTCACGGTTATGTAGGGGTAGCGGACGAATCTAAACACTAAATTCGTGACTGAGTACCAAGTTGATAGTTCGCATAATATGTGGCTGACGTAGAACAAGTGACGCTCCCGACCAATCTAGTTCAGGTTACATCTTATCCAGACCAATCTAGTCGACTTAAGATAACTAGAATGAACGTGCCTATTATCTTCTAACAAATCTGTCAAAATGCCACAGTTTGCGTTAAAAAAAGATAAATATTATAGAATTATATAGTTGCGCTAATGCAACAACAGCAAATGCACTGCCTCTTTCCAAGTCAAAATTAATCCACTTGGGAAAGCTTGGATATGACAGTCACAGTGGTTCTACATTTAAAATTCAAATAAGTCAGCAACTGTTGCCACAGACCACACAAGTCAACTACTATTACCCCGCACATTGCATTAAAACCAAAAATAAGGTAACAATTTTTTGGAGTTATAAATTATGTCAGTCGTCGAAGCCCATTTGCATCACAATACCAACAAATCAAGAAATTGTCACAAAATCTCTCAAATTTCAAGATCGCCACAGCTATACCTAGTCACTCTCAAATGCCAAAAATGCAGCGCAATGAACTTAAGCTTGACTGCATAATACTATGTATTTCATTTTTTTTCCTTTCAGTCTATCAAGTGTAATAACTTTCGGTGTTTTTAAACAAATCAATTTGCTCTTCCTTCTCGCGTTCGTTAAAAGCGGACACTGCTGTATCTATTTGAGGTGCCAACAAACTTCCAAATTTTTGATGGGACACTATGATAATTTTGAAATTGATGACAGACTCATTTTTTCTGTTACAATTGTCTACAACCGTTGTTTTTTATGATTAATAATCTTCTACCTACTTTCATTTTCAAAAAAAAAACATATCAACATTCGAGCATCATTTCATCGTGTGGGACTAATTCAAATTCTCCGAAACTACAACCAGTTAAGTGGGCTACTCCTGTTAGCTTAAGAATTTACCATAAAAAGTATTTTATATCGTTAAATTTCAACGATTTATTTAAGTCGAACACAATATTCTGTGGGTGTGATTGACAGCCTTCACCACTGTTGTAGCCGTCACAATCGCAAATAATCGCTCAAAGCAATAAACAAATACCCACTTCAACTCTGCGAAACAATACGAATGCAGCTAAAAAAAACTCCATACACTCATACATACCGCTAATTCTAATCGGATTACTAGACAGAAAAAAAAATCTGTAAAGACGACAGTAAAAATGTTGTTTTCAACAACAACATGCTGGGTTGCAGTACATTGACCGTCCTCAGTTGAAACAAAGAAAGCAAAAAGAAAAACGATTAATACACCTAAAATAACCAAAGCAAACAAAACAAAATTCGGGCTCATATTCTATAGGGGGAATAATTTTAGAATCGGCCGAAGCGTAGAAGGAATATGAATTTTGAAGCGTAGAACCTCGATTCAAAAATAAAACAAGTAATCAAAATTCTGCCCCCACGTCATCCTTCGAGTAGATCACGGGATACATGCAAGAGTTTTATCGGGGTAAACAATCGGGCCAACATTATAATACTCACATCCAAGTGTTTTTAAATCTAATTCGCGCTGCTGGTCAAAACTAATTAGTGTTGGAAATCTAATTTGCATTTTTTCTTCCTTTTAAACGCAAGATAAATATTTTAAATTTTAAATTATTCAAGCACATGGAGGAGTGTGATCATTAGTGCGGAAAATAACAGCCAAATGAGAGGCGCCGCTATGTACAGATTCTGCTGAATATGCTTCTGATTTGTCTCTGATGCTGAGACTGTTACCCGTATTTATTAGTAAACTGTAAGCACATAAACAGCCTCGATTACTGGCGGGTGCTGTGGGACACTTTGTTGTGAAGTCGTCATCTTATATCCCAAATTAAAATATGCGTGAGTGACACTGACAGACCCTCGTGTCAATCAAGAATGATGAATATTTATTAATTTTTTTGTCAACAATCAGCACGTGGAGCTGCAAATTGCCAATTAATATAATTTAACCGTCTCCTGCTACAGATGTGCTCTTTTGTGACCGCCTTTAAATGGAAATTTTTTGATTTGCCTAATTTATGAAGAGAAATATACCCACTGACAGGCTGTGTTTTTGATCAACCACAATCAGTATAGCGACAGAATAGTTGCTATTAATTTAAAAGACAGATGGGGCATAGGAACTTGAGATTGCTGCAAACATATTTGTTGAAACGAGTTGATATGAGTGCTATTTGTATTCTGTCATTCCGGCGTGTGCAGCTGGATCGTTGTTTTCTTTTTTTTTTGTGTCAAATATTTAATCAACTAGGCAGACAGACAGACAGATATATAAATTTACTTATTTTTATTGTACGTAGACTGTGTTGGCGAAAATTATTTGTAATGTTCTGCAAATTTAAGGTGCGCCTGAATCGCACAAGTGCTTTATGAGAGTTAGTAAATATGCAAATTAGGCTAGGCAACCATTCAGATATCGTGTGATTTCAGATTTAACACTTGAAATTATCTCAGAAATCGTGTTTGGTCATTCACTGAAGTGACGGTCGTAAATGATACTGCTTTTTGAATGGGGTGAGATGAACAAATTCAAGCAAATAAAATCATTTACAGCGCAGTTGACGTGGGTTTACGGATGTGCCAATACCACATAGAACGTAACTAAAATGGACATTTTTACTTGGTTTACGAGCTTAGAGTGCTGCCTCGTTTTGAAATGTTTATGTCCGACCGCTGGCCTCTTTTGCTTGTTTCTGTTTGTGCACCTACACGAGTTCGACCATACATTTCCGAGCACCCCTGTTTCAAAACTGTTGCTGTGGAAAATATCGATGCGTACTCAATTTTATACATGAGTGATGAGTTTATCTCACTGTATCACAAATAACTGCATAATTTCAGGCGGATTCGGAGCTAGCCACTCTGTCACTCTGAATATTTGCCTACTTGGCTTGCTTTATGAGATCTTTAGGTCTTTGTCCGGCACCTTTTAGTCTCTGAGTCCTTGGTCACATTAATCTCAGGGTCCAGCATAATTTTGACATATGTTTACATATTTGTATCCTTACTATTTGGATCAAAATTAATTTAATGTGGTAGACTCTCTTTCTGGCAAATACCTTCGTCTTTGTTTTCGCGACTACCCGCCATCACGTTATAACAAAAGAGGCTGACAGTTCCCTATTTCAAAAGTGACAACTGAAATTAACAAAACAAAAAATAAAAAATAAAAACCTTCTAGCAACTTCTATTCATCAGATCCTAAAGCGCAATTCCGAAATGCGCAAAACAGCAATAAAATTTAAATGAAAAACATTTTATTAAAAATTCTACAAATAGTTTGTCCGGAATTCTGTCAACAAAGCTGTAAATTTGCGTTTTTAGCAAACATGTAAACAGATACACCATTCTAAATGTAAACGGTCACGTCAGCTACACGTAACAATTAAAAGTTGAAAAACAAAAAACCTGTGCGTTGCATAAGAATTTTATTTTATATATCATCGGCCTCAAGCTAACTGGGTCAGTAGTTTGTCGTTTGTCACCTAACGATATTGAGTTTAGTCATCTCTATAATATTATTGACGATACTATTGTTCAATGTCATCAATAAGGGGGCCTATATCGCACCAATAAGAGATAACAGCTGACATTTGAATTTAAAAAAACTGCCTTTTCTAAAAGTGCTAGGTATAGGTATAGAATGTGAAAACACATTTTAAAATTGTTCCTCACCCTTTGCGTATTACAAAGTCCAAATTTAATTTGCATAGAATTTTCGGCTGCCTTGTGGAATATTACTTAGGAATTATCTGAACTGGTTAGCTCTGAATTAATTAAGTTTTTAAGCCGAATACATAATTATCTAGACGAGTGTGCGGCTTTTAATGTATCTGTCATCAGTATAACAAAAAAAGGGGGTGTGTCGGTTGTTTACGCTAAGATTACTGATCATGAACTTACCGTTGAGGCAGTAAAATAACCGGTACATATAGAAATGAGTCTTGAGTTGTGTTACCAATCCATTATGCAGTATTTCGTTATCCGAACATTCTTAAATATTTCATCATATTTACCCTTTAGAATTCAAATTCATATTTGGTTAGCGGCTGAGGCAATATTTATTTCGATGAAATGACGGCAATGAGATCAATTCAATCGTTGTGACAGTACGCCTCTGCTACTTTACTTCTCCATTAGATTAACTGTAAGGAAACGGATCTTTCCTTAAACTGATGGATGACCTCCAAAAGCGAGGAAGTCATAAACACCATTCATATTTATCAGTCATTTACTCTTGCTGATATGCAACTTGCTTCGAAAATAATATATATATATATAATAGTAAGGCGATATACTTCGTAAAAAAAAAAATTGGATGTCTTAAAGATAAGCATAAATGACGCGTGCCAGAGCAATGGCAAACCAATCACAAGGTCGTGATTAGCCTTTCATCATCACCAGGCAGCACGCAGCAGCCCATCAATCCCCTCTGACTTTAAAGAGAAAAGTACACAACCACTCTTCTCCTTTTGTTTACTAACTGCTTCCGAACTGAAATAAAATAAAATCCAGCTCACAGACAGCAGCCCCTTCCTGAAATAGACTGACAATTAGTGTGCCTACATCAGGCCATCTGCTCTCGGTAAAAACGGGCACTTAGTTGTATATATACTTTTCTCGATTATCTGAGTGAAAGCGCACAATAACACAAATGAACCAATTAAGCCAATTGACCTTTAAATATAATTCCATCGGTCCATTCGTTCGAAGCACGTCACCGGGGTTTGTCAAGCCACAACTTCTCGACGAGTAAATGCGTATTAAAAATCAGTGCGAAGCACATGTTCGAATTGCCCCTTGTTTTAAGTTTACCCCTTAAAAATGTGTGCTTTAAAATAGCATCCGACAGCCTTCAAACAATTGCCTTATCAATTTTGCGAAAAATCGCCAACAAAACTATATCGAAGATACACCATACCATATCATACCCCAGCGGCCTTGTAAATAAATTGAACTCTGTTAACCCGCCCTCGCGGTTTTCTTCTTTTAGCACTATATACTACATACACACACAGCCATCAGAGGCCCCTTTAATAAAATTCATGAAATAAGAAAACAAGGAAGTAAGCGCCAAGGCTATCGTACTTGCGATTTATAGAGGAGGTGAACGAATTTCGCAAGCAATGACATTATAAACGTCACCACCAACAGCACAAGCAACGGCACTATTGAACCATGAAACAGTATGAAACAAACAGTTTGAAAGTATTTTTCTTGTAGGTACCTATCTCTTCTTTTTTTATGAATTCTATCGTGTGACCTACTTTACGAACAGAGAATTAAAAGGTGTTTGTAAACATAGCTGTCAGTTAGAATAAACACATACGCACATGATATCAGTTTCAGCAGGAAAAGGTGAGCTGATTAAAATGATACATATTTACATTCATACTTGGGGAAGAAAACTTCTCATTTGGCGTATGTTTCAAATAGCCTTGATCCAGTTATAATAAATTTTTTCGTTAATTTCAGAAACTTAAAATGAAATATTGACATTTGACAGTTCAGTTGCATCACTGGAAGCTATTTAAAAATCCGGAAAGACATATATAACAAGGAAACTGTGTTTTTTTCATGGATGTCTTCTCCGCGTGACACTGCATGTTGAGTACCTACCTACGTGACCAGCGAAAGGGAGGCATACGTCAGACAATTCGTGCTTAAATCGCACCGGGCACTACATAAATATTCCACTTTGATGTAGGTAATAGTTCCGCCCAGTGATGATTTCAAGTTCAATGTAATGTAGAAGTAGTGGCTTTAATCAATTTCCAAGGGTGGGATCAATCTTGTCAGGAAATAAAACAGATAATCAAATTAAAAAAAAATGTTTTCTGTGAACTAGGAACTTAAGGGAAGCGAATGTAAATTATGTGTGTTAAGACGTGTCGCATTTTCATGACTTTCTGCACACCACTTATTGCTGTTTGTCCTTTATGTATTTATGTTCATTTAGACATTTGCACATATATTTTAAACAGCCATTTTAAAATATTGTATTCAAACTCAAATGCTCAATAAAATAAGAAAGTGCTGAGATGGGCACTCGTGAGGTTCGGCACGTAAACGAGCAAACTGAACTTGCCTTAGGTATAAACATGAAATACATATTTGCTGTCACTGTTTGCCAAATATTAGTGAAGCTGGACTAAGCTGCCAAAGGTGGTCGCTTACGGGTAACTTCTTACTAATTTGACTCGAAAGTTCAAAATACTGGAAGAAGAATTCACCTGTTGCTTGTGTGGAAATAATTATCTTGCAAATGGTAGCAAAAAACAAAGCCGACTCGATATTACCGATTGAAATAGGTTATGTGTCATTATTTTGTAAGCAGACACTCGTGTTCATTTGTTCATTATTTGGCCCAATCACAAATGCTATCTGTCATTAATATGTCCCTCGATGCTCCACCGATACAAAGTGGGCCGGTTATTGACAAAACAGATATTGTCCTCTTTATAAAGTCTATAGGTATATTTTTTTTTAAAAATCAGCCATTTACGATTTACAGTTTTACATAAAGTTTATCTCTCTGTAGAACAGACAATAAATACACAATTTCTATAAACTTTAAGACCAGTATTTTTCATGGATGTTTCATCAACAGTTTTTCTACTACGCATTATACTCGGTTTTGATTAGCATTCTTATAAATTGATTTGTTTATTTGACAAATCATTCTTATTGCATTCTTACTGATAAAAAGCTATTCGAAATAAAATTAAGCGCTTAACTACTCACCACGTTCGTAGTTTGACAATAAAAACAAAACTAGGTCAACCTTGGATAATGAGCACGTTTGCAACTCTTCCAAATAGAATTGAAATAAAAACTCCAAATTGATTAAATATTTTATCGTTATTCCTAGATTATTGTATGGTTTTTGGAGAGGTCTTTCTTAATTATCTGAATGACTAATGGCAACTCAGATTGCTTATATTGCTTTTTAGTAGCAATTTTTTTGTTATCCAAAATAAATCCGGTATAATCGGCTTAATGGTGCGACCAATATAATATTTAAAATGCAATTACGTTTCATTTTTTTGTTTCTTTACGATCTAATGTTGCTTAGCTAGAGTAATTTAGCGTAACAGTATATAGATGAGAAGTTCTCCTCTTCTACGCGGCACTATATTCGAATTAAAAGGCAACGTTAGGGTGGTGTTACAATGTATTAAAAATCATGAAATTTACAAAATCTATGTGCAAGACAGGTCTTTCTACTGGTTTTTCTCGGGGATTCGGTAATTCTGAGCGTCTGGCCAATACCAATTATAATGTTGGTAAAATGTAAAATATATGAACACAAAAAATCTGATTTGAATGAGATGAATATTCCTTTCGGCAGTGTATGATGGTTTCAGAATTTTTTTGATGCCAGATGCTAGATATTGAATGTTTCTTTTTGACCAGTAAAAACGACATTAATCCATGCCTTTGAGTTTGAACTCATATCTCTCATAAAACATTGTTTGTTTACGAGTACCATGATGCAATGAACTCATAAAATGTCATAATAATGATAACAGTGCGAAAATGTTAGACAGCGATATACTTTAACCTTGTGATCTTGATCTTGAGTTTCATCATACATTTGAAGATTTAATTTATAACATACAAAGTGTCTTTTAATGTCACTTAACAGTTTGAAATATGTTTTTCTTGTTTACCTATCAACATCTCCAAGGAAGCAGATTTCTAAATACCTTTAGTGGTCTCACATACAGCTCATCTACAAAACACTTAAACATTAGGTTACTCTTTCCTTTACATCTGTCAAGTTTTCCAATCGATGATTTATTTGTATTTTCCATATACCACATTTTTAACAAGGTCAAAACCTATGTAGGAAGTAGTCCAAAAAGTATAGGCCATATAGGTGGTTTTTTTGACAGGTTTTATTTTGAACTGGCATCACTTTTACAGTGACAATCAATTTTGCAGCTAATAGCTAATTTGAGCTAATTTTCATTTGCCATTTTACATTCCACATGGCTAGCCTCCAAATGTCCTACTTATCAATTCAACGCTTTCGAATATCTATGGCGGCGAATTCAAAGATATCCCGATACCCAAACGAATTTTACTTAGACCTAATTTCTATTTGCTCATTTACCGGTTGTGTAGAATTTGAATTGGTTTATAACGACATAAATCTAAAAATACAGATTCTCATCTGACTTCCTCAAACACCTTATATCAAAATGTCAGTCACATCCGTAAACATCGTTATCTCAATGGTTTTTAATGACGTCAGTCGCAGCTGTTTTCAAAGCGTTCCAAAATTAGCTCAAATTATCTTGACTGTGTATTTTGTATTATAATTTCTAGCAAAGTGGACTTAATCTTTTGAATTTGGGTTGTGAAAATAAAATGAGCTCAGTTAACGAACCCTCATCAAATGATTACCTATTTGCAAAAAAATCATAAATATTTAGGTATCACACCATAACTCAAAAAAAATTACGACGCAAAAGCTAAACTGTACCGCCTTTCGGAGCCCTTATCAAAATAACGAGACTTTCACACTTTTACAAAACAAATAAATAAATAATTAAAATTGTAAAACTGTTGACTTCCAATTGCGAAGTTAACAGCGCCACCAGTATGTGGAGGATTCCTTCTAGGAGCTGCGCCTCATCGAAGGTCGCGCGATAACCTTTTTATTTTTGTGTAAATATTCAGCTGTCTGCCTGTGACAACTTTTTTTTGTATAAGTTTCTGTATAGGTAGGTATACGGGCGACAAATCAATCAGCGATCTTTGCTACTTCCAGAATAAATTGGAATTATTTTCAAATTCAGATTCACGTAGAGATGAGAGACTAAATATTTATGAATGTGACTACTAATGGAGTCGATTGTTTCCTTAAACCGTCTTCTTTGAATTGATATTTCATGGGTTTACGTATAGCTGGTCTTTTGGGTCATTGACCCTTAGTCTACGTGGGTAAATTTTTCTAAAAATTGTTTTTTGTTGACATTCATACAAAATCGCCGTAAAAATATAAAATAACAATAATTACCTAACCTACTGTTCGCATCATCTAAAAGTTTCTCTGACAACCATTAAGGATGACATCGAATTTTGTTCTTAAAATGAGTGCTACATCTTCAGCATATCTACAGATTGATATCAATTCAAGGTCACCTATAATTGATAATTCGGTGCCATATGTTTTCCTACGCCTTAATTAAGGGCCTGTAGTACAAGTAGCACTTATTTGTTTGTCAAAACAAAATGTTATCGTTGCTTCAATCTGTTTGTTGTGTGCTCTACATACGTGCAAACTTAACCTCAAACTCTTCACTCAGTAGGGTAAGGCGAGGAGGATTTGACACAAAAACGATGATACGTCATTTTGAACCATAATTTAGCGCAATGTTATAAATGTAGGGGTATGAAACTTTCCTTATATATTTGACTTTAAAATGGTGTTTATTCCAATAGTGTAATATAAAGGGTTTTCATGATGTGAAGCGAAAAAGAAATATAGTAAAAGTGACAAATCCTCCAACTTTATAGGAGGATTTGACATTGCCTTAGGAGGTTTTGACAATAGGTAGGAGAATTTGCCAGTCGACGAACTTTTATTTAAAAACATAACACAAAGATAACTTTATTCAGAAAAAATTAACAAAATGTACAGAAAAGGTCATAAATTAAATTGCCATATGTTAGATATTATAAATTCAACAAGTGTTTTATCACAAAAAAAAAAAAAAGCGAATATCAAGGTTAGCAAAATCTATATTAAATTGAAGCTTCTCCTTGGATCTGGAGGTTCCAGGCATTTGCACAGGGCTTGGAAGTTTTGCTACTAAGTCAGTTGAAAGTGCAAGTTTAACGTCTTCCACTAAAGATATTTGATTTATTTTGTCTCCTAAAATATTTAATCGTGTATGGTAAAGGGGTATTCTTAGCATCTAATACCAGGCCAACGTAATAGAACTCCTTTTTATTGCCAAATTGTATGAGTACATAATCTCCAGGGCGAGCAACTATGTTTTTGTTTAGTGTTAGTCCCTCCATTTCCATTTAACAATTTGTCAAATCCTCCTACTTCTAAGTTGATAAATCCTCCTTTAATCGCACTTTAACTTTATATTTCAACTTACCAAAATGTTGCAGTATTTTCACTAAACACCTTTGTTATATTTAAAATGCATGTATTAATAGTCACAATCACTAAAGATACAAAAAAAAAATTGGTATTTACACATGGTATCCCAACAAAGAAAATATACAATATTACCAAAAAAGTCGACCTAAAACAAAAACACGTGCTTTGGGTCGTAAGGCGGAGGTACAACTGACGTTTTCATTTGTGCTACTCATAACACAGCAAGCACTGCAAATTAGAGTTTTTGCTCTCTTTCGCGTTATGTGTGACCTTATATTTGAAAATGACAAAGCCTCCTTTCGTCAAATCCTCCTCGCTCTACCATAGTCGCAAATAGTTGCTATATAGTTTAAAAGTCTACAGTGATTTTTGGGTATACAATTTTTAATCAAACCTAAGTTATTTTAAAAATCGAAACAACAAGATGCTAGTAAATATAAACCTAACCTTAATTTCTCACAACCATTTTTTGTTTATTTTTCTTAAGACTACATATTTCTCGTGTTTTTAGGGATCATGCATCTACCACATTATGTGCTTATGCCGCCAATGTGTATGATTAACTGTTAATTTAGAATGTTTACATGATTTGTGTATATCAAACGCAATTTGCTGACGAATGTTTATGTTTGCTACAAAATTTTAAATTTGATTGCAGACATAATAGGGACGTTCAAAACTCTGGTGTATTAAATCTGACTGCTGGCTGACGTGTTGAGTCTGAACTTTTATTTGCTTAGGCTAATCACGTGAACATTATACACTGTTAACATTTATGGATGGGTAGCCGACAAAATATAAGCAACCGTAAGCTTTGTGAAATTGAAATACGGAACCATTACCTGCTTAAGGTCTAACTACATTCTCTGTGTATAGTCCATTCATATCTACTTATTTAAATTACGTCTCAAATAATTGCTAAAAGCCCATCAATTAGGATTGGGTTGGCAAAATTGTTGTATCAAAACAAATATTCGATACCATAGCTAATCGTCAGTCAAATACTTATCATTGCAAATGACCCATCTCAAGTTGCCAGACCATTCGCAAACATTTATTCATTTCCAATCGATTTGTTTTTCACTATTTTTGTTTTTAAATAAAACATTTTTGGAAACCAATAGGTATCTCTAATAAACATCAGTGGAGAGTTGACTGAGACTCCTAATAAAATCAGTCCCAAAACGCGCAAACAGCATGAACCAATCGTGCGATGTAAGCAAACCCAGCTATTGCATCATAATGTTTCCCTATGAATACAGAAAACTAAAAAAAAAGAACACCTCACCCACCGCTAGCAATCGCATTTTATTTATACTGCGTCGTACTACAACCATCCTCAGAAAGTTTTTCTTCTCAGTCTCGCCGTAGTATCTGAATATGTTGCCAAGAAAATTGTTTTCCCTCGAAGTGCCGCACGTACACTTGAGATTTCGCAAAGCGAATTTGCGAGAGACCTACCTTAAACAGAACAACAGTGAATTTCACCCAGACCGAAACACGTGGAGGGTATCACAAGAAACATAATACGATAGGCACTTTGGAATTGTAGACCTCAAAACAACATGGTTACGTTTACTGACAAAACAATGCTATCGATTGTACTTAGATTTGTTTTCAACTAACTACTCACCAGAAGATAAGATTACACAGTGTTAACTTATGTTACGAGTAAACAGTCTTAAGTAGGTGGCTTTTGCCAGTCAGGCTAACTTATATTATGGCTTAATTGCCCGCAAGAATATGGCGGCGATTAATGAAGTGCGCACTGGAAAAAACTTGACAAATATCTTGGTGGTTTTTTCCGAGAATATTGTACCAGTTGACACTATTGATTTATCATAATCATCAGCTAGCCAATATTTGCGGAAGCAAATTTTTAGATACAGGTATATGATCTGAAGTTTTTATGATAAGAAAGAAAAAAATTACCATTTAGCCAGGGTCCGGGTTGAAGACATTTCGTTTACTTCTTTTTTTTTTTTACTAACCAAGGTTACTGAATGTTTAGTTTACTTATTCAGATAACGAAGGTTGGCTTTAAGTGAAAACAAATATTGTGGCGGTAAAGTTGCTATTAATTAGAAGAAGATAAATAAAAGAGGCGTCAATGGCAACTAATTGTATTATAGTGATCGGCAGTAGATGCCTATAACTCCGGAGCATAAAAAGTTGGCTGCTCCAAACAAAATACAGTAGAATCCCGTTTATGAATTTTTAAAGTCCCGCTTTAAGGATTTTGGGAACCGTTTCGAAAATGTGTGCGTGCATTCCCTATCCCTGGAAGTCATCACAGCAACCCATCATGTCGGAACGCACGTAGCTGCACATGAAAAGGGCACACGTTTCGTCACGTCCACATATATGTAAAACTTGATATGAAATAAACATTTTCTACCTGATGACTTGTGTCACTTATGTAGGCGATGGGAAAAACATGTCACACGCCCCCCTTTCGCGTGCTCAATTCTTCAGTGTCATATGTATCCAATGTAAACAACCTCTTGATGTTTTGAAAACAAAATAATATTTTTTTTTCAAAGTGACCCCCATCACCACCGACTGTCGCCCACTTAAAGGCCAGTTCACTTTGTAAACAAATGAAACTGTTCATCAGACCGTTGCTTGTTTAATTAAATGGGAACCAGACGCCTCTAAGCTTATTTAGATAACCAGTTTCGCATTCGCCGATGCCTATGACCTAGCCACACGATAATGTATTTTGATAGAGAGCATACAAATAGCAGCAATTCCTAACAAGATCACTCGGTGAGCTGGTGCAGCGTTGCACTTTCAACATCACGTAAACACACCGCAATGCGGTCGTGCGCATCCCTATGTGGCCAACCATATACAATGTCATTTATGCATTCGGATTGTTTGTGTTGTGTCTGATCGTGAGACCGCTTTTGCCTCATACACCCTTTGCTGACCGCGAGGGGGCTAATTTCGAGCACACATCACTAAATTTAGACACGAATGCCAAAGACGCAGTGCACTTTCGAAATGGACGGCTATTTCTCGATGCACCCACAAAGAGGGCGAGCGCCGAGTGCCAAGGGTAGTCTTTCTGCGCTGTGTAAACAAACAAATTACGACAAGCACTATTTTTTTGTACGAGAGGGTGGATACGGATTGAGAGCTGTTTATAATTGCGCACATTAAGTACACAGAAACGGGGCACTACACTGTTCTATTATAGTTTGTATTTATGTTGCGGTGAATTGTTTAATTGACGCACATGTTTCGTACGAGGAAGGAGGGAAGCTTTTTCTAATTTAATGTGACCCAGATTCGGGCAGCAATCCCCCGTGCCCGACTTCCTATTCGTCGTGAGGGGGGATCGTGCAGTCGCTGGCTGGCGTATTTGGAACCCAATCCGTTGGTCGATGTTCGAGTTGATGCTTGGCATACGTGACAAGCGTTTCGTATGTGGCTCTTAATTGCTGGTGAATGTTTTTGTTTCTTTTGCTGGTGGCCTCCATATTTTTGTTATCTCAATGTGGGGAAGATATGGAACGAGTTGCCTTTGTTTTGGTGATTTATTTTTGGAGTGGGGAAATGTTTTGTTTTTTTTTGTAGGGTTAGCCCTTAAAAATGTTCTTTGTTTTGGCTTATTAAAAATGTATGACATTTGCATGGTGTTGACCGATTGGTGGGGGAAAAATGTTGACATTTTCGTCCTGATATTTTAATCGGATAATTATTGCAAGGATTATGCGGTGACTCCCCCAAAGAGACTATCAAATATCAAACAGCTCGTGAAAGTCGTGGGCGGCACGTTGATGAGTCGCAGTTTTATCATGCGGCATTTAGGAGCGGATTGTATTTGATCTGATATCCAGTTACCTGCGGGATGGGTGAGCTGATCCTTTATTGAAAACCGTATCCAAATCTGTTCAGTGCCATACAGATTCATGCACTAAAAGGTAAACAATTGAGAAACAAGGTGGCAATATATCAGATTTAATTTAAACTACTTTATAAACACTTCCACCATAAGGAACAACAAACTGTTAAATTTTCAGTAAAATTGTTCGAGTAGTTTTTGAGTAGGGACGCACACGGTACCATTTCCGTGTGGTAATGGGACAGCAGAGCTTAGACTGAGCATTGAAATAAGAAAGATTGTAGTTTGGGAGGTAATAAGTCGACCATCTCCAAAGTTTGTGTGTCCTTTACGCCACAAAAGTGATATCGTTGCGTTTATGATTGAAAAAATTCGGAGAATAGCTTGCCTAGCTACTCGTCCCACTTCCAGTTGTTCCAACATAAATCTGTGGCTTCTGGCAAACGAATAAGTTAAAAATGAGAATAAATGGTCTATATCCAGAAAGTAATAACAGATCTGTCAAATGAGGCTTAAAGATCACAAACAAAACGGATGCGACTTTTTTCTATGCACAGAAAGCAGTTCTTCTATAGTACATTACGCATACACCCTATTTCGTAATTGAAATCAAAATTTCCTGTGGTGAATTTAAAAAGCAGCATAGACGACTTATGACTAATGGCCTTTATCAAAGAATGAATGTGAAAAGTTTCCTACCATTTTTTTTAATAATACAAACACCTACAACCGTACCCTTACACTGTTTCTCTATCTCCCACAACAGATCGAGATTATAGATGAAAGATAACAATTAGCTGAGCAAATATAAGCAAAAATAGAAGACACTGTCTATAAATTTATTCCAGCAATTACTCATCGCATTGAAATTCGTCAACAGTTAAAAATTCGAAACTTTTACACAGCAGCTGTCGCAAAAGCACAAAACGTAAACATATTTACCTCAAATAAAAGTGCAACAACAATTAGATGAATGCCATTAGTTGGCTGACTCACCGGCGAGACGGCGGCATTTAACTGAAGCAAACATTATCACATCGCGTGCACGGATCCGTCCACATTACCAATTAAAGATAAGAGATACTTAGATACAATTAATATTGGATTGGAATATCACACCATCCTACCTATAGTACAGGAGGACGCGAAAATATACCTCCCTGTGCTGTCATTTGTCACATTTATAAATAATACCTATAAGCAAGTTTCTTGTTTATTGTTTTTGCATTTTGTCCATAGGTTCCATGAATTTTGGCCAGACGGATTCATTTCCTGTTAGATAGATATGTAGGTGCACTCAAGTACCTACCGTAATCAAAGATACTTTCCCACAACGTGACACAGTCAAGGTTGCCACTTTGGTAACTTTTTACCAAATATGGTAATTTTTTTTTTTTGCTTTTTGAGTTTTGGTAAGTTGGTAATTTGTATCTGGTTTTGGTAACAAAAATACGAACTCGATATCAATTCATTTAAATGCTGCCTTACTGTTTCTGAGTGAAAGCACCACCCATGTAAACCTATTTTGTTAAAAAAATTACTGAATGCACTCATTTTCTTCTTTTGATAGATGATTGACTTCGAAATATTTTCTGTTTATAACTACATTTAGATATGGATAGGTTAGTTAATTATATTATTTATTTGCAGACGTAAAACTCTAATTTTTGTTAAAGTTATAAGAAAAAAGGCTCGGAAATGGTAGATGTAATGGTAAATTTGTTTTTAAACAAGCAATTTTGAAAATCAAATAAAATAATTCGAGTTTAGAAAATTATGCTTTTGATCAGCAAAAGTATTTAAAGTAGATAGTACTATTAGTACCTAAGTTAAGTCTTTTTATTTTTTTATTTTATAAAGTAGTCGTTGTTTAACTACTTAAAGACTGACTACGTTCCTACAAACCTAATGTACCAAATTCAATGTTTTAAAAAACATATTTTTTTTTTATGTCTTAAAAATGTTTTATCAATGTCTCCAGATTTTTGGTAAATTTTATCTTGGTTTGGTAACTTTTTTTTCCAATTTTGCTAGCTAATATTTTATGCAAGTGGCAACCGTGGACACAGTGTAGAACTGTAAACAAAACTCCGCTTGGCCATGAGTTAGATTTAGACAAAGTAGTACCGGTAACATTTTCAATATTTACGCCGCGCCGGCTGTCGTCCATAGCCCGCGAGCCGAGGAAGTATGGCGTGATGTTCAAATGTTGACGTATTCTATGCGCTTTGCTCGAATACATAGTTTGAATAAGAATGAGGTAAATATTTACAACGATGTTTTATGTTTTCAAAACAAGAATGTAGAGAAACCAAGTATGTCTCAGCCGGAGTTATGTATGTTTCGTGGTGGCGCAAGTATTACAAGCGTCTTGTAAGTGTAACCCGAGTCTGTGTTATTACCGTGCGGGTTGAAGTCTACATGAACGGGTTTCGATGACGTGTTTTGTTATTCTGCAGCCTTTTGTTTTAATTTATTCCTGCCTAACAAGGGGTGTGTGCTCTTGCATACATGTGACAATAATTTAAATACTCAGGAAGCAAGTAGGCAGGGTACTTTCGTTACATGTAGCACGTAGGGGAATATGAAGCTTTTCTCTTGCATTTTAATGCGATCTAGGGTTTCTGTTTGCATACCAAGTGGTTCAGTTCATTAGATTGGATGGGTAAATTAATATTTAAGGTAAGCATGAGATAAACGTCTGTGATTTGGTTTAATGGAAAGGAATTAATGCGATTTGTATGCGAAAACATGATGATGGTTATGGCTCTTGATACTTGATACACTACTGCTTGGTTGGTTTGTCTGAAAACTGATTGTTGGAATGAAATAAGCTTCTTTATCAAAAGAAGACAAAAAAGCGTGCACCCCCGCCATTACGAAACGAACGTTTGGATTAGTTTAACAGACGCATGTGTATGATGTTAAGCCGGAGCTTACGTGCGTCACGTAGAGTAGAAATAAAAACAAACTGTCAAATGGAAGAGATTGTAAGTGAAAATAAAGGATTTATATGTGTCCAAATTTATTTTTGAGTCTGTGTGTTTGTTATTGTTTCGTATTACAGTCTATAGAGCGGAAAGCCGGCTGCACAAATAAAGCTCAAACTTTGAACGTAATTTATAAATTTTTCTATTGTTGTTTCGATTTCAGGATGCTTCCTTCGCTGACATACTAGCGAAACGTGGAACTGCTGTCAAACTTCTTTTATATAGTTGGAAGATTTCAAAAACTTGAACCCCGCACGACACAATAATGAAAGAGTGGGAAAATGTTTTAATTTCCACAAAGTCTGAAAGTATTTTAAACAACAAAGGCTGGAAATAACTTTGAGTTGCATATACTAATTTATTGATTCTGCATTATTTACTTTACATTTTTGTATGAAAAAACTGTTGGCTTGCTGGCAGAGTTTAGTGAAATGGGAAATTTAGGCTTTAAGCGTGGACATTTTTTATCAGAAGACTATTGGAAGGAACTAAGGCACTATTTTCTTCTGGCTGTCCAAACGCCATTAAAATGGTACAATCCACTCTCACTTTGTGGAAGCAAGCGATTAGAGCACAAATATATTTGAAATTCAGAATATAGTGCGTTAATACTCTACTCTACTAAGCTATGTACTTACAAAACTGGAGTAACTAATTGAAATTAGCTGTGAACATTCTACTCCTAGAGAAAATGATCGCTTTTGGATTTATTTTTTATGTTTACTTTTGGCTTTCGCAAATTTTTTAACACAATCTGGGAGGAATTTTCTGAGCTAATTCCAGTTGTTTGAAGTTTAAGCGTATGTAGTATGCTATGTATGTTGGATTTAGCTCATTTCAAAAATTGACGATCTATTCAAGTTTTGTCAAACGCTTGAAAAGGACCGTTAATTCAATTATTGTAGTGATAGTAAAATTCAATGTAATCGAAGGTATACGGAATTACCTCAGGGGAATCCTATTAAGGTTTCTATTTCATGAAACACGATTTGTTTTGATACCTATTGTTTTGATACCTATTTGAAGAAATTGTTTATAGTCTTTGAACGATTGGAAATATGAAACGATTAAAATATACCTAATGAAGTTAAAAATGATTTCCAAATCTATTTCTTAAATTTAATGAGACTTAAAAACAAATGATAGGTACTCTTCTATGAATGTCATTTAGCGGGAGTCGACCATTTGTACCTGAAAAAACGGTTTTCAATTTAGTTGCGTGCGAAACAGACGCATTACAATCGAGTTCACATTTTCTACTCAGTGATACCAGACTTGGCGGACTGACTTGCCCACAAAGATTATCAAAAATACACATTGCCTACGCCGTTGTTAGGAAATCCCAACGAGATTACCTACGAAAATATACACATATTAATAATTAAACTACATTATAAGAAGCACCAAAATTAAGAAAAAAACAGTCTTCGAAAACTTCCAATGGTTTTTCTTCAGACTCAGTATTTGAAATGCCTTTTTTTGTTCTGATATTCAAATGACCTTTCTTCGCCCTTTTAGCTTATTTTAGAACGCAAAATGCCCATGAAATGGGTAATAACCCACGATTTGTAATCCCTGTTTCTATACTACGTCTCTACTATCACGTAGGCATATGCAGCGACACTGCGCAACAATGATATCGTTCTATTTAATTTTTTTCTATGATTATATTATGTCGGGGTTCTCCACTGCATTTTAACAGGTAGCACCCAGATCTTTTTCCCATAGGTATAAATTTGTATCTAGTGGATTCATGCTTTAGAAAAATACCAGGGCAATGGACCTCGATTATATTTTTATTTTCCAACCTACCCGCCTTTGTGAGGAACTAAAAAAAGAAAAAACGCAAAAGAAAAGGAAAATTTGACCCAAATTCCATAGAACTGAGTGCGAGATACGAAATTTCAAGGGAGAAAATCCCTAATGTAACCCCAGCGTGCCACTCGACACGTACTCGTCTTTCTTCAAACACCCTTACATACTTTCATCGCACTGTTGAAATATAGCTACAAGTGAGTACATAAGAAATGCCTGTACAACAAGAAATGTCTACAACTGCAGCGTTTTTTTAATTTAAAAAAAGTAGCTATCTGATTAATTGTCCGAATAAAATGACGCGATGCAGTGTATTCATGGGACATCCATTCAACAATTTTGTAGAGCACAGATCAGAAAGGCAAGAATCGTCGTCGCGTCGACGATTCAATTTTGAGTTAATACATGCATTTTACCAAATGCGTAGTTTTCCTTGTGCAACTTCCGAAAAGGGGTGATGAGGGAGATGTACTCGTATGTATTCGGATTTCGGTATTCCCATACATTCAAAGCGGGGATGAATGCAATGGCATTCTGCACAGTTCCTTACTGTTATGTATTTTCTATCATATAAGGAAGGAAACATAGTGGCGACACACAACTGAGCATTGAAAATTGAAAAGAATAGGTAGATATATAGAAATACATAGGCTGGACTTGGAAAAATAAGAGCACTAAGAAGGGTTAATAACAATCAAAAAGTTTCTGCGTAGTGGAATTGTATCCATAAAGGTTTCCTAATGCTACTACGTCTCATTACTTGCAATTGCAATAGTTACTACACAGAATAGACATTCCCCGGTAAAAGGTTCGTTCGGGTACTTTTTTGCGAACGTAAAATTATTAAAAATTTGCTAAGAAACTGTGCGAATGCGAGCACGTACTTAGAAAATTGGAAAAAATAAGAGAGAAATCCATTTCCCCGCTTATCATTTTCCCGTAATTTTCTACTCGCCGAATTTCGACTTACTGAAAACGAAAATTGAAAACTGACAACTAAGTGACAGCTCAAATGTTTGACAAGTAAAACTCTATTTATTTCCGTCTTCAACGATGCCGGAGGAAGAAGTTGTAATTGAATGGTCTCCTAGAACATTTATCAGCGCATTCAAAAAGCTTATAAAAAATTCAATTTCAACTTATTTTGTAGATGCTGCATTTTACGATAATGTCAAAATAACATTTCTTAAACTTTTTGTAAGAAAACCGGTCACTTACTTCTCTCGAAATTGAGAGATTTCTCTCTCGATTTTTGATATTTGACATTTTTCATTTTTCTATGCTGAAAGTACACGAACGAACCTAAAAAAAATCATTTTTAGTGTTCGGGCTACATTTTTCGAACTCACAATATTTAGTGCTTATTAGTAAGGCCTTTCCAAAGTTTATTACAACTTTAGTAATACTCGCCCTTATAGGTATTGCATTTATTTTTTACTAAATTTGCTGATATGTATAATTTACTACGGAGGAACATGTCCAACCAAAAACAAATCATTCCCGATCGCATGACCTTTAATGGCGTGCATCACTTTGAGCACAGAAAGATCAATACCGTCATTAAGTGAGTCTTTACTCAATTGAATGTTGCTGTGGAAATGCTACATATATTTATACCAATTTTCAACTTTATGGTGACTGTTTCCTTTTAATAAATTTTTAGTACATATTTTTCTTGAGACGTCACAAGGCCTAAGCACCTCCACCAACATCTTAACCCAAGATACGTGGTTGAATTTTTGGACTTCGTGTTGTTGTAATAAAACTAGGTATTCTAAAAATTTCGTTCGTTATTTGTGAATTTATGATGACTATATCATTTTCTTCGCCCTTTCTTTAAAAGTAAACACATCTTAAGTAGTCGTAAGTCTCTCTACATATTTCTAATTACCCAGCGAAACTTTCAGGGAAGAAACGATACATAATTCTTAAATTAATGGTTCTTTTGAATGGAAATGATGATGGCTCCAAAGTACTTACTCTTGGGCGAATAACTAAACCACACACTTGAATGTTTAAGGGATCATAAATACCTCATTTACAGTAAAAAAAAATGCTTTGCTTTTGAGAACACTTTACTTCGGAACAATTTAATTTGGGAAAACCTAGCGGATATTACATTAGGTTGAATATTTTTTTGTTAAAATTTGACCAAAGATTTTTGTAAAATGAATTGATCTGAAATTTAGTAAAAAATCATTTATTTATTTCTGAAAACAAACAAGTAATATCAAAATATATTTTGGACAAAATTTAAGACATCACATAGTCATCACTGGGCTAAGGTTGACAAGTTGGAATGGGAACGCTCTTAAGGCGCATCCACATCTAAATTACATCCATCAATAAACACTCAATATCGACCAATTTTATTGAGTGCCGATTGAATTGACTGATTGCACATAATATGAGAGCGTAACACAGTGGAAGGTTGTTTTTTTTTTACAAACATCACAAACCAATGATTAATATCTTCAAACAAGTTGGGAAAGGTATAGGAAACCGGTTTAATTAATTCTGTACTGAATTTACCGATCTTCAGATTTTATCGAAGTTGCAAGGTGAGGTGCAAACGAAAAAAAAACATTATTTTCAGAATTTACGGTAAGTTGAGCAATAAGATAAATAAAACAATCATTATCTTCAGTGACTAAAGCAACGCTTGAGTATTCAATGTTATCATGGAACCAATAAGGAAATGTTTTGATTGTCTGTCTCAGAGGTCATCATTCTTACTTTTCCAGAATTATGACACAATGGGTGCGCGACCTGCTAGTCCGACATTTTTGAATGGCGCCCAACGAACAATTTACGATTTAATATATCTTTTGAAAATCGAACTTATTTCTATTTAGTACGTTCTGTCATTCACAAGCTTCCTGTCGAGAAGGCATTCAGTTCATTATTCGACAATTTTGGCATGTGTTCTATTGAATTAATCAGCCGTCAACTGATAGAAAGCAGATGTCTAAATACATATATCTCTGAGGTCATGCACGCAATAAAAAAAACACACGTCCTCATCTTTCCTCCCTTTTTTAAAAGCCTTTAAGACTTTGACAGCGGAGTTAAGAGCTATTGAACTAGCGTTTATGTATCCCCGATTCCCCGCAAGTGCAATTTGTATAACCATTTCGATTTATTTTTTATTTATTCTCTAGCCGACAAAATTGTTCCCAAATCTTAAAAATTTTAAATTTCAAAATTTTACTGACTGGGAAATAACAAATAAATGAATTTATGATTTATGAATAGAAAAAAGCACCACGACTTGAAAAACTCTTATTTTATTCATATTTAAGATCACAATCCAACCACTGAGCATTCGTTTGTAAGACTTGAAAATAAAAAAAATAACAGAAAATGGCGCTTTAAAAAGCTTGGGTCGTAGGCACCTTCTCAGTTTTTGAACAAAACGTGTGAGTATTTGCATCTAGGTAGCTATAAGAATAACTTGACTATTTAACCACTTTTGGATTTTCTCCATGAAAGATTAAATTTTTATGAATAACATCTACTCTTCGACCGCAAATTTACAAATATGAATAGGAGTGAATCACTTAAAAAATGGAAAATGAATAGTTCAAGAACTGTCTATAGGTTTATCAACACGCGTCAATTAACCACATGAATTGTGTCTGCCTATTAGCATTAATATTTCAAGGCTGTTTCTCTGTAAATTATCTTACTGACCCACTCGCCAGGTTATAGCTCTTTTCAGAATAGTTCACATTAAAATAATCTTTTAGTATGGTGAAACACTAAGCTCATACGATAATGATTGTTGTGGTCAACATAATAATAATAGTGCCCGCATAAAATCTGTTTCATTACCCAAATAGGTATGTAGTTTTAAATTGATTGTTAAATTTTTTTTTTGTGGGTAGGTCCCGACACGTGTTGAATTTTGTATTTATTTAAATTGAATTGATTTCACAAATTTAACTCGTTTTTATTGTCCTAAGATCCAGAAGGTAGCTCCAAAAAGTTGCAATTCAGTTTAAATCGGCTACAGGTCATTCATACACTCCATACATTCAATTTCAAACTGGTTGCCAGCCCCAAAATAAAAGAGTTGAACAACAATTCAAGCTTGAACAGAGAAGTACTCAAGAAGGAAAAAATGGTCTAAAATATGCGTTCGTACATGTAGGTACCTACCTATCTCATGTTTTTGTGCTTACCTCCATACGAAATACAAAACAAAAACGCGGCCGTTTAGTAGTACGTACAAGTAAGTACAAGTTACACAGGTAATTACCTGTGTACCTACCCTCCATTTGTACCTACATACTTTGAATAACAAAATTCCCAGGCTATTTTTTATTTAAAACAAAAAGCACACGTACGACGTACTACCTATAGGTACCTACCTAGCTATATGAATAAATAAAAACAAAAAGAGAACCTTGCAGCTCACAAAAAATTGTTTATGTTATGTATGTTGAAGCTGAAAAATAATGTCTGATGAAATATGTACTTACGAAATATGCAGACTTTCATTAAAAAAAACGATTTTGTTGCGGTAAGCCTCTCCAAAAAGTTTGAGGGTCCAGGGCCCCGTCACCGTAATCTTCGTCATCATCACCACATCACCCATCAGGCCCCGACCACGTACCTACCTAGTGCGAATTTCTAATCTTTTCTCTACCTTCTAATTGGAAATTTAAATTTTATACAACAATATTAAAAAAAAAAAAAACATTTTGCCTCTGAAAGATAAACGCCCAAGTCCAACAGAGAAAAAAAAATGTTTTCAAGTAAAGTTGTTTACTCGTTTTATTTGTGGCAGTAAACTATAATATTCCCCTATCGCATCTATATCCATAAACGAAACTATAACCGACTCGTAGATACGCAAAAAAGTTGAAAAGTTCCTATAGCTTTGAGTTGGTTTTCTTTTTCTATTCGATACACATACTTTTCCCTTCTTTCTTCAAAACAAAAATATTTCCTTCCACATCTAGCCAAGCCATAGCCATAGTCAATATAATATTGTACATGAATACAAAACGCTCTCTGTTTTGTTCTGGTTATTCTTATCCATACTTGTATAAAGAAACATCCATATCTACACAGAACAGAACTATACAGATACAGAGTAGGTACGTATATAGATAGTACTATGGTTCAGTTCACCCATTTGGATTCTCATTTAAAATTCTAAAACGCTTGCGCATTGCGCAGTTATCACCGGCGAATTTCTGGTATATAAAACCATCGACCATCGAATAAAACATTTCAGTTCAGACCCGAGTGAGTCACTGTGAGGAAGGGAAGAAGAGAAAAAGATCTTGTTAAATCGAGTCCTCTAAACGGAGAAGTCGCGCAGATAAAACAGAGTTTTGTGTACTACCTGCAGCTCTTGACAAATTTTCTACTTTTTTTTCTGATTGCAAGTCATTCAACAGTGTTTAACTTTTTAACTGAATTCAGTAAAATTAAATCAATTTAATAAATTTTACTTAAAGTGAAATTTTAATCAATTATCTCATAGATACGTACAAATACAAAGTATTCGCGTTTCGGTAATCGAAAAGTGTGAATAAAAGCATAGCTACGCTCTTAATTTTTAAGTTTAAATTAATTAAAAAAAAAATAATAACAACCATCATGTCCGCATCACCAACTGCCAGACAGGCTTACTCCCACTCAATTCCTGTAACGAAGAAAATCCTAATTTCGGATCCAAACCAAATGCCCGATGTCTATTCATCAACGCCTGGTGGTACCATGTACTCAACCACACCTGGAGGTAAGTTTCAACAAAAAAAATAGGACTTTACGAGACATGTGAAACGAAATTAGTGCAAGAAAGTGATTAACACCAGTGCAAGCCTTTCACGTTAATTGGCCAATTTGAGCTGAGGAATTTGTAAAAAGTCTGATAGATATGATAGAAATATTCATAAACAACACTTTCTGAAATGTTTCCACAAGGAAAATTGCAAGCAAATATCTTAAAGCATAGGTTCTTATAACACGTTCCACATCAATTTGTATCAACAACGTTAGTAGGTTTTTAAATTTTACCACGCGCTGTTTCACCTTGAGTGGATGTTAATCAGTTAAAACAAAAATATGCTAGCACATCATGAAATATCTTTGGAATTTTCGTTTAATTCGCTACGTCTTCAGATACGCCATTAGCAAACAACACCCCTGTTGTGACCAAGCAGCGTGCAATTTATTTGCATATTTCTAATTAGCTACCCTCTCAACGTGACTCAATTGCGAATATCAATAATTCTAAACAAAATAAACAGACTACAAGCCATTAATTGGGTAACAATAACAATTTGAAAGTGAATTGCATCAGTTGTTTTTGTTCGTCTCCGTTTCCTTTTTCCTTTGTTTTTTCAACAGCTCACAAAGAGCTCTTTTTTTTTATAATTCGACTTTGTGCGGTAGTAAAAAAGACAATCATTAAATTTCATGACAAGGACGTCTTATTTTTACTTAAACGAAATAGAGCGATGTGATAAAAGATCCAGATTGTGTTTTGAAAATATACGGAGAGATGCCTCAGAAAATAAATGACGCAGTGGAGGCGGTGGGCACCGGCATGCGCTCTGAATTAAATTGCGCAGCAAAAATGATTCACTATACCTACATAATGGTGAAACACGTGGGGTTGGGCGAGAGAGTAATACATACAACTTTTTTTTTATTGACAAAACAAAACAAGAAGGCGTAGTTGAATTTTCGTAAACAACGCAGTTTGCTGTTTACATTACATAGTATGCGGGGGAAGCATAAATCTATAATACCCAGATTCTATTCGTTTTTGCAGTTTAAACCAATGGCCATTTAGTGTTCTTCGCCTTGGAGATTTAAGTACATTTAATTGGGAAAAGTTTAAGCACTTCTTTGACTATTGGTCTTAGACCTAATTCCAATCAAATTGCAGTATCACACTTAACTTGAGCCTTTCTAAATATCTATTATCTACTTTCTTCCAAATTTGAAAATAGGGCTTAGATTACGTTTTTATAATAGTTTTACTTGTAATTTCGTTCCCATTTGGATTTCCACTTAGACCCAAACTGCAATACATGCACTACCAATATATTTCAAGTTCGATAGGGACACGATAAAGTTTCTGCAGTGAAAATTCGTTCTCTAAACCACATGTCACCTACTCCTCCTTTATTTGACTTCTTCGTTTTACTAAATACCTCCCTTGTTCATTTCCAGGTACCAAACTCATCTATGAGCGCAACTTCATGAAAAATCTGCGAAACTCGCCAATGAGCCAGACCCCACCGAATAATATTCCAACATGTTTGATGCGCGGTACCCCCAAGCAAAAATTCCGCAAGTGTGTACCTACCCCTCAGCCCAACAACAAGACGTCGCTGAAAATTGAGGATCACCAGGAGCAGTTCCAATTGGAATTGTAATTACCCCAAAAAATCACTACAAGTTACAGTGTGTGCAAAAAAGTGAGAGTGACCTGCCAAACAAAAAAAAAAAAACGGCTCGAAAAGTGCAAACTTCCGATGTTATTATTTAAAAACAAAATCCATCATAACAATGCAGTTTCCAAATATAAAAAAAAAAAAACAAAATCGCTAAAACATTGTACATACAAAAAGAAAATTAATAGTATTTAAGTCGTCGTAGAGTTTAGTGTTTACTTTTTTGTTTCGTTAAATCTTTGATTAATTTCTTATTTCTTGAATAGTCATTTGCCTATAAATTATACTTAAGCAAATCATTATAAAATTTAAAAAAAAATATAATTTTTGTATTAAAATTTCAGTCATATTGACTGATCAGACAAAGAAAAAAAATCTGAGAGAGTTCAGGCGCTTAAGAGTAAACTTTAAATTAGAAGATCTCAAGTTGAAATATTGCAGACTCTCTGAATACCTAATATCTTCTTTTTTTGTAATTGTTAGATTATCAGTTGACATATTTTGGTTATTTGTGCTTGATTGCATGTAAAACAAATTGGTTTGTCAAAGTTAAATGGAGTCGTAATTTTTTTATATAAAACTTTAATTATGCGCTTAAAATGAAAAATGAATGAAAGTTTGAATATAAATGAAAAGAAATCTTTTATAAAAGTGTATTTAACAAAAAAAATGTCATTATGCTGAGAAATAATAAAACAAGAAAATATTTATATACTGAAAAAAATTAAAGCAGACATTGTTTTTAATTAAAAAAAACCCATCAACTATCGTTATCTGATGATGAAGTTGTTTACCAGAGACAATACTGATTTGTCTATGTTGTTTACTAGACGACACCAACTAAAGTTTTTAGGTGTAGCAGAGAATGTGACAGTACGTTTGTCCCTGGGTTATATTTAAAATCGTTATCACAAGAGAAAAGAAACGATTGTCTGAGGTTATTGAACATCATTTTTAGTGTTTGCGCTGCAACTTTGTATGACTGCTGAAATGTCTTCAAGAATCGCGAAATTTAAATGATGAATCACAAAACACGAGATAATGTTCGTGCCTTTAAAGTTGCATAACGGAAGAAAACAATTTCATAAATGATAATAGCGATTCTTATGAATGCTACTTATAATTAGACTGATTAGAGTAATGAATACCTACCAATATTTATGTAATATAAAAACTTGAATAATATTTGTATTTGATGAAGAGGCAAAACTGACATTTTATGCTATATTTATTACCGTCTCGGGAAAAATTGATTTGTTTTAAAAAAAACAGAGAAATGTAAGAATTTTGATTTGTGGCAGATGTTGTTAATATTTTATTTTCTTCTTAAACACTATGGTTTCAGCTTGTCCACAAATGGATCACGGCAGAACACCTGAGAAGGTGGTCAACCGTGGAACAATGTAGACAAGCTAAAATGGCAATAAAGTGGCCGACCTGCTCCACTCAAAGAAGAGTTCTAAGCATGAGTCGAGGAACATTGAAATGGGTGGTGGCTTTGTCTACAGGACATGGTAATTTCAGGTATCACTTAAGGAAAATGGGCCTTATAGAGGATGATACTTGTAGACTATGCCTGGAGGAATCTGAGACAGCGGCACATATACTGTGTCAATGCCCGGCATTGGCTGGCAGAAGAATGAGGATCTTGGGACATCAATGGGTCGAGACCCAGTCGATGAAACGGATCTCCCATAAACAGATGCTAGCGTTAACACTAGGAATTGAGCCCAGAGAAGAACTGTGGAGAAATCCAGAGAGTCTCTCTGAGTAAGATTTACAGTGGTAGAGAGACGAAAAGAGATCCGACAATGGTGGTCTGATTCGATTATCTCTCGAAATATATATATATATGGTTTCTTAAACATTCCAATATATTTCGTATATTATTCTCTTAATAAATTTGTTTTTCTTTATTCAAATAATGGTGTGGATATAATATTTTGTACTCAGTCCCACAAAATTTATTTATCACAACAAACCTCACAAGAAATTAGCCTCACAAAAGCCCTTGACTTGTGAGGCGTCACAACGGCAGAATCTGGCTGTTAAATGTTTTAACAAAATTATATTCATTGGAATTAAAATACGTAACTGATATTTTCTTGAATATTCTTTATTACTTTTCAATGACTGACTCGACTTATTTATTCCAAAATAAATGATTGAATGAAGTAAAGTAGGATTTTCAGCACGCAATTAGAACAACTACGCTCTACTTGACACTTCGAGACTCAAAGTATTTGTTTTAATCTCGTGCTGAAAATCGTACTTTACTTTGCTTCGCTGAGATCGAAGATAAAAAAACACGCCTATTATTGTTCCTGAGCAGTTGCTATAAATAAATAAATAGTTATAAATATCCAGGTGCTGTTTCCACAACTCAATTCGAAGGTCCCTTTAGTATTGCGAAGCATGTATTGAATACTTTTCAAAATTTTGCTTTGCAATCGCTGACAGTCCAAAGGTCACACGTTGATTAAAAGTGTCATCAAAATCATCTCAAAAGCAGGCACTGTGCGGATTTCAATACAACCACGGCTTTAACTTTTTTGAAAACCGACAACTGTGCTGAGTTATGCTAATTTTCGAGTACATGGCTCCTAAAATACCTTAAAAATTTAGTCAGAGAGATAACTATTTGCTCAGCTGTGGAATAGAATAGCACAAGCAAGAGTAAAGTCTACCCTTGTCCTCTTAACAGTTCACCAAATGTCAGTGTTACTCGCTGTCCGTAGCTTGCTTCTGTCTTTCTAGAAATTTAAAAAAGTGTGTTCACGATCTACAAAAAGAAATTGTTACACGGAACTGTGAATACCCCTCTAGTTTTGTATAAAAAATGCAAGCGTCCCTTTAAGTACACTCATCATATCATCTCCAAATAATCACCCTGTCATATACATGGGATCTAGTACATTTCCGCTGTCACCCAGGAACTGACACCTTTGACAACCCCAATAAAAAAACCTTGCACTTTACTCGAAGTTTAGGCCAATTCCAATAAATTATCCGGACGGAATCGGATTTTTCTTTTCCAAATATAAATAGATAAAAGTATACTTGAACAGCCACTTCCTCTAGCTTAACTAATGAATACTTTCTCTTTAGGTAATTATCTATCAAAATGCCGGAAGCTCGCAACCCAATGCAGGCTTTTGCCAATTCAGTATACAGCATGATTGATGGACCCATTACCTGGTTCAGGGGTAAGTAAACTCCGTCGAGGACTTCTATTCGACTCCTGCCATCAATTGTCACAGCTCAAAGTCTAAATTGGTACTTCTGTTGCAATTGTAAATCCAATTTGTGGCTATTTCATTACATAATAACATAACCTCTCGCATCAGCTGTTTATCAAGCGTCTGTATTTGATTCTACCCACAGAGACGATTGTCGAACCCAACCAGCAGAAGTACCCATGGTACCACGAGCAATTCCGTCGTGTACCGACCATCGATCAGTGTTACACTGACGATGTGGTCTGCCGATTCGAAGCCGATCAACAATTTCGTCGCGATCGCATGGTAGAGAACGAAATTGTCAACGTTCTCCGTCAACGATTTGAGGATTGTGTGTTGTATGAGTCTCCCGATCATATGGTCAAATGCAGGCCAGTATTGGACGACTACGAGAAGGCTTCTGAGAACTGGTTTACCAAGTGTAAGTGGATTGCATTGTGCGAATTTGTTGATATTAAATCGGCAATTTCTGTTTTCAGACGGTGATTTGGGAGCATATGCTACCGCCAAGTCCTGTTACATGAAGCAAAAACATCGATTGATCTGGGAACGTCGTCATGGACCCGTCGGCAGTGGCATGAAGACTCCCGAGGAGCAACATTAGGACAAGAAGTCACTTTTTTAGCTGATTAAACACCAATCGTCTGTAGATAGTGATGGAATAGGAACGCTAGATAATATATGCAACGTCGAGGTGAATTCTTTTTCACTGCAAATCAATGTTTTTTTTTTTTTGTTCATAGCTGCTTTTTGGACCGATTAATATAAGATTCAAAGCGAGAGAGCTTGCACCGAAGAGGATTTCAAATCGATGGAAATGGGGGCGTCAATGTTGCACTTCTAACTTTTCTGGAACTTGTTCCGTTTTTACTCCACTCGAGGTTCCTATGGAATCGGTTATTTGTAGGTCACTGGGTTTAAGTGATAGCCGCACGCTACAAGAATACTTCTTGCCGAGATTAAGAAAAATGTATTTAAAGTAACACACAATGCAAATGCCAAATAGTGCTACAACCTATCCACAAAAGGGTGTCAATGACGACAAACAGAAAGCATTTCCCCACGTCCTGGATGCAAATTAAAATTCAATTTAGCCATAAGACATAAGTTGAAATATTATGCTTTATTCCCAACTGTCTTGCATACTATAAAAAATATATATCTCGACCCACTCGGCGTTAAATTTGATAAATTAAATTGCAAACAGATAATATAGACGGCGCTTCGTTATCATTAACTAATCGACACCAATGGTTTGCTAATGAGACTCTTCTTCAGCTTAGCTAGAGCGCTGTTGGCACCCTTTTCCTTGCTCTCCTTGGAATTTTTGATACCCAGCGGAATCATTGTCGTATCGTGAAGACGTCGCCGGAACAATTTGTAAAACTGCAAGACCTGTGGATTCGCCCACACCTGCTTGGCATCAAAGTCCATTATTCTCACACTCTCCAGACTCTTGGCACGACTAAGCGCCACATACGCTTGGCCCGCTTCAAACACCTTCGACAGCGACATTTCCACACAATCCAGCGTAAGTCCCTGCGACTTGTGAATAGAGAATGCCCATGCCAGTTTCAGTGGCACCTGCCTACGTGTCACCATTCCTCCAGTGGGCGTTTTGATGATCCACTTCTCGTGCTTACAGGTGTACTCCTGATTATTTTTGAAGCGAACAATAGGAACTCCTTTCTCAATGCGAGCGACTACGCCACGCGCCCCGTTCACCAAGCCTGCTGCGATATTAACGTTCTTCAACAACATCACTTGGGCGTTAATTTTTAGAAACAACTGTGAGGGCGCTTGCACTTGGCTGTCCAGCTGCTTGGTCATAGATTGGTCACTGTCCTCTGCCTTGAAGAGAACCTGTTCGCCTGTGAGATTTTCCAGCTTCGATTCGTTGATGGAGTTCGCATCGTTGGTGTGCGAACACAGTTGGGTGGCCAAAATGCCATTGCCTTCGATTTTTTGCTTCGAAGTTGCCATCAGACGTTTTGTGATGTCCTCGTTGACGTGACCAATTCGAAGGTGATTGAGAATTTTCACAAACTCTGGGTCACTCTGCCGATGGACTTCCTTTAGTTCGTAGACATTCTGAATGCACTTCTCCCAGGCGCTCGATTGAAAGCAAAACCGTTGAACATTTACCTGGGGATTGTTGAAGTCCTCGCGCTTAACAACAGGGGGAAGCTGAAGAAAATCGCCGCAAAGAATGAGCTGAATGCCACCAAAGGGCTTGTCGTTCTTCCGCACGTGACGTGCGACCGCCTCTATTTTCTGAAATTGAAAAGAAAAATGGTTGTAACAGGCTGCGCTGGAATTAAATTGTGAAATTGATGAAATGACTTATGAGCGCCAACACCAGCGGGAACAAGATATAGCATACGAAAACCGAACTGACCATTCGCACATCAAATGCAACTGCCACGCCACAGAACCAATAACATGAGCACAATCCAGGCCAATTAATGGTGCATCACTGTAGTTCGCCTCTTAAGCAACAAATTTAGTATTTACCGAATTGGGGCATGATTTGTTTTGAGTGCCACAAACAAAGGAATTGTGCGAATAAAATTGTATGCAGAAATATAACAAATGGAAGCGCTGAGCCATCACAATTGATCAATGGAACGAAAATTGCTCATATTACCCAGGTAAGCAGTTTTTCGTTTTAAAATCGACGTCATTTCCAGGTGAGTCATGGTTCTGACTGCAAATGTAAATAAATAAACCTCACCTCAAAGAAAACCCCATCCACCATTGATATCTCGTCAATAATCAGTCTTTTGCATTTCCTCCAGCTCTGTGCCGAAACAGCTCGTGATGCCATCTCGATGCATCGTTTCAGATTTCCTTCCCCACTGCCAATACCTGCGAACGCATGCAATGTGACTCCACCTGAAATGAAAATAAATTTATTCCCATTCTATGTGTTTACAAGCCGAACACCTTACCAATGAGACACGCAGCCACACCAGTTGAAGCCGTTGCCACAGTTCCATCAGGAGGCAGAGCTGATATAATCTTTCTGAGGAGAAAACTTTTGCCAGTTCCTGCAGATCCGGTGAAGAAAATACTTTTGCCAGCGATACAAGCCTGCAGCACTTGTGTCTGCTCCAGGCAGAGTTTAACATTCTCCTCGGTCAAAGGGGACGGTCGGTATAGTTTCTTTGCCGCTGGCAAGGAGCTCTCCGTAGCTGTTGTGCCCCGCAGATCATCAAATCTTCGCTTTTTGGCAGCTTTCGGCGAGGGTGTGGTCACACTTGCTTTAGAGATACCTGCCGCTTTTCTGGCGAGCACCATTTCAGCTGTAGTCACTGGACTAACTTCTTCAAATTTACTCGGCTTACCGGACAAGAGATGTGCTCGCAGATTCTTTTGTATTGTTGCCTCATCTTGGTTTTCACTGGACGATCCACTCAACTTGATAAATACTGTGCGCAGAAATGTCATTAGAGTACCAGGTGGGGCGTTCGACAGGTACATCGAACAGTTTTCAGCCTTAAAGTTAAAAGTAGCCTTTCCTTCGCTCATGAACTTTTTGTGAACCACGATGTCCTTTAATTTGAATTTTATTGGTTTTACCTTTTCGGTAGAAACTTCAATGAAAATTTCGCGAAGTTCATTGCGGACGAGACGCAGCGTAGCCGTCCGATAGACCAATTTTCGTCCTGTAACACCAACTGAGTTAGTCCACTGTATGTTTACTGCACAGGTTAGGACGGCATCGTTAAGATCCATGTTTTATATCAAAAGAATGGATTTATATTGATGTTGAGCTTGTTTTTTATGATTTTCCAAAATCACCTGTATATACTACGTGGAACAGTAATGTTTAAAAGAAAAATGAGAGTGGGCGCCAAATTATAATTCGATTTTGAAAAAAAAAGTCAGTCCTCCCTCAGCTGTCATTTGTTTAAACGTGAAGTTGGATGCAAGCTGGATTGAAGCCGCACTTTGAGAGCAACTATGAGAAAGGTATTAGATATTTTGTTTTTGATGGATGTGTTAACCAAGTATACCACGGTATGTTCCTGGTCGCTATTTATACTTTGATGATCTTCTGAAACCTTCTTAAGTCATTGGTGATTGCATTAAATACTGAGTAAGAATTTAGTAAACATTTATTTAAAAACATTATTCTCTTTGTATTTTTACCTATTATTATTTTTATTGAATTTAGAAGACAGAACAATTAAGTGGAAAACTATTCCATTTGTAAATAGGTTCGAATATTGTTATTTGGCCCTTAATTAGTTGGAGTAACTTCAACATCTCTTTTTGTTTTGCGGTTATATCTTGTATCAAATTCGCAAACGTTTCTAAAATGTAGATAATGCAAATTTAGGTGGATAACGTGTTGTTTTAAGGTTTTTGCGATCACTTACTTTTAGATTAAAAAATATTTGCATATAATTATTACACAGTCAATTCCCTGTACTCGCAAAACGCAAACCTCCGCTGTTTGAATATGCGATAAACGATTTCATTGACTCTTCCTCCTCCGCTTTGTTTATAATGTTTAGATTGGTATGCTTTACCCAATATTTTTGACATAAACTGGGCTGGTTTGCTATGAATTTAACATCACTTTACACCATACGAAAATCGATAAGAAATCATATAGGCGGAGAGAACGAAGGCGAACAGGTATATGAGGTCACTTAATTGCGTTTGTTCAACATTCACATCGCAACATGCTTCCGCAACAAATTTATTTTCGAACAATAATTGCTCTTCGAACACAGTCCCATCATTATACTAAGCCCGGCAACGCTGCAGATTCTCTTCTTGTTTTCGTTTATTTGCAAATAAGAAAACAGAAAAAGAGCCGAACGACACAAAATCTGACAAAGCGACCGATAGTAGCAAAAAATCCAATGCCGTCGCCGCTTGCACAGGCACACGGCATCGAGCATAATACACTCTATACTGTATAGTCTCCCCTGTCACTGTGTGTTGTGTTGTGATAGCCAAACAACGCACACTCAAGCATTCCAAACCCCATTCTGCCACTTAACCCATCTACATATGCACACGTGCAATGCGAAACGCCGGCCATGCTTGTTTCAGCCACAGTAGTCGTCGCCGCCGCCACACCACCACAATCAACTATTCCATTGCATTTCCACAAAACCGAGTGGCGCTCATTTCTTTCCAAGAACACATACATCACACACCCGCAGAACGCAAAACTCCAATTGTCTCATTTCCACTTAGAACCTATTCTCTCTGTCTATGGCAAGTTCCAACTATAACTGTCATCCTCTTTCGCCCCATGCACACTGCGAACAAAAGACCAAAAGCCTATTCCCATCCTCTCGCTCCCTCCTGGCATTTTTAGCAAAAGCGACAGTTTGCGATGTTCAAACAAGATTCTCATGCAATAGACATGTTTTGGTAATATCGCAGAGAGGAACAAAATGCTCTCCGTCTCCGTGTCCGTGGTCGTCGCCGCAGTCGTCGTCGTTGTGGTCGCATCGGTCGTCGCGTAAATGAAATAATTAGCAAGAAAACTACAAAAACAAAGAAAACAAAAGATAAAACCTCCAAAAGAACACAACGACAAAACCATAATAAAACAAATTACAATAATATTTATAAGGGATATAAATAAATAAGAAAAACAAAATTAAAATTCACCTCTCTATAGTGTTGTTCTTTCCTTCCGTTCGTTCTTTCGTTGGTTGGTGTTTATTTTTTTTATCTCCAATTGGAATCCTCTGCCGATGTGTTTTCGCTGCCCCAATCGTATAGCCTAACCTTCGTGTATCGTCTGTCTGTCGTCTTCGTCTATCTGTTGTGTGAAAATGATAATTTTTTTGTTAAGTGAAAATCACAGAGAGTAACATTTTATGTAATAATTCTGTGCAAAAAGGAAAAAAAGCTCGCTATCTGAATCTGAACGCGGGCATACAGTAGAACGCGGCGCCTCGCAGTAATTCCCCCGGTGTGGGTTTCGTCGGTGAGTTTAGCCCGCCAGACGTCGAGCTGTCAAACTTCGCCCCCCGTCTGACACAATAGTTGTTATTTTCTATGGAATAAAAGTATTTCTTACTTTTCCGTTGCAAAGGAAAGTGTGCAAAAGTGAAGTATAATTACATGAAAAGCCAAGCGACACACACAAAGGTGAGAAGTGTGCTGGATCTGAAATAAAAAGTGTGTTTAATTTCATATTCTCCATTCCTCCATCCCATGTTAATTTATGATCGCCAAATTGTTGTTTCAACTTGAAGTGAGTTTTTCGTGGTCGAGGTAATAAAAGGAGTTAGATTTGGTAATTCAAAAGCCCCTTGCAATGGATATGCACTGGTGGAAGCAGTTGAATAGAATTCTCAGATGTCTGAGCTTGAGAGTGTACGATGACGGTGAAAAGTGTTACCAGTTCAACTCAACGAAAATTGTGTGAAAAGGAATTTTTTTCAATTCCTGCCAAAATAAAGTGCAAAAAGTAAAAGCAAAAGCAAAAGAAAAATAAATATAAATAAAACAAAAATAAAGTGAAAAATAAATAAGAAAACGAAAAGAAGATTCTGAAAGAAGAAGAGCGAGAGAGCGAGAATACCCAAAAAGAACGTGTGTGTGCTCTAAAAATAAATAAATATATACGTACATATTTTTTATTTATTTTCTTCTGCCTTGATGAACTTTTTCGCACTGTGTGTGAATACACAAAGTTCGTCTTTTTTTGTGTTCGTTCGACAAATATTTCTCGTGTGTGTTTGCCCGTCGGTGAGTGGCTGATACTTTTTTTTTTTTTTGGCAACTCACTTAACGCGCGCGGCGTTTTTTTTTCAAATAATTTGTACGCGTAATGTCGCAATTTTGACAGCCGCTTCGCCATGTAAGGATTCGATTTGGGAATCAAATTGTTGACAATCTTGTATAGAGAATTATAAGAAGAGAAGTAAACTGTACGTATTATTTTTGTTAAAGAAAATGACCGAATACGTAACGCAAAACATTCGCACTGTACTGAAAACGTACCAAAGCAGTGCGACCAAAAGTCTTCAGGGTCCTGGACAATCACTTGTAGCAGCGGCATCGGCAGCGGCAGCCGTCGGCGCTGTTAGCCCGACAACAATTATCAAAAAGGAGATTTTAAGCTCACCCGAACCGCTGGACATCAATGAATCGCCCACCCTTATCGTGCAACCACCGCCTCCGCCAGAGCTGCCACAACCGATTCTGACAGCGGCCGACACAGGACGTGGCGAATTGTACGAAACCCGCTTAGAGGGCAAGACAATTGGCTGCTTTTCGCTGGGCGGAGAGCTGAGACTGTGCTTGCCACAGTTTCTCAACAATGTGCTAGCGGAGTTTACCCTCGATCAGATAAATAGGATATTTGATGAGTTGGGTATTTTCTGCTCACAATGTACGCCAGATCAGTTAATGGAATTCAAGGCGGCCAAAATCCTGCCATCCGATGTGAAGGCGAGTGGCTTGATAACGCGCACCGATGCGGAGCGATTGTGTGCAGCGTTGCTGCATCGATCGGCTGATCGGCATCAGTATGCGGTAGATGACATTCCTAAGGGTGCTATATCGTTTAAGGTCTATCATCGATGCTTTGGCAAGTGCGAGGGGATTTGTACGCCTGACATGTACTCGTACATGAAGCCGGCATGCATAATGTGTATTGAGTGCAATGGATGGCTCTCGCCGCAGAAATTCGTTGGACATGTGCATCGACAGCAGGAGAATCGCACCTGCCATTGGGGCTTCGATTCGAGGAATTGGCATGATTATTTGCATGTCGCGTTAGATGTGGAGAATCGTGAGAAATACACAAAGATTTTGGACGAACTAAAGGACATGGAGCGCAAGGAGACGCTTAAAGCGCAGCGCGACTTGAGCTATTTAAAAAGAAAGGTGAGTTTCTATATGTATTTGAATTTGTGTCTTTTGTTTTTTGTTTTAAAGCCTGCACTCTGTCAAAGTTTTGCCCTAAGAGTAATTCCTACATGCCCAAGTTGTCAATCTTATTTTCAACGAATTGAACTTAATTTCACAGATGCGTAAATAAGAGACTCCCAATTCATTACCTTCTCTTTTTCGATGTGAAATACCTGTTCACTGTCACTTTCCATTCAATCATAATCTATTGTCCAATTCTTTGCTATGATCATCGACATTCTGCCGAACCCTTCATCAGCTCATTTACGAAATAACTGCGCACAAAGTAACGTGAAAGAGGGAGGGTCGTTGAACCCCTCTGCGGTTACCTGAAACAGTGCGCGCCATGCTTGGTCCTTATCCTTTCCATTGTCTATCCTTGATGATCCTCGTTTGATCGAGATTTTTGAAACTTCGTCCCAAAGACCGCTTTGCAAAGGTATACGATGGTGCGCTTTGTATTTTCGGTTGATAAGTGTCGCCCAAGTTGTTCTTTTGTCTAGCTGAAAGGCTGCCTAGGTATACATTTGTTCGAAATAAGTGAATGATTTATTGTACGTCACCATTATATGAAAAATGTTTGTTTGCACATGTAGAAGGGAACTCCTGGTGTTGCGTAGGGCATTGACCTACTGCGAGGTAGACGCAGTCTAGTGCACCATATGCTTAGGATTAGATTGCCGAGTGCGTTTGATCTTATGATAGCAGTCGTTCAGTTTGTTTTGTATTGAGGGTTGTATGTTGTATTTGCTGGGCTACAAATCTATAATGACAGTGATATTGTTTTTATTGAAGTGACTGTTTAGTAAGAGAGTTTGGACTTTTATAAAAGACTACCACAAGATTCGTAAATAGAAACCCGTGTGTTTTCACAAACGAGTGAGAGCTTATTTCGCTGTAATTTAAAGTACCTAATCTTATCAAGCTGAATTACGAATAAACATACGCTCTTCTCCATTTCATACGGTCATCATTTCAAAATAGATTATGTAGATACCTACTTTTGGCAACAATTTTTTACCATTCATACTAAGCAAGGATTTTTTTTTCTACATCTACCAAGGTGGATGTCATGTGGTTTTTAGTTTCCGTGTGGCGTACCCCGTTAACAAATTAAATTAGAAATATTTATGATACTTGAGATATTCCATTTTATTCTTGATAAAGCTTGGTTATCGGACAAAAGTGAGATGATCAGTATATTTGCTTAGAATCTACGTTTGCAAAATAAACTATTTAATTGATATAGAATCTGCATACACGTTCGCCTGGTTTTGCAAACAACTCATAATAGAATTGCATACGGGGTGAAAATATTCACCTTTAAATGTTAAAAACTAATTTTGATGGCAATAAAATATGTAAATATGAACAGCAACATGTAGACACCTGTTTTGACAGTTAATTAATATAATTGGTTGTACTATTGATGCAAGCAATTAACAAATCGTTGAACAGATAAGTGTCTCTCTATGATCAATACTCGTTTAATTGATGTTCTAATTAAATGATATAGGAGTTTGACGACCACGCGCATGCGTCAGGTAAATAAAGCAGTGAATTTGATATTTGTTTAAAAAAAACAGTAAAGTTAAGCTTAGTTAATTTCGATATGTTTTCTACGTTCTGAACCTTTGTATATATACCCCCGTATTAATAAACACTGCGTAAAAGTTATCAACTCGTTACTCAGCAGTTACGTCAAATATTTGTATGCTATCTGACGTCTACTAGCTAATTTACATGTGCATATTTGTTTATTAATACGGGGGATACATTAATGCTGAACATTTGTTATTGTACGAGTTGTCTCAGGTTCAATATCCGAAGAAGCACAAATTAAAACTTTCGTTATATTTATTGCGTCATCTACCGCAAATGTCCGACAAACATTCGAGAGCATTAATGTCTAGAGCAGCACTATTACTTAATATAATTAACCTGTACTTTGTATACGTATATATTTTTATAATAAAAATCAATAGGTATTGAGGTCTCACATGGAGTAACACAATCGATTTGTTGATTCATCTACCTGCTTTTACCACTGATAAACACAATCTCCTTCAAAAGTGCAAACTGCTCGTGATGTTATACATAATACGCTAACGCAAAATTAATTTTGGGTTTTTATGTAAATATGTGTCATTGTGTGTCCACCTCCAATTCAAATTGTTTTGCTTTCATTTTTCCAATTCATAGCCCACTTCTTCCGTTTTTAATCATCTCCGGGAATTACTGTAACTCTCGAATAGCCGCTGCTGAATATGTTAATAAAACCCGCCTTCTAAGTCAGATTACACTCTCAATCTCAACTAGCAAAACAAAGCCGAGAATGCAAGAAATATAGCCTATTCCTATCTGTTAGTCTTAATCGCGGAATGTTTTTCTTGTTTACTACACAACATGCCCCAATAATTAACATACCCACCTGGCAACATTATTACGGGAATAAGTTGTTTGCGCTCTGCTTCGATAGACTGATTTTGCGTCACGTTGGTCCCATGACCTCTGTCATTTTGGTTGATGAAATTCAACAAAAAAAAGTCGGCGATCGGTCACTACACTCATAGCCACTACCATGATACCGTTATATCTCTGGTGTTTTTTATTCAAGAAAATACATTTTCACGTCATTCACAAGACAGTGAATAATTTGATTTGAAATGTGGGTTTTACAATCTGTCCTGACATTTACATGAAACCCATGCGACACTGTAGAGTCTAGACCCACGAAAAATAAAACTTCCGAACTCTGGTTGTGGTATTTATCTTAAATAAGCTCTCGATTTGTTGAAGATCTCTGTCGAATATGTCTAATTGTTAATTTATTGTATTTTGATGGATGTGTTTAGCTATTATTGCTTTGTTGTTTTTTAATTACAATTATGAGAAAAACGAGCTATACAAAAATGAAGTTTTGTGATTGTCATTTATTGATAGACTTTTAGAGGTTAGACTGTACGTTAAACATGTTTTCAACACCATTATGTGGATTGTTACAAATCGTATCGTTGATACATAGAAATTAGAAATAGGCCGTTTTTCCTCAACAACTTGTCAAGTTTGCTTGTTATGTAAAAAACCACTGTAAATAACGTGATACAAATTTGGCTTGTCAGCTGTTCCGAAGGGCCTGCGAAATATAAAACAAACATTATAAACGTCATTCCCTTGACGCATGAGTTTGAAACAATCGGCAAGGATCTTGTGGATATACCTTATACTACTATCAATTAACATTTACTTAACACTTTTATCATACACTCGTATTTTGACTATTAAATGTAACGAGTAAAATTCGTTGCTCCGAAACTGACTTTGTTAAGTTGTGGAGGGCTATGAATGATTTATGAACTCTCACTCTCTTTTAAGGTCGTCATTCAGCCTTTCTCAACATTGCAATTGCGAAAAATATTCCTCTATTCGATCTATATGCAGTTCCAGTTTAAAATTTCGTTTTTCTCTTCTGCAATTACCCACATATCTTTTAAATCCTCCCATCAACCGACATAAACCCCATATTTGCGATTGACACTTGAGTTGGTTACCGCTTAATTTAATGCCGTGCAATTAATAAAGGTACCAATTAAAAGAACAATACTACACAGCAACGTACATTCATACCTTTCATTTACTTACTCGCTAAACTACGTGCTGATACAGTACAGAAACAAACGAATGCCAACAAAAGATAGAATCTACCTACTGATAAAATAAGAAAACCAACGTACATACTTGCGAGTTTCGCATTCAAAAATAGTAACAATAATCTAAAACGATTAAAAAACAACCTGTCTTTGAACCTCAAGATAAGGCTCCATTCAAACTCGCAGCGCAATCTCTCGCACATGCTTTGACTAAGCTTACGTAAAATGTTGTTTTCAAAATTTCATTGTGAACGCATACAAGAACACACAAACTCAGCCACAACCAGAGTTCGCCATTTATCTAATTGATTTATTGGAATTGAATCCATTTGGGGAACAAAATGAAGCAGAAAAAAAAACACAAATTAACTAACGAATTGCAATAACAGAGAGCAAAACTGTATAACCATAGACCGAGAAGTTCCTCGGCCGCTCTCATAACACATTAGATATATCTAATGACCCCAAAAAGGTGAACCCATGTCTAGTCAGCCAGTCCCGACACACACAGTCATTCCTCTGCTGACTGACGTTTCTGCGCTCCACCATATCGTCGTCGCCGGCCGTCGCCACTCTACAGTCTCCATCCACACTATCCACTCGAAACTATTTAGTTTTTGTTTTTTTTCTTTCGTCTCCTCTCCACTTCTTAACATTAACTGCGCAAAGAGTTACTGTGGAGGCCGTCCTACGTTTCGCCCCGCTTATACACAGCGGAAAGAGTATAGTTCCCCCTTCCGCCCGCTTTGGGAAGCTCTCGCATATACCTACTCTACTAGGTCGATTCGATACTTCAGCTGCCGGAGTAAAACTGACGAGCTTTGGTTTTTTTTTTTAGTAGTCTGACGTATGGGCTTCTGGTCTGGGGCGCACTGAATAATAGTGTTTGTATTATTATTGAAATTCCACTTTAACAGGTTGTGTCTAGTCGCTATTAGTAATTTTAATTGAATGGTGTGTGGATGAGAAGTGAAGTATGAGGGAATAGAGTATGGCGACCAGATGGAGGTGTTTTCGTTTTTTTTTTTCTGTACTATGTTTGCTGGTAATTGACGTTACTTGACATTTTACCAAAGGAAATGTGGAAATAGAACAAACATGGCTGGTTTATATTCACATGCATGGCTGTCAAATATTTACAACGTCGGCGTCGAGTGAATGTAATTGCAGTCACTTTTTCACTATTGAACTTTGACAGCTGATCAATGAAGTGAATTGACGCTATTCGGTCTGTCAAATTTTAATTGTAAATACATCATATATCTGCATGAAAAAAATTTTCATAAATACTGCAGCTTTGCTGATTTTTTTGACAGTGTGTGTTTTGGGGTTTCGCTGTCACACATTTGCGTTGATTGTGTGTTGTAAAGTGTGTGTGGAAGTTAAATGATTTTATAACATGCGATGGAGATTTGCTATTTTTTCTCTTGGCCAATGTTTTAGGTTAATGAATCACAAATGTATAATGCATCAACAAATGAATAACGTAGTTTTTTTTTCTTCTTTTTTTTTTGGATTTGTCCAAAGGTCACTGATACATTAACCGATACACGCGCTCCGCAAATGTTTGGAGTTTGTGGTTTCTTTTTTTTCGCACACGGGTGGTTGGTTTTTTTTTTTGTCAGTGAAGGTGAGAAGAGATATTATTTTTGATATATTTATACAAATTAGAGTTTGTTTTGAAGATGCGAATTAGTATTAGCTTTCTAAAGCGCAGGAAAGGACTTTAGAAGGATTTTTCTTTCTGTTTCTGGTTGCTGAAACATTTGTTATGGAATATTATGGAAATGGGCGGTTTGTTTTTGAAAAGTAATAGATTTTTTTTTGCGAACTTCCTAAATTAAAGCGAATTGTATTAGAAGAATGTTTAGGACTACCGATAATTGGAGGCAGTGCAACAAAATAATAAGAAACTAAGCTGTAGGTAGATTTTTTATATTACCCAACTAATAACTATGAATGGCTCTGCTTACTTGTTGAACCTGTTTCCTAGTTCCTGACCATAAAATCAAATCAGCTTGGAATGGTGCCTTGTTTTATTAGTACTAACCTACTTAAGTTTACTACAGCTGCATCTTTTTAAGACGCTGTAATGCAGCAGTGCACGATAAGCCGTTAAATCTATCTACTTAGCGATGCCAGTAGGGTGTGTTTATAAACTTGCAATATATTTTCACCATATTGTGTGGCTACGTACGTGACCAACATCAATAGAAGAAAAGTGCCATGAAATATTGAAACTCTTAATGTCAATTGGCGTGTCGTGTCATCAGGAATTTTGACGTTGTCAAACATTCAAACATTTTTTTTTTCAAAATTAAATCACAGTTCAGAGGCAAACTCCTAAAACTAGCACATTATGGTCATAATAAATCAACAATTTATATTATGATAAACTTTACACGACAAACAAGAAAGCCCTTCCCTTTTGAATTAGAATTCACTTGGGAGTAGATTTAGTTTTAGTGTGCAACAAGTCAAACTTTTTTTAGTGACATATGAGAGACGATTAATTGAATTGGGAGTTGATGGAAATAGTTACACTTTTATGAACTACAGTGTGTGATATATTATTTTTATCACAACGTACCTGTTCGTTTCAGTATCTACAGGAGTTATTTCTGTTGATTATTTTTCGTTGTCCTATTCGACAATATGACCTGACATATAAATACAAGTCAAATGTCCGGAACTTGCTAAATGTCTCGAAATGATGTGCCAATGACGGACGGAAAAGTTACAAAAATAAGTATTTTAAAAGTCTTTGCTTGAGGTGCGTGACGTTTGAAGTTTTTGAGCTTAAACAAACATGGATGAATTAATTTAAAACAAACAGAAACGGTTCTGTGTTTTGCTGATCGATTGACTCAGTGTATGAAGATGACAGACAGTCACCTCGATTTCACGTCATAAATGAAACGAAAGTTCAGCTAACAAGATTCAATTAACGCTTGTTGTCAAGTCTGGAAGGAAAATCACTGTGATGCGAATTTGTAAATGAGGTGTTGGAGAACAAATAAATTGACTGCAGAAAATGTTCTTTTCCAATGAGGCACTATTTAACCGCGTTGCTATGCGATTGTTAGTTTCTGTATCCATGTTAAGTCTTGGATCGGCACTATACGTAGTATGTACGACTGTATGTGTCTCCCTTTTTTTCAAGATCCATTTGTGACATAAAGGTAGCGAGTTAAAATATGTTGAATCGCCAAGCCGCATACGTTCGCAAATTTAATTAAACTCTACGTTCCATGCATCAGAAAACGAATTGCTATTTGACCCTTAACGGGATACAATTTGACATATGTAGCCACAGCTGTCAGGCGTTATGTCCTAGTGTTTTTTTGAACACGCACCTATTGAGATTATCCATTTTTCTCTATTTTGTTTAAAAGGAAAAAACGAATGGTACTTTATCTCGAGACAGTAAAGTATCATCAGTTTCATGGCCAAAGCTTAGACGGTTGTTGAAGGTAAGCAAAATTTTGTAAAACAATGTCTGACTTAAATGAAAGGTAAAGTTTATTGTACTTGATAAATATTTTTCATGTGACTTCAAAAAAAAAAAAAAGATTGGCGCAACAGATTCGTTTGTGTGAGTTTTTCATTTTTGGGACGAATGGAAGGGATATACGATTTTATGTCGAAAGGGCTAATTGGGAAGCTTTTTCATGTCAGTTATACTCTCGGATGTTTGTCAGACGTTCGCGAGAGGTGGCGCAGCGGAAAAAAACCATAAGTTGGAATTTGGGTTTTTTCGGGATTCGAACCTGGGACCCCTCGCTTAGTAGTCCAACACACTAACCACTAAGCCACTGCGCCTATTTTTCATGTGACTGTCAAAATAAAAATCGTTCACCGCCCTTAATTCCATACTGTTTAACGGATGGTTGATAAAATTAAATTCGCACTAATACAGACTTTCTTCTTTCTCGCCTAACTCGTACTCTGATTTCGCTTTCAATCTCCACCGAATTAGAGAATCAAAAATCTGTCGGCACAATTACGTGTAAACAATTCCAATGCGCGAAGAAGAATACAGAGTTTATAAATAATTAAATTAGGCAGAATACACACGTCATTTGGACGTTTTATCGTTTTTATAACACTAAAAAGCAACTCATTCGGAATTATGCGAAGAAAAAACCAGTGATAGACCAAATAGTGTTATTATTTCATCCAAAAATATATCTCTGACAGATTGAGCGGCAGGGGAGAGCTACCATGAAATTATCGAATTAAATTGATAGAAAAGGCGAAAAAATCTCATTCGCCCTAATCGTCATTGTTCATTCACAAATCCAGTTCATCCACACTCGCCGCATCTGATATGACTGAATTAATTAATCAGGTTCTAATTGACAGACTTGACGTAGTTTTTTCGTCTTCTGCTGGGCATCAATTTAAATTGCTCAATCCATGAATTTTATTTTTATATACTAAAGCCAACTTATGAACACACCCCCTAATTTATATCACTCTGTCGTGGGTGTAGTCAGTCAAACATCCGAGAAAAACTGTTGGTGGAAACAAAATCTCACCTGGTAAGACCTTGAAGTGCAGCCGTGCGCTCGCTGCCGCTGTTGTCTTGTCATTCTTCTTTGTTTTTTTTGTTTTGCCTTTTTCCCTTTGCACACGTTTTGTAATCACTTGGTGGTATTCGTTTGGAATATTTTCCACATTCTTAATTGCATGCACACGATTTGTTTGGGTGTTGCTTATTAATTATGTTTTGCAAAACAACAAAAAAAACCTGATTCTGGTTTTAGCTGGTTAGTCAAAGATCGCCAAAAGAGCCACCTAGTTAACATTAGTTAGACACATATCATTATTTCTTCTAATCAATTTCATGGACTCGTGCCGAGACAATGTTTACCCAAACATTTTGATATAGGGTATGCTCGGCTCCTGATGACAACAATTTAAATAGTTAAAGGTCACCTAGGACTTGTAATGAATCTGCTTTTACAATGTCATCGTTCAAATAATAAAATCGACGAGTGATTGAGAATAGGTACTCTTTGTGAAAGTACTCAGATTTGTTGATGCAAGAAAATGATAATGAAACATGTTTTTAGCAGCAGAACTAAAGTTTGGTTATTTTTTTTTTTTTTTGTGGAAACCACCAGACGTCCTGGAAATGGTTTCATTTTGTTTTTTATTGAGAATTTAGGACATGCTAAGTAGTTTGTATGCGTGTTTTAGAAAAGCAGGAAAATCGCGGTATTAAACAAAATGGTGTCACATGCTGTAATTTTCCGATGAATTTGATCGACTGTTAATTATTTTTTAAATAAAGGTGGTGTAAGCCCACTTAATTTTTATGTTGATCAATATTTTCGCTTCGGTGGAGGAGTGATGGTGTGCGCGTGTCACAAATGACGTGTTTAGATTTGTTTGTCTTGACTTTTAGGAGGGCTACTTTATTTGGGGCGTCAGAAATCTTGCAGTGGTACTGTTGGAGGTGGGAAGGTATTTTACGAGGTATTTAAACTAGTCAAAACGTTGTCAAAGCTCATTCACTTTTCATTTTGAAATATGTGTATGTCAACAGAAGGGGACTCCAATAATCTCATGAAAGACTGTATATGTTACTCACCCATCTTTAATATTAAACTGATAAACCTCGCAACACAAAAATGTTAGCCATGGGAATTATTTTGGTTTAAGCTAGTGTCAAATAAAGGGACGAAATGGTCGCGATTCGGAATTCATTTGTCTGGAAAACTTCTGAATTCTTCTCTTTACCAAATTAATAATTAGGAAACTGCTGATATTATGCCAAAAACAATTAACATCCGTTAAAGCTGAAAAGTACGGGTTGTCACATTTGAATAAATGCCTATGCGGCATTAATATGAGCAGTGCCGAAAAAAACACATGCCTGTCCTGTCATCTAACACTCGTGAAGGCGACATTTGCCACACACTTGTTTGATTATATTCAAAATATGCACCACGCAGGCACATAAAATATAATTGGACAGTAGATTTTCGTAAATTTGAAGCTTCACGACAGAAAACCGGACTGGATAACCAGCTGATCAACTGACATTTAAGAACATCAATTACTTATCGCCTTTTTAATTTATTATTTTCTTCTCATTTGATTCGTCTGTATAGTTGTCGGCGAATTCTAGTTTAATTTGTATTCAAAATGTGACGTTTTAAAAATTACTTTCTAAAGTCAGTCAGTTTGACAGAAGATGTTAATGTTTTAACAGCGAACAACGGAAAGTATCACCACCGCTTTTAGGGAATGGATAACAACTTTGAAATCAAAATCTTGTACCTCGTTTAAGTAAATAATTGTACCGCAAATATCAAACGACATCAAATCTGACAATTATGTAATCTTGACAGATGTCCTGCCGTCATACGAGTACTTCTGTTTATTGGTAGGGCTGTTTTAATGACCACCTTTGTCAGTAAAGCAAAGTGCATATAATTCGTACAAAATTTCGAACTCGAGATGTTAATCAATTCTCACATTTCGATGATAGGCGAACTCAAAAAAGTGTGTCGCAAAATTCTGTCCGTCTGTCTGTCTGTCTGTATGTCCCGAGGCCACGGATTTTGTACAAACTTCGGATTTGTTTGGGGGCTTACAGTTCGGGACCGTTTTTTTTTTTTTTGCATAGTAACCTCAATATTAATGGTACTTCCCATACAAAATGTTCATACCAGTTTGATTTGTTCGAAAACGGCTCCAACGATTTCAACAAAAATGTATATTTAAGTTTAAGTAGGTAAGGTAAACATAACTGCATACTCAGTTTTCCGCTAAAAAATCGAATAACGGTACTTTTGAAATTTGGACATGTCTCGAAAACGTAACGAAATTTAATTTCTAAAGTAATATGGTCATTTCTAACTCAATCGAAAACTCAGTTTTTCTCGGTATTATCGTAAAATGGATTTTTGAAAGAAGTCATTTTTGAAAAATATAACTTTCCCTAGTTTACCTCAAAATGGCATGATTTTGACCAAAATACAAACTTAGAGTAAAATTGATGTTTTTAAAATTATTGCGTCCTTAATCTTCAATTCGAATCACTGGAAACGCTCACTTTAAAAACTGCTCATATCTCGAAAACCCCATTTTCGATTTCGATAAAACTCTAAAACGCAAGTAATGCTTACATCCCGAACAGCTTTAGTTTTCAGCTAAATATTTAAACAATAGTTCTTTTCAAACTAGACAATATTTGGTACTTATATTTCGTCTGCCAAATTTTACAAAAACCGCTTTAACGAATTTGACCAAAATACATATTAAATATAATATAAGTATTCTAAATAAGATCCCGTAATTAGTTTTTCTCAAAAAATTCTTAAACATTTATCAAAAATTACTACCCAAATTCCGATTTGTATTCACATATTTTCGGTATAATTTTGAAATAAAAACAATGCCCCAACTTCGAATAACAGCTACGTAAAACTTCTTTTTAGCAAATATCACCAACTTGAAATTTTTTTCAACCATATTGAATGTGCACCCTAAAAATATTTCCAACAACTTGGAGCTTACATAATCAGCAATTCTCACTTCATTTACATTAAAACTTTTGATGAACGAGAAAGTTACGTTCGACCCAGTGGTGCACTTTATTTTATCAAGCATTTCCTACTTTGACTGGCTTTGGGGTTGTCTAATAAAACACACCTTTCTATACCTTTCTATGGCGACACCTGGTGTCAAATTTGAACTTGTAAAATTTTCGAGACATTTCAGTCTCTTCGCTGAATTATTTAGCCTCCGACGGAATGTATTTTCCTGGCAAGTTTTGCCCAACAATCAATGCTCCTTGAAAGCTAAACAGAACAATGTGCATGCAAAATATTCCGTCATAATCTAATGAGCTGCTAACACATTCCAGTTAATAAAAGCCGTTCACTACCTTAACCTTGGATGACATTACATTTCGCTGTTATTGTTACTTTCCCTTAGTGCGATATCTTAAAGCCAAGCGCCCTGACCCAGTGCGATTATGTAACCATCAGAACGGCTGTCATTACCAATCAGTTGCAACGCTATGCCTGTCTGTCACCTAGTTACACCAGTGGATTTCCTCTCGCTTGTCGTGTTTGTTTTGTTTTCCACTGTTATTTTGTTTTTCCGCCACCACTGATCAAAAAGTACGACTGACACTGATGTTAGCGCGAGCGTGAGCGAAACATACAGAGAGATCTTGTCAATAAACAATGCCAATCACTTTTCCAGAAATTAAGCTATATAGGTATGGATTTACGGATCACGATCAAGAGCAACGCCAGCTAGATCTTCGGGGACAAGCGCTTGCTGCTGGCTAATACGAATATATACGTGTACTCATAGCCATATGCAGTCGACTACGTGTCGACTCACAAAAGCGGGCTCCATAAACAATGCCAATATCTTGAATTCCGATCGAAATTGCTCACCGCAAAACAGACAGAGCAAAGGAAACACAATGCAGCCAATTGACATCATTATCATGAGCCAAAGTTAAATAAACCAGAAAACAGCAGCGACAACAACGGCTCAAATAAAAAGGAAGGCAATAAAAATTACAACCAGTGCTTGTATGCAAACAAAAAAAAGAGCGCTACAACTGCAGCACCACTTCGCCAGGTAATAACTCCAAATGTGAACCATTGAGGAACGGCGATGACGGCTGCGCAGCTCAGCAATGGCTACAGTCAGCGCAGCCTCGCGCAAAGTCTCCTCGCCGCTTCAAGTTTAAAAAGAGAGATAAAAAAAGAAAAGAAAAATGTGCGCGCGCACTTGCAAATACACATACGCGCAGCACACATGGAGGTATTGCGCCATAACCTTACCACCATCACACGACTCAGCAAGCCCGACTTCAGAGTGTAAGCCAAGGACAGTCAGTCCGGCTTACACTTTTGGTCTGGTTCATAAAACAATCCAACCGAATCGAAACTACACTGTTGCACATATGAGCGAAAAAGTGTGCTGCTGCTGCCAGAGACTGTGTTTGCTGGCTTGGGGGTTCCTTGCATGAAAATGTATGTTGCACTTTAGTGGAAACGAATTGAACTTTATTTCGAATATGGTTTTGACGCCGATGGGGCGGTTGTCGGTCGGCGGGACATACAAGGGGCGGAATAAGTTGGCGATTTTTTTTTTCCCGCTTTTGCAATTCAAAGAAGAATATTGAGCAACATTATGCTGTTGATTGGGTTTTATTTTTTTACTTTATTTTTGCCGCGATGATGAGGATGGTGTGTGGAGGCAAGACATTGTCTGGGTTAGATTTTGAAACGAAGAAAATAAGACAGAAACTGGTTTCACAAATGCGAGTTGGTGTTTTTTTTTGTTTGTTTTGTTTTTCTGCAGGTTTTCTTGGCTTTGTCCTTGTTCGGAAGTGAAGTTATGACAAGTGTGTTGAAAGGAAGATTTTTCTTTTTGTAATACATTTTGCAAATGATTGCGGCTTGGTGAGTTCTCGTAACTGTGCGACCGACTAACTGTGATGTGACATTTAAGTTTGGGTTTCGCGATTTGGTTACCCTGATTTTGGTGTTTGAAGGAAGATGTCTGCCTGTATACAGATTCTGTGACTGTGGAAGTTACAGATTCTAAATGTCTGATCTAAATTATAAAAGAAATAGGAAAAGAATATCACCCTCGAGAGTTTCGCCTCATATGACAGTATGAGTTGCCAAAAGAACATGAACTTATATTAAATACCAGCGCTTGGCAAAATGTGGATTGGATATGGCGAGTTGCAAATTTTAAAGGGAGTGAGAATGGTCCCTATCTGGGCCGCCATGCTTCTAGTTTTTTGGGCGACTCTACAGTTCGGGGTGAACCAAGGCCTCAATTACTAATTTTTTTGACATCTGCCAATAACCCAATAACTATAGAAACGCCCCCCAGGTGTCAAATTCACAATTAAGCTATCTATTAGACATGCAAGGAAAACTAGATGCAGTCCAAATATAAACCACCAATTATACTGTGATCACATAGATTTACCTATAGAAAAACAAAACATCTTTATAATTTCTTCCTTTTCAATGTTTTCCCGTTGGATGTTCACATATTTTAATAAACATTTCATATTACTCCATAAGAATACACACGCAAGTGGATGAACCGACAAAGTATAACGTGTGTGACACTTTGATAAATTTCTAATGGCCAACTGTCACGCCATGAGTGCTGACACTTCTCAGAAGTCACCTTATGTCATTTTGACCCCAACAATTTAATGGGACAGCTAGAATAAGTTATATGGACAATGGACACTGCTGTCAAACTATGGACACTTTGATGTTCCTTGTTCAAGCCAGTTTGAATTTTGTAAACGTCAATAATACTGTCGAAGACGATTATGAATTGGCATTGGCTACGTGAATGTCGGAATTAATTTCAACGTATCTCTGACAAATTAATCTATTTGTTGCTAATTACATGGGTACATGTTTCTGAAAATATGCTTCTTTTTTTTTGACAGTTTGAAGCTAAACACTATGTAAATGTCATCTGGGCGTATTTTTCTCTGTTGAAAATAACTCAATTCACGATAAATTAAGTGAATATTTCTGAAAATCAAATTTCCACTGAAATGGGTCTCAAGCTGAAATGGAAACAATTGCGCCGTGAGGTCATAACCCAATTTAACCCCTTTTGTCAGCTACAGCAGTCATGTCATCCGTAGTTTGGCCCCATTTATCTCCCTCTGCCTGTCATTGCACAATTGTGTACACAATGAAGAAAATGAAAAGAAAATTTCGCTGCTAATTGCATAATTCTCTGTATGTGACTACTAAAACGTTACAAAGGAGCAATGACATTTCATGTGGCAGCCCCTCACCTTCGACGCAACGGTGTGAATCTAATTTAAACAGGATACGAATAAAATTGCTTCAAGCGCAAAAATGAAAAATGAAAATAAAAAAACAAGAGTAAAAATGCGCGCGGGCACATCCTTTAGCTGGTAAACTCCTGCTCTCAGACACAATAGCTTCCATTTGCACCAAAGCGAACTGAAATCATTCTAATGCATCCAATGCACAGAAAACTAGAGAAGGTAAACCCGTCAAAGAACAATTGCATATTAGACGTGCTGGCTGTGCATAGAGCAAGAGAAAAAGGGTGTGTGGGATGACAGGTTCAACTTCTTTGTTCTCGAGCTTCCCGCCCCGAACAATACACACACTCGCCGCCATCCCGACATGCCACATGGCGATGGCACACCGTTCAATGACACTTTCACTCCCGACTCCGAAGTTGGAGGAATTGCTGCAGTCTCACATCAGCAAGAACATAAAAATAAAAAAACGATACCATCTGTGATGTGGGAGCTATGCTGGCTGTTGGAGTGGATGGCTGGCTAATGCACCACTATACGGTCGTCGGTCCCCCGTTCTTATCCAAATTATGGAAGAAATGCTGAACATAATTTGAAGTTCTGCGTGTTTTTTTTTGTGTGTGTGCTGGGTCGCCGCTTCCCGAACAGACTTTATGATGGCATTTCGTTCGTTTAGTAATCTTTATTGTTCGTTCCCCCTTTTCTTTTTTATCTGGGGACGACCTACGATGAAGCGGAGGATATGCGCTGCGCGTGGGGGAACATTTTATGTGACCATTGCACCTCGTTGGGAGGAGATTAGTTTTATCAGCACAACTGATTCAGCATATCGATCGAGTGAAGGGTTGAGTCTCGGCATCGAGATAGTTAAATACATTTTATTATGGATATGCGAGGTGTACCTGCGTGTACTTGTACGTGTGGGAGGGCAGCAACAAAATTCTGTCGGTTTATTAAAGATTTATGGAATATATTGATATTGGACAAGCTTTATATTTATTGCGTTTGATTTTGATTTTTATATCGATAAATGTGTATTAAACAGGTCAAAGTGACAGCGCATTTGACAGGTGTTGGTATGTCACGAGTATTTGCGTAATCTGTTAGTGGGTTAGTCGGACTTTGGCCGAAAACACCACGCAGAGAGCACGCCAATAGCAGCTAAGAAGTGGGTGTCAGAATGTTACCGAAGTGTCACTTTCACAAAATAGATATGTTCGCTATAACTTGAAATCGAGCATGTGGTCTTGTGGTTTAGAGGCAAGTAAGACTTGTTTAAGTTTTATTTTTATTCGCGTTAACTTTTGACCCTGGGCAAAAGGTGAACCTCTGTCTTTGACAAGACTAGAATCGAGCTCTTTGCTTCACAAACCCGAGACTTAATGTTAGGATGTTCAAATAAAAATTGTTGGTAAAAGCAAAATACAATAAAAACGCTTTACTTGATGAAATTTTGCTCATAGAATCTTTAGTCTAAGCGAGTCATTTGCGTTTCAATTTCTCTCACACATGATAGCGTATCAGTCATCGGACAATTGCGCTTCTCGATTCTTGGAATGACTTTGAAAAAATTAAACAAATTTTGTTTCAACTATTTCCATACCTCAAATTGGATGTAAGCGCAGCAACAAGTTCATCAGCTGCATAGCGTTGAATTCCTATTCAGTTAATTATAGTGCATCGCACAGAGTTCTTTTATTTATTTTATTTTATTTTATTTTTGTGCACTTTTCCCCGCATCTGTTCTATTTTGGTGGCATGTCCGCCAAACAGCTGTGGATATAATAAACATTTTCATATTCATCGTATTTTGAAAATAGATTAATGGAGATTAAAATTCGCGTATTAAAATTCCTTTATGACTCGTGATTATTATTGTTGTTATCTGGATTCGAATTGGATTGAACTGAATGACTGTAATTGGTTTTGAGCTTTTTACATGTGTGTAAAATGATGTCATGTTGGAGGGACCTATGTGTGAAGACTTTGAAATAGTTTTCACAATGATGACATGTGTGGAAATGGCTTAAGTTGGTCTTGATAGAGAAATTGCAGTAGAAAGAAATGAAAACCGAAGGTTGTATGTCGCTCAAAAAGGGACATTCGCTTTTTTCATTGCCGCTATCTTCAGCATCTCCTAGCGTTAGAGGATCGACTGCCTAAAATCGAAAGCATTTATAAGTTAAGCCCCCATTTAGTTCCATATAAGACTTATACAACATGTTTGGTCGTCCACCTAAATTCAAATAAATCATCAAGTTATCTATTGTGACCTAAAGTACTCGTGAGTTGAGTTATTAAAAAGAATAAATAACCTACGCCCAGTGGCCAGCAAACAGTTATTTTTATTGAACACCAATAATCATTTTCAGTATCTAGGTTAAAAACTCACAATTTCGAAATTTTCCATAGTAAATTGTCTAACATGAGCTACAAAATATTTAAAATGAAGGTTCAAAATGGTTGCAAGAAGGTAGAACTGTAAAAAATTCCCTTAAACGAAATGACAGAGTGGGTTGCGTTAGGATTTCTATAAGTCCTCTCAATGTCGACATTTTCCATAAACAATAATCTATTGTGACCTACAAAATATGTAAAAAGTAGAGGTGTAAAAAATACCCTTAATACGAAATGACAGAGTGGGTGCGTTAGGATTTCTATAAGACCTCTCAATGTCGACATTTTCCATAAACAATAATTTATTGTGACCTACACAATATGTAAAATTTTGTATGGTATAAATAAGACAGTAAGATGTAACAGAACTTTAAAAAAATACGTCTAAATACGAAATGGCACAGTGGGCTGGGTTTATAATTTCTTTAGAACTCACAATAGCGAAGTTTTCCATATAAAATTATCTATTGTGACCTAAAAAAATATTCAAATGTAACGTTACAAATGAGCATTAGTAAGGAACATTGACTCAGCATCCTGAAGTTGTATAATAGCTGTTTTTTATTATCAGCTATGATCCATATAGATTATCGACTTACATGCATTTACAACAACAACACATGATCCTGCTTCTCATCGAGATCACGAATCATGATCTGAAAATTATTTCTACTATTTCCGACTAGGTGGCTTGTTTTATTTTTAAATGTTGGTGTGCCTGTAAACGATAGCCACACAATCACGTTGCCAGACTAAAAAATGGAACACAGAAAATCAATTGATTTTTTTCGCATTCGAATGAATTCCCCGTCCGTATTCCGAGTCATGTTGTTTTTTCTCGTTCTATAAAGCTATGTCCAGACCAGCCAAACATTTGAAAAACAATGAAATACCTACATGTTCCATATTTATTTCTAAAACCCTTATTAAACAAAACAATTTTTATGAAATCTTTAGAAATGTTTTGCTGGTTTGGATCTGGACACCAAAAAAACATTTATTTCACAGTTACCCAATCGTGATGGGAAATCATTTTTGTTTTACAAGTTTCCCTGCAGAAAGTGAGCGCTGTTTTTCGATTATTATATTTTTTTAAATAAAATAAAAATGACCAGAAAAGCTTTGAATACCTAATGAGAAAGTTATTCACTTAATACGATTATTTGAATTAAATCGCGTGTCGCGTGATTGCCGAGACCAAAATTACAAAAATAAAATCTTTACTCGTTGCTAATAATCCCACCACATTATTTTCTCTAGTCCAAAACAGGATAAAGTTGAAACATTTCATGAACCTTTACCCCCGTATTAATAAACAAATATGCAAAATGTAAGTTAGCTAGTAGACGTCAGATAGCATACAAAAATTTGACGTAACTGCTGAGTAACGAGTTGATAACTTTTACGCAGTGTTTATTAATACGGGGGTTAATAAATAAATTTCAGAAATCTTTTATAAACGTTTATAAAATCTGTCCGATTTGCTTCAGAAACATTTCTGAAATGTTTCGGTGGTCTGGATACACCTTAATATGCCAAGATAAACTCAAGCGGCAGCAGCAAAATATTGCTCATGTGTTGCATATTTGAACATAAAATACTAAATTTGTTTCACAAAAATATATTTGAAAAGAAAAATTATGCAAATTTGATTCAAATATGGTAACACCCCCGACATTCCAAGTGAAATGACATGTGCCTTGTGTGACGTCACGTTGAGAAGAATAATTTGCAAGATGGCTGGTGGCAATATGAAGTTTGAAATACCCTGTATTATCTGTTTTGCTTTTGAAAGCAACTGTTGCCACAATTCCAAAATTAAACTTTTCAATGATCCGTTCTGTTTTATTTTCGTGATCTGATCCGAATCAGATCACGCTGATAATAAAAAACAGCTAATAATTCACAAAACAAGCGACCGTAATGAAGAAACGCAGCGCTGCCTTCTCTTCCCACAACTTCAATTTCGCTTTACAAGTTTCGTGTTTAATCTATCATTAAGCTCTTGAACTAAAATCGATTCCTCTACTCCCCTGCATAGACGTATATTGTATAGTGAAAACAACAAGTGCACAAGATTCTACGAAGACGAATAAAAAGGTCTTCAACCTTCATCGCTGCACTTGGGTACTTGATGCAGCCACTATTCAACTAGCCACACACCTGTCCAGCTGTATGTTAACATTTATTTCCTTCAGCATGTTAACATGTCGAGAAATCTTGTAAAAGCCAAAGGAAGACTTTTGCCCAGTTTCACCTGTGTGTTTGCCGCTTCTATACCCTCCTTGCATCAAGCAAAGAACTCTCCTAGCAATAGCCACCCTGTTTGGTTCTTCTTATTTTTTTTGTGCGCATTTTTTTTCCATACGATCACCTATTGGGGAGATGATACACGAAACGGAAACGGACGTGCTATAAACATATGCATTGCATTCGAGTGTATATCTTAAAATGTATCTTATGCATTCGCCGTATGTTTTGTCTACTGGGGGCAAGTCGCCAACATGTTTCGACTTCATTGAATGCACTGGGTAGTGTAGTGTCCAGTGTTGGGATGGGTGTAGCTATTTTTTTTTTCTGTAGATACCCTTTGCTGTTTGCCTACTTGTTTGCATGTTCAACATTTATTATCGTTACTCATCCATGAAATTCGTTAATACAGAGGGGTTTGAGTACAAGATAAAAAACTATCAACCGTATAGATTGCTGCAACAAGAAGTGAACGTAGAAGGACCAGTGAAAGGTGTTCAGTAGGTTTTTCCTTTTTGTGGTATCCTTAAAATTGTTTACCTACTTGTTGGTTGGTTGCTTTTTTCCATGTTGGGAAATTGCTCATCAATAACACAATTTCTCAGTGATACTACCTGCGGAAGCTGATGGCTGAATTTCAAGTCTTTGACTCAAATTTGAGCTGCTTAAAATGTGCGACTTGCCTATTGCTTATGCATCCAATCTTTAACATCATTCAGGGTTGAATATTAAACCCAGACGTGTACTAACCTCGCTGCCGTGCTCAACTTCAATGCCACATTGACTCCTCCTTAAATATCCATCTGTTAGCATTTTTTGGTTCAAGCAGTTATTTTTCTTCTTTTTTGTCGTACGTCTTCCATTTCCATGTGCGTTTTATACGAACTTGCAACGGGTATAGTTTACTGCCAACCTATGTATATTTTCCTGAATTCGCAAAAAATGCGTCTAAAGTCTGCTGTTGCGCAAGCAAGTGCGAGTGCATACAAATTCGAACCTTTTTCTCTTTGTCAACTATTTTAATTGACCCTTCACAGAATATGCAACTTAATACACCTATATTGCGATTTATTTACCATTTTACGTTTCTCTTTGTAATCTTATCTGATTTAATATTTTTTTTTTGGTTTTATTTCCAGGTGAGTTTCATTTTCGTAGCGAGATTCATTTTGCATGGGTAAGTGAGGTGTCAATCGAGCTGAAAATAGACACAGGCGCATGTAAAAATAAACGCTTCTGTCAAACTAAATCAATATACTCGTACAGTAAGTTACTCATCTATAAGGTATGCTGAAAACTAAAATTTAAAAAAGCCGACATGATTTTATTTATTAAATAAATATTCTGAACATCGTGTAACACCGGTGCCATTATTCAAAATATCAAAAACAAACACAAACAGCCAAAAAAACACCAATTAATCGAGCGAGTCCTGCCGTTAAGTGATTAAGAGAAAGCAGGCGAATAAATTTATAAAAACCGCTGCCGACCTTTAAATACTTCTGGCATAATCAAACGAATAACGCTCTCAAATTAATGATAAATATCTGTCAACGCAATTGCTAATATTTAGTCGAGTGGAATTTGTCATTTTAGTTTATTTGTTGTTTTGTTTGTGTGTTAGCAACAGCCAATAGCGAAAGTCCAACAACAATAAGCGAACAATAAATTTCTAAATATTCAAAATTCAATGTCCGCCCAAAAACTTCATAAATTTTCTTGTTTTTCGACGACAACGACGGCGGCGACACAAAACACACACCCACCCACATAGAGGAGGTATATGTAAGACAGGCCGGATGTGTACTGTGTCTGTGCATATATATTTTTTTGAAACAACCATATCAACTCACCGAATGGAAATTAAATCAATGAAAATTAAATTTTTCATAAATTTTGGATAAGAGAAACATTCACAAAACTAAATAAAAATGTTTTCGCAGCCAGCCGCGCCACGAGGCGCTGCTATCGCAAGTCAGCCAAATCGGCGAGAGATGTTGAACAATACGGCCCTTGGCTGGAAGGTTGGGGAAATTATTTGACAGACTGCCGATTTCGATAGGAAATCATTTTTTTTTCGCCGAGAACGTGTGAATGTGCAATGGCTTTACAAGCCGAATATTTATCTAAGCATAGTTAAGTGAGAAACTTTGTACAGCGGTTGTTAAGTGCTTCGAAATTTTCATCAAATTCATCAGTTAACGTCGAAAGTGAATTTTTGTAATAACTCCAACCAGTTATATCTTTTTATTTGAAAATTTAACGTTTATTATCAGTAAGATGGAAATGAAGCACAGCAACAAAAGCGATCAAATGATACAATAAGCATTACAAATGAGCATCTTTGAACCATCATACCTTAACAGAATTTTTGGTCACGATAGCTAATTTTATGTATAAATAATTTGTGAGCGCGCTTAATTTAACATCTGCACTAGAATCTGTTATTAGAACCGTCCCATTACTTGCCTATATTGAATGTACTACTCCTTTCCAAATAACTTATACTCTAACTTATAGTGGTCGTTTAAATTGAGCTCTGATCGTTATCTACTTAATAATACTTACAAAAAAAGCCTTGAATCAATAGCGCTAAAGTGCCTGCATATAGTTCAACAGAATGGGTTGCAACTTGCAACACATTTCTCGTTTCTTATAATCGTAGGGCCTTACCAACAGTCGTTTTCAGTCAACTTAACCATTAAATGTAATTCACAATAACGAATTTTATATGGAAAATGCTGCAATTGTGAGTTGCTTGACATTTTTTTTTGATATGCATAAACTATTTATGTTAAGTATCCAGCTTACATTTTGGAAAAAAACACAATAGCGAAATTTTTGAAATAGGTATACTTGGCTATCGTGACCTACAATTAATTTTAGTTGATGTTACGAAATTACTATTATTATAATTATTTAAAGCATGGAGCCAATGCAGCTAACTTTGCTGCCATTAAACATAAACGGATAGTAGTTTATTAAGTGTATAGGTCACAATTGTAAGAAAAGAGCGGCAACACTTCTAGTTTATAATATGTTATCAACTGTAACGTCTTCTATATGAACATTTTATATGTACTCTTACTTACTCTTATATACATTTTCGAGAGTTTTACACAAGAGGATTAGACAGTAAGTTTCGTGACATACGAGGCAGTTCGATTTAGACACACATTCCGAGAAGTCCTTTATAATGTTGTGAAAAAGATTAAACTTGTGCAATTGGTTTTTTATTTCTGACCGTCCTTACACAATTGACAACTTTTTTGCATTTTAACCACTCACTGTGACCGCATTAATCTATTTACATATATAAATCATTAGGGGTAAAACTCGATGACCTCCACAGGAAGGTATATTCACTTTGTCATTACATTTGTAAGGACAAGAAGGAGTCACCGGAGACCTCATAAAGTATATATATTCTGAATCAGGATCACATTCTGAATCGACTTAGCCATGTCCGTGTGTCTGTCTGTCTGTCTGTCTGTCTGTCTGTCCGTCTGTCTGTCTGAAAGCACGATAGCGCCCAAAGGAATTGACATTGGCGAATGAAAGTTGGTGAAGGACTTATTTTTATCGTCGTCAGATTGGTATTGAAAATGGGCTATGTCGGTCAAGTAGTTCTGGTACCTCCCATACAAAAGCAATATTAGAAAACACATGTTGAAAGTACGATAGCGTCGAAAAAAATCTACCTAGGTTAGTGAAATTTTGTGAGAGGACTTATTTTTATTGTCGCCAAGTTGGTATTAAAAATGGGCTATGTCCGTCAAGTAGTTCTGGAACCTCCCATACGAAATCAATATTAGGCCCATGTGCCTCTCTGTCTGTTGTTCAATTTAATTACGTACTACCTCACATGCTTAAAACTTTGCGTGACTTGTATACAGTGGAGGGTATCAAAGCATCGGCCAGGCCGATGATAATACTTTTACTTGCTTTTGGTTCATATTGTTGTATTTCAGGTTTAGGCAGAAAGAAAATTTCAGAAAATCGATTTATTCACATTTTTCGGCCAACTGTTGCGAGCCAATCGGAGTTATGGCGGGTCCAGCTAGTTTCTCAGCAGTTTTGAGGTTTGCGAACCAAGTTTATGAAAAAATAAATTTAAATAAACTTTACTTACAATTGCTATAATGCTCAGGCTTTAGAAATACGTATTCAAATACCGTCCGTCCATAATAATTGAACGTGTCTAACCCGATATTATTTTCCGCCATGTATTGGCCTTGATTCCACAAAAACCCACAAAATCAAAGCTCCGTCGGCTCTCATTTGCATTTTTCCATAATCTGACTTATTTGGCGTCTAAGACGACATCATTTAACGAAAACTAATGACCCGACTCCGTCCGTTCGTCCATTGAATCGCACATCCTCAATGCAAAGAATACTCCCAACAAAATCAATTTCAATCACATAAGTAAAATTGCTTACCAACCAAATACGAAGTATGTAAAAAACAAAAAAAAAAACAAATCTAGTGATTGTCTAATTGGAAATACGAGCTTTGAGGGTTGAATTTCCACATGGAAGATGTGCATGCACCAACATACAGCTCATTTATATTCCAAAGCAGTACACAGCAGTGAAGAACACTCGTACACGTCGTAACCCCCTCGAACTTCTGGCTCAGTGTCTGTGCCTCATCCATTTATCATATAGTCAGGCGACACGAAGACGTCAGTTGTTGTTGCTGGTTCAGTCGGTTTAAGTTGGATTTTGCCTCCATTAACCTTGAAATGGAAAGTGGAACGAAATTCTATACGTATGCAAACAAACAAGGTGAACACACATGTGTATCATCTCTCTCTCTCTCTCTCTCTCTCTCTCCGGGGTCAACTTCAACAAATGCAGTCATTGCCGATGCCGAGCCGTCCTATTCCCCCCCAAAAACTATTATGTGGGGTTAGTTCACATGGGAATCCGTTTCGAATGATTTATGCGATACGTATAGCTATTCATAATTGTAAGTGGACGACCTGCATCGTCTTTAGACATGTGACCTTTGTCCTTCTTATTATATAATATTCTTCAGACTGATTAGTAGGCATCATATAGAGCGTTTCCTATATTCCCATTTGATTGCATTCGGTTCAGTTATTTGTGTTTCGAAATCGTCAACAGAAGGAAGCCATTAGGTAGATGGAGGGTGGACATTTTTGAGTAATTGGAGCCTTCGTCACTCAAAACTGACATAACTATCTTAGCGGCTCAATGCTAAGTAGAGTTCAGTGGCTCTTTTTGATTGCGAGGTTAAAAGATTCTGAACCACTTGTTTATATTCAAAAAAGTGCCTACACCCCATCCTTTCATCCAGACGTTGTTCAATTGTTTGACATTTTATTTAGAACGCAGAGAGTCGAAAAATATAGTATAGAAAAATAGTCTTTGAAAATCAAAATAATTGAGTACATAAAGTAATTAGAACGCGACTATCTAAACGCAGTATCGTTGTTCAGCCATAAAATAATATAAGAACATATGACGTTTAAGCATTCACTTCCACTTTTCTTAAATTGTTGACGCCTGTCTAATTGTTTATTGTTAGCAGTACGAGTAGATTCAGCAGCATCGCACTTCATTTTTCGCATTTATTTCTCCATCAAATGTCGACAAATTTTACGAGCACCGCTTGGTGCAAATAAACAAGCCAACAACAGAACAGTCGTTTGAAATAATATTCTACAAAGTCGAAGAAAAATGAAAAATTTAGAAACACCGTGTTCGGTGACACATCTTGTCACTATACCAATGTCTTAACTAATTTCCTCCCCCGATACAGCAAGTGCCGGACTTTTCAAAACATCTCTCCGCAACTGAAATGCATTTTACTGAAATGTTGTCTGTGTGTCGCGTGGATGCTGCATTTGTTAATTAGTTTAGTTTTCTAATGAAACATGACACAAAACGCTGCAGCCTGTGAATTATTTTTACGTTTGTATATTATACGAAGATTTGGATTCAGAGAATATTTTCCACCTGCAGCGCACTCATGAGAATGACAAGTGAAAATAGACCATTTGACAGTTGATAGTGAAACATTTTACCAAGAACCAGGAGTGTGTACACGTATTTAAATGGCTATGGGGCAAGAAACATTAGTATAGCGGATCTCGGTTAAGAAAACAACGCCAGTGGCGGCAGCAGGTGTTGACTGTCAGATAGTAAAGCATTCAAATGCATTCAAAGAGGAAATAAAGATGTCATTTTCTAACCAAGAATTATACAGGCACAACTGGCAGATTGCATAGATAGAAAATGCAAATTAAATGTGGCTATAGTTATTTTTCATCGTATATATATTTAAATTTGAATAAAACTAACTTTTGCGAAGTAGATAGAGAGAGGGGAACAGGTTATTTATGTTTTGAAAGGGCTGTCGTGTTTGTTGAGCGGAAATAGAACAACAATGATCTTTATGAAGAACATACTCCTGGGATACGGCAACGTTGTGTTATTTGTTAATTTTTGCTTGTCAAAGTGGCGCCAGCTTGGCATAAATTATGTTTGTGGTTGGGAATTCGATTCAAACTTGAGATTCCATTGAAGAGTCAATATTCAACACACATAACACCGAACAGTTGGCACCACTGACTGCATGATAGCTGTCAAAGTTTGGCTAACAAACTTCTGAAATGTGCCACATGAGCTTTTCAATGAAAGTTAAAGTTTTGTTCAGAACAGTTGAGTTGGCACTACTGCTGTCCAAATTTGGCGTGATCTAAATTTACGTATAAAATAAAAGGAAAACCTCTCTTTTTTCAAACAATCAAGTTCTTGGACATCTCGATTTTCAAATTTAAAACGCAAATAGAGGGTAGCTGAGTTCTTGATTTTTGAAAATATTAGGTAGACAATTTGAACAAGTTTTTGGCAACTCAAACGTTTTGTTGGACGTCAAAAACGAAGCACTCTCCTCAAGGTAATGATTTCGAGAGAGAATGAATTCAAAATGACTAACTTCGAAATAAGTTTGACTGCAATTTGTTTGAAAAACTCACTAGGAAAAAGGAATGGTTCTACGTATTGCCAATTTTAATGGTTTGACAGCATTTGTCGCGGCAAGCTTTCGTTTTCGGTGAAATATGTCTAAAGTTTGTTTTTGGAAAAAGAAACGCAGTGCAGAGGTTGGTCAAATTAATCATGCAAAACTCACGTTGAAATAGATGGTGAAAGTTCTTAATGGCAGCCACAAATTATCTGACGTCTCTGGTTCTCTTGTATAGTCGAATATTTTGATATATTTTTTTGATATCTGGTGTCAATATTCAATAATCTTAAAGTCGCTGATTAAGAATAAAAATGTTAAAATGTAACGACAGATGATCCGCACTTCCGTGAATTTCAAAAGTTTGACACAAAAGGGATGAGTTGGTCGCACTGTGTCATAAAGTGAAGTGATAGTTTAGCCTGACTGTAGCCAAAGTCATAAACGGTTATCGCTTGAGGTACAGAAAATATATTTTAAGCTCAACTGACAACAGCGTCCAAAGTGCAAAACTCATTCTTGACCCTAAGTTATGTCATTATTAGTCATATTATGGTCTTCCACAAAAGGCACTCCCTGTCAGTTTTAAATCTGAGGTTTTATACTGCGCCGACCTTGTGTCACTTTGATGGTATCAAAGGTGTCAAAGGTTCCGTGTAATTATAGTGTTAACACTTGACAGGCATCCAGCAGATTTCAACTCTATGTAATAGTTCATTTCGAACAATAAAGGGTTCGACTCGAAAACGCTTTCTCTCATCAAATAAAAATATGTATCCCATTGGCGGTATATATAAAAGACCACTCTTACTTTCCAACAAACCAGGTTATATAGGTTAATTTAGCCATCGCCATGCACAAAGAGGAATTCCGATCCTAACTAAAGCTAAACCAACAACAACAATCATCAAGTCCACGCTGATCTTTCGTCCAAAGTGACACTTTACTCTGACGTTACAAACGTCGCTGATAGTAGATCTCTCACTTAATGGCTTACGTGACGCCAATAAAAACAACATACAGCTCTACACCTCGTAGCGTGTCTATTCACAGAGGAATACTGCGAGCGGTACGACTACAACAATAACGAACGGGTGCACATGAAATATAATTTATTCCGTCAAACTAATAAAAATCTTCAAATGAAGTGCCGCGCGGACAATCATCATCAAATGTCACCTCAACCTCACCACGTGACAGAGTCGAAGCAGAGCGAAATTCTTTTGTCATGTGTTTCGTTGTTGTGAGGGGAAAGCCCCACATTGCAGCAATCATGACTGTTCGTTATAACCCGGTCCCCATTGGGCTTTATTAGATTCCCGCCGAAAGTCTTCTGCATGTACGTCTGTCTCCGTTCAGGTGTTTCTTCTTAATGTCGGGCGACTACTGTAATTGCCCTGTTGACGGCCAGTAAAGTTGTGCCACACACTGGCAGGCTGTCAAAGCTGCTCTTACTGAGGTGCTGTAGACTGCTCCAAAGGTGTCTCAAGTTACCAAGGTGTGAAGAGACGCGTCGACAGAACCCCAGCAATAAAGACAACGATGGCGACTCGGTTGTCTATGTAGATGATGATGATGATGGTTGCAGCGTGATGGTGATGGGATCGAAGTGTTACTTTGAGTACGACTTTCAGTTGTGTACCTGATATTTATTATGTTTGGAGTTTGACTAGCGAATGACACGCAAGGTCCACGTAGTCACGATATAAGGAAGCCGCCGACGGGCCGCCATTACCGTGCCAACAAAAGAGATGATTTGTATGCCGAGCGAGAATGCACGAGCTGCAAGGCACTATCATAGGACTGGTGGCTTTTGTCTTTCCCCCCGCAGACTATCTTCCTATGGCCAGGGGGTGAGATGAGGATGATGGCAAGTCACTTTGTCGTCATAATCGCAAATATGTATATGTACAGTCGATGATGGCGGCGGCATATTGCGCTTTGCCACGCGATATTAGTTTGGCCATCGCGTGTGTGCGCGTGTGTTGGGACATCCAAAAAGCAATAAGAAAGCGTGATAGCGTGCTTAGCTGTTTAGTTGTTGGCGTAGTTTTAAGCGATGTGCAAATATTTGCAATTTTACTGCAATAAAGTGTGAGCAGACTTAGAATTTCCACCTTGACGCGACCCCCGCAATGCAGGTTTTCGAGACATGCAGCCGATTTGCATAAGCAAAAGGGTGGACGAGTTGGGCCTTTGCGGCACCGAACATTAAGATGTATAAACGCCGCCGCAACGTTTGATCAGAATAGGATTGGCTGTTTTGTTTGAAGAAGCGACTGAATGCCTGGGTTTTTCTCTTTAAATAAGTTTTGCAGTTGAATTGTGATTGGTAAAGTTAGTGACAATGGCAGGTGATATTTCAAAGTTGCTACTTTGAAGAAGAACCGACAGCTTTACCGGTTTTTCTTAGATTTTCATAAAAAAACTGCGTATCGCACACAGTTACTGGGTTGCGCACATGCAAATTATGACTTTCAAAATCCATCGACTTCGACGTTGTTACCATTTATAGAAAAATTGCTGCCTGCGTGATTTTAAACTCTCATGGAAAAAAAAAAAAACAGTAATCGCACAAGGGTGTGCGTTACTAACAACATCCATAATTTCAGCTTCAGATAAATTGGCACAGATGTTTGTTGCCACATTAATGACTAGTCGTAAGAGTTTTTTTTGTTCTAATTAAAAAAGTCTTATCGCACACATATGTGCGTTACAAGAAACTTGAGTTATTCGTGAAGGTTAATTATTTACAGACCATACATCCATCGTTTACTGCACTCTAATCGAGTGCATCATGCATCACATGAATTCATATTAACTTTTAAAAGCAGTCGTAGCGAGGGTCTTATTATAACATATTTATAATGTGGAATGCCACGAGGGAAACATATATTCCGCTGCAATCCCCTGTTAAGCCAAGAGTTCTTTGATTGCACACACAGATAGATAAAAAGCTTTATAATTTTTCCAGAACATTGTTACCAGTGTACACATTTAAAGATTTATAAAAATTTTCATTTTCTTAACCTGAGCAGACTCATGTAGCTACTTGAGGAAAGCGTAAACTCTTTCACATCTATTTTATTGCGCACATTGCGTGCGTTTGAAACTAATATTAATTTTGTTGGCACTCTGTAAAATAAGGCAGTGCTAGAAAAATATTTAAACAGCTAAAAAGTAGCAGTTTCGGTTGTTAAAGTTTTGGCTCGGAATATTAGTCACGCATACTTGTATTGCTAAGAGTGCTCTCAAAAGTCCTTTAACTACTCTCTTGGTGGGCTATAACATCTTGACTGTTTTTATCTGATGAAATCCTCCATTAAATTTAGTAAAGCTACCTTTAGTTACGCTTTTTAATCAATTTGAAACACACACTCCCAACAAATAGTGACACTCTATTTTTTTCTTCCACCTAAACGTCGCACCATTCAGCATTTAGTTTAAAAAGATATGTATATAATATGCTCGCTCTTTATTTATTTATCCCTCCAGTGTAATATGGAGGGATAAATATATTTTCAATTTAAATAAAAAAAATAGAAACACCTCTACATGTCAGTTGCTCTTAATTAATTTTGCATAGTCAGTCTACGGAGGAAAAGATTCCAAAGATTGTTGTGAATGGCAAACCACAATTTTCTAAAGAATGGTACCTACTTTCGAATGCTGTGCTCCTGCATTAAAATTAGAAATTCAAAAACTAATTTTGTATATGTTTTCATTTTCATCCCCCACTGTGGTGGATAGAAGAACGTAGAACAGTGAATCTGTCTTCGTTTTTTTTTTCGACATTTTTTTTTTGTCGCCGTTCAAATGATGGGATTTTTTGTTTTTATAATTTTATGATATAGAAATACGTATTTCTGTCTCTATATCCGTTCAGCCTTGTCTACTATTCATAATTTTTGTCTCGCCATAGAAACAATTTCAGAATTTTATTTATTTAAATGTGAGTATAATGTTTTAGCAGTTTGTGCATTTTTTTTCTATTTTGTGTTCCTGTGACATCTTGTCATTAAAAATTGTTTTAATGTGTTGTAAAAGATTTCTTCTTGTTTTTTTTGTTTTGTTTTTTTTTTAATTAAGGAAATTCATTGGTCACGAGTTGATGGGAAACACGTAGTTAGTGTTGACGTAGACTTTTTGGTTTCGTTTCCAAAACATATTTTCACAGATGCGGTCTTCTGATAGAAGTCATTGGCAATATACTAAAAAAAAATTAACAAAACTTTTGACATCTTGGTAAGTTTTTGGAGAAAAACAAAACTTGAATCGCATTCCCAAAAAAATGCGCATCGTATTTCAGCAGCAACCAATCCAATTATAGCATGTGTGAGTCACTTTGTCCACTTCGTTGAGAACTCCATTCAAAATGGGTGCGTTCAAAGTCGTAACAAATTCCTTGTTACATCAGCGCTACAATGAACTCGTGTTTTCTTAAATCACCTCCCTACGCGGTCTCGTTTGTGCAGATCTGCGAGAATCGTTCCGCTTTTCAAACGACCCTGCTCAAGAGCGATAAATTCACACTTGAGCTGCTAACTAAACTCGGAACCAGTCACTAAATCTTTTACCGAAACAACCTGTAAAATGGGAGGGTGCCGTGGAGTCGAATTGTTAATGTGGTCATTCATCCCCTTTGCAGAAATTGCCATATCAAGGACAGAGAAAAGGACTCAATGAAAATTCGAGGACTTGGGGGAAGTTAAATGTGTGTATTTATGAGTTTGTCCCTTATTCATGGGTTGTTAGCTTTTTGCCATAAACATTCTGTGTTCCTTTGTATTACCCACAGTCGGTCGAACTGCAAAGAAGAAATCTCAAAGAATAGTAGTGAACTAAAGGATGAAACAGAAGAGTGGAAACAACAGGGAAGAGAGCAAAAACAAAAAAAAAAAAACACTTATCATAAAAGGATTTATCCGTTTGGTTCTCCTTGTCATCATATCCAGAGCAGAACGGATGACGACAACGGCGGCGGCGGTAGCTAGCACAGAAACAAGTCTTTAACCTTTCAAGGATTTCCCGCTCCCAAATAGCGCCGACGGTTGCTCTCTCTGTCTTTCTCTCCGCACTCTACTGCAGAAAATTGTCGCAGCATTTTAATCCTGACACTGCCGGTCGCAAAACACACACACAGACGCTCCGTCACATTCGTTGACTTACTCACATACCTATACGCTGGTGCACATGTTTTGTGAAGTGTATCCTCCTCAATCGCTGCTCCCTACCCCGTTCTCGTGTGTCATCGCCAGAGTTTACTGATCTCATATTCCGATGACGACTTTTTAAATTAAAGCGCGCGGCATGCATTATACACGAACCACATCAGAACAGGGACGAGAGGAATTTTTTTTTATGAACAAATTCCCTCTCGCCCTGAAGGTTGACATAGTATATAAAAGAGTATGGGCCGAGTGTATTGTCCGCATTAAATCTCGTGGATAGGGTAATTCATGTCGAATTCCGATGGAGATGCTTATGTCACACACCGGTTTGCACACATCCCCCAGAGCACATTATTTGGTTATAAGGATGTGTGCGCAACGTTTATAACAACGACGACGCATCACGGTAAGGGAGTCCCCTGACTACGCACTGTTAAACACGCATCGAGATTGAAATTGGAAGAGGTGTAAATATAGTACCCGCCACCATCCAGGTGTTTGCTTCGGTGATATCCTGTTTTCCTACGAGTATATGTATGTCACTCATTCCACACTATACTTTGGTGGTTTGAAGCTGTTTGGAAAAGTGCGTTGTCGGCGCTATCGATTGGAACGGATACATATTTAATGTTGTTGCTTTGTGAAAGGAAATCCTGGTCCTTTTATCAGCTGATGTGAAAGGATTATGGTTTTCTTTAGATAATCTTAATGGAAACATCTCCGCACGAATCATGCAAACGTTGAATGTTGATAATGACCAATTTAGATTATCTATCTAGACCAGGTAATAATGAAAGTGATCTGCTGAACGAGAGGGCTGGTGTGTCCTTTTTCGTAGGGTCACATTGGGTAATCTTGATTTTAGCAAATTTAACTACGAAATGTGCACTTAGTTCACTATATTCGAGAGAGTAGTTTTTGAGAGAAGGCCAAAGTGTATTAGGAAGTTCGATTGTTAAATGGAAGGTTTTTAAAATAGCCATATTTCATGGACATGCCGAAACGCACATTCTTAATAACTTGTTAGGGTTCCGTAGTCAAATGGCAAAAAAACGGAACCCTTATGGATTCGTTATGTCTGTCTGTCTGTCCGTCCGTATGTAACAGACACCTTTTTCCGAAACTTTAAAACCTATACTGTTGAAACTTGCTAAGTAGATATATTCTGTGAACCGCATTGAGATTTTCACACAAAAATAGAAAAAAAACAATAAATTTTGGGGGTTCCCCATACTTAGAACTGAAACTCAAAAAAATGTTTTCATCAAACCCATACGTGTCGGGTATCTATGGATATGTCTTCAAAAATGATATTGAGGTTTCCAATATCAGTTTTTTCTGAACTGAATAGTTTGCGCGAGAGACACTTCCGAAGTGGTAAAATATGTGCCTAAAATATAAGGTACCTAATTATAATGTTTACTTATCAATAACTTAATTTAAAAAAAAAGTACACTATTATTAAAACATCGATCAAAGTTACAAAGACCTACAAGAACTTTTATATTATGTTACTTGCTGCTACGGAACCCTTATGGGCGAGTCCGACACGCACTTGGCGATTTTTTTTTATAGCGAGCAGTACTTAAAATGGGAATGCCTACAGCATTCCTACGCTAATCTTCAAATCGCACACAGAATGTGCGCAAACAATATGTGCGGTTCCAAAGGCTGCGGAAATTAAAAATTAGAACACGTACACCGTTGTGCTCAACCGAATAAATGTGTAACTTACTTCACATCCTATAAAATAATAAAATAGTCTCACCAAGTGGAAGCCGTCCACTGTAAAACCAAACAAAAAAAAAATTGAGTGAGTGTGGCTGCGAGTTGTTGCACCTATTAGTTATTGGACTATTGTACAACTCGACCGAACGCACATACAATTTTCATATCGCACACTATATGTGCGGTTCCACGGGCTATGGAAAACCCACAATTCTAAAGCGCACACATGGTAACCCACACGAAAATCTTTGCAAGGCGCTTAAGGGCGTGAAAATATAAATACAACAAAAACTCAGATATGCGCACATGGCTTTTTGAAAATCATCCAAGAAAAACCATGAATAACACCTTTCAGTTGTGTCACCAATTAATGACCAATTCAGCAATATACAGAACGTAACATAATTTTGCCTAACGAATGACTCGACACAAACGCACACGCAGTTCTCATATCGCACACCATATGTGCGATTAGTTTGGCTGGTACCCTTGATTGTTTCAGTAATTTTTTTTTCGATTCCACTCCGCTTCCATCAGCCGAGACAAACTTCATAATCTCACTCACCTACCATCTGTTGCCACTTTCATTTCGACCTTGTTATTACATTTCTCCCTAACAACGCCATGTACAGGCAACAGGTATACGTCCAGATGAACCAGCCTAACTCAGTGACAGTGACAGAAATTACACTTTCTAAACACTTTTCTGTCATCAATGAAGACCCTACCACACTGCGAGAATGTAAGAACAACGAAACCAAAAGAAAATAGTTATTTTCTTCCCAAACATGTGTAGATGCTCCTTGTTATATCATCCAACAGCAGCACCAGCGACAGCCAACATGTAACGCTTTACATAATAATCAGCCTCACGAGATTAATCACACTTTTAAGGTCATGGCTGGCGTAGGAATGGAAGGAAGAAAAAAGGCTGACAAAAAGCAGAAAAACAACTGAGCAAAATTGCATACAGCAACCGTAATGACATAATTGCACTGAAAACTTTATAAAGTAATTGACTTTTCCCGCTTCTGCTGCCTTGAGTCTGCACCACCACCACTACCATCAGCAGTCAGCATCAACAACAACATCAATATCAACACCAGCCATCTGAAGATGGAATTATCCAGTTGCCCGCAAAGGTGAATCTAGTTAACAAAATTGGTAAATCGAAATCAACTGGAAAATTCAGTTGTTTTCCATCGTCATCACCATCATCAGCCGCAGCGCGCCAACATAAGCCAAGGTAATCACAATGAAAAATTCATAACTGGCAGGCGACTCCAATGGCCCTGGACGCTCGACAGTTGGAGGCTTGCTGTAGTAATGCCTGAATGGCTGGCTGCAGCTTTAACTGGCAGATCCCAATAGATCTATCAATCTAAAAATATCTAAGGCGACTTTCACGCGATACCCATCGATGACTATACGACGGCGTCGACGATGCTCATCACGATGATGCCACTGATGAGGATGACGATGATGATGATGACGACGATGATTGCTGCAGTGTGATGATGAATGCGGTGGCGAATGGGATGGAATTGAATCGACGACTGCTGCTGATGGATCAACAACTGCAATGACCTTTTTTGCACGTTTTTCCTCGACTTTGTGTGCAAAAAATAAAATGGAAAATAAAACCCAACGAGCATGAACGCAAAAAAAAAATAATATTTTTTCTAGGTCACGAATGCGTGAATGCATTTCCATCTACATAACCGTGGGCATTGGAGAGGAAAATACGAGTAAAAAGTGCATAGCGCGCATATCTGCAGGCAGACTTTGCAGTTTTTTTTTCTCCGTTTCTTCGGGTTGCATTTTACCCACGCCCATTTGCCAGTTGAGTAATTATCACACTATCGCATTAACCTACATCGGGGAACACTTTCCACCAGCGCAAGCAGCAGCAGCAGCAACGCCGCATCATCGATGCCCCAAAAAACATGCGGGTGAGGTGGGATGGGGATCAAAATATCTCTCGCATTATGCAACCCAGCAGCGAGATACAATTTTATCGATAAGCGCGCCGCACATAAAATGCAGAAAGTTCATGCTACGCCCGTCGACGGAGGTTGCATGGCATTAATGCGTTATGCGATAAATTTTATAGGATCTGATTATAATTTGTTGCAATTTACATTTAAATTGATTTAAATGCGAATGGCATAATATATTTTGACGGTGGAGTGCCATGACGTTGCCAGTTGGGGCCTTACCTTTTTATCTCTACATAATCGGACGGAGTATCTGGAGTTAATTATTTTGAGGAGTGGCGGGACGTGCTCCCATTTGAACAGAAGTCAGTCTGTAGATAGCCCGGATTTGTGTGTTGATCTTGTTATCACCGAATTCAACAGACAGTTGTTAGACTCGTCGCCAGGTTTGGGTTACTCACAGAATAAAAAATATCTGAAAACCTTGGAGGGGTATCCTACCGAAGAATAATTAAATGTTCTCTTTAAAAGAAAATATGAGGCTCTTCAAATAACGAGCTCGTGTAGTCGAAATTTAAAACAATCATCATTAAGGCGTCAAAACAATTCTCAACATTCCATCATCAACTTAAGGATATTCCACTGAACAGTCAACGATATATCCCGCAGTCATTTTTGAAAGCATACCACTCGTCCACCTACACATCAGACTGATGAGGATAATAGCCTAAACAATTTTTTCTTGGAATTCCCTTCCATTTAATTATTCATGCTTTCAAAAACCAAAAATCCCAACAACGCCGCCAACCATCAACCACCTTATAAAGCAAACAGTCCGCTCTTAAAATAAGCCAACTTATTATTAGCCCCGGAAAATAATTATTATTATCAATATTATGCTTTATATATCTTCCAAATGAAACAACCACGAAAACATCTCTTTCAAGAACATTTTATCTTCGGCGGAATATTCTGCAACACATTCATTCAGTATTCGGAAAATTTGTATAGCTATTCGAGGAATTCCTGGCTCGAAAAGTTATTGCTAAAAATTATTGAAAGAGTCTCCTGTATTCTTTTAGAGAACAAATTCGACTAAACTTCGAAGATATACACCACCAAGGTTGTCAGCAAGAATATTCTTATTAATAAGTTGTATGGAATTTTGTTTTAAAAATTATCAAATAGGTGTATTGAGTTGAGTGGTATCCACTGTTTATTTATTTTTTTTTATTTTTTTTTGTGGAAAACCCAAATGTCAGGCACACGCGGTCGGTGAATTCCTGTGAACTCAGGCCATCGGAATGTTTTATTTTAGCCAACTGCTACTGTCCCTCTTGCTTGATGTGGTTGTGCAATTATACTTGGTGGACTTTGCTCATTGGAAGATCCCTTTCTTCCACTGTAAGTTATGACTTCCATGTTGATGAGCTGTCACTTTGACGACTTAGTTTAGATAAATCTCTCCATAATTGATAAAGAATAGAATAATCTTTTATCGTTTTTGTACCCAATCTAAATTAGTCATATACACTGCCTAATTTTGAGTTTCTATGCAACATGCCTCAATTCATTGATTTTGATGACCGAAATGATAAACGCACACAGTTTTTTAATGGATCATGGTCCAGCGAATGCCAGTATCAGCAAATATTTCGACGTCCATTGAATTTTGTCAAGCAAATTTAATATTTTTCAACGATTAACTGTAACGCACATTAATGTGTGCTGCGAAAAACTTACATTTATTGTGTTTGAATCTGGAATTTATTGGCTTTAAAATATTTTTGCGTTACATTTAAACAGACAGCGGTAAAGGTGATCGGCGTTGATGTGCGACTTTTTTAATGAGGTAGTCAAAATTTGCTTATATCACCTTTCACCTTTGATTTGAATATGAGGGGGTGCTACACAATGTGCGCGCTACAGAACCTACATATTTTATTTGTATGCTTTGTGCAACTATTTTCCTGCATGCTTGTTATTGTATATTCATGGATGTGCGCTAGGGCAAAAGTAAAAAATATGCGCTATGTCTAATTTACAAAATATTTTTTAAATCGTGAGCTTAACAGGAAAGCCACCCGTAACTTCTTACTTAGCTTTAACCCCTGTCAAAGACTGACCATGCTCATCCAATCCCGACAGATTAGGCTATGACTTCGCATATTTCTGATTTCTATCTATTGATCCATCTATACTCGGTCAATAAGAAAACACAACCTAAGATGGTTTGAAGAATTTTCTATCATTTCAACCGAGGGTGGTAAACATTCGTAGACCGTACTAGTTGATGTGCGTTATTAGCAAAATCCATAGTACATTCAATAACTTTCTATCTACTTGATTGTGAAACATTTTTAATTTTCATTTAATTTTTTATACTCTTAGGATAAGATTACAAAATAACGAAAAACTGTCAACAGGTTTTGAGTCGTGACTTCCTCGTGTCAAAATTTAAACGTATTTGCGAAATACCCGCAGACATTCTTATCGATTTTTCCCTTTCGCTTTCTGCAATAACAACACCACCATAAGAGGCTTTCGACAAGGAATACAGTAGTAAAAAAAATATCAGAACCACCACAGACAGAAGATTACTTTTGCATAAGCTCAAGCGATAACCCAATATCAAAACTTAGAAACTAAGTAAATAGCAAAAAGTATATTAGCCATATATGTGTAATGCGTCAGTAAAAAATTGTTCTTATCTGCGGCATTGTTTTTAAGTTCTTATGACATATATATTTTTCTTTGCGTGCTCCAATTTTTGGTGAAATATAACTTCTATTAGGTTATGTGTACAATGGACAGGGAATAAAGAAAAAAACGAACTGTTTTCCAAACGCCCAGACATTTCTGCCTGTCATTGTCCTTGTCTTAAGTGCTTTTCATCCGTATCCAACCTTATCCATCACTTATTGTCTCTCCGGCAGCATCATCGCGGTTGTTATGCACTGAATTTTGGGAATTTCAAAAATGTGTACAGCATCCTTCAGCTTGGTATGTAAAAAAAATGTATTCTTGTTTCTTGAAAAATTTCTGAAGAAAACTTAAAACGAAATACGAAAGGCAAGAAAAATAGAAAGAAAAATCTAAGAGAAATATGTCGCCTTGACGTGAGGAAAAAGGAGATACGTGTTGGAAGAAGCTAGTAACCCTTTTGTACCTTTGGGCCTTCTACGTATACCCATACCCACCCTTTCTATCTCTATCTGCTGCCTGACTAAGTCCCTACCATCCCTGTCCAAAATGCCAACAAAAAATCAATTGCAAGAGGAAATGAGTTGGGGGAGGACAGCAGGACAAAATATCTCATCGTGCGCAAGTACTAGTGCCTAGTACGATGACGACAGATTGTTGTTGCATGCGGCATGATGATACACGAAGGGTGTGGGCGGTATATGTGCAAATAAAAATCCTTTTGTTATGCATTGCTTCGTTGCCGCTGCCATCTTTGTCGTCCTTCAACGGGATTTTTTCTTCTTCTTCTTTTTGTTTTTCTCTCAGTTTCGTGTTTTTTTTTTCTCTTCTTTTCTTTTGTTATTCTTTTCCTTTTTTGCTCCTTGTTTTGCCTGTCGGGGCTGTTCTCGATTTGAAATTATTCATATAGCTGGATTCCTTTCTTTTTGTTAACTCGTTTGCATTCAACGCCGATGCATTGTGGAGGGTTATGCTCGTCCCCATTCAAAACTTCGAATGCATCATCATCATCATCGTTGTCGTCAACCAACTATACCGACATCGCTGTCAACTGGTACAGCAGACCCTTACCATCGCTTCTTAAACTTTTTCCACGCGATTGTTGGTATTTCCCGGACGTATAGGAAAGGTCCTTGCGGAATTGTTTTGTTCTATATCTTGTCATTTTATTGCGTTAATAACTTGCTTCGAATTGTTTTAATGAGCTGGCTTAAATTTCGCGTAGGGGGTGACCAGTATTAAGTGAGAAACCAGGGTCGACATTCTGTATGCCGAAAACAAATGAATGAATGACAAATTAAATTTAAGACAACTCATCTGTGGAAATTTCAAATTAATTTTATATGTAAAAGGATAGGTTGTTAAGGTATTAATTGAGAAACAGAAATTCGCTTAATGCCGTTGCAAAATGGCGGCGACTTTAATCACTTATCAACAATAGTGATTTTTATAAACGTTCTGCAAAGTGCTGACCATTTCATACCCATACAACTCATCTTTAGGACAACCCGTCCGAAGCGAGCTAACCACCCCGATAATGGTGGCGGATGAAATGTCTTGGCCTGGAGCTCAGTTGCTTCATAGATAAGTAATATGGATATAAAATAACCATGGATGAGTTGTACGGAGGAGATCTTCGATTCGATTCGATTCGATTCTCTTACCGTACAGCGCCATCTAGCATTGAGTGACAATTTTCAAATTCTTGAACCTTTTCTTACTTTTATGTAATCTAAGTTTGCCTTTACACCAGCTCAAGTTGCTCAAAATCGAGTATTTAAGTTGACCGGGCTTTCTCGGATAAAGATTCTGAAAATGTATAAAAGACGACCAGATAGCCAAACGTTTTGCATTCAATTTACTGCAGTAGAAGTAGAAGACGAAGTAGACCTTTCTTAACAACAATTCTAACATTATTCACTATATAATAATCTGGTAAAAGCGAAAATAAAACATTTCTGACATTCACCAATAAATCAGCTGTCAAACCGAACTTGTTTGACATTCCCAAATTAATTGTGTATCCTTTAAAAAAATTCATCAGTACTCCTTCACCCTTTTACCAGTCAGCAGCAGCGTGCCTTTGCCAAAAAAAAAAAAAAAACAATCGCAGAATTCATGATCGCCAATCAGCAAATGCAAATATACGTTTCGAACTCGCAAAATTTATAGCCAATATTTGCGGCCAAAGACTTGCATGTATTTTTAAAGTTTTTCAGCTTTTTTTCCCCTTGTTTTCGTTAGTTGCAAGAATAATAATAATTATTATTGTGTTGTATTAATTTTGTGTGCATTTGTTTTTGGCACAGTAAATATCTTTGCAACTATAATAAATATAAATCAATATGAGTAATGGGTTTTGCATGCATAAATTTCGAACTTGATACCTCGTTGTCGCTGTCGACGTAGTCCGCTGTTTGGGGATGCTTGGCTTGGTGAATATCCAGTAAAGAATTCGCGTACACCTCGGGGGCATAATTCACTACACAGAAGTGACTTAACGATAAAACAGCCGAAAAAAAAAAAATAACCAACAAAAACAACATCGAAGAAAATTGCTCTTACTGTGTGTAGTAGTAGCAAGCTGGCGGGCTATTGCGCTCGTGAATCTTAGGAAAAGGCGAAGAGTACACCTGCTATGCGATATTTTGAGCTAAGAATAAATTGCCTGCAATTGCATTGGCCAACACACGATTTCTGTGTGATCTCGTCCCGACAATGATTGCAATTTATTTTAGCGGCAAAAGATTTTCTCTATTTTTCTGTTGTAAAAGTAATAATTATAATTTTTGTTCTTACTCATGCTGAGTGTGCAGGCACACTTTTGAGTTTTGAAAGCATGGTGCGAGGTGGATTGCATTTTTAATGGATTTCTTTTTGTTCCATATAATTTATTGCATATCTTCAATACTTGTGAAATGTTTTCTTAAAAATAAATGTTGTCTTTCTTTCTCATTGCAGGTATGTGATGAGAGGCTTTTATTGATTTAAAACTGTGGTATGTAATCGTTTTGAAAGTTGTCTTGAAAATAGTCAGCATTATAAGGTTCATAACCTACTTTCGGGAGTTCAATCAACTAAAAGCTGTGCATATTTACCTGATATGACATTCGATCAAATTTTGGTTGATCCCGCAATTTTTCTTTTGGCAATCATTGAAAGTGTATTTTTAAAAATTTTAAAATTTTGCACTATACATATTTGAAATAAAGTGCACGACTGGGTCGAACGTAACTTTCTCGTTCATCAAAAGTTTGGTTGGTTGTTTTCTTATTTTATTAAGTAGATAGGTAAAGATCTGAGAACCGATGCTAGATAAAAGAAATGGGTGCAAATGAAGTGGCTGCAATTATTTTAAGGTGCATATTCAACAAGGTTGAAAACAGGGTAATATTTGCTAAAATAAGTTTTGCGTAGCTGTTATTGCCTTTTTATCGGAAGTGGGGGAGATTATAACAAAAAAATTAGCATAGATATGTGAAAATAGATTGGGAAGTATAAGTAAAGGGTGATTTTTTAGCTGGTTTGGTTTTGGCAACACTGGTTTTGACAGCTGACGTGTGTTTAGTACCTTGTGTCACTGTCAAACAGCTTCAGTTTGGTTTGCAATTTAACCATGGATCGTCTTACAAATGAACAACGCTTGCAAATTATTGAATTTTACTATCAAAATTCGTGCTCGGTTCGAAATGTTCATCGCGCGCTGCTTCCATTTTATGATCGGCATTCTCGACCTTCTGAGCAGTCTATTCGGAAGATTGTGACCAAATTTCGCACCAAATTTACTTTGTTGGACATTAAACCACCAACACGTTTACGTACTGTGCGTAGTGAAGAAAATATTGCGGCCGTATCAGCTAGTGTGACAGAAGACCGCAAAATGTCGATTCGGCGCCGTTCCCAGCAGTTAGGCCTTTGTTACAGCACTACGTGGAAAATTTTGCGGAAGGATTTGGGCGTAAAGCCTTTTAAGATACAGCTGGTGCAAGAACTAAAGCCAGCCGACCTACCACAACGCCGAATTTTTGGTGAATGGGCTCTTGGAAAGCTGGCCGAGGATCCGCTTTTTTATCGAAAAATTGTGTTCAGCGATGAGGCTCATTTTTGGTTGAATGGGTACGTAAATAAGCAAAATTGCCGCATTTGGAGTGAAGATCAGCCAGAATCATTGCAACAGCTACCAATGCATCCCGAAAAAGCCACTGTTTGGTGCGGTTTATGGGCCGGCGGCATTATTGGGCCATATTTCTTCAAAGATGATGCGAATCGCAGCGTTACTGTCAATGGTGAACGCTACCGAGCGATGATAACAAACTTTTTTTTGCCCGAAATGGAAGTTCTTGACTTGCATGATATGTGGTTTCAACAAGACGGTGCCACATGCCACACAGCACGCGAAACAATGGCGCAATTGCGAGGCGAGTTTGGTGAACAGTTAATTTCACGTTTCGGGCCGGTCAATTGGCCGCCTAGATCGTGCGATTTGACACCATTACATTATTTTTTGTGGGGGTATGCCAAGGCTAATGTGTATAGGGACAAGCCCGCTTCGATTGACGCACTGGAAGCCAACATCCATGCATTCATTCGTGAGATACCGGCCGATATGTGTGAAAGAGTATGCCAAAATTGGACTCAGCGGATGGGCTACCTGAGACGCAGCCGCGGTCAACATTTGCATGAAATTATCTTTAAACATTAAATTGCAAGGTTCAAACTATCGATTCAAATAAATATTTCATTCATTTTTTCGAATTTTTTGTGTTTTTTTTTTTAAAAAAAGTTCTAAACCTCTTAAAAAATCACCCTTTATATATAAGTAATAAAAAAAAAAAGATTTTTTTTTGAATTTTTTGATTACGTACTTAGTATCTTATTTTGAATACTGATTTTATCTTTAATATGTATTTGGATCAAAATCGTTAGAGCGGTTTTCGTAAAATTTCGCAGACAAAATAGTACCAAATATTGCAATGTTTAGTTTGAAAAATAATATTATTTAGAAAAATAATATAATAATTATTAAGCTGAAAAACGAGTACAAGTTATTGTTCGGGATGTAAGCATTATTTGGTTTTTAGGGTTTTATCGAAATCGAAAATGGGGTTTTCGAGATATGAGCAGTTTTTAAAGTGAGCGTTTCCAGTTATTCGAATTGAAAATTAAGGACGCAATAATTTTGAAAACATCAGTTTTACTCTAAGTTTGCATTTTGGTCAAAATCATGCCGTTTTGAGGTCAGTTAGGGAAAACATTTTTCAAAAATGAATTTTTTCAAAAATCCATTTTACGATAATACAGAGAAAAACTGAGTATTCCATTAAGTTTGAAATGACCATATTACCTTAGAAATTAATTTTTGCTACAATCGTATGGACCGCTTTCGAGATATGTCCAAATTTCAAAAGTACCGTTACTCGATTTTTAGCGGAAAACTGAGTATGCAGTTATGTTTACCTCACCTACTTAAGCTTATACATATATCAATTTTGTATGGGAAGTACCATTAATATTGAGGTTACCATGCTAAAAAAAAACGGCCCCGAACCGTAGCCCCCAAACTTTAAATCCGAAGTTTGAACGAAATCCGTTCAGCTGCCTAGGCTGTAGGCCTCGGGACATACAGACAGACATACATACAGACAGACAGACAGACAGACAGACAGACAGACAGACACAGACAGACAGTATTTTGCGACCCACTTTTTTGAGTTCGCCTATCATCGTAATGTCAGAATTGATTAAAATCTCGAGTTCGAAATTTTGTACGAACACAACATTTTTCTCTTACTACGTAATGGAGAAAGTTAAAAACAAAATCTAATATTATAATATTAACCTTCCTGCATCCATACGCAGAAGCCTCCTCTTTATGTTCTCATTTTCTTCATCTGCGAATGTTTGGGTAGTGAGCTCGCATAGTGCACACAAGGTTAACTTACATGACGCTCTCTAAGAAGTTTGCATAACCCTTCTGTTTGCATTCGCATTAGGTTCCTATATATGCTCGCATTTTGTTCTTCCGCGAATGTTGTGGGCGAATCGCAGTGGACATTTTTTTTATCATTACCCACGACGACGTTTTCCAACTCCCACGAAATATGAACGAAATGCTTGGGTAAAGATTGGCATGCTGGTTGACATCATTGAGACCGCAAATTATTTTCCTACAAGGTCTAAATGAATCAGGAACTGAAGCAAAATGATCACTTCGTTATGGTGCCTCTGTTGGGACTGTGGCTTAATTGATGTCTGTTATTATTAAAAGATGCAAACATTTGCATTGGAATTGCAGTACAAACTTATGATGATTTTAAGTCATGGAAATATGCGTATATTTATGGAAAGGACTGACAAATGCTCTTTTATATATTTTTCCTTTATTGAAGCCTCGTATACATTTCCAGGCGCACATTGTGCCCTAATTGACGGACAAAGGACAAGCTGTACCTGTAGAGCAAAATTCTGTGACAAAAAAGGTAAAAGATTTGCATTTGAATAAAACTCCTCCCTCGCAATCATTAATTTTGAGTCGCGCCCACTTAAGCCCTCGTTAGCATCGAAATTCATTGATTTAAATCCCCGACTCATGACCACAAATCCCCCACCGAATACCCGATACCGGCTCTCACAATAGACTTCACCTAAAATGCATCATTTAGTAATGAATTATGAATAATAATAGAGCCGCAGCCAGCGTTAGACTCTCCGCTTGCATACGAGTATGCGACTACGACTACGACTACGACTACGACTACGACCCAGTATTTTACTATTGAAACCATCACCACGACTCGGGAGTCGGGAGTTCACCACTCCCAAGTTGTGCACCGTAGTCATCATCAACGTCGTCGTCGTAGTCGTCGCGTTAGTTGTTTGCTCGCTTGAGAGGCGCAGAAGGAGGAGTGCAGTTTTCGCTTACAAACGACGTACATGCATGCATGCCTGCATCTAATCTATCCAATTCATCCAACCGTGGCCGACAATTTCGCGTCTCAAACACGGCTAGGCAAGGCAAATTTGCATGCCGGACCCCGAACCAACAAAGCAACAAAAAAGCAAAAAAAAAGAAGAAAAAAACTGGTTTGGCTTATTGCAAGACCACCATCATCACCAGCCACTACCTCATATCACATCATCGCGATCCTATTCGCTGTGCTCTTCAATATGCACACAAGGCCATTTCAAGAATGTTTCATCATAGCCAAGACATTTATTGTCATTGCCAATTCTCTGCCGCTGCTTCGCCATGGATGAGAGATCAATCAAATGCTGCTGGTGCGCTGCTTGTGGGTACAGAACGCAGGGGGACGCACTTAGGCCGAGGGATTGCATTAAAGCGCTTCTCTCTTCCAATGTCGTGCCCTGAATCCCCAATTGTATCTATGCAGATGCACATGGTGCATAGATACATGAATAAGTTACCGCTCCTCGAATTTGCCCAACAAGACACACGAGCAGATATTATTTTTTGGAATTTTCAGCACTTGGGTAGAAACGCACTCAGATTGATATGCAAAGGAGATCACCCGCTTTTGACAAACGCTCGCTGGCAACATGTTGATAGCTTACAGCGGTCGATGCCATTCTCAGCAAATGACAGTTCAATCATTCGACAGCTTTTGGCATTGCAAAGGATGGAGAAAATCGCCCGACAAGTAGGTGCAGCCCAAACGAGGTCAAAAGAAGGAAATTTCCGCATGAAGATATGTGTTTTTTTTTTTTTTTTTGCTGTACACGCTTTCGCTTAGCTGCTCTGACTTGACATTCAAAGTAGTCTCCCCTTGATTTTCACAACTTAGTTACAATTTAATGCACTCGAGAGAGAGGGTCTTTTTTTTTTTTTTTTGCACTGGTGCTGTTGCTGGTGATTCTGTGACGCGCCTTCTTACTTTACGCCTATTAGGCGAGACATGATGTACGATTAAAATAACGTGACGTGTGACATGTTACAGGGGAGCCGTGTTGTGGACGTCGCGAGTCTGGTCGCAGTCGTTTGATCACACGTAAAAATGCTATTCCTGTAGCTCGTCCATGTGCACGTGTGTCCATCTGCAACAAAGTTCTATGCGTGGCGCATACGTATAGAGCGGATGCAAATTACGATTTTTCCTGGCAAACTGTCTAATGTCAGTTCCAATAGAATGTCCACCGACCTGAATTGTATGAGTGCAGAGCAGACACTTACATAGCTGCGGCTAATTGGATTTGATGGTGGATATTAATTTCGTTTCTTATATTTGGAATTAACTAGGATCGGAGACTTCACCGTGCTTTTTCAGGGCTACTCTGTTGAGGCAATGAGATTGTGTGTCTGTCGCCTGGACGCCACCCATAATGTGAGTGGCGAGAGGCGGCATCTTGCCATTGTGAAAGGTATCTAACTGCAGTTAGTAGGGTTGATATTCTTGCGGAGAATTCAACTTGCGTATTGGTGTCACGGAGTCCCCTCAAAGCTGAACCCCAAACGTATAACCTATAAAGCCCAGTTGTCTCGTGCCGTTTTTTTTGTGTCCATATCTGGGTGATTTACTGTGCACGAGCGCGGTCAGAAGGTGACCCACTTATCGGGCATTATTTATTCAAGGCCATTTGATATATTTTGGGGCTATCTTGGCGATCGTAAATTTAATATTTCCTTATCCGAGAAAGCTGGCGCTTTGTGTTGTTTTTGCAGGTTTTAGTAACGATTCGCAGACCTATGAGTCTGTCTGATTGCATAGTTATGGCTGTACTTATGCACTCCCGAGTAGCTGTGTCTTACCAACAACCAACGCCACTTAAAGGGGTTGCTTTTCAAAATTCTGCTTCAAAAAGTTGACTTTCCTTGATTTCAAAATGATTTTGTTTGTCCGTTGTAGGTAGGTGTGGCTCGTTTGTTTGTGTGCTAACCTACTGAGCAAGGAGTCTCAGGTTTGATCCCCGGCAAGGCACAAAAACTGTATCTTAAGACTCTTTCCACTGCACCTCTTCTCGCGAGCGTTTGACTAGCATCCGAGAGTTTAACTGTCATGAAAAACCTTCTCAACTCATCCGTTCGGACTCGGCATAAAATGGGCCCTACAATTCCATTCGTACAGAAAGTAAAAACGAATGGTTGTGAGAAGCTAGGCCTATACGGACCTGTTGCGCCAGCTATATGTAATATTTTTTTTAGTTTACTGATGCACTTAAAAAGGTTCAATTTGCCCATATTCGAAAACAGCCATGGGGCCTCTTTACATCTTTTGTATTACTCGGAGCTTTTGAAAGTCGAGTGCCACCAATCCAGCATAATCATCAGTCACTCAGTGAGTTGTCCCGCCAGACAGCGAAAGAAGATACAAAAGATACTTGTTCAAGTAGATACAAAACCAGAAGCACTTGGCGAACTAGACAAAACCACTTGTTTGTATGTTGAGCGGGGAGAAATACCAGAACACATTATGTAGCATTAAGAACCGCTAAAAAAAAAAAAACTCAAACTGCGGACGACGATGACGATGACGACGACGATTGATCGAGGGTTGTGTGCAGCCTCTCTCCGGCCACATTGGCCTGGTCAAACACCCGCTGGCTACCTATCAATTAAGTATTTGTGTGCACAAAAAAGAAGAGAATAGTACCAGTAGGAAGATCGCCACTGTAATACCTCATATCTGGCCATAGGTCCGTCCATTCCATGACCAAGCCGACGACGACGCGACTGGGGGGATACACATGGTGTGTACGTACGGTACGTATACGCTGATTACTTAAATTAAATAGTGACGACTTCATAAATGTGCACAATTTATGCAAATTACCAAGCATTTACTGTTTGCAAGCATGCACGGTGCAGCGGGCTTTTGTAGTTGAATTCCGTGCCTTCTATGAATCTCTGATGCACATGTCGAGAGATGGACGATGGCGACTACGCCAACGATAAAGAAGACCACTCGCATCGTATGTGATGATGATGATGACGATTGGGGAGCGTCGCGTCCATTTCATAGCTTGTTTGACTTTTGCATGTTTTTTTTTTTTATAACGAATTAGTGGGTGTGGGGATGATTTGCGTAATTTGAAAGCAGAACAACGTCGACAACGACGCCAGTGCACAGAAGGTTAAGCATAGTTAATGAGAATTTATGCTGCTTTTATAGGGCTATACCGCATTAAACTCGATAAATTTAACAAAAAAACAAATTCAGAAATAGTATTTTCATATATTATGATTATGTGTGATTTGTTTTAAAGTGAAATGGTGATTTATATTTGCGGGGGTGGTAAACAAGTAAGTAACCGGAGTGGTATAATTTGATTTTCGAAAAAGAGTGTAATTCAAAATGCAAATGTGTGGAAAGGATATACTGGTGGGAGATTTGCGGCCTTTCTTAAAATTACTTTTTTATTTATAAAAATGCTACATAGGTGAAAAGTTAAGTTATAAGGTTTATTTTCTTAAAAAAAATCAACTTGGCAGTTGCGAATTTTATAGGCTTGGATTTAAATTTAAAATTACGTATTTCTAAAACTTTTACATATATTAAGAAATGCCAATGATATTTGTGGATTACATTTTTTAAAGCAAAGAGCGGGAAATAGTTTTGTTAACGCATTAGGACAGTCACTTTTAAATTAATTACAAAATGATGTTAAAAATTAAGAAAATATATTAAAATTAAATGAACTAGTTATAATTTATGTTAAGGAAGAGATAGGTAGTACATTTTTTTCTGCTATTTATATTTTAATTTAAATGGGAAATATTTGCTAAATAAAACTACAAGTTAAAAAAATTATGGTAGTTAGTGGTTAATTTATAACTTCATTTGAGTTGCTTTCTCAATTTTGTATCACCTATATTGTGAACAATTTTTAATTATTCAAACTTTGATTGGAATCGTAGTCTCACTTCCCTAAGTGACTGTATAAATCTGAGAGTAAATTTGTGGTCAAAATTGATGTCACCAATCAGTGTTACCATTGCAGAATTCTGAAAAGTCGGAAGAAGAATGGCCAATGAAAAAAAAGTGACATTTCTGAAGCAGAATAGATTATTTAGAATTTTTTAACGATATTTAACAAGTATTGGTTCAAAGGCAACTGCGTTCAATTTAAAAAGTTTTTATTTGGAAATAACAGCATGTGAACAATTTTTGAAACTCCTTTTCCAACTAAAAAAAAAGGCCAAAAATAGCAAAAAATTGTGGCAGGCTCTCGAAAAAAGTGCCAAATTGCAACTTTAGTCGCTGCCACAATTACTTACTATAATAATCTATTACTCATTCATTCCATCATTTTTAATGTGATTATATACACCCTGTTAATATAAGCTTTAACCATGAACTGTCAAATTAACTTTTTCTATATGACCTCTTCCGGATGTCAAAATTTATTCTTTTTGTAAAAAAGATCAGTCCGTAACTCTGCTGTTACTGTTCAATGGATTTTACTTATTTTGCTGCATTGTTTATAAAGATTTTGTTTGGTTTTTGATTTATTTTCTATTGAATAAGCTAATGCTTCCGTTGACTTTATGAAACAGGTTGCTATCACGGTAAAGCTGATGATGATGATGATGGTGAAGGCCATCTGAACCAGAACATTACCTTTCGACTGTTGAAAATTTGTCTACCTTTGCAACAGTGTACCTAGCATTTTCTCCCTTCATTTCTGGATCATCTGAGAACCTAGTGCCTAGTACGTCTTTTACAAAGACTTTTCTATAAAATTAACCTTTTGAAACTTAAGAAAAAACGTAAATAAAAAATAAATACAGTTAAAAGAAATTTGTTTGCAGTGGGAAGTTTTAAACTGCAAGCAGTTTTGTGGTTAGATAAACATCTAAAAGGAGGAATATTAAAAAAAAAAAAACACTGACTTTCAAAATTGGACTTAAATTCAACTCAACAAGGGTTGTTCTACATAGATTACGAAATGAAGAGACTCCGAAATTTTTTGTAAACGCTGTTGAAACTCAAATTGACATAACCTCACACGGCGGAAAAAACGAAGACCAAGATATCCATCAGAACCATAAAACTCATCCACAAGACAACTAAACTTTAGGACAACTTATCCATGCCTTTCAAAATAATGGCAGGGCTTCCTCGAAATTATGCAAATTATTTGATGCGTATTCTCTAACTTCTAATTTTTTGCATGTTGTTTTTTTTCCCGAATGTTACTATACTTAGGGGTACTTTAAGTTGGCGGTAAGCCTTTTTAAAACACGATAAGCATGCTGCCTCTATTATTGACATCAAAATTCGGTAGGTGAAATACAAATTTAATAAAATAAACAGCTGTATAAAGTTTTTAATACGACTTCTTGGAAATGTTTAGTTACGGTTCATTGTGGGCTTGCAACTGGTCGTAGTTTTGGTCCACGGTCTCCTGGTTCAAATAAAACATTGGACTTAAATTCGCCATGCTAAGGACCCACTTCCCCATATTGTACATTGTGTAGTGTGAATAATTATTCGGCCTAAAAAATAAAAAATAAACAAAAACTACCCACTCCTCCCAATTCCTTGTTCAACATACCCGAATTAAAAGGCTAAAATCTAGCAGATATTTCTCCCCTCCAAGAGATTTGCTTTTTTTGTACACTACTTCACAATTTAATCTGGCAGATGACATCTTAATGGAAACAATAATCAAGATTATTTTTTGTTTGCTTCTGCCATTCTGTTCTGTCCTTGGTAAACATTTCATCACTGGTTGGCGCTGTTGTGTCGTTTTGATGGTGGCTGCCACACAATACATCGAAAAAGCTGACGAACTTAATGAAACAAAATGTTCTTGGATGTAGGTATATATTTTTGTTTTCTTTCTTCGCGCTTTTTTTATAACAAAAAATAAAAATTAAAACCGAGTTCAGTGGCCGTTTTGTAAATTAAAATTTGCATACCTCTACATACTCCCTCTATTTTGTTTTTACAACACTTTGTTGTCTTCTGGTCTGGGTATGATGTTTGCACTTGTTGGGGAGTTTCCGTAGCAAAATCTGTTTATTTTTTGGAAGAAATTTTCCATTTCCTTTACTTCCTTAATGACAGTGATGATATGAATCTCCATATCAGGTTGACGATCATACCATCTGGGACTTGGATTAAAGATACAAAAAAACTACGTTAGTTGGCTCAAATCTAACGGAATGCGACATTGATTAAGTGTGGCGAATTCCAGTTCTATCATGGGCCGTATCATATCTCAGTTCATTTACTTTGCATATTTGGTGCAACGCAATTATTCAAAAAGTCAACGCTTTGGGATTTTTCTTTTTCTATTACATTGTTGCAGATACATGTTGCGCATAATTAGTTCTTGTAGAATGCGCGGTATTTCATTAGTCTTTGTCGCTCAGTTGTTGGTCGTGTCGTGTTCCCAAAGCGTGACAGATCTGCTTTGCATGCCTGTACACAGACTTTGTTGCAGATATTCCGAAAGACGATCTTGGATGCTGCAAAGAGGGTATGTCTTGTGCTTAGATGACAAGATGACTGCTGTTTTTGCCTGTCCAACATTATATGGGCACGGACAATTTAGCTAACAGACATCCAAGAACAGATGGTGGAAATTAAAGCATAGCAGGGTTCCTTGCAGCATTTAGTGATGGTGGGTCTTGATGAAATGTCTCTGTTGATGCTCAAATCATGTGCATCAGGTGTTAAAGGTTGATGATACAGTGACACCAATTGGGAAGTATCATATCAAAAAATAGCTGATATATGTATGACCCGAATTGTATTTGCGAGTAAATAATATTTTTATTGGCAGAATTGTTATCTGTCACCGAAATGTTCCAGGAAAGCATGCACCACAGGGGTCAGTACTCGGTTTATAAGCCAACACGGAATTCCTGCCTAAGGGCGAATAGAAAAAATCTGAAACATTGTGTTATCTGTTTGGAAAATCTATGCCATCCCCCATTTGGCCATGAAGCTCATTGACTTCTGTCTCTTGTAAAAAAAAAAAAAATACACGGAGGCACAACACAAACAAAAGAATATCAACAGGGAAGAAATAAAAGATGCAAACATCATGGAAGAATTCAAAGAGTCCTGTACTTTCTTCATCAACTTATGTTTGCATTTTTATTTATTTTTTACCCCTCATATCATCAGCATGACATTTGCATCGCGAACACCCCGACAACAGCTCATTCTCCACCTCAGATTAGCAAGAATTGTGTGTTTTTATTTGTTGCTGCTATCGAAAAGCAATGATAGCCGTTGCGCACACAGTGTGTGCCTGTGCATGTTGTATGCATTTCAATTGCAAATGACAGAAGGGAAAAGAAACCCATGCAGTAAATAAAACAGTTTCAGTGTTATGCTGATGTGATGCTAATGATGCTTAAACAGTATTGAAGTTCAATAGGTGGGAGTCGACACAAGCCCTGGAGCCTAAGTTAGAGTGACGAGCATACGACTTTGTTTCAAATAATGCTGCTGCATCCCTTGGCTGAGTTATTGCGTAAGCCTACGCATATGCAAATACTGACAGTTGAACAAATAGATATACAAAAGTACCGAGCCGCTAGGGGTGGTTCTATTTACTTCATTGTTATGTTTTCGCAACAATGACCAGTGGAAGTGTGTTGGTCCTTGAAATCTTATTCTCTTGATTACAATAAAAAAATCGCACTTAGCCAGTAAGATTCCATAGAGATTCCTCTAAGAAGTAAGATACTGAATAGAAACAATTGAAAACGTTTCCATGTACATGCTTAAGGCTCATACTTGTAAGCGCACATATTTTATAAGCACACATGAAATTCCTTTCGATTTACTTTTGGGTCACGGGCGCGTGCGTAAATGTACGAGGAGATTATTGAGCAAATTTGACAACTTTAAGAAATCTGACAATTTTAACATATATGTGCGCAAAATTTACGAAATATGAAATATTTCCCTATTCGCTTCTTATTTTAACATATATGTGCGGAAATGTTCACTGTAACGATACTGAATAACCTAACCTAACCTAACATGTGTACCTGCATAAATCATACGACAAGTATAATGGAGAATAGGACCAGCGAAATGCGAATACTACGTTTGCGCACATTTAGTGTGCGATGAGCAACTTGGAGGCGGAATGTTTGACTGCGCAATAAGTGTAAATACCTCTTTCCAGTTTTCTCTTCCTGAGACTAGAGGCGTTGAATTTCTGTATTTGCTACATACTATTTAACCCTTAAAGACCAAGAGGCTTAGTTGTCAGTGTGCCGATGACGACTACTGTTCCAGGTATCGTAGGTTTAACCATGCGATGTTATTTGACCAATTCCCAACAAAAGATCTTTTGCGCACATGTGACTTCTGTGCGTACGTTTCCGTAGCCTCCCCTGCAAAAAAATGTCCAACTGAAACTCAAAGTCACAATACACTTAATTTTGACGAATGACCCAACTAACAGCGCACACATAACCCTTCACTTCCTTCACAACCTGTCGCCCTTATTTTAATTATTGAAATTAACTGAATCCCTTATTGTCATTTAACAAAATAAAGCAGGGCTCCACATGATTCGATATACACAAAAGGAGAAGAAAACAACGAGGAAAAAAACTTTAAGTGCATAATAAATCCTTGACAAGCGGGCGAACGTTGTGCGCTACATGTTCAATTATTAATGTGCTGTCACTCTTGGTCGAGTTAAAAGATATTTTCTCGAACCTAACGCTTTAAAAAGAAATCTATATAAAAACACTAAAAAAACGAAAAACGAAAAAGCAAATTAAAATCGAATCCCTGCAAGCGAACGGATTGCTCATGCATACAAGCCAGCAGCAACCGTTGTGTTGTGGTTGTGTCTCTGATGGTGGAATTCGTTGTCGGCGGCTGCGGGTTTATGCCGCCAATGTTACCATTCCTACTGTTGCTGCCTGCAACAAATAAAAATAGCAACATTAGCTTGTCAAATGTAATTACGCAGTGGTGGCGTGGCGGCACGGCCGGCCGGCATACATGCCTCCTGATTTCAGAATTCCTACGCCATAAGCGACAATTTTTTCCTTCAGCTGAGTTTTCTTTTCTTTCCTTTTTTTTTTTTTTTGTTGTATTTCTGCAAAAATAAAATCACAAGTTAAGGAAGAAAAATGTTGCCAACATAGGGTTCAGCCGAAGCTAATTGCGATCATTCAAAATCGTTTTCTAGTTTTGTAATAAATTTAGGCGGTGATTAAGTGCGGCTTTCCCTTCTTCAAATCTATTTCGTGTATGTGTTTTTTTTCTCTCTGCTTGACTTTTACAACCAGATGAGTCAAAACATCATAAGGGAACATCCTTGGGGTACCTACGTGTATGGCATTTGTGTGTGCCATGATTGATATAAATGCACTTGTCAAATGAATGATTTAGTTATGGCATTCAAACATTTTCTCTATAGTTTTTGCCAAAGGAGCTTGTGCGGAATAACGATGGGGTAGTCCCTTTATTTTTGTGCAGCATTTATTTTTGAGTGCATGATACATTTTTTGTTTAAAAATAACCACACGAGTTGCGATGAAGTATATTAATAATGTTGTTTATTTATTGTCATTTCAGGTGAGTGCTTGTGCTTCCACTCATGATGGTGTGAGTCAGAGTAAGTCGATTGGGGTGGTCGAGGGACGTTTTATTTTTATTTCGTAAGCAGTCGGTTTTCCTTCAAATTGAAAGTGGAGGGATTCAAGGTGATAAAAGTGTCTATAAAATGATCAAGACTTTTCCCAAAAGCCATATGCAACTGAAATCACATTTTATCTGCTAGGAAATGACGCCCAAAAGAAGGTCATGAAACTGAGTATTCCGAAACTGATTGCTTGCCAAGTTAGATGCGCATTCACCCAACCTTGGGCGCTGCAAATTATTACCGACAATTTTTGAAAATTTCTCTTGAATACTAGTTATTTTTTCTTTTTTTTTCAAGTCGGCGCAGTAGCTTAGTGGTTAGTGTGTTGGACTACGAAGCGAAGGGTCCCAGGTTCGAATCCCGAAAAAAAACAAATTCCAACTTATGTTTTTTTTTCCGCTGCGCCACCTCTCGCGAACATCTGACAAACATCCGAGAGTATAACTGTCATGAAAGAGCTTCTCAATTAAACGTTTGGACCCGGCATAAAATTGTAGATCCCTTCCATTCGTCCCAAAAATTAAAAACTCACACAAACGAATGGTTGTGAGAAGCTAAAGACCTAGGGTCCCTACAGACCTTCCGCCGGGAAGGTAGCCGGCAGTCGTGAAGTAGACACGTGGCAAATTTATTATGGAAAAATATTCGATAAACCAACGTGTTTTAAGCGTAAAAACATTTTATCAAAATCAATCATCGATTACTGTGACGATGACAAAGTTACGTGAAATTTTTGGGAGAACACATTTTCATTTGAATGGATATGTGAATAAACAGAATAGTCGGTTCTGGGCAATGGAAAACCCTCAAATTATTCATCAGTCACCTTTGCATCCATTAAAAGTTACAGTCTGATCCGATATATTCATCATTTGGAATAGTGCCGCAGTTGGAAAGACTTAAAGGAGGTCTTCCTTTGTCCACCATCCCTTCCTCAATGGGTTGGTGGACGAAAATTATATCACAATTTATATTCCGCTCAGATTGGATTAGAACGAATTGTAAAACTAAAACGATGCTGAAAATATGAAAAATACTTGACTCTCACAATTTTTTTCCACACGCTCTGTCTACCCCAATTAGCAAATAACTCTCGTCAAACGATATTTTCTGTACCCTCGTAAAATATGCAAAAATCTTATTCCATCGATACCAAACAAATTAAAACGCAATGAAGAATCCGCCTGAAACGTCTACTAAACTGTCACTCTCAAGAATTTCATTATCGGCGATAGTTTGTTTACTAATATCGTTGAGCACGTTGTAGTACTTAATATTTCGTTAAAGTGCCTGTACATGCACAGCACTGCTGATAGGAGGAGTCAAAGGATTCGAATAATGTTGAAGATATCTATCGCAGAGATTTTGGATATGCGTATGTGTACTCGTCTATGTAAATTTGAAATCCAATCTAATAAATTTGAATAAATTGCTACTGATAGATGTTTTTGAAATGCAATTCATCAATCATGGTGTGAATATAATTTATGATTGCGCTAGTTTACAAAGAATTTTTTTTTAAAGCTAAATGAATCTGCATGAACCGCATGACAATAGGCTAGAGGCGCGCACATTAATTTTTCGTCACACGATTAATTTGTCGCACCAATAAATTTAAATGTAGTGCGGTTGCTAAGTTTAATGTGCGCTGATGGAAAGTTGTCTAGGGCCTTGTGGAAACATCCGTGAACGAGATATACGTTCACGGAATTAAGTCAGTTTAACATACGCAACCACAACAAATTCTGTCATGATTTGCTCGTTTACGGATAACGTGATTCGACCCCGACGCTCGCACTATTTTCAGAGGTTCGCTAAAGGCTGGGTAGCCGTAGCATACTTATGTATTTTTTAGGGGTTCAAACGGGAGCCAACAACACTTTTGCTCGCTTGAAGAATATTTTGAGTGTTATATTGCACTGGCTATAATTTTTAGATTATCGGATGAAACGGCGACAACTTTCTTCGTAACGTTAAACCCGTGCAACTTAAAAGATCTTGCTAAGCTCCGTCTCCATTGTAATCGAGTTAAATTCGTTATGCGCTATTTTTATGTATTTTTTCCTGTACAAGCAAACAAGCTTGTTTTTTTTTTTTTTTTGTGTTTTTGCAAACCAGACAAAATAAATAAAAACGTTCGACCTAAAAAGGGGGAAACGAATATGACATCCCATCCCAAAGTGAAACGAAAAAAAAAAAAAAATGCCACGACAATATGGGACTGCTTCTCCCATGGAGACATGCATGTAGCCAATGATGATGTTGTTGACGACAATGACGATGATGATGCTGCTGATTGTGATTCCAGAGAGAGAGCAAGAATAAACAAATAAACAAACAACAAATACAAACTGACCTTGCAACAATTTATTGCAAAAAAAAAACAAACTACATAAAACTGGGGTGGAACCTACACATACGTAGGTATTTACATTTCAGAGCCATGGTGTCGTGGATTTAGTTTCGCTGCTTGTTTTTATATACATATATAGTGTATGCTGTGTGCTCTGGAAATTTGACAGTTGATGAAATCTGTTGTCTAGTTGCTTAATTGGTGATGAGTCGACACAGCTATGGTATACGGTATACCATCGTTACATGGATTTGTAAACAACAAAAGTGGGACAGGTCATTTCCTGGAAATATGATCTCGTTTCCTTTTGCAATGATTTTGAAATTGGAACGCGTGGTGTGCTTTGAGTTAGATAATCCGTTCAGTTGCCGTGCATTTGATGATTACAAAGAAGACACTTGCTGTATAGTTGCGCTGGGGAACGTGCTCTCACATTGTAACTAAATTTGTGCGAGTTTGAATGAACGCAAAAAGGAGGCCACTCACAGAAGAAAATGAGTGCGTTCAGTCATTTTTTGAACAAAATGGGTTTACATGGGTGGTGCTGACGCACATGCAAATGCAATACGTTCACTCAGATATCGAGTTCGTATTTTTGGTGTTCCTGCTCAAAAAGTTGCCAAAAGCACATAAAAATTACCAAAATACCAAAACTCAAAAAACAAAAAAAAAAAAAAAATTACCAAAGTGGCAACCGTGATTGACAGCCTTTTTTTCGCGTCAGTGTCGTCGTTTTTCGGAGTCCGTTGTTTCTTGTTCTCCCGTAAACGCAATCGGTACAAAATGTCACTCGAAGATCGCTTAAGATCGTGCCTCCTTTGTCACAGGGGAGGGCAGGATGAGTGCCTTATATGGAGTGTCCTTAATTTTTTCTCGATAAGGCCTTCGTAGGCCAAAGAAACAGCGATTGGCAAGCGTAACACTTTAATTCCATCCCTTCAATTCTGATGATGTGATGTCATTCTCAGAGTTTGTCAACAGAGTCGACTAAGATCAGGCCCCTAAGTACATAAAAGTTAAATGTGACTATTACGAAGTTTTATCCGATGTTTGTAAGACATTCGCAGGTAGTTGATAAGCGAAAAAGACCTTAAGTTGAAATTTGTATTTTTCCAGGGGGTTGAACCGGAAACCCCTGGCACCAGTCCTAAAATCGCATTAGCCAGTGCGGTTAATCAGTTCGTTGGCAAATGGCTGCAGGCTTCTTAGGCTTAGGTGTAGAATTTTGACTTCAGTCAGTGGGATCATAAAACCCAAAATGCCAATTACATGTTTTCTGTCCTCTGACATTTTTACGTAAAAAAAACTGTTCAAAACTTTCACGTAACGTCAACATTTTTTTGCTTCTCTTTTTAACCAAGTCGCATCTTCTAATTTAGTCGAAATAAATCGCTGCCTGGTTGTACGTCACACCGATCCGAAATGACGTAGGTCCATAGACATCAATTTTAGGAGAGAGAAAACCGAATGACGTATTTCGACGACAACATAGACGGTTGCGGGTCTTATCAAACTCAAAAACTGTTCGCAACGTCAATCAGCAGACTGTCTGAATAAACGTTCTGAACAAACCTCCTCAATACAAACAGTGATAGTCGTGTGACATTTGTCAACTCTCTTACTCTTGGTGCGCACCAGAGCAACCAATCTCGAACTAGTACTCACTTGATTATTCTCACCTTGAAGGCCTCGAACTCACATTCAGTTTGCTATTTTTGTTTTCCATAATTTCTTCCATTTTATTGCCAACACATTTGAATTCCAAAGTTCCAAATTTGATTTCCTTATCAACAAAAGTCTAAACTTCGTACAGTAATAAAAAAAAAAAAAAAAAAAGAATCAACCAATTGACATGGAAACAAGCCTGCTCTACATCGCACTGCCCCGCACAGGTTTGTCATGCGTAAAAAAAAATTATAATTCTTTTTCATGGACTATCCAACAACAATTGGTATACCTATACGTATATCAAAAACAGTCATATAAATAAATAAAATTCGCACACTTCTAGCTATAAGAAGAAACAGGGTGATGTGTTGTTGACGTTCACTTGATTTTGGCAAGGTTGCAGAATCTCCGTTTACAATTTTTTATTTTTTTTGTTGCTGCCAACAAAAATCGTATATTCATGCACAAATCAGGGAGAACGTCGTTTCATTCTTAAATTGGAATTGGAAGTGATTAAATTTGCGCAAAATATTTATTTATTCCAAAAACCCCAACCGACCAACCCTCGACTGTGTGGCTGTATGGCATTCATGCATACCCGGCATATATTGAGTTTGGGTTTGGTCGCTGTGTATCTGACTATCTGTAATTCAATTGACGGGACAGAAAAGCGAAAAATAAAATAAAAAATAAAAGCTCTGACGAGAACGTCAAAGTAATATATCGGAGCCAACTAGACGACGACTTCTGTTTTCTTTACGAATGACCACGACCACGACTGCGATTGTCACCACCCCCGCTCTATACAATAGACGACCACCCCCCACCCTAAGCACATTTTAGTTTCCTTTGTTTGCACACAGATATTTTTATGTGTCGTGTGATGTGTAGTGTGGTGTGCGCTTGCTATCAGTGTTTGGCAAGGGTAGCTGGTGGCGTTTGTTTTATTTGTACTGTACGAAAGAGTGGCCCCACGGCTAGACGTGAACTTTTTTTTTTCTATTCCTCTCCACTTGGTTGCTTTTTTTTCTTTCTTTCGTTGATTCTTCTTCTTTGTTTTTTGATTAGGATGGTATGTACGACGTACGGGTGTACCTATAGTGGTTCATGTATTGCTAAGTTTAGCGGTAGGTGCGATAACATTTCAAGGCCTCTGTTGGGCAATTATGTAAAAATTTAGCAACAAATAAAGCAAAAAACACAGTTCAAAGCAACGAGACTGTTTGAATGGATAACTCATTGATGTTGGTCATCATCGATGTTTTTTTGACTGGAGGTTTAAGTTGAAGTCCGAATGATGGGTTTTCAGTGATCTCAGCTGTAGGGAGGATGGAATGCAAATCGGTTGCATAATAAGCCGTATTTTGTCATGGGAATAAAATATATTCTGAAATACTGTGGCAAGGTTTGGCTATTTTCGAATTTTTTTTTCTAGAATCGACAGCATTTTTAGGTTACATTAAGAGCTTCTACCTTTATAATACCCTCATGCCTCATTATCCCAGTTCTGCTATATGTTTCAGAATATTAAATGTTTTGAGTGCAAAATTCTTCCAGAAATTTTTGTTCTTGTTGGCGATGAAGGGATTCAGAAAAGCTCATCAACAGAGCTGTATAGGGCATTAACTTCTTAAGAAAAGCGAGAATATATCGTCCAAGTAGAGTGGACCCAAATGCATAGCACAGTAGAGTCTCCAAGTGTAACCCAGATGCATGATGCAGGAAAGCGGAAATGACAGATAATGTCAAGTTGCAAACTATTCCCATCGACGAAAGGCAGGATCTGCTGAAACCAACAGAAAATTGTGTCCCCCTACATGATAAAAAAAAAAAATTACAACCGTCAAAATTTAATTTCCTCCCATCTTGTAAGCACTGTTGCAACTGCGAGTATTTCTGCCTCACCTTCGGTGTATATGTCTGCATGGGAACAACACATGACCAGAGTGCACACCGCGAGTTTAAGAGTTTTTGCGCCCTCTCCGGTCCTTTTCGCAGGAACTGTCACCCAATCTCCGGGTAGAGCTGTCAATTGTTATAAACATTGGAGGAGTCCCCATGTTTAATTCAACTGAGCCAAACCACACCACCCCACCACATGCTGTTACCTACCACTGGTGCTGGCTGCCACTTGAAAATTGATTTGAATAACTTGAGAATGCGTCGCACATAACGCACCCCCTTCGTGATGACTACGACGACGCGACGGCGACGACGACATCGACAACAACCGGCACACACTGTTACGTACGTCATACACCAACAATGACATTTGAAGTAATTACATGCAATAAGGCGGCTGTTAAGTAGAAGCACTTACTATACTTACTGTGCGCTCCTATCCAAAGCTATCCAGCAACCGGATCGTGTACGGCCCGAAAAAAAAAAAAACGACGAGACGAAATGAAAAACCAACACCAGTAGCCAAGTTGTGAATTGAAGCTAAAGAGTGTACACTATAACACATGATTCCGCGTTTCCCACTTGAAACATTTCGTGCATAACAATCAGTGTACTTCTCTCTCTTGTCGTCATCATCATCATCGTCGTATGCGTGCCTACATAGTTGAGAAGGGAGTTGAAGTGGGACGCAAACTGTCAAACGCGACGTCTGACAGTTTGTCTATTTGCAATATAATTACACGCACTCGCTAGAATATTAAAAACAGAAAAAAGAAAAAAAATATATTTAAACGTAATATTCACGGTGCGTGAGCTCTTCAGCAGATCGATGACCTATACCTTCACGCAACTCAATGGAATCAATCATGTCTTCCTCTACGTGGAGCGTTGTGCCGCTTTGACGTACGGGAAAGTCTTCTGCAATTGTTTTCGGTAGTAATGACTCTTAAGTCACGTAACCATGTAATGGCATCGGGGAAGTCGTCTTTATTTCCTTCCCCATCGCAATAGAATTCCGCAGAACCAGAAGAAGCTACAACATGTAGAGTTGGTGCGGACGTCTAGAACACGTCTCGATTAACATTCGTGACGTGATGTCGTGGATTTTCGCGGTAGCGGTTGTGCTGCAACTCTACCCATACCGTCTGATGACCGCACACAGAGGAAGACAAACGAAAATATGGTGATTTCTGGTTTTTTGTCATACTAATGCAGTGAAAAAGTCATTCTTTTGTGACGAGTGGCCATTGTTTGTGTCACTTTTTTTAAGATATTACTCATTTTGTAAACAAATCACATGGCACAACTAGTAGCGGCAGGTGTCAAAAACTGGCCATTGGCTGCGTTTTAATGTGCGTTTAAATTTATAGCATCGCACAGCAGGAGTAGAGGAATTTCTGTTTGAATTTATTGGCAGTGGACGTGTAGTTGTTCGTATAAATCGATACTCGAAATACGTGACGTCCCAGACGTGTATGTGTTGTAATATGTCATCTGTTAGCCGTCATATTTGACGGTAAATCAGTCGGATGTGGGGTTATTTTGGATATGCCTTTCATACACGGCGGTTGAAATGTTCTTTTGGAAAAGTTTGAAAGGGTTCCAGACACAAAGTAGTTTCTTAAACGAGTCTTCCAAGATCAAAATCTTAAGGAGTTGGTTACGTTGCTGTGTTGTGTATGCTTCGCTAAAGCTGTGGGTCGTTTGCCGTCGTAAATAATTAAATTTTAAAAGTTATTTAAAATCCAACGTTGGGTGCCACTCTAGGAAATCCCTCTTAACTCGATCTTTAATGCGCTCAATCGTTAACTTGGCTCTTAGATTTGCCATCATAGTCTGTTCGAATAAAGCACGTTCTATTAACAGATGGGTAGCACTTCTGTGCGATTCTATTCGTCATTACAAGGCTGCTTAATAAGGCTCTTACATTGGGCGCCATTATCGTGGAAAAGTGCAGCATGTAACCGCAGTTCGATTTTAATCGTAGTCTCTTATAAACTTACCTATGAACTTTGGGTGTTAATTATTTTTTTAAGCCACTTGAACCAGTAGCCCTTTATTAAAAATCTACTTTCCTAGAATTGACAAGAGGGGTATTGAAAAAGCACCTCGTCTGCTATCTTAATTTATTTATCATTTTAGCACAGTAATCGCTCTCGAATTCAGATCTTTCTCGGTTTTTCGTCGGTCTTAGTTTTTCATTATGGTTGTAGTCACGACTAAGCTTAAAAGCCAACAAATTTATGCCAAAAAAGTGTCCACTACTAACCTTTTTTCTGTAAATATGCGACATCACTGTCTTTAACTGCCGCCACTCCTTTTCACTTCCATCCGCAGACGATCCCCGTACCGCATATGATGAATTATACTCCCAATAACCGCCACGACCTCCATCCATCAAATAAAATGTGTGTGCACACAATATTGCATGCAATTTCTAATCAGAACCAAGCAACTGATGAGATAATAGCGTCGCACTAATTGAAAGTGGCTAGTTAATTATATCCAAGACGGCCAACTCGTTGACAGCGCGGCTAGTCGCGGCAGTAAAGGAAGTACCATCAGCAAATTAAAAGGTCACCTCGATACTAGATTCCATACACAGAATTTAGTGCTCTCTCTCTCGCTCCTTGGTAGCGATTCTCTTTCGTTATTTTTGCTATATTTTTGCAGAGAAGTCAGACACTACAAAGTGGACTAGGACGGCCACACACAGCGTTTGGTTGAGATAGAGTCAAGACTCAAGACACATATTAAGTCACTCTTTGCTTTCCTTATACGTAGGGGTCTTATTTTGTATTTGCCTTTTTAGACATTAGGCGCAAGAGTGACAGGAAAGTGTTTGTCTTCATGGGTGGCTGTGTGTAAAGACATGTAGAGACGCGCTAATAGGAGCGACGATGAAACCGAAACGAACTTGCAATGATAGTGAAATTAGCGGCAAGCTGAAAAGTGTGCGGCGAGAAATTAGAATTGATGAGTTGTGAGGTGGCTTTTGTAATAATGCTGATTAATTTTAAATACATTTAAACAAAGGAAATATGCGGTGTTGTCAGGTTTTTAAATTATGTCCGTTTACCTAAAGGAATCTTGACTAAATTTTAATTGTGTCTCAGGTTTGATGAAGGGAGCTTTGAATTTTATATATTTAAAAGGAGTATGCCTCTCGGTAAAAGTCGCCTGCCCCCTTAAAAAGAGTGGGTGAGTCCAAATCAAATAATTTCCTCCTCAGGTGTTGCTCCTTTGCTAGCAATCCACTAACTTTCATCGAAATTCTGGCACACAATTCTGTGCCTCCATTTCACGCCCTTGCCAAGCATTTGACATGAGTGCCTCAGGACAACCCACTTGGGCCGTCACCATTTTTGCATTTGCATTTTCAATACAAAACACACCGCACACTCGATAAGGAATCTCAACTGAACCGAACCGCCCCCCAATCACTTTAGTGTCAATTGCCAACGGAAAACATTTCAATTGCAACATTTCAGTTGTGCGCACACAAAAGGACATGCCATATGCAAAACATAAAATGCCTGCACTTTGGGTCGTGTTCCTATTTGGATATTGCCGCCCAACTCATAAAATGTAAACTGCCGACACTCGTTGTTGGCTGTATTTCTTTTTGTCGATGCCTTTTATGGCAAAGTCTCCCAACCACCCATATATCCATCAGCATTTATGTAGGTGAAGTCGATATGAGTGCAATATGTGGCCGTACACACGAATCCGCGCGATTTTTAAAAGGCAGGCATGGCAAATAGAAGCGAACCGCTACTAATCTGAACCAGGTCATCGCAGGCAACTCGACAAAAAGCACATTATTATCCGTGCAACTCTATTTTCAATCAACACAATCTATGAGGGGGTCCGCATTTATTCGAGAAACAGCGAAGAGAAAAAAAAATAGACACATAATTACATCGCTCAGCCCACATCAAAGTGTGTCGTCCTCTTCATTCTTTGCCAAAAATGCCTAATTAAATATTTCCTAAGAGAAAAATTGGACTCGCTGTTCTCTGAGGAGGTTGTGTGGAGCAATATAATTTTTCGCCGAAAGGCCAAGACAACACTCGATATCAAAGTGTTTTTAATTTGTTTATACACTCTCAACTGATGCACAAAGAATCGCGCAATTGATCAAAAGATTTTTATTAGACGTCGACAACGGCTAGGAGAGGCAGCAGCCCCCATCTCGCCATACGCACTGTGGGGAGGTTTTTTTTTTGCGGTCCTCTCATGCTGATGCTATGCCTTTGAATCAAGTTTTGAGATACGAAAACTTGTATCTATATTTTTTTTTGTTTTTGTTGGTGAATTTAAATTGGATACAACCATTATTTTTTTCGCTGTGGCACCGCTATACACTCTGAACTATGAAATTCGTTGTATCTTTTGCAGTTTTTTGTGTCTTGTTGTGTTCCCCCAGATAGTGGGGACGAGAATTCAATTCAATGGTACGGTTGTCAAAATGTCTATGTGGTGTAAGCCATTGAAATATTAGATGTGGAAGGAAGCTTTACTACCTGTGGGTGATCGCTTTGGCAAGTGGGTAGGTACATATGTTGATATGTGCTGCTTCCATGTGGGTTAAGCGATTGCTTTTGTTTGTCTCTTGGATTCGATTTCGATGCTGATTTTGTGAAAACATTTTTCACCGCTCTCCTATCAACCAACCCCTCGACTGCGATAAAAAAGGACAGTGCTCCACAGGGTTTTATACTGCCTTCACTACTTTTTGTGGTGCCTAGTATTGCCGTGCTTTACACTAATCTAGCGGAGTGAATGAAGTGAATAAATAATATTTTGCTACCGAAATATGAACATTTCATTTCATTTTGGTAGGTTGAAATGGCTGCCCTTCGGCCCAATTATCCGTCTCAATTACCCGTTCTCTCTAACGGCGATGTAATCTTTTCTCCTAATATTGACCCAACCCAAATGACCGTTCTGCAAACCAATTGCAGCCTTCAAGTGTCAATGATCCATTGTCCTGGAAACCCAAACAGTAGTATCTATTACACGTCCCGCCTCGACCACTTTTCAGCGCAAGTAATGAAAACACTCGCAAGACAATATGCCACTAGACAGCATTTCACACTGTCAACTGTCAGTTAATGGAATGCCCGGGCGACTTACTTCCTCCTTAGACCCGGTGTCCTCTTTTTTTTTAGTTTGCTCTAGAAAGTAATTATTGAAAAAGAAAAAAAAAACTACACACCCAATCCTATCACTGTCGGTGGAAGAAACCCCCAGTAACCATCCTTCCGTCTTCCTTTCCCAGCTTAAATGTAGGCCACTGACTCTGTAACCGCAAGCGGACACTCCGTTCAGTTTATCCTGAGATATGAGGCAAATCCTCAGCGCACATGCATCAATCCTGTTCCAGTTTCTGTCTTTTCTATTTGCGCGTCGCGTTTGATATCTTCTATACACGAATGTAGGACACACCACATTCTCTCCATCAGGAGCAGAGCGAGCCAGCCTCAGTGGTGGTGTCGTGGTTGCGTTGGTAACTCTATACACCACTAACCACCGCCGGCTGCAATTCATCTCCAGCACACTATAGACACATAAACATATAACTGCACTCAAATAATCCGCCATCGTCCTGTTTATTTTTTATTTTCTTACTACTCCTTCTTGGTCCTTTTATATGCGGCTGTGGCTGCTGCTTGCTACTGCCACTGCTGATAGTGGGTGGTTGTTAGGCGTGGCGATAGTACTGCAACTATCCTCCTCATCCCCCCAACCAACCGGCGTGTTGTGGTGTGTATTTTGTGAACCCATTAAAATGTTTTCCTTATATCTCTGGGTTTTCGCTTCGACTGCTGCGCGCTGTACATTACGAGTGTGTGTACCACCGAAAAGGACTAAAAGAACTTGCAGCCAGCTAAAAAAAAAATCCACATGTGGATTCTGTATGCTGGAAAAGTAGAGCACCAGGACACAGGTTTGTTGTTTTCTGTGCTCTACTCCTTCAATGTGGTTGGTGGTGACGATGGTTGTGCTGACGCTGAACTACATAAATAATTCAGACTAAAACTAGGACATTGCGAGTCCTATATATGAGCTGCAGCAGTGGCGTCATTTTCAATAAGAGTACCATACACAAACAGCGCACACACGATCGCCATCAACCTCTCGTCATATCGCCGTCGTTATCCTCTTCACATACTCGCACACGGTTCTACCTTTTGATTTACCTGCTATATTTTTTTTCGCTTGTGATGCTTTTGTACTCGATAATATTGACTACACTCGCTGGGAAATCTTCTAGGCAAGCTAAAATGCTTTTACAAGACTATGCATTCGCTTAATAAACAAATAAAAAAAACCTCCTGAAAAGATGCAAAGGATTGTGTTTATTTTACTTGATCCGCTTTATGTTTCTTTTCCTCCCTGTGTTGTATAAACGCTGTAGAAAGTGCTTTTTTACAAATTCAAACGGCCTTATGTGCATCCCTTTTGATGTTTCCAACGAGTTTTACATCTCATTTTTTGTAGAAAGGACGAATATACTTTGCTACTAACTGCAGCAATTTGTTTGACGTAATTGTAACATGTTCGGTGTCGTGTGTAGCCTTTGAATTTTCGGCAGCAACTTGATGGTAAAAAAATGGCTAATTTTATAGAGGGCTGACTATAGGACTCGCAAGGTTACGTTATTTATATATATTCCGGTCGAATTGAAAGTGAAAGGGAGGTGAAATTATCTAAGTGGTTTGATTTTGGTGGAAATTGCGTTGATTTATTTTCGGAATCATCTTTTCTGGTATAAATACCAATAATGTTTAAAATAGATACAACAGCAAATTGAAGGCGGGAAGAGTTTTCCATACGCGTTTTCAATTTGCAGAGTCCTACTTTTTACATATTAAGAATGGTGCAATTTGATCAATGTTGGATCAATCACTCAATCAGTCGCGCGATTTATAAAAATAAATTGAGTTCTTCTCGAATTGAAACGTAGACAAATTTAATGTTCGCCTACTTTTTGGGGGGCGTATTTGACCAAATTTTTGTTGATGAATTTTGAATGTCTTTTGGCTTAAACTCTCTGATTCTTTAAAATCCTATCCTGGAGATGAATTTGCCTTTTTTTGATTACAGGCTTTCTTACAACCGAAGGTGAAATAGCGTTAGAAATATTATTTTTATCTACCGACATTCCTTTTTGCTGTTAATACTAAATCCATCAAGTAATGTATGTATTAAATAACTTATGTAGAATGTACACAATGCTAAATAATATTAGGAAAAATCATCGTCCTGGTGTCGGGTTTTCTTACAGCGAAGTTGGAATTTTTTAAACATGCAAAATGCAATTTTTAAATTTTTGTTTTGGTGTGCTCGTTTGTATTGAGCTATTTCGATTGAATATCTCTTTGCACCCAGGTTTTCTTGCATTTAATTATATAAAAGTGTGGGAAATGTATTCCTTTTTATTTTATTATTTTACTGACTATCATCATTGCAGAAGTAGAAAATTCATTAAATGAATAATAATTCAGTCCTAGTCCTGTTCGCCTACTTTTTGGGGGGCGTATTTGACCAAATTTTTGTTGATGAATTTTGAATGTCTTTTGGCTTAAACTCTCTGATTCTTTAAAATCCTATCCTGGAGATGAATTTGCCTTTTTTTGATTACAGGCTTTCTTACAACCGAAGGTGAAATAGCGTTAGAAATATTATTTTTATCTACCGACATTCCTTTTTGCTGTTAATACTAAATCCATCAAGTAATGTATGTATTAAATAACTTATGTAGAATGTACACAATGCTAAATAATATTAGGAAAAATCATCGTCCTGGTGTCGGGTTTTCTTACAGCGAAGTTGGAATTTTTTAAACATGCAAAATGCAATTTTTAAATTTTTGTTTTGGTGTGCTCGTTTGTATTGAGCTATTTCGATTGAATATCTCTTTGCACCCAGGTTTTCTTGCATTTAATTATATAAAAGTGTGGGAAATGTATTCCGTTTTATTTTATTATTTTACTGACTATCATCATTGCAGAAGTAGAGAATTCATTAAATGAATAATAATTCAGTCCTAGTCCTAGTTCTTTTGCCTGGGTTTTCTTACAGCGCAGTTTCATTTATTGTTAGCGTTTTTTAGAACTAGCAAAATCTTGGAAATAATGCATGGCACTTATTTCGTAGATGCATAGAATGTTGTTTCTTATAAACCATAGTTCTTTTGTCTGGGTTTCCCTAAGCAAAGGGGAATATATTGTTGCATTTTCGAAAGTTGCCAAAAAATATTAAGAAATTTAAAAGAAATTAATTATGTCCAATATATTTTGCGCGGTTTTTTTACAGTTTAAGTAAATATGTTGTTGAAAAAACTCATATGAAACTGATTTCCAGAACTACCAAGCAAAGTTACGTTTCAATTTTCTCTTAGTGTGCAAAAGAATGTAAAAAAAAACTCTAACAACATTGGCCATTGTTGGCAACATTAAACTTCAACTAAATCAAAACTAATGGCGTCATTCACAAGCCCCTTATGCTACACAAACCAACCAAACAATAAAAAGACGCGCCGGTGAAATGAGCAAAAAAAAAGTGTCTACATCGCCATGACCACATATACGTACCTATTGTCATTCATAATAATGAAAATTATAAGTAATCATTTGTCTCGTAATAGAGCGAAGTCATTGCCTTCTTAAGGTGAAGTTGTTTATCTAACACTTTTTTGCTTGACAAGACTACGATTTTTTTTTTTCTTCTGCGTATACATAATTCCTGTCTGTCTGGCTGATGGTTAGCTTGTGTATGTAGCAATGTCGGCGCTGTAAATCATTTGTTCTTGGTTATACTTCTCGGAATTCTTGAGAAGTGTTCAATGAAAGGGAAATGTTGTGCGTGCTAGGGGGAATTGCAGACGTTTCCAGGAACGAATAGTCGCGTAAACAGGCAATTTGTGCGAACCGCATTTCCTTTTTGAGAAAATTTCATTCGGAAAAAGTAAACAGCTTGTGTGATCAAGAAGTATTTGGTTTTTATGTATTTGAAAGATAGGATGGGCATCTATAGGAATTGTGAATCAAATAGTTTCTAATGCTTTTTTGGATTACAAAGTGTGTCAGGTTCGAATGGGAAAATGGAGGGTAAACTGGTGTTTTTTTTTCTTTCATTTTTGATGAAGAAAAATGCGTTGTTATTGTGTTCATGTCGAGTAATGGTTTTGAACTTTAAGTTGGGAATTAAAAATGGCGAGATCGAGGCTATTTTTACTAGTACACGGTAGTCAAGATTTTTCCTGAATTACACAATTGGGTGATCCAAGTTCTATTTTAAATACGACTTTAGAGCACACTAGTTTTGTATATGATCCTGCATTTATATGCCGTGATAGAGATTATTTTCAAAAATCCTTTGACACCAATTTAAAAAAAGAAACTGCATCCGAAAACTGAGAACAACTCAAAACGCCAATTTATTTATGACTTCATATTCTTGCGTTTCTTAACGATCTTCATCACGATTCCCACTTACATAATAAACTCCACTCAAAACGACACGCTACCCAACTCGGTCGCACAATTTTCCGAAAATGATTACTCAGTTGCCGTTCAAAAAAAAAAAAAAAAACAAAAAAAAATTAAACCAAAAATATTTCGTGTGCCTAGCTTCATCGCAATCTCCCTTCTCTCTCAATGCTCGCTTGCTCATTTCATAATCATGAAGAAATACTGCGAGACATTTGTGTTTGTGGCTAAGTCGGTGCGACTAGGTCATTAGCCTCAGCATAAAAAAAAAAAAAAAAAATACAAAATACTCACGCAAATGAGTAGCAGATGTTTTGCGAAAGTTTAAGGTCATTCTTTTGCTTATTTCGCAAATATTTGTTGCAAAGCTTTATTTCTCCTCTCCGGATCTGCAGTGCAAAGATCTCAGTGGCACTCAACACACGTGTCTCATAATTTGTTCATTCAATTGGAGTAAATATAAAATTAGGGGTAAGCATAGGTGTAACAACACAAAATGAAAACCAAACTGCGTTCACAGAGGAAAACGAATCGCCGGTTTAAAAATCCAATCACCGCCACAAAAGTTCTCTTCGCGAAGTGTAATAATTGTATACTCCTCGTCATGTCCACCATCCTTCTATTTTCAGTCGGCGCGAATGAATGCTTTATTAAAAGCAAAAGCGATTAATGCGAATACGCACCGCTTTGTATCTGCCAACCAACAAAGCATGACCGGATATTTCAAAAGTCGCGACAATCTACAACATACCTCTGTCTGTATGTATAAATACTGTATTAATGTGTGATTTCACATAGAGTAAGGCGATATGTCTAGGTATTTATTGCCTAGGTTCTCCCCAACTCCGGTCGGATGGTGACGGCAACGACTGTCACGATCAGCGTTGCCACTAAAATCTTTAGCAAATGTAGTACGTTAGCCAACAAAATGTAGCATTTTCAAAAAAAATTTAGTACCTGTTTTTTTTTTTTCTGTTGAAATTTAAATTAAGTAGTATAACAAAATATGTTATGTTTCTAAAACAGTCGGACACACTTGGAGTTGTTTTGCACTATTATAATTGGAAATGTGTATGGGTAAGAGTTCATGTCTGAGAAGCAAAGTCATATTGCTAACAAATGACTTCTGACAAGCGCGACAAAAGGCTTTGCCAGACCTACATTCGACCCACGAAAATTGGTTTTCCCATTCCTTGCGATATCTTTGTGTGCGCGCTGAAGATTTGCACTTACTTTAGAGTGATGCCAAGTTTTTTAAATCTATTTATTTAGTCATAAAAGCAAAAGGGGCAAAATTCGAACTGTTGTTCGTAAAAAAGTAAAATGGTTAACGGATCTTAAGAAATGTAGTACATTAGGGTAACGATGTAGTATGTAGTACGGCGTTAAAAAATCCAGCAAATATGTAGCACAGTACTACATATGTAGTACAAGTGGTAACGCTGGTCACGATCTAACGAATGTTAGGAAAAAAAAACAGCAACTGGTGGAACCCAACCATTTGATAAAAATAAAAATAAATGTCAATCGTAAATTTTTCTTTTTTCTTCTTTTTGGTTTGATATATTTTTTATGAGGAGCGTAGTTTAATTAAAAAAAAATAAGTCTAGACTTTATCGCGAAAAGAATCATTGTGCGAGTCGAAAACAAATTTTGTATGTTACGGCTGAACTTAATTTTTTAAATTGAGAATTTTGTATTTTTCGTAAGACTTTTTGTCAATCGATTCGTAATACTTAAAAATAAGATTTACGTAGGCCGTAAGCGCCATACAAATAATAAATAAATAGTTGGCGCAACAGGTCCATAGAGACCCTAGGCCTACAATTTCACAACCATTCGGTTTGTGTGGGTTTTTCATTTTTGGGACGAATGGAAGGGATCTACAATTTTATGCCGAGTCCAAAGGGCTTATTGAGAAGCTTTTTCATGACAGTTGCACTATCGGATATTTGTCGGACGTCCGCGAGAGGTGGCGCAGTGGAAAAAAAAAACCTTAAGTTGGAATTTTGTGTGTTCTCGGGAGTCGAACCTGTGGCCAACACACTAAGCTCTACATTTTTAAATACATACAACCAGATAATTTACTACTCGCTTTTGTTTTACGCTAAGTCTGCTGTCGGAACTATCTTAGAGATGGTTTCCTTTTAAAAAAACGTTTACTGTTTAACCGATTAATCGTGGGATTTCGTGTGGACCAGTCATCCGATTTTTTGAATTACATTTTCAGAGCTTTTTTGACTGCTGAGAAGATTGTGAGTGTGAGGGCCCAGAAATTGGCTCTCAGAAATGTGACTAGCTCCACTCAATTATATCATAAAAATATCGAGAAAGGTCTATGAACCTACCCGACGTAGTTAGTCGTCTAATGCCTTGAGTGGGTTAGATTAGGTTGAGTGTAAATTGAACCTAACCTAACCTTGAAAAGTCTATTTTTCCAAGGCCAATCTGTCTTGAGCATATTTTTGGGTTTCAGTTTTCCTCTTTAAATACACATTCTTTGATTTTATATGCCGTTCTTTGTAAGCGGCTATTAGACGCTGTTTCATAACTATATCTAAAATGGCTGAGTTTGCTCTCTGTCACGTTACTTACGACCGTGATCCTCAGTGCCAATTACCTCCAGCTACTGCCAGAAGAAATCTATTTTTCATTTCGAGCCTTCGACCCTACATCAGCCTTAAAGGTCTTCAGTTTTTATTACTTGCTTAATGTTGTGCTGTTGACGCTCAAAAATAGCCCCAATGAGCTCCGTTAACGCTTCTCCGAAAGCATGCCCTCCGACTCTCCGTCATTGCCTTTCGCAGATTTTACCTACCTGCTTTAGTTTTGTGATTGGCAAATTGTACGGACGTTCATCAACATTAACTATTACTAAGAATAATGTTCTCTTATTTACATTTCCCCCTATAATCTGTGTAAAAAAATACAAAAACTCTGTCCTCCTTTACTCTAGTCCCTGCTAAGAAGATAAACCGAAATGATGCCTTAGTGACTTAAACGTTCGATTTCATACGTATTCGCTGTCGTGGTTGATGTCCAAACTAGTCGTAGATATTTAAAAAAAAAAATTTTTTTTTTTAACTTTGTGTGCTCTATTTTATTGAAGATATTCAGTTTCGTGTCAATAACTACGTCTTGAACATTTATCCACAATACACCGCGGTCACACCCATAAACACGTTTGCCATGGCTACCACCAAGCTCATCCCAATGGCCGTACTAAATCCAAAACCCAACACCACCAGGATTAACCTCACTTTATCTAAAAATATTTGTTCGTCTGGCAATAATTCTACTGTCACGTAATAAATTACCGCTATAAACAAAATTTAATTCGTACTTATTTGTATTAGTCCTGACGTTTGGGTCCTCCTCTTCTGGCCCGATGTGGCTGTCACTGAAACCGAATAAAAAATAAAAAAAACCGACTCCGCTCATACACACGATGCTTGCTGTATGGTGTTCGGGCTATTCACGCACCAACTATGCTTACACTTCAAATGTATGTGCGCGCGCCAAATTGTGATGCACTTTATGGCTCGGCGTGGTATTCGTATTCACGATGTTCCGTGTCGACTGGTGGCATAGCTTGTTTTCAAATAAATTGCACTGATTTATGTTTATTCTATCTAAAAACCGTGGTTCCCCAACACGCGCGCCGCCCGCCCCAACACCCAATGATGTCCTTTCACTCACCATTAGAGCATTAGCATCAGTGTGTTTTGTTTTGCTTCACTTTGCTTTGCTTTGTTTGGCCTAAGTGCGCGCAATGTGTGCAATTTTATGGACGATTTAAAATCGTATGCACATAGAACCCTAGCAACATAAATTTTGTTCAAAAACGAAATGCATCCTCTGCGCACTGCGAGCATAATGAAAATGGTTCCCCCGTCCATTGCTTTGCTCTCGCCGATTGGGAGACGGGCAGGGCATCCCTTTTTGAAAAAAACATAAATTCTATCGAGCGAAAAATAGAAAATAAAGAAAATAAATGGTAGAGCTTCTTCGTGTCGTAGACCCATTGCGGATTTTTTTCATGAAATTTAGTGGATTTTCCGGGTTTTGTCGGATTTAAGTGGCGCACTAGCTATGGCGAATTTTAAAAATAACCTCTACTCCCCGAAAAAAAAAAAACCAAAACAAACGAAACGAAAGCAACACAAATATCTCAGCAACGAGCCGAGAGATCATTTGAATATTTTCACAACTAAACGACTTTTATTGACATATTAATTGCCGCCATTAACATTTCAAAGTTGATCTCCGTCGTCGTCGTCGTCGTTGTCGGGCGAAGGATTCTTCTTTTTCTCGGTCCACCCAAGCAATTTGATTGCAAGCAGAGAACACTGCTCTTATCGTTGCGGAATTCGAAATCACCAGATTATGTCATTTGATTTCGTGGCAACTCTAGATTCGGGGTCCGTTTCGTCTCTGCCGCTGGAGGAAAACATTGATTGATAGCTGCTGCTATTGACAATTGTATCGCGCAACATTTTTGAACATCCGGAGGCGATTGTCTATAGTTCTGTCTGGCCGAACTGGTGTGCGTGTGTCTAATCGCAAATAAAGAGATATAGAATAAAAAAAATGATTTATGAATTTTTACCTCTCCGTTTTATTTTAATAAATTTTTCTCTTTTTTCTTTTGTTTATGTTCGCATGAGGGAAGAGTATGTATGTATATTTCTTAAAGCTGAGTTAGAAACTGCAAAGAAATTCTCTAGACACAAGTGATTAAAATCGAAATAAAAGGGGCTTTCGCACATAATTGGCGACTACAACTAAATAAATTTGTGCACATATTTGTGATGTTAAATAATGTGATTATTATTCGTCTGGCGGGTGATTTCATATTTTCATATTTTTTTCATATTCATTTTTTATTCATTTCAAGCTATGTTAACCTAGTGTGATATACAATGATACTTATTTTGAAAAGAATAGGAGAGTTCATTCTTCAACTATCAAAGTTAGTGTTGAATGACATATCATTTAAATTATGTCCAAAAAAAATAAGGATAATCTGATAATTTATTACACACTTGTGGGTGTATAGTGGTTTGTGGTTTTTAAAACATTGTTTCGATAAGTAATTTGCAACTATTGTCACTAACGAACATGTGCCACTATTCTAACCGAATGAACTTATAACCACCGGTACCAGGTTGATCTTTTTAGCGACTTAACTTGGAAACGAAAGTGTTTAAACTACGCATCCCAAGAAATCGGACTGGGCATAAATCGGCATGCTTTTCTAGGAATGTGGTATACCGCAGGGCAGTCCTGTAGGTACCTTGCTATTTTCTCCGCTATAATGTGGAGAAATTTCAAGGGCCTATTGACCTCTTTTCGCATTAATCGCATTTCGTTTCTTCGAACTTTACTCTACTAACTACAAATATTCAATTTTTTTTTTCTAAAATGACATTCTTGCGAACAAGTATACGCACCTCATCGAAAAAAATACAAGCGATGTCCGTACGGAGTCTATTCAATATTTGGGGTTACCAGTTGCCATGCAAATATTTTTTGAAGTAAGTAAGGCTAGGAACTATTTATAAGCCGCCAATAGGTCGGTCTTTTTTAATTTCTGCGAATGTACATCTCGTGTACGCCATAATTGTGATAAGTTACTAAAACGCCATCTAGTTGCTGGTTAATTAAGTAAAAATCAGAGCAGCATACATTTTTCCACATGAACTTTGGTACCGATGTTAATTGTGCACATAATTCAAACAACTTTTGTTTTCTAGACTACTTTTTTTCTTACTACATTATTTTCTATATGTGACATTCAATGGCGCTTAAACATCACTCACCAAACCTAATCAACATGTGACTACGAGTAGATTATTAAATTGCATTTTTCTTTTCTTCCAGGTAAGACATCTCGCACAAGTTTCAATGTTTGCAGTTTTTATAAGGTATATGTCAAAATGTGAACAAATAATTTTATGCATATTTTTATGCATTTGGAATTTTTTTTAATATTTAGTGAATTTGTCAAACACTTATGCACAGTGATAGTAAATTTGCTTCAATATTTGCATCAAAAGTACATTTTGTGTGGAGTGTTATAAATGTTACGAAACCATGAATCATCTTTCTATAAACAAACAATTTACTATACAACACGTTTTTTGGGGATTTTTGTTTTGTTATTTATGCTGAGAAAAAGAAGGCGACCGAGAAAAAAATGTCACGTATACGCCCTGATGTACGACAGATTGTGCTGTCATTAAATCTCGTTCGATAATCTCTACGATTAAATGGGACACAACTTTGTGTACATAACGTCAACTTAGGGATCCTCTTCGATCAGAAATAAACTAGACAAGACATACGCGCCATATCTATTGTGTCAGTCATGAATCAGAAAGCTTGGCAGACAATTGTTTGCCAACATGTTCAGAAATATTGGTGTAGGTCACCATTCATTTTTCTATACTATTGAATTAAATAAAGATGGACATAAAAATGTCACAAAACGCATCACAAGACTTATACGGTGCTCACCGATTGACACTTACGGTTTTATGTCTCAATTTTCGGTATACATACTTCACGTGCCAAGAAGCCGTTATCTGGGTCGAACTCTTCAACATCGAGCTCAGCTTTTGCGTTCTAAACGCAGGGAGGAAGAAAATTCTTATAATTAAGGAGGTGGAAAAAAACCACATAATCCATAAATACACACCCAACACCGTCGTCAACTCATCCACCGCATAACCACAAGCGTCAGGCCGTGGTTCCATCGAATCGTGTTGCTGTAGGTTTTCGTATATTTCTTTGTCTATTATTAATATCCTCACCCCCAGGAGCCGCCCGTTTGGCGCGGCAGGAATGGCGTGCGTTCCACGTTCTCGTCTGGCTACATGAAATATGCATGACTAAGACGCGCACCCTTTCTCATTACACAATCCCAATCTCTCCTTCTTTACGCCCACCCCACACTCTACCCCACACCAAACAAGCGTCGAGAGACACGGAATGAACGTTGTTGTTTTTTTCCTGCGAAACCGTCTTGGAATCCCTTTGATTGATGCAAATGCCATGCGGAAGGATTGGGTTGCTGTGGTGGTGGTGGTTTACTCCTCGCTTCAAACATAGATGTCAGGACACGTCGGGTGAGTTGAGTGACGGCGGCGCTCTGGTCGAATGATGTTGAGAATGTCGGCGAATGAGAATGTAATAAAATGAATTTTCTTCCTCAGCAATAATGATAATAATAACAACAACACCGCACCAGCGAGGACGACGGCGACGAAGACTATTTAGATATAGTCTCACCAACGAGGCAAAGTTCAAAACGTCCTTGATGGGTCGTTAGCTGCACACAAACAGAAACGCAAAGAACCGGAGTAAGAGCAAACAGAAGGAAGGGCCACAATACATGGAGTGCGGAGGAAGGCAAACGCCGGCCGAGCGAAGGAGGGGATGAATAATATTACCATCGTAAATTTCAACAAATGAAATTGGATTGGGATTTTATTTTGTTTTTTTGTTTCGGGGTTTTCGGGCGCCTGGTAGTTGACACTTTGACGGATTTATTTATTTTGTTTTTGTTCGCCGAAATCGGACCAAGACATTCTTCGAGGGTGGCAAGTGGAAGGTTTTTGGGACAGAAAACAATACATTCGTAGCCGATTGACCTAGTTGTTTGTGACTTTATGAATCGTATTGTTTTTATGAAATACAAGACTTGACGGAAGTTTTTAAGAAAATTAGTTTAGGAATCACAAGCCAGAATAATAATAAAAGCTTCTACTTGGGTCCGCCCCTGACAGTGCTTTGTGGTCACTTGTATTTTTAATTCTTTTCGAAAGGACATCAGCAGTTGGTAAATTTGTTTTTATAATTGTCCCAACACGTGTTTCTCATTAGATTTAAGCGCTTTTATTTGAGGAATCAGTTCTACAGCCAAAAAAACACATGCCTCATCTATCTGAGAGTCGAACTTTTGACCATCGGCTATTAATTGCTTCGTCTCTTCGGTGAGGAGCTTTTAAAAAGGAAGTAGTCAAATCAGCCAGTCCTTTCGTGACTATGGTTTATCTTTTAAAAATATCCTTGAACCTTACGCACACCAAACCCAATATCAAAAAATTAATTTTTGTTTCGCGCACAAAATGAGTGCGTGAGGGAAACCAAATTGAGCGTCGACCGATGGCGTCTGTCATTCCGGTTGTAGACTTTTTATCAAGATCGGTGAAAACAGTTTTGTATTGGAAAAAACATTTCGCACACGCTTTTAAATTGTTTTTGGCTTTAAGACTAGGAGCACGATATATAGTTAAAACTTCCGCAAGTTAAATCGGAAGATGATACATTGCGCACAGGCAATTTTTTTAAATGTATACAGCATCAGCGTGCATTATGAGCGGAACGAATTATACTGCACACTAAAATCTGCTTTACAGAGCATTATCGAAACGAAAATGTTTTGTTTAACACTTTTTTAGTTACCCTGCGAGAAGTTGCCTGGCCTTGGTTTTTGTTGTGGCCTTAAGACAAAGCGCACACTATTTTCGAACCGGTTTTGCTGCTTAAGTTAGTAAACAATTGAAGTTGTTTTGCGACAGGCTTCTTGTCATTGAAATCTATTGTCGTGTGCATGATAGTTGCTCTAGCAAATTCTTTTAGTCATGGTGTCTTGCAACTATAGGGCGTGATTTCGTCCTGCTGCTCTCCGAACTAAATGAGGCAACTTTTAAAATTGTTTCTCTTTCGGCTGCGATTCCTCCCATGTGTTTTTTTCTAACGACGGTGTAGGTACTAATCTCTGAGAAGCTACATTAAATTAGTGATCGTCCTATGGCAACGCATTCTGGCGAACACTGCCTTATTACACTCTCAAAAAGAATGTGATTAAAACCAGCCGCCCATAGAGCCCCAAAACATTGTCCCGTTGATAAGTTAATGTCCCCATTCGTCTAACCAAACCTTCTCCGACATCTTTAATTAAAATCATGACGCTACAACCCCTACCTCCTGAGAACGAACCGTCTACATTTCTAAGGATATTCTCCTTTCATGTCACCATGTACACAGAACAAAATTACATCGTTGCACAGCAGAAAAAAAAATGGAAGCAAAATCTGTCTAAAACAAAACAATAGCGAACAAAGGCTCATGAAACTAGTCTAACAGATTATGACACTTTTCATGTGTTGCGGCTGGCGGCAGCACTCACCCCGAAAGTTAACTCCTTATGCGCAGCGAACAAAAATTTAAAAAGATTCCTCCTTCCGTATGCTGGTTTGGATTTACTTTCCGAATACCGCGCGAGTTCTAAGTTCTCACAGCTCACAACGCCATACCCTCCCTCATGACCGCGTTGCAGTGCTGTTCTGTTTTTTAATTACAAAAAAATATTAAAGCGTCCGACAAGGACTATACTACACACTCGTAGAGACTAGGGGTTGAAAGAGAGAGAGAGATAGAAGTGCATTCATCATACCCACTTCATCACCCTTGTTTTTTTGGATTCGTCGTTCTGTTCCTCGTTTCATATATGAAACTACAGCCAGCTTGTTTTTTTTCAATCAACTTTCCAGTGCAATAACAGAACTAGGTCAGATAGCAACATTATACAGCCCGACGACGACGACGATGATGATGATGATGATGATCGTGGTGATGATGACGATGACGACGACGACAGAGGAGGCTGCTTTAGCTGCGCTCACCAACCCATTCCTGCATGTGTCTGGATTGAATGGAGTGGATGAAACAAAACAAAAAATAAAAAGAATACCATTGTAGAGTACGTTTCCGACCTCCTGCCGTGCCACTTTTAGTGTGATTTTCTTGCTGTAGCTGGAAATGATGACGGCGACTTGGATAGTTTCTTTTTATTTTTTGTTGCAGTGTGGAGAGGATTCCCCATCCTTCAGCAAGCAGTAGCATCAAAACCATGTCTAAAGGCTTGTGGAACCACTCTAGTCGCAGTCATATACTACAAACCCCACCCCACCACATCATCGCCGTCGACGACGACGACGACGACGCTTTTATTCGAGTAAGTATGCGTGTGAGGTGAGATGAGGGGAGTAGTTTCCTTTGTTTCAGCATCATCATCACCATCGTCAGCGGCCGCCCTTAGGGTCTTTTGCTACAAGAGTACAATTGTGAATAGCTGCGGTGGCTCTCAGGAGTATATCATCATCATCATCATCATCATCATCATCATCATCTGCGGACTTGGGCTGTTTGTTTTTGTTCTATTCCTGCATATTCGTATTTTGGTTTCGGATTTTCTAGGACACAACTTTTTTCGTTCACCATTTCTTGCTTTACTTATATATGTATTTCTTTTTTGTTGCGTGCTTTTTAGTCCTAAGTAATGAAAATACTCCCTCCCCATCGTCATATACATTTGAAGATACGTACATTTGATGGGTGCAATACTCGGTTTTTGTTTGCTGAACTTTACGGGGAAAATATCCTTTTTGCTGTTTGTTGCTGGTCTGGCCAGAAGCCGAGATTTATATTTAACAAGTTCATTAATGCTCTGTTTTCGGAGTTCTAGTGACCAAAAACATTTCATCATGTTGAATACGTTTTTATTTTATTATTTATTTTCGTATTGAAATTGCACTGCAAATATGATTAACAAAACACCAAGAGATTATACACGAACTCTCCGCTTTGCGAGAGAGTTTTCTATGAAAAGTTTAGTTTGTGCATAGCTAATTGTGAGGAAAATTTATATTTAACAGGAGCTTGAAGGGACGAGTTTGCAAATCCATTGAAACAGATAGACATCGCTGCAGAGAGAAAGGTATGCATGCATACCTGTAAAGGGAATTTATTTTAGTGAACTTCAAGTGGGCACCCTTTGAAAAGTTGGTAAATAACGCACTCAGATACACCTACGTCGACCTACGGAGTGGCAAAAATTCCACAGCTGTACTTTTGGAATTTTAAACTTTTATTCCGCGTAATTTTCTGCCGGATATTTTGTCTGATTTATGGAGAAATTTTCGTGACAAATGTAGGCTCTTTCTATATTGGTCTGAAAGAGTGCAAAGTTTAATAGTTTCACTTGAATATTTTTTAAACACTGTTTTTTGTTCAGGTAATCAGGTAATCTAAGAGGTCAAGTGAACTACAATACAAGGTTGCCGCTGGACTGGAAAGTCAGGAAAATTCACTCTGTATTTTTTTTATATATAATTTAAAAAAAAAAAATTATTTCGTCTACCCACACGTTTCAGCAAAAATATAAAAATCAATGCTCCTGAACACTCCCATTTGTTTCAAACAAGAAAATAAACCCTACATATATAACTTATTGATCTCAAGGACTAGTGTTTAAATGCGTTTGTTTTTTTTTTTTGGTATATTTGCAAAATTTGGTCAGGGAAAACTTCAAAACTGGTCAGGGATATCAGGGAATTTTTTGTTTTATAATACTGGCAACCATGCAATAATCGGTTGGGGCATAAACATATCTCTTCTGACGTCTGATTTTTGCAAATCTTGCGTTTGCATTTCCTAAAATTGGTTTTAATTAAAAAGGACGAAGCAAGAGTGTTGATATTTCAACCATACGTTGAAATATGTTTGAACGGATGTCAATGAAACCCTTGCGCACGCTGTGGAGAGAAGTAAAGTTTAATCTGACAGTGGGATCTAAGTCGACCAATTGCTCGCCAAAGGCTTACCACCTGAGCTCGAAATTCAAAGGTTTAATATATGTGACAACAGTTCCCCGCCGCCACTATATTATGGCTCTAATTGCGTTCCGCACATAGGTGTGCGCATTTGTTTTACTATGTGCACTGTTAATTTTATAGGTGGCTTCGTTTCTCCTTCATTGTGTTTTCAATTTCCACTCGCATACCAAAACAGGATAAGGAAAACGGAAAAGTCTGATCGTCATTCACAACGCACATTGTATGTGCGATGAGATTTTGAGATTTTAAGTCAAATTCGTAGAAACATTGCTAAATTTGCTCCTGATCAGTTGACTTTATAATGGATTTCATTGCGCACACGAGTGTGCGTTTAAATACGTTCCACCTTTTCATCCACGTTCTCTGCTTTTTTACTTAATTTTGTATTCCAAACATTGAATGATATTATCGATGTCGATGTTAACTCACAAAGGTGCGTTTCGCATTTTTTTCAATCTCACTAACTTTCCTTAATAATTTAATATCGACCAGTGTCTAAAAATAACAGCTTCAACGAAGTAACATATCCGGGGCACTCCACTGCAAACTCTTGATTAGTATAATCGCTCGATGAAATAACACACAAAAAGAAAACTCATCTCGTAATCCTTACGCTCGAAGTCCCTAATTTTCCAACGATTTCTGCTGAAAACGAACAAAAAAAGAAATGGAAACAGCCAACCTATAAGTTCAAAGCGCGTATATCCGACCCGCCTATGTTATATAGGTATATACCTACTACACGTATTGAATTCAGTACATAATGCATGGCTCCTTTCTGAAGGACACGCAACAGAATCGACGCCCAATGTCTATCCGAGTTGAAGGACAGCACACACGAAGGCGGCGCCGGCAATGACAGGAAGGGAAGAAAGTACGGACACGTGTCCAGGGATTAATTCCAGAACAAAAAAAATAAAAACAAAAATCCGAAAACCCATCAAAACCCCTCCCTAATGCCTTAACCAACCTACCATTTCGGCTACAAGGCCTAAGACGACGAGGACGTCTGTATTTCTCTTCTTTTTTTTGCCAGTTCCACACGCTTAGTACATTACTCACTCCCTCTGCTCTTGACAGTCCCTACAAAATGCAAACACAAAGCACAAAGCACAAAGAGAAAGCCTGTTACAATTTGTTCGTGTGTACCTAGCGCTCTGGAGCAGTTGCCATTTTGGGGGATCAACGTAGTGTGTCGCCTGTCGTCGTTATGGAGGGTGTTGTTCGGGTAATGGTTAGTGGTTGCCTGCGGGTGGTGCTACTGCTCGTGGCACACATCAAGCGTAAACACTGTCGGAGACATATCCCCCGACAGCAGTGGACTAGGGTCAAGATAAAAAAGTTATTTTCATTTTCCTCCACACACGCGAGTTCCTTGTATATATAGATACCTTTTCACTTTTCCGCCACGGGTAGGTCAAAATAGCCGCTTGAGCGGTTTCATTGAAAATTCACGCGGACATGTGCACCTACATGGGTGGGTTGTTGGCTCGTCTTTTTGACAACATTGACGAATTTTGAGTGTCGAATCGTTTGGCGCTCATGCATGTGCACGAGCACAAGCCAGCAATCTCTAATTGGCTTTATAAGTGGATGGGTGCTACTTCTCGTCGGTGCGCTGTGTTCTAAGCCCACCAAGTGGAACAAATGTGCTCGCCTATTACGACCACGAGAGCAGCCAATTTAGGATCGATTTCGATTCAAGTGTTTTCGAGTTTAAATGGCCAGGCAACTACTGCCGTTTAGCTTACACCCACTGTTGGGTATGGGTTCCACCTGATTGTTAACCACAGCGGGCGTTTGCTATTTTATTGATTTAGTGTTTTTTTCTATTTGTTTTTAGTTTTCATTATGCTATTTCTGTGCTTAAATGTAGAATCGTTTCGATTTGAATTGAATACATGTTACGGTGGGTGATTTACTGAGTGGAGGTGGTGTACATCGGAGTGGAAGGTTTGTTTGTTGCCCGCAGGAAAAGTTTTTATAGATCTTCAAATAATACGTATGCTCTGGATCTAAATATAACCATAGTCTTTGTTTAAGTAATCAGTAAAAAAATACAATAACAACTACGCAAAACTTCATTTTAGCAACTACCCACTTCTGCTGTTCTTCTAAACATACACCATAAAATATCCAGCAACCACCTATAACTTACACGATGGAAAACACTTCATTGGTACTCCGAATGTCATACACTTTAATCGGCCTGTTTGTGTGAAAATTCGGAAAACAAATTCGTAATTTTATGTATATTATTTATCTGTGTAAGGATATATCGGTATATCATGAACCCTACTTCCAACCAAAGGCACGAAAACCAGGATCACCAATCTATTCCAGTCAAAAACAAAACTTGAACAGATCAGAAATCCTTGCTGCGCTTGTCCTTACATACTCAAATATCGTGTAAGGTGTAAGAGCTTATGAACAGAACTAGCTTTTTACTGAGAGCTTAAGCCCCACATTTTTATTTGATGGACGTATATTATTAACGTATTGGATTCTAGAACCGCTTCAGAACAAACAGCAATCAACCAAATGTTAATATGAACGAGAAAGTTTCGTGTGAAGTCGTGCACTTTATTTTTAACTTTCTCCTTTACGTAGTAAGAGAAAGATATTGTAGGCGAACTCAAAAAAGTGGGTCGCTAAATTCTGTCCGTCTGTCTGTGTGTATGGCCCGACCGAGGCCTACAGCCTAAGCGGCTGAACGGATTTCGTTCAAACTTCGGATTTGAAGTTTGGGGGCTTACAGTTCGGGGCCGTTTTTTTGTTTTGCATGGTAACCTCAATATTAATGGTACTTTCCCTACAAAATTTTCATACCAGTTTGATTTGTTCGAAACCGGCTCTAACGATTTCAACAAAAATTTATATTTAAGCTTAAGTAGGTGAGGTAAACATAACTGCATACTCAGTTTTCCGCTAAAAAATCGAGTAACGGTACTTACGATTGTAACAAAAATTCATTTCTAAGGTAATATGGTCATTTATAACTTAATGGAAAACTCAGTTTTTCTTTGTGTTATCGTAAAATGGATTTTTGAAAAAAGTCAGTTTTGAAAAATATAGTTTTTCCTAGTTTACCTCAAAACGGCATGATTTTGACCAAAATGCAAACTTAGAGTAATATTGATGATTCCAAAATGATTGCGTCCTTGATTATCAATTCGAATCACTGGAAACGCTCACTTTAAAAACTGCTCATATCTCGAAAACCCCATTTTCGATTTCGATAAAACCCTAAAAACCAAGTAATGCTTACATCCCGAAAAAAGATTTGCTTAAATGACTTTGAATTTCAGTCAGGCTCGCACTAAACAAGAAAGTTTCTTGCGACCCAGTCGTGCACTTTTTTTTTTTTTTTATCACAATTTTTCTCATTTCCTTAGAAAAAAAAAACATTGCCACTGTTGATTCCACTCATATGCTGCTCCTTCGCTCCGCTCCAACAGAGAAAACGACACAAACTGCTTTCAATGTGCCGCACCGCAAAAAACAACCACGAACAAGAGCATTCGTTGCTTCATTTTGATTTCATCAATAATTTTTACCCAATCATATTAGAATTTGGTCTTTAGCTCAGTTTCTGGATGGAACATAAAGTTGATTGACAGTTTAAAGTTTAAACTATTTTAGAAAGTCTTGGCTTCATTAAAATAAAATTTGTTGAGTTTTGTGTTGACCAAGAATTATTTATTCCTCCTAGTTAAGAGCACTTTAGAGTCAGAAAAAATTGATTTCGGCGAAAAACGCTCCCAAAAAGTGGGAGTGGCATTCTGTTATTATTAAGAAATTCATATCATAAAATATCGCGTACAAAATATGAATCGAAAATCATCTGTCAACTGCCATGGAATCGACGGTTTTACTCCATCAATTTGTACCAGAAGAAATTTGTTTTAAAAAGTAGTAGACATCGCTTCTCTGAAACTCCCTTGCTTACTGGACGAGCAAACTTTCGAATATATATTTTCAAAGGTATACAACTTTCAAGAATTGGAATAAATCTCGGGAAGCTTCTTAAAAAACGTATTGGTTCGTTCCCTCCCTTGAAGCCGCTCAGTTTTATGAATTTTTCGAGTTTGGGAACGGTATTGAGTAAAAATGTGTACAAATTTGTACAAGCTCATACAAATTTGTAAGTTAATGACAAAACGTCATTTATTGTATGCTGTGACATTCTGTCAGATTTTGACAAGAATAATGCGACGGTTAAGCTGCTCGACACCGTTTGCAGCTGAACAGTGTCAAATATTTGACGTTTTTAAACACCTACCGAGAATATTTTGATGCTGAAATGTTCAGTTTTGAGTTCATTTTTAAGCAAATATGCAGCGCCGCGGAAAAAATGCGAACCATTGCAGCTTTTCATGAGGCCCAACTAGGTGTATACTTGAAATTCAAACTCAACTTGGACTTTTCCAATGCCTTGCTCAATACTTTGCCTAACATCCATCTACCGTACAAGTACACCATTTGCCGCCACTCGGGCACGATGTTGCAAAGGAACCAAGCCATTGTGTCGGTTGGCCAACAAATTATCTATGCCATAAACTGCATCCAAACCCGATTGTCTGCCTCTGCGAGTACAATAGAGATTCCATCGCCGCCTCAAGTTCAGACTTCCGTGACTTTACAGGTCTGGTGCATATCTGCAGCTCGTAGCTGGTGTGCGCCAAAGTCTAGCTCCAGAGTCAATGTCGTCATTATGTTGCCATTGATTTTCTCCCGAACAAAGTATGGCCCGAGGGTCGGAAAAATATCAGACAATCTTTATCAGGAGGCTTTTATCACAGTTTATGACCGAAATCAATTCAGGTTTCGTTTTCGAGGAGTGGAAGCACACCACAACAGAACCATTGGACACATTTTGTTTGTTATTTGGTTAGCCTGCGGTCTGATAAATAAGATATTGTACGGCGTCTCTTCGTCGACTATTATCATGGTCTAGCCGCCTTGACGACGACGCGCAGTGGTGATGGTGACGCGCGCGCGATGGAATAGAAAATTGCAATTTTCTTCCGTGTAATCAAGTTGATGTTGTTCGCCGTGCGATGGAGTCGCGCTGTCCATCTAAAGTACGCCAGAACCTCCTCTAATGCACTTGACTGTCGATCATGTACGAAATTACTTTTTTCCCTGTGCCTCCACAATTTTTGCCTCATTTACTCCGCCTACTGCGATCAGCATCAGCATCATCACCGGCACCATGGACATCATCGTCATCATCAGCAGCAGCAGCAGCAGTAACCGCCGCATCATGGACGTCGTTGGTCCCAGCAGCATCAGCAGCAACAACATTCAGATATGTTAATGAAAAGATTGAAGGTGGATTATCTGCACTTCCTACTCCACCTTTTGAATTGAAATTGGATTTTTCACAAGATTGGCATTAGATACGTAGACACTGGTCGGGGCGGTGTTCGAAATGGGGGTGGAGGAGCCACTCCACTCCAAACCCAGCCGGTAGTTGAGTGGACGTTATAAATGTAATTTCTTAACATGGATAAGAATTTTATCGACAACAAGTCGCAACGGCTACCGACAACCGACAACCGATTCGATGAGGTTGAAAATTGCATTCATTAGCGTCTACTGGGGGCTAATTTGGGTGCGCGTCGCGCGCACGTCTGCGGGCTTAGCTCTATGTATAGGTTCGGGTGCGACGCGACGGATAGACGGGCCGAGGTTAATGAGTTTTCGGTATCGTGCTGATGAATTTTTCTGCGCAATGCGGCGATTCGATACGGTGTTGATAAGATGATGCTCTCTGCCCAGTAGGAGATAAATTGAAAAATACCCAGTTAATGGTGGCGGAGTTAGCTCATACTTTTCTCTTGATGTGTTTGGCGGAAATGAATGATGGCGCACGGACAATTTGCAATTGTTACATGGGTAGACGTAGATAAACGCCGAAACCTGATCATTTCTGTTCGTGCAAGAGATACTTTGGCAAACGTACAAATTCTTTTGACGAAGCGGTGTCTTACTGACGAGCAGCTGTTATTGGTCAACAATAGATGAGCGTGACAGAATGCAATACTCGACCAACGAGAAGTCGGCTACTTTTCAGCGTGTTTTTTTCTCATTTGTTCCTTCCGTGTCTTTGTTCCATCCTCCATAGACGAATCAGTTTTGTAGTCATGCCAACCTAGACATAGCTCCGTATACGAGTAGCTTAAAGTCGATAAAGATGACATGCTTTTTGTTAAGTCTTGTTGGACTGTAAAGGCGGATAGCTTTCCTGAACTAAAACCGCTCCGATATAGGACCAATCGACGAGATGTACTCGTATTCAAAAGACTTATTCGTCCGTAGTTTTAACCCATTTGAAGAAAGGGGCTCGAGGTATCGGTCATCATTGACCTGATACTCCGAATGCATTTGATAAGCCGTTCATTTGCTACTGTAGGCTCACTGGAATTGGAGAGCAAGTTGACACAGCTTTCGATAACGCCTCTCTGAAAATCGCCATCAATATCGGCATCATACTCAACCTTAACTGCAACTCACTTGGCAACTTCCTCAGATTGCATGCAATTATTCATCATTCCCCAGCGTGATTCTATAACAAATCGCCGTTTTAATGTGCACTAATAAAACAAACATGAAGTGAAACCACCCACCCGGCTGTATTCGACTTGCATTTGCAACTTGGGAACGGTTGTTTTATAACAAATGATCGCTCACAGAGATTTATTAATTTTAATCCTCTTTCCAGAGAGACTTTTTAGCTTATAATTTACTGTCGGACGGATATCCTGACAAATGAGTAATGAATTTCGAGAGCGCGTCCTAGGGGTGGTGCCAATGCCAAACCATCTTTCACATTTATTTACAGACACAGTGATCGGCATGGTGCCGAATATACGGATTGAAAAAAAAAATGTCCCCTCGACCTCCACGCGCTCCAATAATTCCTTTATTTGGTATCTCAGGACGTCACTAAGCACTTACACATACCCACATCAAAGCAGGCGGCATCTTCTCGCCATAGACAGACATTTACTGTGTGCAGCTGTATGTATGGCCATTGAATTCAAGTTGAAAGCTTCTGCCAGACAGACGACGACGTTTCAATGAAGAAATGTCTTTCTTTTGCACACAATTTCCAAGCTCATTCTGTTGGGTTTCGAAAAAATGAGCACCCCTTCCACCCTCCAACTTTCTATCCGTATCCACCCTTACTGGTCGGTAACCATTTTGCTTTTCAGTGATGCCAATGAGGAAGACCGTAAAAGCATTCTCTCATATAGCAGTAGGCCCCATGGCAACACTGTTACCCACCCCATTGCCCATTCGCAAAGCGCACATGGTACATTACCCAACCCAGCAACTCATCATTTGACATTTCACATTGTTGGGAATAAAATTCCACTCACGTATATATATATATATCTGGATGTGTGTGGATGTGGATATAGATACATTCGTTTCTAGCACAGCTGGGTCATGTTTCCTTCTCCTTCTCGTTGTCGTCTCCTTTTGCTCCAAAGTGGTGTGCGGTGCGGGTATGCATTAGAGCATGCTGATGATAATGGTGAGGAGGGGAGGAATTGGTTTCCCTCCGCTCTCGGGATTGTCAAAGATTCCAAAGAATTCGACTTATGCCACATCATCTCCACCCGCACGTTCTACAAAGTGATGAACCCTCGTGTTGCTATACAGCCATCCGTCGTCGCTGTCGTTGGCTATGAATGTGTGCGGCAGCTATCCGTTCTAGACTACGGTTGAAACACAATACCCCGACCGCATCAGTTAGAAGCCATTGTTGCTAGACACATACCCAATCTATATGCGGGGTAAAAATATTGACACAGCTAGCTACATAGTAACATGAGGCAATATGCGGAATTGAGTTGAAATGATCAACTTCAACCCCCCGGGGCTGTGTTGTGTGTGCGCAAGTGGAGCACAACCATTACCATCACAACACAGCACAAGCCGAGTAAGCGAGAGAGGATAGTTTTCGATGAACGACCTTCAAAAAATCAGGTCAACCTGAAGTGGGTGGGAGTCAATCCACCCTTGTGATGAATGCGAACTGTCGGAGAGTTTGTTGCAGGCGGCGGCGCGTGGTGGTGCTACCATCCACAGCTACTACTGGGATTTACTCTCGGCAAATCGATGTCCTCGACATGTAATCTATATTTGGCACCCGTATATGGTATATGGCGTTGAACGATGATTTACTGTGGTAAAAAATGCCACTGGGCGGGTGTGTCTGTAGATGGATGGTGGGAATAAATTTGCCTGCTGCATTCGATAGTTTGCCGCCACTGCACTCTAGGTGCCGGTGTATTCGGAGGGATGGTAGCTTATTCTCAACCGACTGGACGTGCCATAATTGATTACGTCAACAAATTCATTCCGACGAGCTCATAGGTAGTCTACTACACCACTACAACTTCATCGACGTCTGTGCGGTAGTGACGGCGACAGCGACGGCGGCGGCCCATATATTGTTTTTGTTTAGACTGAGCGCATATGCAATATTATGACAGACACGCACACACACACACATGCACGTGTGTTTGAATAGAATTAGTTTGAGGTGTTCCAGACGAACGACGCCGACTGCGATGAGCTTGTTAACTATGGCATAAATTTTGTGTTGTTATAACAAAATTAGCAAATTGCATGTGGCGTTGGCGAAAACAAAAAGTGGGTGCGGTCTTGTAGGGTTTTGTTGAAAATTAAACGATTTTATTTGACTGAGGGAAGGTTGCTGACCACTTTCGGTTTAAGTCATGAAATTGGGACACTGCGTTGTTGTTGTATGGAAAACGAAAATCATATATGCGGACAATCAAAGTAAAATGTTAATTGGGAGGACATTTGAGATTTTTTGCTTAGCGCACATGGCTTAAATGCGAATGCATCTATTGGGGCACTCTACGTGTGCTTTTTTCAGTCGAGGCAATGCTCAGGAGTCCTTGTATTATGATCCGCACACGTAAGCGACTGTAAGGAGCAATTGTGTGCGTTTAGATATTTCCTGATTTTTAAGCAGTACTTGCTCCAGTCCACACAACACAGAAGAATGGGATGATTGAAATTAGTATTTTTTTCAATCCAACATATTATTCAAGGCCAAGCGTACACTAGGTGTGCGTTTCGATATTCTGGTTACAATAATCGATTTGTGCAATTACCCACATCTAAAACGAATTGTGCAGTCTAAAGTCTTGCAACTGTTTTATTGCGCACGCTAGTTGTGCGTATACGATATTCCATTCATTATGTTCACAATCGATCAGCAAAAAAATATCAGCGTTTGTCCGGATGTGTAGTGCAATCATTTAAAGGCATGCAACTATTTTCTAGCACACGCTATGTGCGATGTAATATAATATTCAAATCTTCCAATTAATTTCTGATAGGCCCTCGTAGCGTGTCCCTTCCATTAAAAGTATTAGATTTTTGAAAGCCATCTTAATTTGTAGGCATAAATTTGTATTCGCACATTTATTTTGAAAATGTAAAAGATTCCGCACAATGAGTGTGCGCTTGCGTATTTCAGTATATATTTTGTATCGTTTGTGAATTCGGTGATGTTGTTTCGACATCGTATGCGTTTATTATGAGAAGATGCTCAGTTTTTTTTTTTTAAAGACACTCGTCTACATCGGCATCTCTTCGAAAGAGCAAATATTTGCTATGCACATGCAACACCTGCTAATGCTAAAAGAATCTCCTTCTGCCCCGAAGTTCCGAATAAGTTGTAAAGACTTTGACGCAAATACCCCACCGGCTAAATGCCTACCTGGCCATAATTCTATGTTGGCAACTTTTCCGCAACCATTTGTCGAACAAAGTCTTTGACATGCTCTATAATATCATGCGTATTTGATAAAAAGTGACTAAAAACACATATCCGCCCCACAAACAGGAACCACTTCATGCCAAAAAGAAGAAAAGAAAAACGATCTCCCTTGGCAACATGTAGCTACACAAAGTAAAGCCACCCTGTAAGCCATCATACAAAAGTCATTTCGTGAATATTTGAACAACAGTTAAATATTTACTCTACTGCAAAATGTACCTTTTTAAGCAACGAGTTTGTTTAATAGGCAAACGCAACGAATGCCCAGGGGAGGACCAAGAGCAAGACCAACTTGTTCCACCCATATGTCAACATTTTTGAATATTTAATGAATAATAATTTGACAAACTTTACACTTCAATTAGAACAATTTCAGATGCATGCATATGTACGCAAACTACAAACTATACCGACTGTACAGTGTTGATGCGAAATTCCGTTGAAAATCACTTGGGTCTGTGTTGTATGCGGCACGACCTACTGCCACTCCTAAAGCTTAGCCGACGCTCTTTGTGCCTCTCGTTCTGGCTCACATGTGTGCTCCCTCTCTGGCACTGGGTTTGTGTATCTCTCTTTCTCGTTAAAATTGCAGACAATCAAATTAAAGTTCGCTTCGAAAAACGGCAACCTATATACCGAAAAGGTGTCCGTCGGACAGTCTACCACCCGCGAACCATACCCCGCACCATCAGCCTTCCGCCCGACAAATGACGGAACACAAATTCCATTATATCAGTCCCCGACATGGTTGCCATTTCCCATACCTCATTCCAGTCAACGTGTATACACACACACAGGCACACGCAGATAGCGCCCGGAGGGTGGTATACTGATGTTAGTCCGCAGACGCTCTAATGTAATATGTATCCCCGTCCCCGCACATACTCGTATACGGAGAGCGAGTCAGCAGTTTGCGTGACCGCCATCGATCAATGACAATAACAAAAGCCGCCCCAAACCGCCACCCTCGGGCGTCGTCGTCAGTGGGTGGTTGCTGGGCCTGGGTGACTGCGAAGGGAATTTCGCTGTAATTCCGTGCCCCGCATCATCGGAAACAATGTTGATGTAGGTTTGGGTATTCGGGGTGGCATATGGCGGCTGACAGTTTTGTATGTATCCGCCGTTCAGTTGGTGCCGCATACTGCCGGTAGTAGATGGCGCGCCTGAAGGGTGGATTTTCGAACACCACACGACTACGACAAAAACTTATTAAAGCTGTGCAGGCTTGTTATGTAAAAGTAAGGCGATGGGGGTGGGTATTTTTTTCGCCCGTTAACTTGGTATATAAGACACGATGGGAATATCGGATGTGCTACTGCCGTATAGTACATGGTTGAACTGGCGCTGCTGGATAGTGGCTGTTTGTATGTTTGGGAGATTGCCCACCATAGAGGTATGGCGGCAACATAAAATGTATGTGACGCGTGTAGTCATCCGACCCATTTTCGGTCCTGCAGGGGTTTGTGTTATTTCGGCTTCTTTTTTGTGAAATTATTTATACGCTTGAGAGTTCGCAGAATGTAGCGATGTGGGAAGAAATATGGAGCAGGTGCAGAGTTGCCAGAGAGTACGAGGAGGTGAATTAATTTAATGTGGAAAGTTTTGAAAAACGAACGCTTTCTGCTGTAAATGGAGAGGTGGTGGTTCTGTGATGAAATATCGTAGCCAAGGCTAATTCCAGTTTTGATTTAATGAGCTCACTTGAACCTTCTTTGTTTCCTGATTATTGTTGGCAATGGAGAGTGTTGTGGTAAGGGGTCACGTTCTCAGGTCTAACAGCAACTGGTAAGGGTTGGGTGGAAAAGAGCATGTACAAAGCACTCTTTTGGTATGTTTGAACTGCTTTGGGTAATAACTCACAGTCTTTGAAAGTTGCAGCTCAGTGGCTTTTGTAAGTCGTAGCCTGCTTAAGGTATTATGATTTGAGAAATGGTGCTGCAGAAGCAGCGAACAGGTCATCCATTTTTTGTCACTGTCCGGAATACTGCTTTGGAAAGCGTTTTTCGCCTTTTTTTTTTTTTTTTTACTTTAAAACTTCTCTCGGGAAAGGCTAGCGTATGAGGTAGGTGCTTATTGAGCCCTACACTTAAATCGTTCTAAGTTGTTGTTTTCTCAAAATAGTTCCCCAGAAAGCTATTTCCGAAATTTGCCCCGGTCTGGGTATTCAGATCTGGGCAGACAATTTTTAGTCAGCGATTCTGAAAAGGCACTACTTAGATACAAAAACGGTTCTAAAATTGAGCCCTTCCGGGACAAGCTTTTTTTGGGCTAACCAGCCCTAATAAGACAAAATATCGATTTTTTCCAACCTTGGCTTGATTACGATAGTCAGAAGCCCTCCGAAAGTGCAGCGGGTATCAGAAATATAGAAAAAAACCTGGGGCTGCCAAGTCGGGTCAATGTAAAAAGCTGTTTTCTAAGAATCATGTGCAGTGGTTCCATCTTGCTAGACCCACTTCAAGTACAAATATTTTCGGCTTTTCGAGCTGAAGGTGATCTTCTTACTCAGGGAGGACCACTGGCTTTACCATGCTGCCGCCAACTTACAAAATGACGTTGAAATGCCGACGTTTGACTCATGGTCAATGTATGACAGGGCAATTTAGAATATTTTTGTAATCTGCACTTGGCATAAGTGCCACATTTAAAAATTCTTTTAAATGTGGGACTGACTTTCAATAAATATTCTTTTAAATGTGGGACTGACTTTCAATAAATATTCTTTTAAATGTGGGACTTCTGTGATCGTCGCGTTTTTGCGAGACTTTTCTCCGCGCTTTTAGTGATTCTACTAAAATCTTAAACAGAAGACAACCGATTTGACTAAGAGCCTCTAAATTTACAAAAAGGAAGGGGCCCCATCTAACTACGGGAAAATACCTGAAACTACCTATACTTGTTTGGATTTGCTGAAGGTCGCACCATCAAAGGTTATGCTTCCTCTCCAACTGTCTGCACTGTTGACAGCATTTTCAATAAATTCGCTTTGGCAACATTCTCCCTTGTACACACAAACAACGCACACAGCCATTTCCCTTCTAGACACTCGATACACCCTTAAATGTCAGAGAAAAAAAAAAGATTGAGGTCGTCTCTCTGTCAGCAGTCGGAGAGAGCGTACAAACATTTTGAACCCAACCCAAGTAGGTCCTTCGTTTTCTGCCAATTCAGTGAGTCAGTTGAACGGATAGACAGACAGACCGATCGATATCGCTCTGCGTGTGGTGTTGTATACTGTGCCTATAGAGTATACACTTCTTTGTGAGCGATTGTGGGGGTCGTCTAAATGTCAGACACGTTGCTCAAACGACCTGAAACCTTTTTACAGTGTTAATTTGGGACATGTTTCCCAAGAATAATGATGTGGCTGTCGGTGTGGGTTGCCGGGCTGTGGGATTGCTCACAGCTCTATATCGATGGGGTAGTCATAGCCATGGCTGGTAAGTATGGGTAGTCATGAGAATGGAAAACCATTCCTCGTGTAGTCTGCTCACAAAACCCATTATCGCAGAATTATAATCCCCTCTGCAGTTGTTTCGTCCTCTGCAGTGTTTGGGCCACCCCCGGGGGTATTTAACTTGTTTTGAGAGCCTTATCACTGTATTAGACGTCGCCTGCCTCGTACTCCTATGCTTCATTGCGCTTGGCTTTTGTGTGTCGGGCTGTTGGCCTGCCTTTAGCGCTGTTACTTTGAATCTGCGTTGACGTGTTGTAAGATTTGGGTTGTGCGTTGTTTTGCGCTCGGGGGTGGAATGGCGTAGCGTACACGCGTCGAAAAGGGTTCGCATTTTGACTCATGCTCTATGTTATTACTGTGGAAATTGCTTAAATAGCCGGATTAGTACATTTGTTTCGTTTTTGTTTCATTTCAGGTAAGAATCCTGTTCACATGTTGTTATCGCCACCTTCTAGTTTGCCGTGTTGTATCGGCTAATGCATTTGTAATTTGCTAATGCACAAGTGAGTGAGTAATTTGTTCACATTTGCACAAGTAGCACACAGGATGGGTGTAATAAATTATCACCGCAATAAGGATTTAATTGCTCGCGGTACTCCTCTGCATTCTGGATGAAGATGATGATGATGGCGATGTGGTGTTCGCCGAGCCATGAGTACCTACACCTATAGTGTAATGGATTCTGTTGTTTTGTGTGTTTTTACCCCTCTCGAGTGCATTTATTCACTTAATTGCTTCATTTCGATGCAGGGAATTTTAATTGTACCGATTTGACCAACGAGTGTAGTTACACGAAGGTTCCTCTCTTCGTATTTTGTGGTAAATGTCGATACAAATGAGGTGACTAATGGATTGCGAGGAACCCCACATTGTGAAGTCCAAGGAACTGATGACACGTTTCGCAGACATTAAGATTAAGGAGATAATTGATAGATTGGTGTATAGGGATAGGATTGGTGTAAATTGCGTTTCCTTGAAGGTGACTAATGACATTTTAATTGCGCCCTATTTGACACATTTTCTAGAAATGACTGGATGATTTGGGTCGTCCTTGAAGGGCCGTGAGTTGTTGTAATTACACGTTCCGTTTAGCAATGTATAGATTGTGGGTGGACGCGAATGTTGTGTGTTAAGTGAATTTATTAGAGTGTCTACGACACAGCTGCTATTTTTGTTTTTTATACCAGGAAGTCATGCACTTATAGTTGTCAAAAGTGAATCGAATTTTTTCAGTAGTTTGATGCTGCATAATGGGTAGATCTGATTCGGTGAATGAGCTTTTATAGGATAGTAGACCAAATAATTTTATACGGAAGAAAGGTTTATATGCAACGATATTTATCAGGTTGAAGGTTCCATTTCTTACTTTCTTCAAAGCTACTTAGAGCTACGGACAGTCGAATCGGCAAAGCCAAATTTGTGCTTTCAGATGGTTGGTGATTTTTTCGAAGCCCGGCCACCTTAAACACCAAGTAAGGTCTGTCTGTACTCAATAAAATCACCCATTAAGTAAATTCATAGCGTCAATTCATGACACTTGACACCTAAGTTTTCATACTTCTGATCCAACTACACACATTACACAGCGAAGCCGAGAGAATCATTAAATTTTTCAAAATAGAGGTCCTGGCTAACTGGAAATGGAATAGTTCCATCTCCAATCTTAGCACAGTTTCTTCAAAGCCTGTACCACAACGAGACGTACGAGCACTGCGCGATAAAACTTGTTCCACTTCTAAACGCAAAACCACAATGCACCTCTAACCTTTCCAAGCTCTTGAGTCTTGAGCTTAAAAGAAGTTAAGTACGAAAACAATTATCTAGTCTACCACAGCTCTCGCAAGCTTATTGTCTTTTAGCTTGTATATTTGTCGGTTTTTTCTTATCGATTATTTGTAGCTTAACCCAAAAAATTTAGAAGGAAAAATTCCGGACTATACTCAGGTCATATGAGGGTACTTTTTAAACTGCCATATATCCATTTACATAATTTAAAAATGATAACCATCAATTGTAAAACATTTTTCTACTCAAAGTTGGCACCAATATACCATTGGCATTTCTAATGCGAAATCAATTTCACAGCGTGAGACCTAGTTGCGGCCTACTTTTGTGAAACGCAGATTCCAACTCAAAATTCAACGCACCCACGACGAGTCACTGACGACTGTCTTTCGAAAAAAAAAAGAAACTGTCACCCACATATGGCGCTGCTGCCAATCGAATTTACAAATCACTTTGTCGCTAATCCATGCGATAAACATCGTCGTCGTCGGTGTCGCCGCCGCCGCCCATTGTCTAGCTTGAGGCCGCCAATTATTTCACAGACTTTAACCACAAATCGTAACTTTCTGTACACCCATCAAAAGCCAGCCCGAGTTGTGATGTACAGGGACAAGCGTTTTCCTCATGCGATTCTGTTGTTTGTCGCCGTCGTTGTTGTTGTCGTAAATAGCCGCTGTTGTCGCCGTTGGAAAATCTCGGTTAATATTGTTTTTCTTTTTTGTTGTCGTCGTCGTCCTCGCATGGCCTCGTTTTCATATCTATTGGAGAGAGTGAAAATCAACCCTCACTTCTGCTGGGCGATATACTGGGGAGGGCAAGAAAATGGACTCCCTGCTGGTAAAAGTACCTTCGCACAGAGGATAAGAGATATCATATTCAGAACGGGTTTTCCTACAACTACAATTTCTTTTCCACTGTGCAAAAAAATTAAATGAAACTGAAAAGAAAACGGACCATCAAATCCCTTCAACAATGATCAAAGGTGGGGATGGTGGGACTTGGGCGATTTGGATCAACCGCTGGGCCTCGCTGTCTATTTTTTTCTTTCTTTTGTCTTTGTTCGAGTCCTTAGCAAATAAATTGTCTGCTCCTGCGGACGGATGTGAGAGATCTCTTTTGGCACACACAAGAGCAAAACAAATTGAATAACAATACACAATCACATATAAGTTGTACAGCAGTGAAACAGGAATTGTATAATTTGTTCGTCCGTTTTGTTCATTTCTCTCATGTATATAGACACCAAACGAAAGTAGGATAAAACTGAAAGTACTTGGAACGTTTTCAATTTTCCGACCAAGTCTTTTTTTTCGCCAATTCCATGGTAAATGTGTTTTTCTCTTTTAGAAGAATCAAACAATGCATTGCTGAGAAGTGTCAACGGGAGGAATGTAATTTAAGGCACAAAACGTGATATTGTTTTGGAAGAGTTTCATAAGAAGCTGTTGCCAAATATTATTATTACTCCTTTCCGTTCTGGTTGTTATTGTCCTTTTCAATTTAAGACATTTCAAACCAGTGTGCATCAGTTTTCGGATTTTCTGTAGATACTTGTGTGTGTGATAGTTCATTGTAGGAGAATAACAAAGTCGTAACCTCCTTTTGGCTACACAAAAAAAAAATTCCCAATTTCAATACAGAGAAATTTCAGAATTTATTACAACTTTGTGCACAAAGTATGTCCCTTTCCCTTTAAAAGTGGGTGCATAATCGTGCCATTTCAAAAGTTTATATTGTGCTCCTACCCGCACTCATCCGACATAGCTGTGACGTTTTAAGTCTACCATTTCACAATTTACAGACTATATAATTACATAATTTAAAAAAAAAAAACAATATAAAAAAAACTCTTAAAATAAGAGAAAAAAATATTTAATAAAAAAAAAAAAAAACAACTTTCGAATAAAGTTTTAATTTCCAATACCCTATTTCACAGCTACCACTAGAAAAAGTCGGCTTAGTGGTTAGTGTGCTGGACTTCTCAGCGAGGGCTCCTAGGTCAGAGTCCCGAAAAAAACCAAAATTCCAGCTTAAGGTTTTTTTCCACTGCGTCACCTCTCGCGAACGTCTGACAAACATCTGAGAGTATAACTGACATGAAAAAGCTTCCCAATTAGCCCTTTCGACTTGGCATAAAATCGTAGATCCCTTCCATTCGTCCCAAAAATGAAAAACTCACACAAGACGAACGGTTGTGAGAAGCTAGGCCTTGGGTCCCTATGGGCCTGGTTAGCCAACTATTTATTTTTTCACTACAAAAAGTACTTGAGACATTCTACAGCCTTGTGGTACACATCTTTCAGTATCACTCCGAATATGCAATGGTAGCTTCCTTAGATCAGCCTTATAGATTAAAAGAGCTCATTTTTGAAACCTAGGGAACTGCGGTTCGAAAAAATAGAGCCACTTTAACTTTTTAGAATCACCTAGATCTATATGCAAATTCTGGGAGTCCTAGAACTGTCTGAACGCGAATATCTTTGCTGCTTAGTTCGTAAATATTTTCAACCTTTTTTGGTCGCCATAGCTAACGTAGTTTTTTTTTACTTAACTATCAGTCTTCCGATGCGGCGACTCGGCTCGAGGTCCTTTCTAGCTGGTAGGTTAAAACTAAACGGGTGCAGGTCAGACTCGAACTGCGTTTTTTCAGTGGTAACTAACAAGGTTTAAGTTCGCACCACATGCATCTAACCTTTTTTGAAGTTTTCAAGTTCATTATAAAAAGTATTTTGTTTGAATTTTTTTTAAATATTTTGCTAAATTTATATATTTTGCTCACGGCGCTAAACAAAATAAAAAATAAATCAAACGTGAACATTTTTCGATCTGATTATGCATTGTAAAGGATCCTTTAAAAAGTGGAAGTAAGTTTCCATCTGTAGGCAGGAGCACGGCACAGATATCGAAAGGACCCAACCAAAGGACGATAAACGGTCAGATAAATTCGCAAACTCATGACACTCAGCCAGCAGTAAACTATTGGTCTGTTAACTGGTTTTTCGACAGCAGAATGGTGTAGCAAACGTTCGACTACCCACCCTGTCGCGCTGTTAGACCAATTAAGATTTATTGTCAGTAGCTGTGGGCACCACCTGCTCACATCACAGTGTTCAAAGAAAATCGCCATAATGGCTCTCAAGATTAGTTTGACTCGGACAGAGCCACCTCTCCAGAATGAGTTTGCCAAGAAGTTTATATTTCGTTTTCCGAAAATGGCAGCCACCATCTGTTCCGGTATAAAGTAATCCCTTTGCCACTTGAATTCATTATACGCACTGTCTGAATCGTGCACATCGCACATCAAGATTTGGTCCTCCCTCAGATCCTGCTCTCAAATCAAATCTCACCACCATTGTGGGATTACAGCTCCTGCATACCTTAAATCTGTGAAAATCCGTATTTTAATTTAAATATTTCCTCACCCCCGTTACTTTGGCAGGGCAGACAGTGAGGAAGAGTATCTTGCCGGCAACAATTTGAAATGTTCAGCAAACCATCTTAATCACTGAAATTTGAATAATCAGCCAAGCCAGCGCAGTGCGGCCGCATCAATTCGGGAGCCAGTAAAACTACCGCACACACATACACAAAAGTCCTTAAATTCATTCTCAGTTGTTGTCGATGGGAGAAAGTTTACCACGGCAACGAAGATGGCTCCTGCAATCTGTATGTACATCCTTGTAGGTATAGACTTAACTTTTGGTTCCACGTGTCTTCGATCGAGGCTCCCAAACCATCCATCCAGCCAGCCCAGTCAACAGAAACAGAGTGGGCTGTACATACGCTCGTATGTACCCCCCCCCCCCCCCCCCCCCCCCCCCCCCCCGGAGAAAGGACGACAACGAGCAAAAAGTCGAAAACCAGAAGAGGAGACAGCCCTCAACATATTATAATAGTCTGGCACGTTTTAACCATTTTCTTCTTCTTCTTGGTCTTGTTCTTGTTCCCGATTTGTGCTGATGATGCTTCCATGCCCCAGCTCCAGCTCCACTCGTGTCTAAGGCATTTTACTTTGTGCGGAATTGACTACCCAGCGCCACAGAGAAGGGAGGGGGAGCAGTTTTTCCTCTCGGCGTGTGTCGTCATAATCGTTGCTGCCAAAAACCATTCCCCGTCGTAAAAGAAAACAAAAAACTTCCAATCTACCTCTTGGTGGAGTCACCAGCATGCCTCTCACTCTACGTAGTTGCTTCTGATTTTGGGCTTTATGTTGGTCGGTGAGGAGGAGGAGGCATGTATGGGCGAAGGGTTGCAACAGAGGGAAAACAAGGTTTTTCGTTTAGTTTTGTGTTGCTATCTTTCAACTCGACAATTGGTGTAATACAGAGCGGGGACTATAGTCCTTTCGATTACATTACGCGCCACCGGTCGGTGAGGCCACCCGCTTTTTGTGCTTTTGTGTGTGATTTGTGCGAAAGGTTCATTACGAAAACAGGATCCACTCAAACTCTTATCGCAGACATTTGCCATTACGGCTGTATTGAGCGGTGGGTGGTAAAAGGACGCTTTTCTGCTTCGCTGGTCCATGTTCCCTTTGCCTGCCATAAACTTTCGAAATGTTTATGTTCGTCTGTGGCAAATGGTATCGGGCAGAGCTGTAGGGGGTTGTTGCCAGTGGATGGCGATATAACGTCAACACAGACACAGACCCACACCCACCCGAAAATAAAAATAAAAAGGAAAAATAAATGAAGCCCAGACAACGGCGTCGTCGTCGTCGTCGGGACAATATCTTTTATGTATACAATTATCCTGCCTCTACGGCGCACACAGACACACTCCCCGCTATAAGGCTACAAAAACGTGCTGGGTAAGAGTATATCTCTTTGCCTATCTCTATATTGTATCTGCCACTGGAGTTGAAGGACGAATATTTGTATGTGCAGGAGTTTTTCGTTGTATATGCGGAGGTGGGTGCTCATGGAGCTTGTGGGGTATTTTTTTTTGTCCTTCTTTGTGAATTGGTTTTTCATTTCGTGTTGTGTCCAGAGGGAAAGACGGAAAATAAAAATGAGGATGCAGAAGTACCAGTAGCAGAGGAGGACGTCGGTGATGAGGGAAACCTGAATAGAGCTTTAGGCCATTTTTTTTTTTTTATTATTTTATTATTTATTTTCTGCCAAGCAATGCGCGAGAGATGAAAACGAAAAGTATTTCGGCGGCGCTTCGTTCGTCCTTTTTGTCTCGTTGTATGGCTTCCTTTGCGCTGTGTGCCTTGAATAAGCCACTGTTTCTGCTGTTAGCTCGCGCTCTACGAATGTTCCTCTGTGTTGGGTGCTTTTGATAATGCCTTTTGGTATAATTTTTTTTTCTATGCAGCATTCGGTGTGTGGGTGGTGCGAATTAGAAAAGAAAACGGACATGGATGGAGGTGAAACGATTTTATGGTGTAGTGGTGCTATGCACATGTGGTTTCGTTATAGCGGGGAGTCTTCTCAGATGTACACTCGATGCTGGTTGCGAAAGGTGAAAGTTTATTTAATGTAAATATTTGGTTGGGGGGTTATTTTTTTCTTAATTTCAGCAGTGTGGATTCAATTCGAATGCCATTTTGTATTATGGGTGTTTCAGGGCAGAAACGTAGTCCTTCTTGCTGAAAATTGGCTTTGAATTGAGTTTGCATACGTATCATGATGCATAATGCACGAGACAGTGGGATGGGTGACGAGAAATGTGTCCAGAGAATGGTTCTTGGAGCAGTGGCTTGCAGCTCGGGTGACTACTTCCACTATTTGGTTTGTGGCCGCACTAATTTGTGATTCTCTTGCGTTTGTTCATTCAAATGAAGTGCAGGGGTAGTCTGCATAATCGTTGTATTTGGTTGGCTGGGAAGGAGAAGGGGCAGCCTTTTACCCTCTTTTCTTCAGATCCGCGATAGTTTTGTCCCTAATTTCTTGAAGCGGATGTTCTGTTTGCAGAATTTTCAAACTTCTCCAAACGGTAATGGACTGGGATCTTAAATCCACGAGTTTCTGAGTTCGCTGTAAGCAAATTCTGCCATTTGGCCGATAGTCACGTGACTCTTTTTGAGCTAACTGTTCGATAGCGCGAGAAAGCAAGAAAAAAAAGGATATTTAAATAGTTTTTTTTTTTATAATTATTGTTTTATTATTTATCGACCGATCGCAACGCAGTACAATATAAGAATGAAAAATGCAAAAGGTTGGATGTGCTTGAATATTGATTTGATTGAGGGTGCTGCCATTAATTAGGAAGAAGGTATGGGACATAAATAAAAATGTTTCATAAAATGACGTGATCATAAGCACTTATTAACTACCTATTGCAATATTGAACTCCAACTTTTGACTAAAAATTCTTTTCATTCTCAATCAAAGTTCGCTAAGAACTTTCTCTTTTCAAAATGCTTACACTGAGGTGTTGATTGCTTTTTCCTTCTTGGGAATTTTTTTTTACTCATTCGTCGATTACAGAAGAAATGCGGGTAGACCTGTGGTTAAAAGGGGTGTCCACCTACTTTTCCTATTCATGACTGTTCTCAACGTTTGACGGAAGCATTAGGCGTTGAGCTCGAGCATTATGAGCGCGCTCTGAACGGAGCGTTCTCAGATTGTTCTGAGGTATTTATGAAACACACTTGAGCACACAGTTGTCATAAATGCATAAAGTAAATATTTATTAATTGTTATTTATTAAATTGGTTTATTTTCAGTTCCAAAACAATACGGTTCGTCCGCATTTCAACTATTTTGCTTATCCTGTTTATTTTTTCTGTCAAATGTGACTGGAAGTGTGTAATCAGCTTTTCGCTCAGGATGCTCAGGCAATTTATTCTGAGCTCATAGAGCGCGCTCTGATGGTGCTCTGAACGAAAAAAGAAACACAAATTCTGAGCTCTGATGTATCTGAGCTAAAAAAAGAAACACGAACTTTTTGTATAACAGTTCAGGTTGTGCTCGGAACTAAAAATGAAAAACGCCTATTGACTGCGATCTGATTGCCAATATTTGGCCGAAGAATCCTAGTTTTTAAATGTAATTTTGTGCTAAAATTATACTGGATAACAAATATTCTCATCCCACAGTCACATTTTCAATCTTTTCAGTGTTAAAATTCAAATTTAAGAAAATGTGTGCACTCTTGCGTATACGTAACCTTTTTCCTTGACTTCTGTTCAGACCAATCCATTTTTGTTCCACAACCCAAGTTTCATTTGTTCTCGAGGAAAACTTCAAACTTTCAAGGCAAAAAGGATACTTCTAAGGCTGCACAACTAATTTGGGGGATAGGTCTCGTTATTTCCACCGTCAATATTGTCAGCCACCTAAATTTTACTTACGTTTTAAAGCAAACCCTTTCTTTTGTATACTCATACTCATAGCTAAGGTATGTTCTTCAAAGCCACAACCTATACGGGCACATCCCCGAAAGTCCTTATGCGTCAAAATTGCAAAGTACCTACGTACACTCTGTATACGTAAGAAAAAAAACCAAATCTGCCTTTGACGTTGTTTTTTCGTCCGTTATCGGCTTAAAGAACTAGGTACATAAAATAATAATCCCGCATTGACGCATCTCCCGTCTCATGGCAGGACTTTATCAAACTTGCAGGCTTTAAACAATTAAACGTCGAGGGAGCCGTGTTTTTTTTTTGTGACATTTTTAAAAGTTTTTTTTTGTTTTCCTTTTTGTCGCTTCCATGAATTTTCCTGAACTTACTATTTTCATATCGTCTCTCCAGTTTTGTTAGCATAAGCACTTTTTATTTCCGCCCCAAAGGACGAATTTCATTTTGCTTTTCTGTTGGTTTCTGGGTTTTTTTTTTCTCGTATGCTCCCCATATTTCTGTTTTTTTTCCCCGCTCAAGTGCTACTGCCGTTGCCTACGGATTGAGCAAACTTTCTTCTCCAGTCATAATGTATATCTGTTTTGTGGGGGTATGCTTGTACTTTCGTCTTAGATTTAATAAAATGCCAGGCCGGATATGTCTCTGCCATCATCATACCCCAAAATTATTCGCCGAGTAGTAGGTGGGTAGGGGTACATCATCATCGCAGTCGTGGTCCTTGTCGCTGCTGCTATGCTTTCGTTGTAGGCGTCATCATTATTTTGTGCTGTCGATTGGGGATCGGGTTCTCTTTTTTTTCGGCATCATAAACTCTCTATCGACTTTGGTATTATGACACCCCTGTAGAGAATTTTTCCATTGTATATCAATGAGCAGCGAGATGGTTGTGTTGGACAAAAGTGTTCTGCAAAAAATTCAAAAGAAAGTGAAAAAGGACGATTTTTTTTCCTCGCTTTTGGTACTTTATTTTGGTGTTTATTAATTATGTACTTGTGTAGGGAGCTGTTTGAAGTTGTGTGGGGAGGGTTCTCCGCAACCTACCCGTCTCGGAAAGTTTTGTTTTGTTTTTCGTTTTTTTTTTTTTTTTTCTGTTTTGCACTTGTGCGCTTTGCGCATACAAATGAATTATAGCGTCGTCGGGTATCGATTTTATATCCTTCTAAGTAGATTGAGTGTTACTGACAGTGACGGGTGAAATATGTTCAGATTAACATCAGTGGCTGGTTGTGAATAATTTTGCATAATCATTGCGAGGGAATGGGAGTTACAGCATATGCTTCGCATTTGCATGTTTTTGATGAACATTCTTCATGTGGATAAGTCAAGTGGCGTATGAGACAAAAAGATGTGGGCTGCAATCGTACTGGGATAATTTGTTCCTAAGGCACGAACTGTTAACTCAATTCTGTATATGCAAGTTGAAAGTTATATGTTCTCGTTAACCGACACACGCACTCAAAGCATCCCTTCTTCTGTGAGCTCATCTTTCCCCCTTCTGATGGGCGAACTCTGTTATTTATACTGTCCACAGTAGAAACCAGCTTTCTTCGAAGTCCTTCGCAATTTCTCAAATTTATCGCACGAACTATTTGTCGGTACGAAATTGAGAACAGAAAGTCGGCCGCCTACATAAATTAACACAAGTACGGAAATAAAACCCCATTGGCGACTTAAATTAATCATGTCCTCGGTTTGCTATCTTTAATTTTCTAAATTCCCCTGCAAGTGGGTAGAGTCCATTTCTATTGCAGTGCGAAAAAAGAGTACCTCATCCATTTCGTTTTATTCGAAACAAACAAAAATAAGGCACATCGATAAGCGATAAACCCCAAGACCGAGTAAGTCCCTTCAGAAATTTGCTCTCAACGCAGAGAGGAAAAAAAGCCATTCCCTTTTGTGCCATATGGTGACTTTCATTTTTATGAATGTCCTTCCGACATTACCCTACTTGAGGAAAAGTTAATGAAGGACCATTATACCACCACCTATGGCAATGACAAAAGGGTCTTCGGCAAAAATAAAAAAAATAAAACAAGATGACTCTATAGATAGATGTTCGCAAAAAGTAAGCTCCGTATAGACACGCGTGTGCACAATAAAAACGACAAAAAAAAGCACAGAACATTCTGACAAAGTCCAGTATAACTTTTCGAAGAGAAGCCTTTTTATGTCCTAATTTAGGAGGAATCCCTTCCTTTTGCTTTATTTGGGAAGAATTTTAAGTGCGAACCAAACAACAAAAATCGAAAATAAAAGTTTACGACCAAGGATGTTGGCAGATCAATAAATCAATTAAGGTTCCTTCTGTAATGGTCATGTGTCAATGCAGGACATGTATTCCCAAAACGGGGATTGGAATTTATTTTTTGTTTGTTTCCACAAAAAAATGAGAATTTCGAACTTGTTTGGAGCCAGCAACTAATTCGATAAATAACTTCAAACGATTCCCCAGATAAAGAACTTAATTCTCAGTGCAGAAATTCAGGAGTCGAGTAATTAAATCGAGGAAGAACAAAAATTTCGATAGAGGTACTCGCATTGCTCTATCTGGATGAAGAACAACTGATGGTTTTGTTGTTATCCACCCAACCGGATGAGCTTCTCTCCTGCTAGAAAAATCAACATTTCACGCTGGACGTTTGAATGCTCCAATCTTTTGGGGAAGGATGAGGGAACGATCTCGCTTCGATAGGAAGCGAGATACCGACACGTGCCGCAACATTTTTCTGTTGGAATGAGGTGTCAATCAAAGCGGTCGGTTTTTACTTTGGTTCGGAGATGTCTGATGAATTTTTAAATATCAGGAGAGGCCTTTGTAAAATAAGAAATTTATTTTTACGCGCGACTGGTTTGGTTTGCATTGGGGTCCTATTTAAAACTTATATTGAAGATGACACTGTCGTAGTTTTGCACTTAAAGCGAGTACTAGATTGAAGCAGTGTTGTTAGCACTCACTCTTTATTTATCCTACGAAGCGTGGTCATTTTTCCCTTTTTTCCCTTTTCACCATACTCAAATTCCCTTTTAAAAACGCACGATACTTTTTTGCGGCAAAATCCATTTTTTAAAAGTAAAATTTGTATTACACGGAGAGAAAATCACGTTAGTATAAAAGAGCAGCAGTTTGTAACACTGCCATGACTATTTTTTGGTACTAGAAAATTTTGATAAAGCGATTTACAGCTGTTTTTTATGGACATTCAGTGTGTTAATCATGGTGAAATACAGGTGTTTTGATAGAATTTCAGCAAAAATATATATATATATATATATATTTCGAGAGATAATCGAATCAGACCACCATTGTCGGGTCTCTTTTCGTCTCTCTACCACTGTAAATCTTACTCAGAGAGACTCTCTGGATTTCTCCACAGTTCTTCTCTGGGCTCAATTCCTAGTGTTAACGCTAGCATCTGTTTATGGGAGATCCGTTTCATCGACTGGGTCTCGACCCATTGATGTCCCAAGATCCTCATTCTTCTGCCAGCCAATGCCGGGCATTGACACAGTATATGTGCCGCTGTCTCAGATTCCTCCAGGCATAGTCTACAAGTATCATCCTCTATAAGGCCCATTTTCCTTAAGTGATACCTGAAATTACCATGTCCTGTAGACAAAGCCACCACCCATTTCAATGTTCCTCGACTCATGCTTAGAACTCTTCTTTGAGTGGAGCAGGTCGGCCACTTTATTGCCATTTTAGCTTGTCTACATTGTTCCACGGTTGACCACCTTCTCAGGTGTTCTGCCGTGATCCATTTGTGGACAAGCTGTTCAACCATTCCTCTGCCAATTGAAGAGAATGGTTCTGGTCCCAGCAACTTTTTAGTTGACCCCTGTTTTGCAAGGGAGTCCGCCTTTTCATTGCCTTCGATCCCTATGTGTCCTCGTACCCAAGTCAGTGTTACTTCATTTTTAGATGAACACTTATTGAGTTTAAGTACGCATTCCAGTGCCAGTGATGTTGTGATGTTTGTTTGTTCCATGCATCTGATCACCGCCTGATTGTCCAGTGCTATGAGGATATTTCTTCCTTCCACCTGACACTCAAGCAAGTAGTCCAACGCATAAAGCAAGGCAATCATCTCAGCCTGGTATACTGAAGTGTATTTCCCGAGGCTAATGTGACGGGCAAGTTCCAGCTCTTCTGAATAGATACCGGCCCCCGCCCCGCCATCCATCATGGATCCATCCGTGAAAATCACTATTTCACCATTTCTTTTTTCTGGAAGTAATCCGTTCTCAATACGAGTTTTGTGATTTCTTTCCATAATACGCACCCTTGTTATTCGATCCATAGGCATGTTTAGCTCCCTAATCTCGCCTTTAACAAGTTCCAGGATCTTCCTATGTCCATAGATCGTACCACGATGGTGCCATTTCGCATCTCGATGCAAGCGAAGTGCCGTTTGGGCCGCTGTTTTCTTAATAAATAAGTCTAGCGGTAATATCCCCATGATGACTTCCAATGCGCATGTTGGGGTTGTACGTATTGCACCTGTAATTCCCATACATGCTAAACGCTGAACCCTATCCAGGTGCTTCCTCACAGTTTTTTTCACACGTTTGCACTGATGTAGTACCCTCTTTGCCTTCCGGACCTTCTCCTCAACATGGTAATTCCAAGTAAGTCCAGTATCCAGCAAAAATATATAGTTGGAATGTTTTTTCTTCCCACGATTTGGTGCTTTTTCCCATTATCCCACGGAAGGCTTTTCGAACATCGAAATTCCCACACAAAGGGATAAATCCCACGATATACCAACACTGGATTGAAGTCTTAATAGAGAAAATAATTGACCCCCGCCGAAAGGGGTCACATATAAATATTTTCAAATATTTATCACAGTTTTACTTTTACATCGACTTGTGTAGACCTTAATTTGTTGAATTTATTAATTCGTAAGTGGTGCCCCAATTTTAGGGAGAATTTAGATTGAAACATTTATGCCCTACTCTTCGAATGTAAACTTACAGCCCGATTCCGTTGTGAGGCCTCACAAGTCACAAGCTCTTGTGAGGTTGATTCCTTGTGAGGTTTGTTGTGATTCGATAACATTCGTGTTCTTCGATAATGCTCACAACAAACCTCACAACAAATTCACCTCACAATGGTTAGATTACTATCACTTAAAATTTTGTGGGGTCAGGGAAGGAAATAAATCTACACTATGAATTGAATAAAGAAAATATGCGAAATATCGACACTGAAATGTGAATGAATTTAGAAACGAAGAAAAGAAAATATTAATGACATTTGTTACAAATCAAAATTTCCACATTCCTCAGTTTTTTTCATACAAATATAATAATTTTCCCCGAAAAGTTAATAAATATAGCGTAAAATGTCAGGTTTGGGTCTTTAAATGCTTGGAAAGAGGGAAGCAATGTCATCAAATACAAATATTGTCATTTGTGAGCGCTTATGACTGGTTTTCTATTTTGTGACTTGCTCCATAGGAGATCACCTCCCTTGTAAGGGTTTTGTGACTAGTGAGGTATCATTGAGGTTTGCCAGAATCGGGCTGTTAATGTGGGCTCATTTGTTATGTGGAAATATTAAGCACTGAAGCACCACCTTAAGTCGCTGAGCCGCGATATAAAGTCCCATTAGTCCACAATCTTGTTTGTACTGTTTTCCTATCGCTTTCCTCTAATTTCGTAAACATATGATTTTACTCTCCACTACGTGCGTTTCTAATAAAACTTTTTTTTTATCATTTCAGGTAAGCAACATGGCCGCCTGATAACGTAAGAAAAAACAAAACCCTCGAGCCTTATCCAACCAATTCGCTTGCGATATTATAACAGCAATGTGTTTGCAAGACCAAAATAAATCGATCGGATCAAATTCCACGCGTTGTTGACGTCGAATTGATTTATTAGGCGATGCATTCAAAGGGTCAGCCAAGTCCTTATCACTTAATAACAATAAGCCCGTCAACTGGAGCTTTTACCTATAGACACAGCAAGAGAAACGAAAAGCAACACCTGCACCTACTTATACGTGAACCTGGCGAAATCAAGACAAACGACCACTTCACTTTATTATTGCATTATAAAACTAATGATTACACTTTTCTATATCCTCTCGCTCAGTAGTGCGAGCGTATAGTCGCGCGCACTCTGGGGGCAGCTAGGGTAACTAAGTGCCCATTAGTCGGGCAGCGGCTGGCCGGTTCTCTTCCTATTCTAAATGGATTCACTTCCTTGTTGCGGCTATCTGGGCATATAAATCTAACTGCCATTCGCTGCTGCCACTGTTGTTTGTTGCAGCGCGATGCAGTTCAGCAGTCCACCGCTCCATTGGTATGATGGATTTTCACAATTCTGAACGCGCAACATCATAATAACCTCCTTTGAGTGGCCGGTGGCATTATTTCACTATTGAACCGCGTCGTCCGCAGTACCTAGGTTCAATAATAACGATAATTACATAGTATACCGGTAGGGCGAACTGGAGTAGTGGCATCGTGCTTTCGTGGTATCATTGCAACAGCAGCTGAGCTGAGCTGAGGAAGAATCTACACGATAAAGATTAGTATAAAAATGGACAAGGCAGACGTAGAGAGAGTGAGAGAGACTACTTCGACAGCAACAACTACGACGACGATGAACAAAAGGAAGTTGCAGTCGTGTTTGTTTTTTTTTTTTTTTTTTTTTTTTTTTTTTTTTTTTTTTTAATAAAAACAAATGATACCTTTAGGGGCTTTCGGGCGGTTATCGTTTTAGGCTGCCGCATGATCATTATCCATTTAGGCATTTTGTCTGTGTCGCTTTGGCATAAAACTCGCTAGATATGTAATAAATTGTCGGTTCGATTGCAGTTTATTTCAATGAAGTTGCTGATTTGTTAGTACAAAAGGTATATATAGTGGACCGAGTTGGAATTCCTGCGGAATGCCATTTATCTTGAAGAGGAAATATTTTATTTTGAGCGCTCAGAGGTTTTATAGAATTTTCGGTCATAATAAAGCAATCATACGGTTGCGCATTGTACTCGTAGAATTCAGGAACAATCCGAGTTGATTGGTGTTGTGGTGTATAACGGCGGAAATTGAGAAAGGGACCATTAAAGTGGGAAATTTACCACGAAATCAGTGCTTAAGGGAGATTAGTTTATCTGGCGTGCAGTGAAATGGGATGGGCAGCGTAGAGGGAAAGCTCAAGAGTACAGAGCTTGATGCAGTCATTTGGTAATGGACTACAACGATTTTGATTATGAGTGTTGGTTTTCTGGACTTTTTTTTTGGCGGCTGCGATCGGAAATTCCATGACCCTAAGACACTTATTGCCGATGGAACATTATTCATAGAAACAAATTGGTAGTACAAAATCTTTCCATGACACGACGGGCAAGAATGATGATCATGAATGACAAATAACTCGATAGACCGTGAACTTTGATATACATTTCATGTATTGCGTCAGCAAATAATTTGGGAAGCATTCTACCCGCGATTACAAAGTGTCTTTTGACAGAACCAAATTCACAGGACTATACCATGAAAAGGGCATCGAAATGATCAATAAAAGGGGGAATTTAAAAAACCAAAAAAACCCGACTGACTGTAAAAAAAAGAATTAAAAATATATGAACAAGACGCATTTAAGTACCTTTTCCTAGCTAGTTGACAATCGGAGACTATATACCTACACAGTCAAACAAATATACATATGTATGAGTATTGAGTACCCTCAGACTGCCAAATAGGTAGTTATAAGTACTTAAATGCGTCTTGTTCATATATTTTTAATTCTTTTTTCTTTTTACAGTCAGTCGGGTTTTTTTGTTTTTTAAGTTAACTTTTTTTATTTTTATCTTTTTAGCCTATGACACTCCGGGGAAGAATACGAATATTATGATACCACACTCTTCAAAATCGGTCCAGTCGTTTAGGCTACAGGACGTCCCGTAGGAACATACATAGGATACGCGCGAAACACATAACCCTCCCTGTGTCCAGTCGGGTAAAAACAGTCAACGGCAACAGTATTGGCCATCGAAGGCAGCCTTATGGGACTTCATTGTGATCTTTCTTTCAGCTCTTTTAACAATCGTCTCAGAGGATGCGCAAGCCAGTTCTTCGCATTCTCTTTTATAAGCTTGGACTTGGACTTGGGTTTTATTTCTTGACGTTTAAAAAAAATGGAATTCTTCTGACAAAATAATCAATGTACCACAGACAAAGTGGAGCTCAATATTTTCTTGTCTCCTTGTCCAACATCGACTGCCTTTTCCATAAATGCTCCTTCATACATTCTAATACTACTGTAGAAACTGCTAAAAATGTATCTGCTAATCAAGGCCAATTTCGACTCTTTTTCGCCTCATTTTGACTGTGAAATGTTCAAATTTATCCGACAGCAACCGCCTACTCTCGGGTTGAGCCCCCAATTTGTGTCAAAGCGAGTTTTTACTGTGGCTTTCTGGCTCATCAATCAGTATGAGCTCTGAAATATTCCAAACTATAAAAGTCCTTTTGTTTCTGCATAAAATATGACAACTCTGTGTCATTCCCGTGGTACCCCCACCTGAAATTCAGTGAGCTGACTGTGTAAATACGGGAAAAAAAAAGAATAGCAACAGATGCCCATGTTATCACACCAGCTAATTGACTTATCCCCAATTAACATTGCATCGAATTACACCGTCACTTGCCAAGAATACCAATCATCATTCTCAAGTAGAAAGATACACAGATAGAGATACAGAATGCAGGAAAGACCTCAAGAGCGACTGGGACGTCGACGACAGCGACGACGATGATGATGACAGCAACATTGTTACATAGATTGTTATAATATGTTGGCTGCCTAGGATGTTTGTGAAAACACCAAACGGAAGTCACGGCACATCTATACCTGTGTACCCACCACTTGGGCTTTTATATTTTTATATATATGTGTATCTTCTAGAGATGCGGAATCTAATCAAGACGCAGGTAGTCTTCTGCTGCAGCGAAGATTTTCTGCAGCTACTATTGCCGCCACTGATCTCAGTTTTCCTCCTCTTCTTCGACTTCTTCTTGTCGTCGTCGCCTAATGAAGTTAAGTGGCGCACGAATAACAAACGCATAACCGCGCGACATGCCGCGAGGAGGCGGCTGCTGGAAGGTCTCTGTATAGCTGCGTCAAGGCGTTGCGCTTCGCTGGGGTGCAATTTTATTTGTTAAAGAAAACCCACTGAAGGGGAAAGATATCAGTGAACACCTTTAATGCCATACATTAGGAGAGTGGTTTTGAGAAAAGTGCATTCGCATAGTGCCACTGGGTGGAAGGGTAGACAGTGTAGCCTATGTTAGGCTAACCGACTATCGCGTCAATTCAGCGTAAATAGAATCATAATTGCGATGCTGATGGCGGTCGCCATTCTACAGTGGAATGGGCATTGAATTTACAGATCGAAATTTGCTCCCTGTGGCATTTTTCTCAAAATTTTTGTCGACAAATGATATCTGTCATTGCAGGGAATGCTTTAATTTGTCAGTTCATTGTAAAAAGTGACGTTTTAAAATTCAACTGTCAAAAATAAACCTAAAGCTGTGATTGGAATTGCGTGCAAAAATGTTTGAACGTGTAATCTGCGACAATTCACTTGATCCTGTGCCAGCCATTCTGTATAAGACTACTTCAAGAATTTGCCGGTACTAGAACTGTCATCTGTCATCAGGTCATCACAAACTGCTAGTTAAATATACCGCCAAATCGTAGTAAAATAAGAGACATAGCCTACTGCAAGCTGGCTGCACTTCCACCTCACGATTTTGACAATTTGTTGTGAATACCATGTGGCAATTCTCCCCGCGTATTGACAGATGGACGATTTAAAGTCATCATGTGAGTTTTTTTGAGAAATCTAGAAATTTCTACCAGAAATAAAGCAATTTTCGTGTGAAGGATGTTTGCATAGTATCTATTCAAAAAAAAAAGCCTGCGCAATAGAAAAACGTTACGAAATAGGAATGGAAATGTAATAGACTTCAAGACGTAAAACTGGAGTATCCTGCATATACTTCACCCTGTGCTCGTTCCTCTCCTACTTTAGCCATTTTCTGTGCAGTATTTTGAGCAAATTGTTCCACTGTGCGGCGCTTCTGATTAAATTTTTTTTTTTTTGAAAATCAAGCCTCAAAGTCATTGGAAATCATTATACCACCGTTCGTATCATGTGAATGCATGCAGTTTAACGAAAGAGCCTTCTAATCGTCTGCCGACGAGTCGCGGTAGCAATCATAGACAATGAACGGCGTCAAGTCCTTCGCAGCACCTAGTGAAGAAGTGATTATTCTTGCGGTTGGAAATTTTCTTGAAACCTGTGACGTTTTTCTTTGACACGAAGGTGAATCGCGCGGAGAAAATTGTTAATTGGAAAACTCAAGGCATAAAGGCGAACATTTCTGTGCAGCTTTTTGAGGTTTCCTCTTTGTAATTATGTCTTGTCGGTAGTTTTAATATTTAATATGAATGCAAATTTAATAAGCGCTTTAGTGGAGGGAAATGGACTTTTCCTTTGTCTCAAAATAAGCTCATTGACATTGGTAATGCGACCCAATTCGCACAACTGCTTAAGTATAAGATTGGTTTTACATAATTTTTGGCCAACTGGGCTCACTATTTTCTGTTTCATAGTTGAGCCCCATTTGACATGTGTCATTAGTTTTTTGTCGTATTTTCTCGAATTACATCTCCCAAACAACGGTATGACAAATTTAATTTCCAAATAATTTCAAACAGCCCAAAATCCATTGCATATCGCGCGCCAGCCCCATATCTATGTAGATATCCTACCTAAGCTCGGATATCAAATGTCAAGTGTTGGCAGCAGGAGAATCCCCACGATGACATTGCACTCGGCGATGAAAAGAGCGGCTCCAAACAAGACACCCGCTGTCACTCGGTGCAAATAACTTCCTCACTCATTCCCGTTGCTGGGGCTTTGTCTGCTCTTCCTCCTTTTCGGTTGTCTTCTGCTGCTTCTTCGTCTTCTTCTTGTATTTCACATGTTAAACAGTTTCATTTATTTTCCATTTACAGTTTTTCCTTCAAGCTGCACGTAGGTCTGCACTGTTGTTGATGGTTGCCCATTGCACGTTGCGATTGCCATACAGCCGCCCCCTCGTATGTGTAGTGTAATTCAATGACGTTATTTAGCCGCGCCGCCATTACCAATTTCCTTTGTTGTTGTCGTCATTCCGCGCTATGTAGTTCCCTGCTCGATCCGTCCATGCCATTGCCTTGCATTGCGGTCGGACAAAAAGGAAATAGTCGCTATACGCCTTTGAACGAGCGCATCGCAGACACAGCAAACCGCACTCACACGGAATTGCATAATTTCTTCACTTTGCCCATCTATGCAGTAGATATACCTTGTATATCTAGGGAAGGGAGGTACGTAAGGTTGCCAGCTACGTTATGCTCGTGGTGTTCTTTTATGGATTCATTGGCTTTGTCTATGCGCACGTTGGATTGTGGGTACGGTTTTTTTTTTGCGCGTCGTCTGCTTTGGGTCGCTATTGTGACCTTATTTCGTCTTACTATCAACACCTTTTGAGGCAGCGTAAGGGATTCGTTTTCTGTTGGAAAGCCACTTTTGGTGCGCTGTCGGTCATGAAGAGCGAGGTTTATTTTAATTTCATAAACAGAACACACCTGACGTTCGGTCTGCCACGAGTCGATATATGGCTAAGCTGTGTTCAACAAGGGATTTGTCAGGGTGGTGTGTCTTTGTTTTGTCCACGGTTAGTTAGGTAGGTATCTGTACTTATTTACATAATAAGTGGGAGGCTTATATTTTTAAGCTATTGCGGGCCTAAGTGTCTGGGCATTAGGTTGGTGCACCGCACATAATGGTATTTAGGTGAACGTTTGGACGCCTTTTATGGTTCGTCAAAAATGGAGGCAGCACTCTCTCCATTCGATCCAAATTGCTGGCCGTAGTGCATTGGAATGTTAGCACATGTTGTGTAGTCTTGGGTATGCGTATTGCATATAGTTTTGTGGAGACAGTGCGGGGTCAAATATTCAAATTTGTTGCTAGTTCGAACCGCACGTTTTAAAGATCGAAATAGGATTGAATGTTCGCATCTCATTGAATTTTGTAACCCAACCTAACCTATCCAATAAACTTGCTCGTCAAATTAAAGCCATCAGCGACATTATCATCATGAAAGATAGCCAATAAAAGCCAGAAATCTAAAGATAACTCATTAACGTTTGATCTTTTTGGAGGCTCAACCCTTCAGTCACTGTTACAGCTCAAAAGCCACTTCAATAAAGCAAAAACCCAATTTTTACTCGATTAGGAACATCACCGACGGACAACTTGAAGTAAATTACCGGCCATTTTAAATCGGAAATTGATGTAAGGCCCCAATGCGGAGAAATGTTTGTCCGTCTGCACTTAGTAGTCATCCACCAAGCTTGGAATTTATTACTGAATACGATTACCAGCCATTTACTAAAGAAAAGCAACATGCATTATACTCATTTGCTATCCATGCAACATCTGTCTGGGGGTAATAAAAACGAAATTAAATACGACCACGTGCCATTGCCATACGTGTTTGAACAAATGTCAGTTTTATGTGCTGCCTAATAAAATCTCGTTCCTTATTAAACTAAACTTTTAATAGCCCTTCAAAGAGGAATGTAAAAATCAATAGAAACGACAAAAATCACACGAACTGCTATGCACATTAAACAGTTTTTGAGCCTCAAATTGAATACACAAAGTGACAGATGTCCCGGAACTTTTTGGATATACTCTCCGCCAATGCATATGATTTCGAGAATCCTCTGTGATTAATATCGTGCGGTCATTTCTCAGAAAAAATTCTCACAACCCGCTCTGTCCACCCTACACATACACGCAATCTGTCATGATTTCATCAATTCCTCCGACACTTCATCAAAGCCAAACCCTTTTGCTGAATTCGCACACAACACGCCGACCGTATCTAGTTCAAAGAAACGCCGCAGGCTAGACCATGTCCGCGACCATGCCGACGACGCAACTGCTCCAATAAATTGCGTCTGCTGGAAGGCTAAAAGAGAATAAAAAGAATTTTCCAAGGCTCATATCATCATCAACACATCACATCAAGCAGCAACAACAAAAAAAAACAAAAAAAAAACAATCTAACCAATTTCGAAACAAAAATCGCATTCTCTCCCTCTACAGTCTTTGGAACGAGGCGAAGAATTATTGGCGACTTTGGTTGACAGTAGCTGCCGCTGTCACTGCAAATTTTGCTGAGCTTTACAAAAAAAATAAATAAAAAAACGGTAGGTACCTCCTGGCTCAATGGTGGCCGCATGAGTCTTTCCCTCTCTCTTAACTGATTGAAGTCGGCTAATTGCGCTGCATGTAAATACGCGTTGGCGGTAAAAACCGCCGCCGCCGACACACATATCTCTTAGATACAATTTAAAGCATATCCATGTATCTTTGCAGTGGTTTTGAGTTTTTATGCTTTGTTTATTGAGTTCTGGTCGTGTCCTCCGCCACCGCCCTCGCTTGGAGCTCTTATTTATTATTGGTGGGCATTTTATTGCTTCTCTGCAACATGGCACCACTCTATGGCAGTGCACGGTCCGTTTGATGATTGTCAACTACGGTCGGCGGCTGTGAGTGTTTGCTCGCTTTGTGTGTACACAGTGGCTCCCACTAATTAGACAGGCGGACATACATTTTTTTTTTGTAAGTCTCATTTGATTCTTTTTACGACTTTTCGAACGTGACTTGTGCCGGGGACTGAGAATTGTTCGTAAAAATGGGGCTTGAGTCGAATGCATCTGTTTTGTTTAGGAAATAATTTCATGGAAGCGATTTTGTTTATATGTCAAATCCATAAGATGCCAAAAACACTGACGTGGCACGAAGTTGGAGCGAATCTAATTGTTCTTGTACATTTTAGATCTTTCCTCTAACTTTCCATCGTTATTTGGAGCCGAATCGTGTTATATTGTGTCTGATATGTGAACGAATCGATGGTTCTCAGGTTCAACACTCGGAAAGCACCAGTTAAGCCTTTAGGGTTTTTTTTTTAATTTTAGTTCTCAAAAATAAGAACTCGCACAAAACAAATTTTGGTGTGGAGCGAGGCATAGGACCCCATATGGACCTGGACCTGTTTTCGTGTTGCCATTAAAGATCGTTCATCACTTTAGTAATGGCCACATCGTTATAAAAGACGTTTTCGCCATTGACTATCCTGGGCGCCCTCAATGTCTACACGTAAATTTCAACCTATCTAAGATTCCAATTGCCAAAAACACATCTTTTTGGCCAACATATCGACTGCTTCTCTTAAATGGGTCGGTGCCAATTTGTCTGTGGCTTTATCCCAAACACGCATTTTAGCTTTGAACGGTTTTTGCACAAGGATTATAAGCTTGTCAAGGCTCAAAGTCAACTCAAACTGACCTCCACTCCCCAGCTCTTTTCAAATTCCTGTGGCTCCTAACCAGATACTAAAAGCCGAAAAGTCCGCCCAATTCATAAGAAATTTGTATGCAGCAATAAAGTGTGAATCATATGCAAATGAAATAAAATTTTAATTTAATGTGGAATCGATGTAGTGATCTTTGAGTGCCACCGTGCTTCTTGTTTCGGTGCATTTATTTATATCTTCGACTAGGTCGTCAACGCAGCTGACACTTTGGTCCCTTTATGACTTTTCTTCTTCAGATTGTAGTCACCACCGGAATGACAGCCAAACTAGAGGTGGTGGTGGTTTTGATGGACTCAACTTCTTGCCGCACACATTTCCTTGAATGGGCACAAGTCCAACACGAAAACCATAACAATAAGCATTTCGCTGAATCCCTTAATACCTTTCTCCGAAATTCCATTGGGGCCATAAAACTTAAGAAGCCTACAAAAAAGCGAGCACCCAACTCTTGTCTAAATTTAAATCTTTAACACGAACTCATCGACCAGAACAATCAGTCATTTTCACTCTGAAAATAAAAACTTCCGCATTTTACATTCGTAGAAATGTAAACATTCGCGCAAATCATGTTTACGCTATGCGTCTGCCGCGCGCACCGTAACTGCAGTCGCCACTTCTAGCGTCTATATTGAAGCTGCCTCCCTATGTACACCCTGCACTCGTCCTGCGCCGCCGAAAATAATGCGCGAAAACATAAAATTCCAGGTTAATGACATTCTTGAGCGGGGCCAGAGTGTACCCCCGGCGCACATGATTTATTGTGAAGAGATCTATAAACGCGTTCATATCTTTCTATTGGCCAAGCTTGGGCGGGGGGAGGGAGGGACAAGTGCTCCTTGGCTATGGAAATGGCTATGTGCGCGCCTTTAGGATTTCTATTGCTGTGGTTGTTGCTGTTGTTGATTATCGCACGATGACGATGATCAATGATCTATTAACGCAGAGGACGACACACAACAACAGCGTGGCAACAGCAGAAGCGTCAGCATAAGTATAGTGACTTCATGTGGCTGCGGAATAGCTTCATGTCAAAAAATTTACAAAATTCTAATTGCTCGAGACATGTGTACGAGTGTTGGGTGTGTGTTTTGTGTTGGCGGGTATTTTTGGACGGAGTACATAGTAGGCAAGGTGGCCAATGTTTGCGAACTAATTGCGCATTCTGCTGCATTGACAAGGCGAGCATCTTGGTTGCGTTGTGTTGCTGCGCGAACTGTCATAATGATCAATTAATAGAGGGAATGTGAGCGTGAAAAATTCACTCAAGAAATTCCGACTTTTGATCAGTCCCGATAGATGGATTGAGTTGGATACGTTCCAATCCGGTAATAACTTCGTTTCTCCCTCTCCCGCACCATCATCGGGCGAATGCAGCACGCTCCAAACAGGTTTGCCAAAGCAATGGCAGAATCAGACAATGAGGCGCGACATCACCCTGCAACAGCAAGCGCAAATTATGCATCAATTAAAATCCAAGTCAATTTGTACTGCACTCGTGTACAGCCCGAGGGCAAATGTCGACGTGGAGTGACGTTTTAAAGCACTCGGCCCTGAACCACTTCTGCGCGAACAAAAAACAAAAATAAGCTCAACCGTCTCGCTTCAATGAATTTCCTTTACCACAAATCCATCGCTCGTTTAGTAGACCACCACCAGTTGCGAGCGATTAATTTCTTTTTGTTTTGTCTTGCCGCATGGAAGCTTTGACTCGTTGTTGGTCTCGTTCAAGGAGCCCAATTAAAGTTGCGCGAGCGGTATTTTTTACGCCTTATTGCAACTGCACCTAGGTATGTAATCGTGTTACTTTGGCCAACGGAAGTTGTAGAAGGCTGCGAGAAATTCGTTGCGACCGACGCTTTCGATTTAAACTTCTGACAGTTGACTTGACACGGTGTTATCTCAGCTCCCTTGACAGCTAGAACTATTTGCAGAGGTCAATGTGCCCATGTGTGCGTGTGTGTTTGTGTTTGTATGAGATGAATGATCCAATCCAACTATTCATCCATCTTGATCAAGCGAGAGAGTGAGAGGAGACAACGCGACATGGTGTCTTCGCGCGAGCAAAGTGTTGTGCGCGCTCTTGTAAGGTTGTAACAGGCACGCAGATGTTTACAGACGCGCGATGACTTCCAACGGCAGTGGTGAAATGTCATGGTGTCAGTTTATCTGACAGACATTCCCAACAAAATGTCGTTCACCGTTCGGAGCAGTTCGATACGGATAAAGAAGTGGGTTTCCTTTTTCTATTGTTTAGAAGAACCGTGACAGGAGCATTGATTTGATATCGCAGGAGGAGGTGTCGAAAGGAAATAAGTTTGCATTAAGCTTGATTTGCCGCATGGGATTGTTTTTTTTTTTTTTAATTTGGTAAGTGTTGCTGTCACTGTCATGTCAACAACGGCTGAACTTCTGCGATCTATTTTGCATTCCTGATCAGCAATCAAATAAGTAGCTGTCAAAATATGCTGTGATCAGGTTTGTACGAGTACTGTACCAGGTTATAGAGTGTACCCTAAACATGTTCTGAACAAAAGAGAAAACACAAAATCAATGCTCCGAGTACAAAACAGAAGTTAGTTCGTTGATTCAGTTCACGATTTGGGGATGTGATGCTGTAAGGAAATAGGAGCAGGGATGTTCTAAACTAAATGAAAAAAAATGAACGCGAACCTTCGCATATACTTTTTAACTTTCTCCATTACGTAGTAAGCGAAAGATATTGTATTCGTACAAAATATCGAACTCGAGATGTTAATCAATTCTGACATTACGATGATAGGCGAACTCAAAAAAGTGGGTCGCAAAATACTGTCTGTCTGTCTGTCTGTCTGTATGTCCCGAGGCCTACAGCCTAAGCGACTGAACGGATTTCGTTCAAACTTCGGATTTAAAGTTTGGGGGCTTACAGTTCGGGGCCGTTTTTTTTTTGCATGGTAACCTCAATATCAATGGTACTTCCCATACAAAATTTTCCTACCAGTTTGATTTGTTCGAAAACGGCACTAACGATTTCAACAAAAATTGATAATTAAGCTTAAGTTGGTGAGGTAAACATAACTGCATAATCAGTTTTCCGTTAAAAAATCGAGTAACGGTACTTTTGAAATTTGGACATATTTCGAAAACGGTCCATACGATTGTAACAAAAATTCATTTCTAAGGTAATATGGTCATTACTAACTTCATGTTTTTCTCTGTATTATCGTAAAATGGATTTTTGAAAAAAAGTCATTTTTTAAAAACCAAGTAATGCTTACATCCCGAACAATAACTTGTACTCGGTTTTCAGCTAAGTAGTTAAGCAATAGTATTTTTCAAACTAAACATTGCAATATTTGGTTCTATTTTGTCTGCGAAATTTTACAAAAACCGCTCTAACTATTTTGATCCATAATTAAAGATAAAATCAGTATTCGAAATAAGTTTTTCTCAAAAAATATTTACTTCCCACTTCCGATAAAAATGCAATAACAGCTACGCAAAACATCATTTTAGCAAATAAAGGGTTTTTCAACAGGGACGCTACAAAAGTAGATCGACAGGGACAGCAAACGACGCCGAATTTCTTGCCACATTTCTCTTCGGCAAGGTTTGCATTTCATGACCCAACAACGTCGAAATTATTATTATTATTAAAATTTACTACCGCAATTCGGAGTCAGTGGCCTCAACGTTAAGAGCGCTACGTCCAATTTATGGTCGTCATAATCGTCCTAGCAGATCAACAATTGAGCGTCTAGTGGACAAATTTGAATCCACAGGCACAGTACAAAATGTTCCCGTGCCAGTGAGACAAAGAAGTGCCCGTAGTGTCGGGAATATTGCTGCCGCTGAGGCTTCAGTTGAAGAAAGCCCAAATGTGTCTCTCACACGTCGTTCTCAAGCGTTGGGCATCTCTGTGACGTCGTTGTGGCGACGGCCTACATCCTTACAAGATTATATTGACGCAAGAACTGAAGCCGCTTGACCACCAGAAGCGTCGTATGTTCGTGAATTGGGCTGAGCAACAACTTGAAAATGATTCGGATTTTCATCGAAAAATCATCTTCAGCGATGAGGTTCATTTCTGGCGGAATGGCTTCGTCAATAAACAAAATATGCGGTATTGGTCAGGCAGCAATCCACACGTACTCCATGAGTCATCATTGCATCCCGACAAAAATTACGGTTTGGTGTGGTTTATGGGCCGGCGGCGTCATTGGGCCGTACTTCTTCCGTGATGATCAAGACCGGCACGTTACTGTGAATGGGAATCGCTACCGTTCAATGATAACCGAATATTTTTGGCCCCAAGTGGATGATATGGACTTGGAGGACATGTGGTTCCAACAGGACGGCGCCACAAGCCACACAGCGAATGTCACAATCAATTTATTGGAAACCAAGTTTGGAGAACGTGTTATCTCACGAAATGGTCCAGTCGCTTGACCGCCTCGGTCGTGCGATTTGACGCCGTTAGACTATTTCCTGTGGCGCTACGTCAAGTCTATGGTCTATGCCAACAAGCCAGCGACGATTGATGAACTTCGAACGTGAAATTGCAGCAGTATCGGCCGATTTATGCTTGAAAACCGTCGAAAATTGGGTTCAGCGTCTGGACTTCTGCAAGAGTGCCCGTGGTGGCCATGCAAAAGAAATCGAGTTCCATACATAATGGCATCGATATCCAAAACCGTTTTTGTTTTATTTAAAAAAAACTTTTGTAGCGCTCTTATTGAAAAACCCTTTACCCTGTTTTCAACCTTGTTGAATATGCACCTTAAAATAATTGCAGCCACTTCCTTTCACAATTAGAAACTCCCACTTCATTTGCACCCATTTCTTTTATCTAGCATCGGTTCTCAGATCCTTATCTACCTACTTAATAAAATAAGAAAACAACCAACCAAACTTTTGAAGAACGAGAAAGTTACGTTCGACCCAGTCGTGCACTTTATTTTTTAATAAAAAAGTGTCTTTCAATGCATGTATTACTGAAATAAATAACGCATCTGAGACGCATTTATGTCACTAGAATTGCTTCTCTGTTTTTTTTTTTTAATAAACCGCAGACAATTTTTTTCAAATAAAGTGTCTTGAAGAACTGAAATTTGTTGGTCGCTCAGAGGACAAAAAGTCGCTGGAATCAAATATACACAATTTGACATTTCTCGTGACGCCACCAGAAGGCAAAGTTCATTGAGTTGGTTTAAACTTGAATGAGCGCTCCTTAAAATCCAAAACCTAATGCAGGCAAGCATAGCGGCTCTAGGTTGTGTGACTGGTTGTTTTCCAGGCCACCAGCCTTTTCTCTCCCACGATGCCTTGCACTACATTGAACTGTACGAACTAGATGAATGAACTAGTTCACTTAGTTCCTATAAGCTAAATCGCATAATAAACAAAAACGCACAAGTCTCTTTCTGGCTACAATCAGCTGGGTACCACACCCACAGTTTTAGAGACATAGCACTATCTCCGTCTAAAAGCTAGGTACGACAGATAAACTTGAGCAACACCATTCGCAACCTCAACATAATAATTTAATTACTGAAATAGAAAGCGATGAGTAGTGCTGCGAGTTGCGAGTGTTGAGGTCCTCTTTTTAATAATTTAATTCAATTCCGATAACCAAACCATTCCAGGCAAGTCCCCTCTATCATTCGCTACGACCTATTCTACTGCTAACAAAACCGTTAAGCCGTCTAATGTCTAAATTACTCACCCGTACAAACACCTTCTGATAGAACTAAATTCCTCCTCTATTAGGCTTAATGCTAACGTCTTGTCTTCTTATTTTTTCTCTTGCAGGTACGTTTCATCAATCTTATTGAAAAGAAGACAAATTTAATTGCCTCTACTCGTGTAAGTACACATACCGCTAGATATGGTGTACTCCTTTCAGCGGTAATCTCCTTCACCATACGTGTGCGCAAACTATCGTAGATGTCAAAATGGGTTTCCTTTTGATTACCAGTGGATTTATTTAATTACTTCTTTTCATATTTAATTTGCGTCGACTATGCGAACGCTGCTAGGTATGTGCGACCTTTCAAAGATCCATATCAAGCTGCTCTTCCTTCTTTTTTTTTCTCTCTAATTAAACTAAATGTTACCACGATATAGAGTCGGCCATTAGTTGATGGCCCCATGTGCAGACACAACACTGCATTCATATAAACGGTCATTTGGTTTTCATTATTTCTCCATCATCATCATCACGGTTACATCTGCAAAGAGATGTATGAGCGATGATTAAATTGCGCAAAGGCGATGTAAGCGAAGCCTCCTTAATTTACAGATGCTGGATACAGAGAGATGCAAACTAACAGCTGAAATATTTCATTTTATGAATATTCTTTTCAAGTACTTCCTTTCGTTGGCTCATCGTCGCCGTTGTCGTCGTCGTCGTCGTCAGACTGTCCACTTGCACACAGAGTAACCTACTACTGACACCATCTAGTGGTAGTAAAAATTTCAATTATAAAGAATTTTATATCCGAATCGTAAATAATTTAATTAGCCTCTGGCGGATGGGTACATGAGCACACAGATGGGCGTGTGCACGTGTATTTGATTGAGAACCGATAAATTGTGGAACGAGGACAAAGGAGGAATTAAATGTAAAAAGGATTTGAAATGCTCGTAAAGTTAAATATTTCAATTATCCTCTGTTGATGCAGTTAAATGGAATTTACACAAAAATAAAAAAAGGAGTTGAACTGCACAACGGTTCTGTTTGGTTTAAGAATGATGAGCTCAGTGTACGTCCACTTAATAAATAATTCAGTAGTTGCAGTAATTTCAGGAAATACAAGCCGCAGTCGCTATAAATCGGCTTTCGTTTATCACTCGTGTGGATATAAGGATTTGCATTTAAAGATAAAGCGTTGTATTCAACGCATTACGGTAGCTTTGATGACTTTAATTCAGTTGCCATAATAATGATATTCAATCTGTTACAGAGCGATTTCGTGACACTGACTGATGTGTCAGAGTTAGAGTGAACTGGTTCAAACATCGCTGAAGGAATGACGGGGCGAGTAGTAACATCTTTAGCTTTTGAGGGAATTCTTTGAGCCTGATTCTCTACTTTCCGTCTCCGATATGCAACTCATCAGAGTGCTGTTTCACATCATTTGAGTCCAAGAATCGTGATATTAGCCCCAGAGAACACATTTTGTCTGAATCGAAGTTAAAAAGAGATATAAATATGTTTTGCACTGGTCCAAGTAAAGGCAGTCCAACCAGTGATGCCACATCGTGTGTAATTACCCATTTCGTGGGCATTTTGCCTTTCAAAATGAGCTAAAAGGGCGAAAAAGGACATTTTTTTATCTCTTGGAACAAGACGAATGGGCAAAGAGGGCATTTTCGGGTGTTTTTGACGTGTATCGTAGGCAATTCAGTCCGAAATGTCTGGCATCACTGATTCCAACCCTTACCGTTGTTCTTCAAACTAAGCTTCTCAACATTTTAATGTCATTAGTTGAGTACAGATCGTTTCCAATGTCGATCAGATTTTAAATCTGCGGCCACGTTTTTGGAGTACCCGTTCGATCTTTTTCCACAAAGGTTTAGTAACACTTTTGTGCTTTTTCAGAGATATTCAAGTTTGTACGAGGAACCACGTACCCAGGTCTTATTCAATATTCTTGCGTTCAACGTAGTTGCTAACACCATGTGCTTATTTAATTATTTAGTTCAATGCTCCTGACAATTTGCCAAAAATAACTTATTTTTGTCGGTCTGTGACATTTTTACAATAGCTCCAAAAATATTGCTAACTTTTTTTGCTATTCTGATGCAAAAGCACACATTTTTACATACAGTTTAGGTGGATACTTAAACCCTTTCCAATGTTTCCTGACTGATATTGCTTAAATAGAGAACCAGCGATCGTTCGCGCTCGAAAACCCTGTTGCCTTTTTAAAAACATAGTCGCAACTTAAAACCCTTCTTTCAAACTCAAACGATCTAAAAAGAATAGCAAAATTAAAATACCGGTTTTTTTTTGTCTAACATCAATCTACCTACTCCTTAGTGGTAACCAAACAGCAGCATCAACGCAGAATAAAAAATCCCATCCTCAAGCTTTCATTCTGCAAACACAATTAATTTGAACGTGACGGAATAAACAAACCGACCGCCGAACGAGCGTCAAAACAATTTTCAAGGTCTCATACACACACAAAATGGCCTCAAAAAAATAAAAAGTAAATATGAAAGAGTCCCTCATCCTAAAACCCCTAAGCCGCTCCAGATTGTGTGCGAATGGAATTTTGTTGATCACAATCTCCGATTTCAAATTGTCGAAACAGACTTGGGAAAGAAGATGAGGAGGACAAAAAAAAATCCATTCATACAACAGACCAAAACATCCTCCTTGTGGTTGTTTTCGTTGAGACGGAGGGTTTGTAAATGGTGGCACTTTTTTGTGGAACGTTTGGTGTTTTTTTATTTTCTGTTGTTTGTTGCTCCTTTTCTAGGAAACAAACCACAGTTGGTGTGTGTGCTTGGTGGGATTCTGCATAGGTTCTCTTTTTTCTAATCCCTCCGAATGTGTGCTTTTTCCAAGAATCGCCTGAGACGAAAACAACCATTTGTTATCTGGGATTCCGTCGCATACCTGTAGATACCTGAATAAACCATTCATGGACGAACTTCTTTTTTTTTTCTGTGGGACCATGCGTGTCGTTTGCGTTTTGCGACGAACAAAGGATTGTGCGTTCGGATAGGTGCGGTTGAATTAAAATCGACGCAGAATAACTGCCAAAGATACCGATATCCGAAAGCCCTTATACAAACTACTAGAATCAGTTTGTGGGGCTAATGGGAAATGCTCCGACGTGGTAGGTAACAGAAAAATTACAACCCAGCCAGATGGATCGAGACAAAAACACATAAAAGTATCGATTAATCGAACTTAGCCAGAATATGGGTATACGAGATACATTTTGGGATGTGGTGGACTGTGTGAACAATTGGTGCGTAAGATGGAGAGATTGTTATTAGTTTGTATTGCCATATTGCGCAGATGATTTTTTTTATGCTTTCCTAGTAAAACCTTTGTCTGGTGGCGGCCGTTGGCTTTTCAATTAATGCTTTTCAAGCTGAGACTATGGATCAACTATTTCCGCTCAATTAATGCGCTTTTTTGTCGGTTGTAGCGTGAGTGATTTACTCCGAGAGGATGTTCTGGGAAGAAGATGTTTTTGATTTTTAGCGCCCATGTGTTGTGAAAATGTTAAACCGAAAGTGGACCATTCTTGGTAAAGGGCGTTCTTTGTTCAACTTAAGTCTTTAAGTATGGTCATTCATTTTAACTGAGGCGAAGCAATCCAAGTTGGCAATAGACAGAAGAATATTTATGACGAATTGGTAGTTCTATGAATTGGCTGTAGCTAGGGCCTTTAAGTTTAGTCCATGTGAGGTCTGCAAAAGTTGTCTGTTTAGAAACAATAAGATTCGAGGGAGCGATAAGTCATCAAATGCAGGAAATTTTAACCAAAAACTAGCCACCATTGAAAGTGTCATCTACCGGTGCCGGCTAAAGGCTTGCGAAACCACAGCCGACTTATATCCCCTGCAGTTGCCCTGTTTCCCGCCTTACCAATTGCTGCCAATTTAGTGCTGACGTGCCGAATCGTTGTTTCGTAAGGTCCTCATCAATGGAGTAAATTTATGAATGTTTTCTCGTGGTAAAATTGATCAGAACTTGCGTGTGAGTGCTCCAGTTGGGAAGTTGAAACCTACAACAACATATTTGTGCATTTACATATTTTCCCACCACCAATTGAAGAGTTCTTTTTTCGGTCACTGACTGATACCAATTCATCTCTCGAAAGGTTAGGGTAGATCTGAGTCAGCCAATCTTTATTAGAACAGGCAACGCCCCATTAATTAGTTTAGCTTGAAAAGTTTTAATTCATTCTGGGCAGTGGCTCAATGGTTAGTGTGGTGACAACTGAGCGTGAGATTTTAAGTTCATCCCCCGGCTCAGCTCAATTTACTACTTTAGGTTTTTTCCACTGTGTCACCTCTTGCGAACATCTGACATGCTAGAGCAAAATTGTGGTCAGAAAGCTTTTCAATTAGTTACCAAATAGACAAATCATCACTGAAAAGCTAGAATTATTGTTTTATATTTTTAAGATCGCTCTTTTTGTTTACCTAAAGTTAAAAGATTTTTAAATTTATTAGTCCTTTAAATTATATATAGTTACACTTTACGGACAGGCTGGGAAAGCATTTTAAAGCTGAGCTGATAAAAACTCCATTGCTGCTCCATTGGACATTTTATTATCAATTGCGCCTGTAGGTGCAGCTACTTCGCATCGGTGGTATCAATTAACACCATTTTTGTTCATCGCTGCACAAAACTGTTTTGCGTTGTCTTTTTGCTGCCAATCATCAGCAGTACACTCAAGTGCATCTCATAAGACTGATGCAATCCTTCAGCAGTTTAACAACTCTTATCTTTAGTGGTTATATCCAATGATTTTAGCTTATTTTTGCAATTGTTAACGACTTGCTCATGCCCGGTTTTTGGCTTTAGATACTAAATATTCCCTCTAACTAAAAGAATTTGAAAAAAAAAAAAAATGTCTTTCGGAAGCCACTCTTATAAAAGGTCTTTCGTTAAGGACTTGACAACTTCTCTTTTAAATAAAATGCAAACTACTTGAGATATCTTAAAAAAAATGCTATTGGCTTGAATTACTATCAAAACATTTATCAATGGAATTCGTCTTCGTTCATATGTCCACCAATGGAACGTATGCAGCGGTCGATACGTTGAACCCAATTTTCGATGACTCGGCCGCACATTTCGACCGGAAACGGCCGCTATTTTTCGTTCAATATTGGCTCTGAGCTCCTCTAACGTCGCCGGCTTGTTCGCGTAGATCAATGATTTAATTTAGCCCCATCGACAGTTACCGCCTCGATAACACATTCACCGAACTGAGACTTCAATAACTCGATTGCTGCACCCGCTGTGGGTGGCTTGTGGCACCGTCTTGTTGGAACCACATATCACCGATGTCCAATTCATGCAATTGCTCAAAGAAATAACGTTCCAACATGTCTCTGTAGCGAATACCATTTACTGTAACGTGACGGTAATTTTCATCGACGAAAAAAAACGGCCCGGCATGAAAACCTCACCAAACAGTGACTTTTTGCAGGTGAAGTGCTATGTCATGAAGCACACGAGGAACGCATATTTTTTTTCACTAGACTATGAATTGCGAGAATTACGGCCGAAAAATGGCGCTCTTAAAGTTCCGACAACCGACTCGGAGTTTCGGTAGTAAATTTTAATTATTTGTAAACATTGATCCTTCGTTTACTTCACCATGATGGAAATGTTGATTTTACTGAATATTTCGACATCGACAGTTCCGTAATCGGTTTAAGGGTGCGTTCACACTGAAAGTTCAAAGATGTCAAGTCGCTAATGAAAGACCGTTTATAGATGTACGGCTTTAAGGAGCTCAAGTCTTCAAGCTAGGTCGATCGAGCTACAGTTTAGGTCTAGATCATATTTGGCTCTCTTCGGCCGATGTGTCCACCGAGGTGGCAAACAAATTCATCATTATTTCATTTAGTTCAGTAGTTCATTGCCTTGAAGGTCGCACATTTTTACGACTTCAATCCTATTGTCTGCGTTGACGTACGAACTATGTCTAGCAGAGATGAGAGTGTTCTACAGTTCTTTTCTAATTCGTAAAGTTCACGACATGCCAGCTTTTTGGGTCGTGAACTACACAGAACTAAATGAACTACACATAGAAACCATTTACTTCCATAAGTGGTTTTCATTAAATTGTGCGCTCTCTAAAATTGTTGTTATGCACTTGCCTGATACACATTACCTGTAAGCCTGATAAAAATAAAAGTCCTACTCTTTCATCCGCAGAGCTTTTTGTTCGCTCTCCAAGATATAAGCCTCGCAAATAGTGTAGGCCAAGGTCCATCAAGAAGAAAGAACTTGGTAATAACTCTATAAACCACAACTATCCAGTCGACTAAGACCAACGAAAACCTTCAAATTTCCCCCAGCGCCGATATTCAATTAGTCGTAGTTCCATATACTCAAACTGAAAGTATAAATTGCTTGACTTTTAATTGACTACCGATATTAGTTTGGCATTCCGTTTATCTCTTTATGTGCATCTACGCTACAATTCAATCCATAATTGTTAATTAAAGCCGAGCTGACAGTGGCGTGGGGGTCGCCAACAACGACGCCAAAGTCTCTTGTAAAACACAATCGCGAACATCGAGCCACCTAACGACTGTTGCGTATATGTGCGCCACCGTAGTCTTAAACTGTAGGCTTGCCCGCGCGCCTTTAGCTAAGCAAATAGATCCGAATTCTATTTTGGCTATCGCTAATTTATCTATACATTCACTCCCCCATAACCAAAAGAGCGAGCAAACAAAAACCCAGTGAAAAGTGCATTAACCTTGAACATCCAGCGTTGTGGGCGCTGTTCGCGCACACGCACTACATGCAGGACGGTGTGCGCAATCCAAATTCGAAATTCGATTTGCAATTATCGCGTAATTGTTGCACACTCCCATCGCGAATTGAAGTTCGTATAGAGTGTAATTACGCTCATTACTGCGCTTTGTTGCAAGTTTTCGATAATAAACGATCTTGTTGTGCGGACTGCAACAGACACAGCGGGTGTTTGTTTGATTAGGTTCCATTCGGGCAGGTTTATCTTTTTTCTTTCATTTTTTATGACACACTTTAATGAGGCTTGGGCGGGCTGCTCGCAAACGACAAGAGAATATAATTATAGGGTCTTAGAACTGCCTAATGACTGAGTCTTGTTGCTAAAAGGTGATCGTTGTATATTAGGATCGGTTATAGATTGGTAACGCTTTAGGTGGGCTTTTGATAATTTATGGCTTTTAGTTGGGTGGCGGCATTTGGTAATGCAAGAATTGCGGTGCCCACCCAGTCTAAGGAGGAGTTCTAATCACCGGGTAGTTGCATTCGACTTTGGCGCTTGTTTCAAGTTCGTCTGTTAGCTAATTGAGGTGAAGGCGGTAGGTGCTCATGATTGGATAATTCGAATCAGTTTTATTTACGTAGATCGGTGAGTATGTTTGCCCCAGGGTGTTCATTCCCAATATTGCAGTTCGGGTTGACAAAGGACCGCATTATCGAGTTAGAAAAACAAAAGCCGTTAGGCCTTACTTGGAGCTGTAGCTCTTTCGATCTGCGGCACTAGTTCATCATCAGACTTGTGAGTTTGAACAGTTTAAGTCTGACTGTCATTTCTCCATATCCCTTTTAGAAAGACATGAGATTGTTTTCCGCCAGTCAGGAAGTTAACCTGCTTCGTACTTCCGTCGTATCTATACAAGCGCCTTCCACTTGCACCTACTGAGCGATGAGCTACCATTTGAGTACAGGATACGTTGACATTCTGATGTTGCCGGTCTCCCGCGATCGCTCGGATACGTCATCAATAATCTTCCAAGCTCTTACGACCTCATGTTAATTAAAATAACTCCATTTTCGAAAATCATTCGAGTGCATTCTCAATAAATCCTTCAATTGTCAAGCTAAAAAACTCTTATCCAGGATTAAGGCAACCTACGTTTTTCAATGCCAACCACTTACATGAATAATTAACATTTTTAGACTTCCACGAACGACTTTCGTGTCCGCCAAGTTACAAAGTTGCATCAGAGAACATTAAAGCAAATTGTAAACCTGAACCCTAAAAAAGCGGCTTCTTCGTTTTTGCCACGTGCTTAGCTACAAAAGGATTTGAACATCATCGGGAGCACACAGCAAAATAAAAACCGAACAACAGAGAACAAACGCGGAACAACCGCATCCACCACCCATTAGCACAAAAGACGTTTTCGTGTACTGCACACTTGCGTCGCTATGTATACATGGTATCTCTCTAGAGGGAACATTCAAACCAGATTTTCAGCCCGCAAGGAGAACACTAACTGAACCGCGCGCGAAAACTTTGCCACAAGAAAAAAGAAAGAAAAAAAGGAAACATAAGAGAGCACGTTTATGCAGCGACTTCGTTGACGCTGCCGTGAATGACGCGCAAGAGATGCACTTCAGGACGAGAGCAGCAACAAAAAAAAAAAGGAAATAATCCCAAAAAAACAGGAAAACCAAGGCAAACAAGACAAGCGAGCCCGTCTGTTCGCATGTGGGCTATATGGGGACACCAAAAACTGGTCTCGTCGAGGGGTGACACAGCCTATGAAGATCATCGCGGAAAAGGACTGCAAAAACCAAAACAAAATCCAGAAATCAAGGAAGCTAACCGAAATGGCAAGGTAAACATCGGCGGCGGCGGGCGCGTAGAAGGTCATCGCTCTTAGCGCACAAGCACTCTTGTTTGCAGTGCCCGCTTCTACGATACTTTGGCCTTTTTTTCGCGTTTGTTTGCTCGCTTTCCTGTTTGTGGAACGCGGGTCGGATCTTTGGTGTGGTCTCGGTCTCTCCTGCTTGCGACGAATTTTTTTTCCCCTACTTTTGCTGAGTGTAAGAAAAAATACCAAAAAAAAAAAAACACCCGAGCCCTCAACTATAGATGGAGCTGTTGTTGAGTCATTATGCCACTTAGGCCGCCAGCTACCGCACAACGCGCCACGACAGAGTAGCTCGCTATCGATTGTGATCTCTTCTCTGCATACACACACACGGGAGGATGGGGAACATGAAAATAAAATTTCAAACCGCAGAAAAAAAGAAGAAGAAAACAAATAAATCTCTTAGATACTTTGTTGCAAGCGATTTTTTGATTTATTAATTACCGCTGCATCGTTGTGTTTCGTTTTTGCTTAGAAATGTAATTTACGATCGCCAGACGCAGGAGGATCATGTTTATTAGCGCAGTCCTCCTCTTGAACCTGCAACAATAAATAAATAGAGGAAGCCAACCAAAAACAAATGATGTCTATGCCCACGGTACGAGCTTTAGGTGCAGACTGTTTACCGTTTGAATTGTGAAAAACAAAAAAACAACACAAGAGATATTTTCGTTGGAACAGCTAATAATGATTCCACATTGTTTTGAATTTGTATAGGTCGCTGTGTGCGAGCTGGTACTTCATCGCAGAAAATTGTTTTTGCGTGGAGCTTGAAACAAAAACATTCTGGGAAAATTTTTGATTTGAGAGCCATGACACCTGTTGCTGTGCGTTCTGGCGGTTGTTGTGGTGACAATGACGGTTTGCTGCGCACTTGCCAAATTTAATGTTGGGGTGGGGGTACAAGTGCGATGTATCGAAAGTATATCACAACAGATAATGAGCACTAATTGCGGGAAAATGTTGTTCAGTCTTGATGCGGGCGTATTTACCACCTTCCCAGAGCTGAGTGGTGTTCAGTCATCCGGAAAATATAAGGCAACCTGAAGAAGATGGGCGTCGGGGTCTGAAATAAACATTCGGCCGAAAAGTATTATCGGACGGGGGTTTTTTTTTGCTTCGAAATTGTTGTCATCCGAAAGCATTCATTCAAAAAATTTACCTTCACCGAGAGAGCTAAGCAGACGAGCGAACGCGTTTCTGGAACTTGAAGTCAGAAAATGTCAGCAAAATTTTCTTTTCTCAACTGCTGCATTTAAATTATAACCTTAAGGATGACAAACTGAGTGGTGGAATCGGTTGAAAATGATGTCGTACTTAGTATCGTACATAATATCGTATCTCTGGTTCGAAGGGTGGATACTGAAGTGGAAGACGGTCAATTTTAGAGAAAAATTATACACAGGCTTAGAAATATACTGCTAATAGAGAAAACTGGCCAGTTTTCTCTGACTTATACCAACCTTTTGTGATTAGGCTTTCCGAAGCAACTTACCAAGGATATAGTTAGACTGCCAGAAACTCGTCAGCTGTATCATCTTGTCATCATCTTGCATCGCCACAAGGAAGGAGGTAACTATGCGCAACTGATCCCTTTAGACACATGAGACCTAAAACCTAACATTTTAAACGCAAAGCTGGAATAATAGGTCCAAGGGCCTCTTGCTCTGCTGCGTACGCCGAATTGATTCACTGGGTTGTGTGTTACACATGTATTAATATTTTTTAGACCTGACACACTTTTACTATAATTATTCCACCTTTTGAATGAATCATTTAAAACAGCATTAAAAACTATGCTAAATTAAATTATCCAATTATGCAAAATTATAAAGCCCTAACTGCCTTTCCCCTATTTTTAGGCTCATTGTCCTAAATTTGAATCGATTAAACTGACAAAATAAAAGTTTAGGCGCTTCGTTAAATGAAATTTTCTTAATAAATTTGTTAAAAAACAAAGAAAATTACTAAGAGCAAATTTTCTGGCAATTATCATCTCTTCAAAGTGTTACTATATGGTTATAAGCCACGCCCACATTTTGAAGGCGTTTTCTTAAGAAGCAACAAATATTTTCCTTACTAAAGTAGCTGCAATTATTAATGTCAACCGTGGGCTCATTGGTTAGTATGGTCTACCACTGAGCGAGGGGTTTCAGGTTCGATTTCCAGAGACGCACAAATTCCATCTTGAGATTGTTTCACCTTTGTCTGACAAACATCCGAGAACGTCCTTTGGAAGATGAAGATTACTTTCGCCGAAATAAATGAGTCACTTCAAGTTAACCCCTATAACGTTCACTCTTGGAGTTTGATTTTTGTTAAGAAAAGCTGATATAGATATATACTCTGTTCTTTGGGAAGTTTCGGCCTCAAATTTCGACAATGAAAACTGACAATTATGAATTCATAATTTGTGTAAGTATACATACGTGTTATACATTTTCTTAGTAATTTTTAACGGAAGTTTTTAGTTTCGTACATTATTTTGAGCCACGCCCCTAATTTAGGGGCGTTTTTGTTTAATGGGAACTACGAGTGTAGTTTTGGCTTTGAGTTTTCTTTTCAAAAAATGTATCTCGAATTGATAAAGGTACTTAAAGTCGTCCTCATCATTCTTGAGAAGGCCTTTCCTCCGCATACCTTCAGTCATATTTCAAACTAGCCTGCTCTTCGGTCTGACACATGTTAATTCCGCCATGCAGCAGTAGCGCGCATGTTCGGTTTCTGCATCTCACGATTGTGCTAATTCCATTCTAAATAGAACTGCAACTTCTGTCATGAAAAGAAAAATAACATCCATCTTGGCACACGTTCATCGAATAAACAACCGGCATTCATTCATTATCATTACGCTTACAATGCATTGTTACACGAACTGCATTACATGATTAACGTAAATACTAGTACGTCTCCATTATTCAGTCATTATCTTCCCAGATCTAATCGCTTTATTAGGAGCGACCTGGGCTGTTGTGTTTGAAAAGAACCAACTTCAACCACTGCTACACGCTCTTTCAAAAAAATAGTTTTCTTGATTAGTTTAGCCATCAGTCAAACCAAAAGACACACCACACCACAAACTGCGATTCTCCGAATAAATGGCATTCACGCCTTGGGACAAAGCAATTCCATTCCGGACAGTGGAGATGCAATTAGAAGAAACGCCTGCAACGCTCCGACATCCGTTCGTTCATCCGAAAGGTGTTCATTTCACACCGCAGCACGCACGTCAGTAGCTCGCTACGCGCTGCCTGTAATTTGTTCTAACAATTCCTATACAGTAATCGCCTATATACCTGCGACTGGAGTTTGTGTAATTATTTTGTTCCCGAATAAATAACAAATGACTGAGAGGCTGAGGCTGCGGCTGACGACGACTACGACGACGACGAATAAATCAGCATGCCCTCTGCACAGGCGCTGCACAGAGAATGCTGCTTCTAATGGTCTGACATAATTACACATCTCTTCGATGGACTTGTACATGTTAAGCAGTGCAAATGAAACAAAGAGCAACCAGAACCGCCAGCGCCAAACGGGAGCTCCGTTGGCGATGGTCGCAACAATAAGCAAACTAATCACAGAAGGCGCCCTATGAAATCGTTCTTCCTCTATGTGTAGGCAGCCCCCCTACTATTATTTCGATATATGCAATTCAATTGGCCGAAGGCGCGCGGCACAAGCGGTGGACATAAAAATCGCTTCATCATTCGCGAAATAATAATTAGATACATTTCGCTCAGTCGTATAAATCTGCTGCAATGATATACTGCTGGGCGCTGGCGCTGGACTGGTGAAGACGAATTGTATAGCAACAACGGTGGCGCGGTAGTAAAAGCGCCTTGTACATCTCCGGAAAGTTATAATATTCTAATGATCCGTCGGTTGTTGGATTGGCCCGAGGGCACCCAATTACCAGTTGTTGGAGTAGCGCATAGCTAAGGAAGATGCCATGCAGGCGAGTGGCGGCGGCGGCAGTGGTTGGTAGGTCTAGATCTGTTATATCATTTAGCTGCATGAGATTGTGGTATCCACATACCTATGTGATGTGCATTAATTTGAATAAAGTAAACTATAAAATGCGAACTTAAACAAGTCGCAGTTGAGAGCGTGTTCTTTGATTGGCTTTGGTGGTGCTTCTGTTTCGCGTGTGTTGAAATATGCTGCCGTAAGGTGTAACTTCTCCGCAGTCTGGATGCAGGAATTTGCAATATTTGTTCTGACGGAAATGGGGTCTCTTTCAAAGAACAAATTGAAAGACTGCAATTGTTCGTGACACGTATTTTGACGCAACAATATTAATTGTTTTACTTGTTTTTTGCATTCATCCTCGCATAGGTATAACAAGTAAAAGTGGCATACATCTCATGCAAAGTTCTAGGCATGTGAGATAGTACGTAATTACATTGAACAACAGACAGGGAGACACATGGGCCTGATAATGATTTTATATGGGAGGTAGCAGAACTACTTGAGCGACTCACCAACTTGACGACAATGAAAATAAGTCCTCTCACAACATTTCACTAACCTAGGTAGATTCTTTTCGACGCTATCGTGTTTTCAAATATTGGTTTTGTATGGGAGGTACCAGAACTACTTGACCGACATAGCCCATTTTTAATACCAACCTAACGACGATAAGAAGAAGTCCTATCACCAAATTTCATTCGCCTATGTCAATTCCTTTGGGCGCTATCGTGCTTTCAGACAGACAGACAGACAGACGGACATGGCTAAATCGATTCAGAATGTGATCCTGATTCAGAATATATATACTTTATGAGGTCTCCGGTGACTCCTTCTTGGCGTTACAAATGTAATGACAAAGTGAATATACCTTCCTGTGGAGGGTATGAAAATATCAGAAACGCACACGAATGTGCGCTAAGTTGCGCACATCGAAATTCTCATTTTTGCTTTAAGTTGAGAGCTGTGGGACTACAAGTTCGCATGGGCACATGTGGTTTAGTGAATTCCTTCGTTTAACGCACAAGCAACACGTCATTTGAAATTGTGCGAAAGGTATTTGCAGCCCGCTTGGTATATTTTTGTGTAACACAATTGGAATCTATTTTAAATTCAGTTTCTTTGTATTATTAATACAAAATCTTTAGAAACATGTATCTCATGTGCGCAGACCAGCAAGCAATCGTTATGTGCGCAACAGCTAAACTGTGTAGACGAAAGAAATCCACCACTTAGCATGTCGCAGCATACGGAATTACAAACGAAACAAATACCATCACATACCATACCATTTCAAATGAACTCCACCCTGTGATTGCGTCACACCAAAGCACCATCGCAACAATTTAGCATTGACCTTGTTTGCATGAATACAAACTTGCCCCAAAAGAAGACTGAAATCGGCACGCAAATCCATCCGATCTGTCTAAAATTAGCCACAGTATCGCAAATTCTTCTTCGTTTTTCAATCAAACCAAACACTAAAATTAAATAATCCAGACATATCGTTACGTAAATCACGAAAGGCGCTTCACTCATCCTCATCAAGGCAGACGTAAATAATCGCAAGACCAGAGACGAGCACAAAAATGAAAAAAAAAAAAAAAAAAAAACATCCGACAAATAACACAACTAAACGCCATGTTTATGTCTGCCACAGCATCTTTGGTAGAAATTTTGAAAAGAATTTAAGATTCCTCTCTGGTAAATGTATACACACACATTTCACAGTTTCGTAAATAATATTTAAATGTTGTACTGGAAAAAGAGAGAACTTTCAGTTTCACTGAATAATTACCACCAATGCCGGGCCACCCCCAACGTGACCGGAAGTGCGAGTGAATTTTAACATTTCTGGACTTCCTGCTCACGCGGAACCTCCATGCTCTCTGTACAAATCTACACAACAATTGAATTGCGTTGCGAGTTCGCTGCCCTCTTTTGGGGCAAACTCATAAAAAAACTGTTTACTCTTCGAAGTTCTGCCGAAAATTCCGCATATTGATGTGCACTTTTATGTTCGCAGACAGAGCAAATGACTGCCCACTGAAAAATTTTAAATAAAATCCGCACAAAATAAAGGATCAGGTAATTGTTTGTCGGAACGCGCGGAGAAACTCCATCTACATGTTTATGGGGTATACCGAAAGAACAAGATGGTGGACGAACGAGGACGACCCTCTTTGCTGCGCCGAAGAACATGTTCGGGCTCATCGACGGCACGGCAGCATGTTTGTCGTTTCGCTTTCAGTGAATTGAGGATTTATAAAAATAATAAAAACGACAGAAAAAAGGGACAACAGAGTTATGTAATTCTATATTTTCGATATCCGCGTCATCGTTCATTCGAGTATGGAACAAAGGAGCCGTGGTTGAGCAGGTAAAAAAAGGGTATACCGACGAGATGCCGGGAAATTTTCACAAGTTGTAAGGGTCATAGGAGTTTATTTTCATTTACATACGTAACGTGAGAGTTACGTTGGGTAATAGTTTTGGTTCAGGCCTAACGAACAACGAAATCTGATTACACTAGTACCTGTACCTGATTTTTTCTTTTCGTTTACGCTGCTGTCAGTGCCCTCCGAGATGTCGGAACAAATTAACGTCAGTTTGGTTATTGGTCGATGAAGTTACGAGGTTGTTGTTTCAGTTAAAGGTTCGTAGCGGTACTGAAGTTGATGTAATAAGGACGTCGGTAGGAAGCCATATTGTTGAGTGCTCATGTAATTGGCATTTACGTATGGCCTTTACGCTTGTAAAAGAAGAACAAATGTTTTGGTTCTCTTTACATTTATGCAGCTCGCTTTCAGGAAAATTTGCTATAGTTTAAAGTTGTGGAAATCAGCTAGCGGAAGATTAAAATCGGTCGCAATTGCACAAAGTCAAAAATAGCACGAAAATAGAGAATTTTGAAAACAACGAGTAGCGAGCAATTTCGCTCTTAGCTTTATAGACCTCAGACAATCTCTTCTCGCTTCAATCGATCACAATGCGACATATTCTGTGCACTTTTTGATCACAATTGACGGAAAAGGAGAGGATTTACAAAGTAACGAGTAGCGAGTGAAGTTATTTTGGGAGTTGATTCCTTAAAACTAACCGGAATATGAAAATTAATTCCAACAACTCATCGAATCATAAAACTTGACTCGATATAGTTAGGCAAACAAAAAAAATTGGAATCAGGACCTCATTGCAAGGAGCAATACATAATGGGAAGCATAAAACGCCTCAAACAGTCCCCAACGGCAATATTACAACTAAAAAGTCAGTCTCTAGTGCCTCTCAAGGTAACTCGTCTTCGAGCTGCAGCCGATGTGTCCCATTCGACAATCCCCCTGTGTAATTATCTCGCCCCTTATCCCAACCAGTCTGTGTGGTCTTTTTTCTCTCATAGGCGCCAATATTACAATTCCCTCGAATGCAAACGACCCATACCACGGCTTTAATCGCTGCATCAGCTTATAAAACACCAAATCATTAGCCGCATCATTCGTCGTCGTTATCGTCGTGTCCCTCACCTTTACTGCAAGAGCGCTAGATGCTTCTTCTTCATCCGGTGATTTACTATATTTTATCGTTCCTCCCGTCCTGCCCGTGTGTATGTAGGTAAGCGGTGTTGGCATCTTCTCCCCCAGCCTTCCGAAGCATGTACTATAACGTCGGCAGCAGTGTCAGCAACAGCATCATCACCTTCACAGCAGTCTACTTGCCCCATATAGGACCGAGCGTCATAAATAATCTTCACTCGCTCTCTCCTTGTGGTGTTGTTGTATCTATTCGCGACGACGACGACGTCGACGCAGAACCAGACAGTCTGTCTATGGGGTCATCTTGGAATGGTGTTCATTTAATCACCTGCACCTCGTCCTTGTGCGCCCACCTTCTTTTACACGGGGCTATACTCCACGGCGAAAAGCGCATTCAAATGCGATTTACCCTTCTGTGTTCGACACAGTAGGCGACTCTGACACTGCAGTGTATATATCCAGCTTTCACCAACTTCTGGAACGGAGATGAGGTGGTATTGGGAGATGGTGGCGCGATGATACCCTTTAAGTCCCTGGCAGACATCTGTGGGTGCATTTGGTGCAACGCGCACATTAACACTGACATATATCTATGTGTCTGCATGGGCGGGGTGACTATAAATAAGAATGTCATCCATTTGGATATTACTTGGTGTCGAAAAGGGAAGGGACGGCAGAACAAATCGTGGGAGACATTTTGCTGTAGCGCTTTTAATGGTTTGGGGTTGCTTCTAATGTCTAATGTCCTCCATATGGGCCGCGTTATAAAGTTGAATATCATATGCTGAAGAACAACAAACAATTGTGACACTTAAGCAGCGAATCTATTTTCAGTTTATGGGTTATCGACGTGCTTTTTTCCACAGAGTTATGACCTTTTTATGTCGGGTAGGGGGTGACAATTGTGGATTTAATAACTTCACAAATTGGAACGTCAAAAATGGAGATTCGTTTTGGATTTTTATCAGAAATAGTTTTCAGCCGAGCATGTGGAAAATATTTGGGAAGCTCTTTCTTTGACGTGACAAAGGGGTTGTCAATTTTTTCGGTCTTGATCAGTAATTTGAGGTTGATTTTGAGAGAAAAATCTGATTGAAATCTGACGTGCAAATGATCAGATGATCACCTAATCGTCGAACACGATGTTGATCGTCAAACTGTTGAAAAAAAAATCAAATAATTGTCTTCCACTTTACAGAATCTACTTATTGTCTGTCAAGATCAGAGTCTTCGAAGAACTTTTACAGCTTTAACTACAAATATACAAACTTGTAACGATCGGAGAACAAGAGATGAAGAAATTTGTTTAAACTTTACTTTAACTTTAAACTGAAAATCGTTAAAAAAAACCACCAACAGTTTTATTTTACGATCAACGTTTTATCGTTTGCTGAGTTTACGATCTTTGGAGCTATCTATCGCGATTCAATTTTTTCGCAATACGTAACGCAAAACAACTTTGTGATCACCCATCGCGTATGCGATCACAGCTTTTTAACAGAAGGGCTTACCGGGAAATTCCGTCGTAAGGCTAAATTATTATGCTGATCACATAATGGAACAGGCCAACCGATCTGTTCTGCCTTTAAAACACACTCACCAACCCTGTCCATTTAAAAATGATTTGTCCACCCAAGCAATGACAGTTATGACTATGATGGGTAACAAAGTCATAACTGTAAGTGGCCACGTCAGCGCAAATTCAGCTCTACGACATTTTCACTCTTCCAATACGAGTGGTAACCGGATACGACGGTAGTTACCACTCACCATTTACCACCGCCAGTTAAACTATTCCTCTTTTTTGCACCACAGTCCACACTTCACAGACAAATATTTAGCACTTAAAATTTACTGCTAAAATTATTAGAAAATGCGTATAAATTTAACGCCAAAGTGTGACGTTGAATAATTTGCCCCCAAAGAACATGGTTGGAAGCGGTGCGCACACATGCTGCGTCAAAAGCGCAGGCATTTCTTCAACTCATATATATTCTTTTATTCATCATGGCGATCGTAAATAACAGTTTTTATAAGCATTTGAGTATCGCTTCGGGATTGAACAAAAGGATTCAACACCTCTTTGAATATGCCACATGAATTGCGAATGAAGCGTAAAGGATCTAGCACCCCTATGGCGCGCATAAGTGATCCTCCTTTTGAGTTGCTTAAATGTGCATGCATATATGTATATCAATTATTGTATGGCGCGCAGTCGAGTGAAATTTATGATTCTTCTGACATTTATTGCATGTGTTCTTACACCTCTTCCAACCGGGCAAGAACTCATTGACATTTTGTGTAATTGCGAACCAGTTTGGTGTCTTCAATCAGATTTTGACATACATAACCAGTTCAGGTGCGCATTTGCTGAACGATTGGATTTTTGTTTTCTTTATTGGGGTGAAACTCTAATTTTGAATCACAAATGTGCATTGAATACAGGATCTGCTTTAATTTTTTGTGTGATTACAAAAAAAAAAACTGGTTGAAGTGTCATCGGGTGACTGACTGTGTGTGTGTGTACAGCTGCAGAGATGCACTTTTTTGAGAAGTTTTTTTTTCGAGACTTGGTTGACCTTGAATGCGGTCTTACGATTTTTCTGTTTCTGTTTAAATGGACTTCAACCAGTTATATATTTATGTGAAGGGGTTTTTTGTTGTAACTGATGTCAGATCGGCAGCTGGTTGGAAAGCACAGGCACTCGCCGTCTTATAGGCTATAAGAGAGATAGAAAAATGCAAGTTGCAAAAGTGATTTCGTTTACAGCAACAAAAAAACACACATGAATGAGGTTAGGTAAAGCAGACGTCAAATAACATGCATCATACAAAAAATTGGCATGACTCGCGTGATTCGCAGCGTTTATTATTTAACTTGTCTGTTCAAAACCCCCATTAGGGGCCCCATCATTATACCTACACCCGTCTACTTATTTTGGTTGCTACGCTGGTAAGCAGTTTTTTGATTAATTTAAGTTTGCTTTGTTTTTTAAGTCATATCCTTGAATTAATGCAGTACACTTCTTAATTTTTAATATTTAATATGTTAATACCCAAGGTGACATTTATGTTTCTTTTAATGCACTTCATTTTCGAATACAATACTACTACAAAACTGAGAGATTTCCTTTTAAAGTATACAGAAACAAGGACAAAACCCAACATATCGTTGCGAACGTATAATGAGTTCCTTGTGTGCCCGCCTTTAACGACGACAAGCCCTCTGCAACGACAACAAGATGAATAAAGCTGATTGAAGAGCAAAGGTGGCCTACTCTGACGTCCAGAGTAGTGTTCCTACAGCACGGCTCCATTAAGGGATATCCCCTGGCATATTTTATTTTATGTTCAAAAACTACCCGCTTCAAGCTGGCAGTATAGAACGTGTCCCTTTTTTTTTTTCATCCATCCCCCTTCCCGTATGGGGTTACTGACCACATATTTTTTTATTTCCATTGTAGCTGAGTGCCAGCAAGCAGCAGCAGCAGTAGGAAAATCCTTTGGGGATCCCTGCATGTATACAGGCATTTGAGAAGCGCAAATACTGAAACGTCTTTGTTTCGAAGACGGGAAAAAGGGTTCTGAGTTGATACAGGTTATGCAAAAGTTAAATGAAAAGAAGAAAAACACACACACACAAGGCACTATGGGCAGGAGAAGGATTACGGCAAGCAAAAACGATAGCTTTGATGTTTTACACGGGCCTTTGATGCATAGCTGCAGCTTAAGCAGTGACAAACGTGTTGTTTGTTGTTCGATTTGATTGACTGTTCCTTGGATATACGGAAATTCCTTGAGATTTCTTTGAAGCCGGATGTGATTACACGTGATTGGGGGGGCAAACTCATGCAACTAATTACTTCAAAGTGGTAGTCTTTCAGTTCGATTGAAGTAGCGTAACGGTTTTGAGAAGTGCTTCTGAGATAGGTACTTTTATTTGCACTAAAGGGTAGTACAAAGAAAGTCATCTTCGATAAAAGGAATCTCTGAAAGACTGAAAATGTCCAGGAGAACTATATTCTCTTTCTTTGTATGTAAAATTTCAGTTTTGATGGACATTTGGAAATTTAAGACTGGCTGCAAGTCACATACCTACCTAACAAATTTTAACTCACAACGAAAAACTGAACTTAACTTAACTTTAAACCCGATCGATTTGGCAGCAGCGAGTCTTACAGTCAGCTTCGGGTGACATAGCTAGCTTTGAGTTTGTTTTCGCCTAAAACATTGTCTTGCAAAATGCTTAGCAAAGAACTGAAATAAAGCAAGAAGAAGTGCATCATGAAGCTAAAAGTATTTTTAGATTTCCAGCTTTGAACGCATCATATCATATCCAAGCGATTTGGCAGCACCGGACTTTGGAATTAACTCGGTTTGTGTGCTTGTAAATTGTAATATTTCCTATGCACATCTGTTAGAAGAAAGTTTTATCAAAGATCTGCGCGTCAAGTTTTGGCATAAATGTGCATCCGAAATTGTCAATATCGGCCGTATGACAGATGTCAATTCAGAAAAAATATGAAAAAATACAATTCTTCGTGTTCAACAGTGCTGAACAACAACAATTTGAATATTTGTATTCCATCAGTCTCTTCTGCCCTCGACTGAATTCATCCATTTCACTTGCCAAAAAAAAATGTCAAAACATCATAAAAACAATTCGTTTGTCGGGTTTAATAATTATAAAATTTGCTTTTAAAGCAGACACTTAAAAACATTGCCCAATAAATTTCAGTTCTCCCTCTTTGTCAGTTCATGAATTCACTTGCCTACACTGTTCGCATCTAGAAAGACAAGACAGCTTCTGCTCGCGGTGACATTTATATTCGCATTGCCCTAAATAAAATTACTACGTGTAAAATTTATAATAATTTATCGGCAACAAGACAACCAGTAAAACAACGACTTTAACTGGGTATATAAATAAATAGACTTTACTTTACAAACGAATTTTATTTTATTTTGAAATGTCTAAAAGCAAACTCATTGTGACAGCTTGGAGTTATATGGGCTCTTTGGTGGTTTTTTTTAGCGGGGTAAATACATTTTTTTAAAAGCGGAATTGTCTTCTCTTTTTTAAGAGAAATATAAAATAGCACATATGTATTTCAAATGTCAGATCAAATGTATTTTTATTTTGACAATAAATTGTCAAAAAACAATTTTTTAAAGGCACTCATTATTAATTGATAGACGTTTTAAAAAATGTTGTTAGTAAGCACCCATGTTGCCACATTTCCATTCAGGGATAAATTAAATACATATAACTTATGCTTTTCAATAAGGTTTCAATTTCTTAATCATATTATTTTTTAAAAATTTTTTTTTTCAGGTAAATACGAAACTTAACTTGCTATTGGTAAGTCGAAATGTTGGAAAAAAAAATGTAAATTTTCGAGACTAAATAATTTTTTTTTCTTTTTTTGTTGATCCCTAAATATTTGTTAAAACATAAGCTGTGTACAGTGAAATATCCCTATAACGATACCTATTCTTAAATTGTTTGCTAAACATGTTTGTTTGTTTGTTACTTGATCTTGAGCGCGTTTTAGAATACCGCTTGTCGAAAAGTCATCGTCATTTGTTTCACCAGAAAAATTCTACTGTTTTTCTGAATAATTTTTAGGCTCAATCAAAAGCTTATAACTAAATGTGTGTTGTTGGGTAAGGCTAATTTACGCCTCCAAACAAAAAGAGTTGCACGTGTAATGGAGAATCGCTTCTTCGCTCCAAACCTCATACCCAAGAAACTAACTCATGCCAATGAAATGAACTTCTTGCCGACGAATTTTAAGGTACTTACCTCATCCAAGTGTAAAAAGTAGAGATAGCATCCCGCCCCTGGGAGCAATTCCTCTGCGCCAACTCAATTGACAACATTATATGATGACATTATACCACGAACTACAAAATATTCCCCTTTATCGCCCTGAATGTGACAAACGGAATACACAGAAAAACCACACCAAACCGTTCCGGTTCCGTTTTGTATCCTCTGCACTCTACACAATCTCAAATCGAAATAATTATAGCCTCTTTTCATGGGGCTTTGAGCACCGCCCAATCTAATTACACCCTGAAGGACGACGCCAAAGATCCATTAGATACCCGCACCAACGCCAGAGATGCTTACTACAGATGCCATAAGATAAATTGCACAAATTCAAATAACCGATTTTAATAGCGGATATCCACAATTAAAAATGACACAAACCTCTTCCTCTGTCTGATGTGCATGTGCGGCTTCACTGTACGTACTCTCTATGCGAAGATAATAATTCCATTCTAATGAAAGATCCACTTCTAACCCAATAGCGCAGGCAAAAGCCATTGATGCAGCACACATGTAATTACACTACGCAAAGCAGGCGAGGAGAAATCTCGGCTATTGGCCGGCTTGACTGTGAATAGCTTTTAATAATATCATGGATTCCATACGGGCGGCAGCATCCCCGCAGTGAAATTGACAACTGCAACACCTTTCGGTAGCACCCAAGAGAATCGCATACGTATATAAGCCACAGTGCAGCACGGCCGAGCAATAGCAATATAGCAACTATCGGCCAATGGTCACTTGGGCTGAACTAATAACGAACTGGCATTCATTACAAGCCTGTCCGAGTGGAACGCTATCCTACAACTACAGCTATTCATCTGCATTTCCATCAGTCATTCATCTACCATCAGCTATTCAGGCTGCCTTCATCTGGATATCGTCCTCCATCTGTCCATTGGGTGAAGATGCGCCTCGTCCGCATACCCCTACTGCTGGTGCTGTCGCATAACCAGAAACCTCAACTGGGTTAGATATATAAAAGAAAGCAGAGAGTTTAAATCCTTGTAGTATAGTTGAGGTTATGCTTTTTTTTTATCATCAGAGCACATCATAATAAACATTTTCATCCATCTGCCCGTGTAGACGACGACGACGATGATGATGATGACGGGAGGCGACGGCGGGCGAGAGAACGAGACTCAGATTCAAATGGCGACAGCAGCTAGTGATGCGGCTGCATCTGGAAACGAATATAGTTGTGCCTTGAGAATAGTTTAATCGTAGCCAAAGGCCAAAGCGATGCAAAGAGGACTTTGTGACTTTGACTGACACAGATCAATCTTAGATCTTGGGTGGGGATTTGGGCAGGAGAAGGGAAATAATTCGTTACGTATATTTGCTGGCTTAAAAGTCGAAATTACATGTAATACGAGATGTGGGCTCGAGGGATGACTATGACGGTGACGATAGTGCACCTGAGGATCCCAACGAAACAGATGTGCATTTAAAACGATGGGCCACATATAGGAGCGGTCGGTGGGGGAAAACTAACTACAAAGGTCTTTGGTGCAAGTGTACGATTGGAATCACCAGGCAGGTGGTTTTTCCTTCTATGATGTCTAGGTATGTGGCTTTTGATTGTTGATGAATTTACGATGCAAGAGGGAATCTGTGATTGGAATAACAAATTTTCCAGTTTGGCGTATCAATCAGCAAGAGTGGGTATAGTGCGTTTGCGCGGCAATTAAGTTTTAAGTTTTTCAGTTTTAAGCAAATGTTGACAAGAAGCTGATCTACTACATAAGCCATCTTTGTTTTAGTCTAGTGAATAACATTTGACACGATTTCATTGTGAACTAAACAAAATGGCTGTTAGATGGCCAGCGAACTGCCAAACTACATTACCTACGGTGGAGGGAAATTACTTCGCGGGCAATAACTTCACCTTGAGAGGGAAATAATTTCACTTTTTTTATGTGAAGTTATTGCCCACTAAAAGTGGGCAATGTGAAATCATTTCCCATCAACGATTTGAGTATTTTTTGATTCTAAGTGAAAAACCGAAACCAAATCGAATTATAAGGATTTCAGTATAATTTAACTATCATTACACACCCTTTCACCTACTCCTTCCCCCAAACAGTGACCCCAAGCAGGGGGGCTGCATTTTCCACTGTTAAATTAATTAATAAATTATAAATTGTGAGCTTACGTAAATGTCGTCGCGTGTTAAGAGAAATTATTTCCCACAAAAATGTGGAAAAAACTTCACATAAAATAATATGTGAAATTATTTCCCGCTCGATGTGAAGTTGTTTCCCATGTGAAGTTATTGCCCGTGGAGTTATTTCCCTGCACCATTACCTACAACTTTTGCACATTCAACCAGTTGGCCTAGAGTTCTAGTACAATTTTAATTCGTGCGCCAAATAGGTATTATTTAAAGTTCTTCAACTCAGAACAGCAAGAGCTGTGACTTGTGAGTATCACAATATGAACTTTGAAAGCATTAAATACAAAACTTGGCATTAACTGTTTCTTCGAGAATTTCACTACCGGAACCGAAATGTAACGTAGGAGTAAAATAATGGTCGCCATCTTTCTCACCGAAATATTTATTTCAGCCTTTGCTGTTACTTAATGATTTGACGCAAGAATAAACTATGAGAACTTTAAATTGTTCACGTTTATTAAAAGAGATATCAAAAAATAAACCTATCAAGTGGATTTCAAAAACTACCCCTTTGCCATTTAAGAGAACGTATATCCCACTACTGGAACGTATATCCACATAATTGAGCTGTCA